>CM053507.1:139337862-139365883 GCA_028627145.1 Eidolon dupreanum | reverse complement strand
TGTGATGAAGGAAACTCAGCTCTTGGCTGAGTTGGGGGAAAGTCCTGTGGGCATCACTGATGAACCACCATTGTCTACCCAGAATTGGGGTTACTGTCTATGGAAGATGTCTATTTCAATGGAAACTTTAAAAATGCTTGCCCTGGGGAGGGGAGCAGCACTGTATTCCCTCTCTGACGTGCTGGTGGGGAATGGCTGGCACACGTATGTTAAGCCAGACAAGTGCAACCACCTCAATCACTAAAATAACCTTTGCATATTGGAAGTGCCTTTAGATAAAACGATTCTGTCTAACGAGGTTTATAAATCTTTTTTTTTTTGCATGGACATGTGGGAAAGTCTGTATCCTTTTATATTTAATATCTTTGAGCTCTGGCATCGCTGTATATTAAGTTCATTATGTCATATCTGTCACTGATAATTAGAAACGATTGTAAAATGTGTTGTGCAGAGTGTTTTTGCTTACATATAAACAAGTACCGTGAGAACATAGATAAATGTGGAATGGAGGAATGGAGTGACTTTTTTCAACAGAAATCTGAGGACAGCTTTACACTGTAGCCAGAGTTCTTGATTCTTGGGTATTGGAAAATTCTGTGCTCAGTCATTCCGTTTGCACATTTTGTTTATCAACTTGCCTGTTTTCTATGTCATTGGAAAAATTGGAACCAAGCAATTAAATTAATAAACTTGCTCTGAGGAAAACAGGGTCCGTGGGCCAGCATGAATCTCAGCATTATATAAAGTTTCAGAGTTTTTCCTTATGTTTTCATTTTCATCTTCCTCCCTAAATGAATGCCAACTCTGAGCCATTTTTTTGCACCTGCTATAGTGATATTAATTGATGTGAGTAGAAATAGTCTCAGAGTAAATTTTCCCACAAAGAAGGCAATTTCAGTCAGTCTCAGGGGTATCTGACTTTTACTTAAAAACAGAAAAATTTATATTAGATATAAAATGTCCTGGGTTGTACAAGTTAATAGGAGACTGTCATTTGGGAATAGTCAAGATTAAGGGGGCTCATACCTGTATGTTATAGTTAGTTTCTTAAAGGACAGGAAACTTTCTTGGCAGGGAAAATCCTCCAGCCAGAAGATTCATTAATAGGAGCAGATGAGAGGGCATGCGTAGTAGCTAAAGGTGGCCTGCATCCCAAAAAGGGTCATCCTTAACCCCATGGCCAGTAGGACTGGCTAGGGGAACTTCCTGGGTCGGGATTGGGCTCGCGCTGTCAGTGCTCAGCATATGGGTTCGTATGCTATGCTGCTCATTTCTGCTGGACCAGCTGGTGATTTTTATTAATGATCTTGTTTTAGCCAAACTCAGGCCCTGACTTGGTTTTGTCTGAAGATGAAAAAAGTGACACTGAAGACAAGGAAGAGACAGAATTGGGTGTCATGGAGGATCAGCGCAGTGTGATTCTTCATCTCATTTCACAGCTCAAACTTGGCATGGATTTGACCAAGGTAGGTTGGCATGTGCCCCTGGGTCTGCGGCCAGTTGTTTGGGTGTGTCTCCACCTCTGAGCCTTCCCTGCTCATATCCTTTTTCCCTTTGGGCGAGTTTGAGAAAGTAGAGTGAGAAAGTATAATTGCAGTCAAATCAGGCTGTTCCAGGTATAATTTGATAGGCTATTTTTACATAAATGCTCATCCTCAGAGCATGAGCCTTGCATTTGATTCCCTGCAGCAGCTATGACTCTACAAGGGCAGGGAGAGCATCAGAAAAAGCACATGAGATGGTAAGGAAAATTCAGGGGAGGGTTTTTTTGTTTCCTGCTGTGTCCTAGAGAAGGTTAAAAAAGACCTGTAGAGATAGATAAGGCACTGGCCACAGAGGGAGAACAGGAGGAAGGAAAAAGGTGGAGCCAGGAGTAAGGCCACTGCACACCTAACCACGACCTGCGGCTGGCCGTCGTCAGCTTTCACAGCTAGTTCCCAAAGGCAGCCTTGTTGGTGATCCAGAGCTCGTTGTCCAGGTGTAAAGGAACAAACCTGTGGGTTGCTAAACATGCAACTCTTCTTGGTGTTGCGCTCAGCCTGGGCTCTCCCTGATGGACCTCATCCTGCATCAACCACTGATGGCAAGGTGATGAGCTCATATAGACTCTCCCTCACTTCAAGTCAGCAGCTTCCTACTGGAGGCAAAGAGGAAAAGCAATTTTGTATGTAGCCGAAAGGTGGTACGGTGTCGTCGAGGGCATTGTGGGGTGATGGAGTGTCCTGGACACTGCCCTCGGGCCCACCTGGGGTCTATTTCCATTCCTGATGCCTCCCTGGAATTGCAGTATGAGAATCGGCAGTTGTGGGTAGAGACTGAGCCCAGTGCAGAACTCATAGTAGGTGTATCGACATTCTTATCCTTCTGACATGCAGTGTGGTGGGCTGTGTGGCATGGTGTGGTGTGGTAGGCTGTGTGGTGTGGTGTGGTGAGCGGCGTCATGTGGCAGAGGAGCGGCTGCTGGGCAGAGAGACATCGCCCATGAGGAGATTGTGCTATAAAATAGAAGTTCTAGATTTTGAAGGTTGCCAGAAAAATGTAGACATCCTTGAAATGGTCAAAGCCACTGAAGGCACAGCCTGTGGACACCGCATTGAGGGTTGCTGGCTTGTTTGGCTGCAGCGAAGGGTCTAGATGCCCCAAGTTCACCCCAGAGTGGGCTGGATGCCAAAAAAGAGAGGGAAGGGTGGGCAGGTGTGAGAGATTCTTCAAAGAGGAAGATGACAACATGGTAACTGACCATTTGCAGAAGACAGGAAGCCTCAAGGATGCAGGAAAGCCTTTTCTTTGGAATGTTTTTATGTGTTCGAATATGAGTGTGTCTGATATAGTGGGAGACTGCACAACTTTAAACAAAATGGTGAGACCATGCTGAGGAGGCCTGACCTAGAAAGTTCCCTAACTTGGCCATCCTCTGCCCACTCCTTGGGCCTTCCCAGCTCTGCAGGCCAAGCTGTGAAGACGGACAGTCTCTCTGCTGCCTTCCCTTCATTTAGTCTTTGGGTTGTATAATTCTCGTATCCTTTTTACTAGAGGCACCATTTTAAATGCTTGCCTTTTTAAAAGCTATTTATTTTTTATTCTTGTGGATTGTGTGGACAATTCAGATGGAGCTTGGCTTCAGATCTGAAGGATAGAATATGGGCAATGATGTGCACTAGTAGGATTTAAAATCACATTTCCACACTGTGGGTCATGGGTCATGACCCCGTTAGTAGGTTGTAAAACCAATTTAGTGTGTTAGATATCATTTCTAAAAAATGAAATATAACAGAAAATAACAGTGCATTGTACTGATTTTAGTTCTATTGATACCTGTGTACTGGGTCACAATGTAAAACGAATTCTCATTGTGGATCGTATTAAAAAAATATTTGTAAAACATTGATGTGGAATCATGAATGATAGACTGTCAGAGGAACTGGTATTGTTCAAATCAGATGCGGAGAAACAATAAAATACTGAAGGGACTATATTATGGCAGGTTGAGTGTCTCAGACAGCACGTTATGACTCTCTTGTTTTAAAATAAGGAAGTCATAAGAACTGTGCATTTCCTATTATTGTTTTATTAGAACATGATTGTTTTGCATTTCTGGGGTCACAGTCTCTTCCTAAAAGAGCAAATGTTGGATTTATTCGATATATGAAAAACTTCTCTAGTATATAGTTTATTAATTTATTTATTGGGGAAGAGTTGCTATTCAAAACCCAAGGGGAAATTTAACAAGCTGAAATACTTGTGAGAGGAAAAGGTAAGCCTTTTATTGTCCCGTTTGGTTTCTGGGTTTTTGTTACCCTGCATGATAAAAATGGTAATGAAATTATGTTTTCCCTGATTGTCTCTTTTTCTCTTCTTGGCTTTGCCCATGTCATTAAGGTACTCTTGTGCTAAATTGGCAATTGAAGACCTTAACCTGAATGAAGAGTCTGAGCAGGCACCTTAGAGATAGAATGTTCTTTGATTCAAGGGTGAAGTTCTGGTGTCTGTGTAAAATAAGTGTGCTGCCCACCTTTGACAGGTGGCTGGTATCGATGCATTCACAGGTCTCCAGCCTGACGGGGCACTTGGCCTTAGTTAATTAACTGTGCTGACTAGATAGGGAAGTTTCATGGGCTAATGACCAGAAGGCTCACACAGTACTCCATGCTCAGAAGTGTCCCATGCTTGGCTTAATATTTTGTTGTCACCGTCTTGAAACTCTTGATAATTTTGAACAAGGGGACTTGCATTTTCATTTTTCACTGGGCCCCACAAAGTATGTAGCTGGTCCTGCCTCGAGAAGCCCCCTTGTCTGCTCTCTTTCTTCAGCTGTGGTTCCATAACTCAAATTGCTGGTGAAAACCTCCACTGGATAACTTGCTGCATTTCCACAAATTGTGGGTAGCCTAGAAAGGAATAGAAGCGAGAAAGGAGGAGCCACAGAAAAATGGAGGGCCACAAAAGAGTTCATTGAGGAAGGGCATTTAGGTCCAGTCTGAAGGATGAGTGGGTGTTAGTGGGAGGAACAGGAGGAAGGGCATTCCTGGCAGAGGGAACTGCGTGGAAGAAATCATGGTGGGTGGATTGGGGCACGTACTGCTGAATGGCACAGCTGAACATGCAGTGAGTAGAGAGGTCCGATCCTGCAGAGGCTTGTGGGCCATGTAAGGAGGGCAGACTTGGTTCTGAGGGGCACGGGAAGCCTTTGGAGGGTTTCAAGCAGGTGATTAATAGGATGTGTTCAGGAGATGCTGGGGTTGGTGCTGTGCTAAATCCTGGGCTCCAGGAAGAGGGGCCCACAGAATGCAATGTTGACCTTGGAAGTTAATGACCTTTTTTTTACCAGTTTTTCAGGGATATGAAAAACAACAATTAGGAATGCATACCTTCACTCATCTGGCATATATTTGTTGAGCACTATACATGCCAGGTATTGTTCTAGACACTGTGAGTATAGCAGTGAACAAAACATTGAGAATCCATACCTTCATGGCACTTGGTTGGTAATGGAAGAAGAGAGAGACAATAAACAAGTAAAAGAAAGGAAAGAATGTGGAGATGAGAAATACAATGAAGAGAAATAGAGCATGGCAGGAAAGGTTAGAGGTGATGGAGTTGGGAGTGGGGTGTGCCCTCTTAGGTAAACGGGTCAGGCTAGGATTCTCCCAGATGACATTGGAGTAGAGACCAGATTAAGATGAAGGAGTCAGCCTTGTGAATATCTAGTGGAAAAACGTTCTAGCTAGAGGGGACAGTGAGTGAAGAAGGCCAAGATGGACCTCGTTTGGCATTTGGAGGATGAGCAAGGTGTCTTATGTGTTTGGAGCAGAGTGAACTGGGTGGGTTGGAAGGGAATTAAGTTGGCGAGATAGCAGGGACTGGATCATAGGGCCTGGTAGGACATTATAAGGATTTGGGATGTTAATTTAACTGATATGGGTTGTCACTAGAGAGTTTTAACATAGGAATGCATAGCCTTATTTATATTTTTAAGAGATTATTCTGACTCTTGTATGGAAAGTAGACTGGGGCAGGGCTGAGCGGGGTGTGGGCATCAGGGTGAGGGTAGATGCAGGGAGGGGGTGAGAGATGATGGCAGTGGCAAATTCTGGGTGTACTTAGAAGACAAGGCCAACGGGATTTGGATATCCTGTCTGCATATAGATGGGATGTGGAGAATGAGAGAAAAAGAGGAATAAAGAATGTCTAAGTTTTGACCTGAGTGACTAGAGTAATAATAATTAGGATTGCTATTTTTTTAAAAAAAATATTGCTGAGGAAATAACCACCTCAAATGTAGTGGCTTAAAAATTAATCATTATTTATTGTTATGTAATAAGGGGGTGAAATCAGCTGGATAGTTCTGTTGGTCTTGCCAGCGGTCACTCATATGCCTCTTATCATCGCCTGGCGGGTTAGTTGTAGGCTAGAATCGGCTGACACCGCTAGGCCTCTCTCTCTCCGTAAAGTCGTAGCACTTTCCTGTGTCCATGTGTTCTTCCCACGTGATCTCTACAGCTAGGTAGCCAGACATCTTACACAGCGGTTCAAAGCTCCCAAGAGAGCAAAAGTTGAAGCTGATAAACCTTCTTAAGGCTTAGGCCCCAAACAGGCCTAAGTGCCGCTTCTACTCTATCAATAAATCAAGTCACAGGTCCAGCCCAGATTGAAGAGAAGGAGACTATGCCAGGGCATGAATTACGGGGGCCACCAGTGGAACAGACTACACTTTCTTTTACTGAGAAAAGAAAGACCCTGGGAAGAGCAGGTTGGTGATGTGGGGGGACATCACGGATCTAATCTTGGATCTATTAGGTTGGAGGTATCCCTTCATCAGTCATCCAAACAAAGAGGGCACGTAGGCAGCTGGATATAGAAGCCTAGGTCTCATGAGTGAGATTCAGGTATAAGTTTGAGAGTAAACAGTGTGCAGCCGGTGTTCAGAGCCAGGAGGTGGAATGGATTCTTCCAGGGGGTAAGTAGAGAAAAAGGGAAAAGAAGTCTAAGGATTGAGTCTTGGGATACGTCAATGCTTAGAGGTCGGGGGATGAGAAGGCTTCAGCAGAGGAGACTGAGAAGGGCCAGGCAGCGGGGTAGGGCAGAAACCAGAGGGGCATCCTGTCATGGAAGCCACATGAAGGGAGTGTTTTGAGGAAAAAGGAGTTATCAGCTGTGTGGAATTGCTGCCAATAAGTCGAGAAGGATTGGACCTATGAGTGGAGCATCTGTCTTTGTCAGGGTTTGATTGGGTTCAAGGGAGAAGGGGAAGAAAAATGGTGATGGAGTAAAAACAGCTGTTGTGAGGAGCTTTGGTATTAAAAGGGAGCAGAATATTGGGTGGAAGCTGGAGGAACATCTGGAGTGGAGAGTTTGGCTTCTTCAGATGTTTGAATGCTGAGGGGAATGGTTAGGAGAAAGGAGGGAGATGGTTGCAGGAGTCGGGTGGTGAGAGAGCATGGGATCCAGTGCATGGGCATAGGGGTGGCCTTTAGGACAGTCGATCCATTAAGCAGAGGGATGCAGACACCAGACAGTCGGCAGGAGAGCCCCATGGTTAAGCACGTGGCCCTGAGCATCCTAGCCTAGTTACCTAACCTCTGAGTGCCTCTGTTTCCTTATCTGTGACTTTCCCCGTGGGGTTGCTCTGTATGTGCACACAGTGGTGTGTGTCAAGGATTCGGAGCAGTGCCTGGTGTAGAGTAAGCACCGTGTGAGGGTTTGCTATTGTGATTGTGCATGTTCTCTATGGACTGCTTCGATTTTCTCAGTGAAAAAAGAAGCAAGATGATCAGCTGAGATTGCTAAAGAGGAAAGAGTTGTTAGAGATTCGAGGAGGGAGGAGATGGCAGGAAATATTTGTCTCAGGGAGAGGAAGAAGGTAGGATTGTCACATACCACTTGGGGACACTTAAGGTTTCTAGGTCACGGATTTAAAGTGAAAATAGTTGGCGTGTGTCTCTCTTTCTCCAGGAAAGTTGAGCTGCCAGGTTGAGGAGTGGAGAGGATGAGGAGGGATTAAATCGAAGTTGAGATTTGCTAGGTTAGTGCTCCTGAGGGAGAGAATGGCAGGGCTGCTGGGAACAGATCAAAGGGAGAAGGTGTAAGGTGGGTGTGGAGGCCTCATGGGGGTCGTGCAATGTTCACAGGCGCCAATCTCGGTGGAGCTGGGGCTGAGACGGAGTGAGCTAGGTGATCAGGGTCGGTGAGTGAAGAGTGGGATGCTTGAAATTGAGGTTATGGCGGCGGTAGTTATGGGTGACAGGTCCAGGGTGTGCCCGTTTGTAACCAGTATGGATTTCTCAGAGGACTGAGCATAAACTGCAGTTTTACAGATTCAGATGGGAGGTCTTCTAGAAGAATGAATTTTGAGCCCTTCCAGAAGGCACAGCTGATTCCATAGAGCTGGTGGGAGTTGAGGGGTACAGATTGTGGTCAAAACTAGTATAAGGCAGAGTGGACTGGGCTCTCCTCGGGTGATGGGGTCCCTGAAGTTATGTGACATGTACCCCATCAATCAGGGATATGTTAGCCCAGCTTCAAGAGAGAAGCTTCCTGAGGTAATTGCTAATTTTCTATGAATTTTAAAGAATTGTTTAAATCATTCCAGTAGAACTCTTTGTAAAACCAGGTGGAGATTTGGTCTGTGGCTGTTGTTCGTTGACCCTTGTAGAGAGAATCCCACCACGGCTGGCATCTCTGTACTCACCCCCAGGTTTCAAGAAAAGAACAGTATCATTACCTGTGTACACATCAGTGCGTGTGTAACATTCCACCAAATTGTTGTGTTATCAGGCTGTTTTTCTTCAGCTTCTTGATACTATAATGATATGTAGCTTTTCTTCTTTGATCGAATTATTTTATTAGGTAAAGGTTCCAGGGTCAATCACAATGTGTAAAGATTAACTTTGCTGTGCTTAAGCTCCTTCTTATAAGGGGAAATTTTTGTGAAAAGGGTCAGAAATTCCAGGGATTACCCTGGAAAGACCCCCCCACCCCCACCCCACGCAGAGCTGTGGATATTCAAGGGTTTCCCTCCTTTCCTGATGCCTTCAGCTCTTCTCTAGAAATCTCGTTTTTAATATGCTGTCAAGCAAAGCCTGCTGCCTATCCTGAAATATTTCTCTTTTAATAGAAGACACAGTAGTGGCTTGGCTCCCCTCAGCTTGTCTGTATATATCTGTGTCAGGAAAGGGCAGCGTGTGTCACCTCCATGCTCCCTGTGCACTTGGAAGGGGCTCACAAATCCTGCTCTTCCAGAAAAATGTTCCAATGACTTTTTACTCCCCTCCCCTGAGGGCAGTGAGAGGTCCAGCATAGGCCCTGACCACGCAGAATTGGTTCGCATTCCAACTCTTTCCTTATTTAGCCATCTGTAAATTATGAAACCTTTCTGAGCTTCAGTTTTCTCATCTGTAAAATGGAACAGACATACCCGCTCATAAGTTATCTGGAGTGGAGCTGAGGCGGTGATGCTAGTGCCGGGGAGCAGCTGCGAATACAGATGAAGCTTCGCTCACTGGCCTGCCACTCACCTCCTGCTGTGCAGCCCGGTTCCTAACAGGCCACGGCCCAGTGCCGGTCCGCAGTCTGGGGATGGGGGACCCCTGCTATCAACAATTTATGTTTGAAACATTTCACACATTCTTACAACACTTCTTTTGTTTTACACAATTATTTCTCTTTTTTCTTAAATAACTGATTATTTATAAAAGCATCAGAGGTGGGCCCAGGGGCTTCTGTGGTCGTTAGGAGACTCGCTTGTAGTCTTCAGCTTTGTCACTGACACTTACGTGACGAGTCTGTGTCTGATCTCTGCTGTCCGTATATCCCTTGGTCTCTAGATGAGGATGCTGACCCCCGATTATGGAGGCATCGACAGCTACCAGCAGGGAGTGAGCATCTACTGTGTGGTTTGGGTAGGCTAATTTTACACTGTCATTTAATACTCATGAAAAACTCTAGGACGTTGGTATCCTTATTTTCTCCATTTTACAGCAGAGGAGGTGAGTCCTGGAGAGATGAACCCGCCTAGGGACGCACGGCTGGAGCTGCTAAGAGGGGAACTTCAGCTCATGGCTTGACTTCCTTCTGCAGGCCGAGGTCTGGGGCTCTGAGGGACATGGGGGTTGATTTTGGCAGACATCGCTCTCTCTTTTGGTCGTCAATATCTTCTTGGCAAAAGTAAAATTTTATTTCAGACTCTTTCCATCTCACAAAAATTTTGATGAATGCCTCTTGCGATGTTCTAAGCACCATGAGATGGGCGTGAAGGGGACTGGCGCTTTAAGGAAACCCAGGGGAGCCACCTGTTGGCTAAGAAACCCTTGGCAGTGTGAGTTTATCTACCTTTTACTTTATGAGGTTTGGATTTTAGTGTATTTCTCCTACTTTCCTTAAAACACAGGTCCCCAACCCCCAGGCCAAACAATACCAGTCTGCAGACTGTTAGGAACTGGGTTGCACAGCAGGAGGTGAGCAGCGGGCCAGAGAGCGAAGCTTCATCTGTATTTGAGGCCACTTCCCAGTGCTAGCATCACCGCCTCAGCTCCACCTCAGATCACCAGGCATTAGGTTTTCATAGGAGCACCGGTCCCTGGTGCCAAAAGGCTGGAGACTGCTGCCTTAAAGGAGTATATAGGTCAATCTTGGTGGGCGGTCTTGGCCTCTCTTGGCTTGCTTTTTTGCACTTAGTGGGTTTGTTACTCTGATAGAGGATTATGTAGATGGTCCTCAAGGTTATTAAATTAACTGATGTTTCTTTGGAGAACACTGCACTTGCTCTGGGCCCTCCTTTGAGGAGGCCCACTGTGTTCCCTCTTGGGGAGAAGGGACTATCCCTTTTCTGGGGGCCTGGGCAGTCGGTTATTTTAAAATTCTAGGAGCCCAACCTGAAGATGAGTTATTTACTTCTGGATTGATGTAGCTTTAAATGTAATTAATTGTTCTGAGTCTCAAGTGCAGATCTTCTCTTTTTTTTTCCCCTTTCCCCAAAGTAGTTCATTGTCTTAATTATGTTAATGGGGAAAAGGCAGCCCTTGTCGAAGCCTCCATAAATCTGCAGCAGTGACTCTCGCTATTCGGTTGCCATCAGTCTGCACAGCTGGGCCATCGCTCACTTCTCCATTGGAGGCAGACAGCCCGATTCGTACTCAGCTTCTTGGCTCTGTATCTCCAGTGTCCACCACCCAAGGAACTGATGATTAAGTGACTTATTTGCCAAGACACCAAAAAAATAAAAATATAAAAAGGGAGATTGTATGAGATATAGAAGTCTGCTTTATGAAAAATGTGACATCTTGCCCCAAGTGTTCAGGGGGCTGGTTTTGAAAGGCATCAATCTGGTGTGTTCTGCACAATGCACCATCCAAACATATGAACAAAACGAAAGGAGAAATAGTCATTCCACTCCCAACCCATCTCTTCTAACTCTCCACGTATGCTGCTTTTCCCAGCTCTGACAAACCCACAGAATCATTGTCAGTCACAGAATACATATCTAGTGGGTTGGACTTGGCATTGGCTGGGAGACCATATTCTCTGAGTCCAATTTCAGGAGGGTTGTCTCTGCAAATTGAGAAGTTCTCAGGTACTGCGTCCCTAGTAGAGCCTTTTTTCTTTTTCCTTCAGCTTTTTATTCTGCACTTTCTAATCTACAGCAGAATTGCAAAGAATAGTACAGTGAACTTCCACATATCACTGTTATGGGCCAATTGTTAACATTTTGCCACTTCGCATTTCTTCTTTCCTCTTTCCCAATCTCTCCTTCTCCTCTGCCCCTATTTCTCTCTCTTTCCTTCTCTCCCTCTGAAACCCCAAATATACACATGCATATGTGTGTGTGTGTGTGTGTGTGTGTGTGTGTGTATTTTATTTTTCGATGAACTACTTCAGAGTATGTTGCAGTTGTGACAATTCTCCCCTACATCCGTCAGTGAGTATCACCTAACGACAAGGATGTTCTGCCCCACGGTACTCCGTGATACTTGGAAAATTTAACATTGATGCAATACTGTTTCGTATATAGCCCATAGTAAAAGTTTCCCAAATCGTTTCAATAATGCTCTTTATAGCTTTAATAAGAGCAAAATAGCACTGTGGCTGCTGCGATGGAGGTATGTGTGGGGTACGGTGAAGATATGAGGGGGAGGGAATTGTTGGTTTAGCCTTGGGACAGGAGTCATCGGAACAAGCTTTATAGAGGTTACCCTCGAGCTGAATGGCTGTTTATCATTTAGATAAGGCAGGAGAGAGGGCAGAAAAGGGTAACAGGACTGAAGGTGTGGGATTGGGGGCTGGGGCCAGAAAGTGAGGGATAATGTGAAACTGGAGGGGTGGGGCAGATTGCACTTTATTTATCCCTTATAGAGGTTTTGAGAAAGACGAATCTGGCTGCGGTGTGGAGAAGTAAAGGTGGGCATGACAGAAAGCTGGAAGACCAGTTGGGAGCGACAGCCATACTTTTTCAGATAGGGGCCCCATGCGAGTCCTTTCATAATTGCCAGAGGTCCCCCTCCTGTCTGTAATGTTAGTGGTAGTTTTTGGACTGGTGGATTGCCTTGCCATTGCAGGAGGAGTAGACTGGAGTAGAAGGTTGTACTCATGTCATATCCTTTTTCTCTGTGCTGCCTCCTGCCCCCACTTATTTGTTCATCCGTGACAGTAGATGTGGTGGCCCAGCCTCTCCAGTTCTTATGTCCAGTGAACTCTTGTCTCCCTAGGCCTCTGAGGGAAAAAATGTTCGCTTTTGCCAGAAGCAGATAATCACAGTGCCTCAGGGGTAACGGAAGGAACTTGGGGCTGGCAGTGGGGAGCCCTGAGGTTCCCTGCCTGCTCTGTGCCTAGGCGTGGTGGCCTCCCTCCCCACCTCCCCAGTCTCTGTCCCCTTACCCGTGAGACCAGGCACTGAATTCCAACTTGAAAGTCCCTTTTGGTTCTGATGTTCAGAGACTTGGGGTTCTGAGTAGAGTTCTTTTAAAAAATTATTTTGTTTTAATCCTTCTGCCTCTGAGTTCAGAAATGCTGATCTAAAGGAAAATGCTTTAAATTCTTGTCCCTTTCAAAAGTACATAATAAGTCAATATTATAGCCAATTCTTGCCTTGTAATTTCAATTTTTGGTATAAACATGAGAATTCTTGTTGTCCAGAGGGAGAGTGATTGATAGAGGAGCCCCATTGCCATGGGGGGCTGGGAGGGGGTGGGGAAGGATGTGCATCGAGGCCATGAGATCATCTTCCTTTGGCGTTCTGTGTCAGGGCTGACTGCCCTCGCTGTAATTCTGCCCACTCCCTCTCCTGGCTCGCCTCCTGGTCAGAGGGCCCACTGAGCCCTGGGAAGGGAGACAGCAGGAAGTGCAGTGGTCTGGCAATGAGAACATTTGTGACCTCTTTTCCTTTTTAATTGATTTGGCCTCTCTAAGGGGCTTTCCAATCTGCACAGCCTCCGCGGAGGAGTTTCTGAGGGAGGCCTTGAATGACTGTGGGAGCGGGAGAGGGAGCGATGGTGAGCGTGTGGGGGTTACTTTACCTGTCTTCTTTACTCTGCCATCGGCCACCTGCATGGTGGGGGTCTGTGGGGAGAACACAGCGACCCAGCCCCTATGAACTTCATTGGGAGAGCGGACCCTGGGGAGCCCAGTGATGGCTGCTGAATGTTGACCAGTCCCACAGGAAGATGTAGGAAGTAGTAACAGTGGCATCTGAAGGCCATTCTGAGCCAGGATGTGCTTTTCCTAACCAGCTCAGATCCTCGGGCAGCCAAATTCTCAATTTTGTGGAGTCATAGGGGGAAGAAAATTAGGGAATCTCCATTAATTTGCATAGTTGTATTTTAAATAATGTTTCTTCTTCAAATACTATAAAAGCAAAGCAGAAAAATACTTTAAAAAATGTAAAAATCATTCAATTCTATCACCAAGAGAGATATGTTAACATTAGGGGGTTTTGATGATATTTGGATCATGTCACATGTTCAGTTTTACATCTGGCTGCTTTTTTACTTAACCCAGGTACATTTTCTTCTGCCACAGCTTTCAAATGAGAGACAGAAAAGCAGTAAAGTTCCCAATCTCACCTCTCCAGTGGGCTGGGCTTCCTCTAGTTGCCTCTGAAATCGCTGCGCTGTGCCGATCTCACGTCTGCCTGTCTCTTTCCGTCAGGATGTCTCTCTTCCATGGTGTCTACACTCTTCGCAAGGAAGGGTCTCAGTAGGCTGAAGTGGAGGCAGGGTTACAGCCCTGTAAACCGTGATATTCACAGTCAGCGATGTGCCCCAGTGCAAATGCTTTCGTGGGAGTTAGGGACTTGTGTGAAGGAAGGGCAGGCTTGGCCGTGTAAGCGGGGAGCGTAAACCAGCTTCATGACCTGGGTCAGCTTGCTCCTCTCCCCTCCCTCCATGTGAGATGCTCCAGGTCAAAGGGAGCTGCGTTATGCACCTGAGTGGGTGGAATATTAATATCCATTAACCAAGGCATGTCGAAGTCATTCTAGAGCAGTGAGAAACAGGCTGTCTCTCCTCCTATCAGTAATGGTAATGAGCTACCTGCTTTCCAGCCCAGTTTCAGAACGTCTTTGATTTGCTTTAAATTAACTAGTTACTAGGTTAATTATTTAGAGTTGTTGTATGGCACCTGGATAACCACCTGGATCCACTTTGGATCAATGAGTCTTTCCTAGGGGTGGCCCCTATGCCAGTCCATTACCAGAAGATTCTCTATTAAGTGCCAGCCTCCTTCTTTGTAATTTCTGCTCATTTATTCTGGCCCAGTCTTGTGGAGCAACCTCCACAAATGGTCCCTTTTTTCTGTGGCAGTTCTGTGGACATTTGCCTGCTAGCTGGCTTGGCCTTCTGGAGACCTGGGCCAAGAGGGGCCCTTTCCACACCCCTACCCTGCTTTGACCGTGTTGGGGTTCATATGCCACTCTTCTAACAGAGATCTCCAAATAGACCCTCTTGTTAGTGGTGGGTTCTGGCCTACCTGGACCCCCTTTGCCACGGCACCAACAATTGCCAGGATCCGTGTTTGTAGGAACACACTGAGCATCCCTCTTGTGCCTGATGTTAGAAAGAATATGAAAAAGCCTTTCCAACCTGTTTCCGCAACCTCTCTAAATGATGGGGGAGCAAAAGAGGGCTGAGTGTTAGGGGAGCGATGGCAGTGGAGGGAGAGGGGCTGTTGTTTTAGCCCAGACGAGCAGAGAAGAAAATTGCTCAGAGCAGTCTTGTTCACACAGCTGACTTGGCACTGACGACACTGCTGCAGCTACTTCTCATTTCTTCGATATTGTTTCCCCTGATTTGTCATTTGTGTACAAATGAAAAGAAATTGTTCCCGGCTTAAGCCATTGTGCGTTTGCTTGATGGCAGTCGTAGCCTTCATATTTTTCCCTTTTCAGCTTTTTCATGTAATCACAGGGATCCCTGTCTGACTTTGTCTCTTTCCAAATGCAGGTGGTGCTTCCCACGTTTATTCTGGAGAAGCGATCTTTGCTGGAGATGTATGCAGACTTTATGGCACACCCGGACCTGCTGCTGGCCATCACTGCGGGAGCCACACCAGAGGAGAGAGTCATTTGCTTCGTGGAGTATTATCTCACAGCTTTCCATGAGGGCCGCAAGGGGGCCTTGGCCAAGAAGCCCTACAACCCCATCATTGGTGAGACGTTTCACTGCTCCTGGGAAGTTCCCAAGGACAGTGTCAAGCCAAAGAGGACTGCTCCCCACTCTCCTCACAGCCATAATCACGATCACCCTTCAGAAAGCTACAAACTAAGGTTTGTGGCTGAGCAAGTGTCCCATCACCCACCCATCTCCTGCTTCTACTGTGAGTGCAAGGAGAAGAGACTGTGTGTCAACACTCACGTGTGGACCAAAAGCAAGTTCATGGGCATGTCCGTGGGGGTCTCTATGATAGGAGAAGGTAAGCCATATATGTTTGATGGAGTTCGACGCTTACACAGTGATGTTTCTGAACCTGACAGGTGACTGCTGATTCCGTGTGTGGAGTTCTTTGTTTTTGTTTTGTTTTGGAATTGGGGGTGGGCGGGTGGGTGGGAAGGAGGGGTGGGTTTTGTTATTTTAATTCCGGGTCTTGGTGATTTCCCTGTGGCACCAAAGTGATGGACCAGATGGGATGCAGCTATTTGCCTAACCTGCTGCCCACCTGGATCTTCACATGCTGTGTGTGTGTGTGAGCTCCTTTACACCTGCATTATTTTCAGCTTTGCATGAATATTAGAGTTGGCTCCAAATCCGTGCAACACATTTTTATTCATTCTCACTGGTTTTCTGGCTCACAAACAATGAGAATAATAGTGCTGCCTATATAAATAAAGTCTGCTCATAAAATTCCCAAGGCAAATCTCTAGACTTAGTGCTATGGATTCTGAAGCAAGAACACAGTGTAATCACACCACTTATGGATTACATGCTTCTATTTTAGTCCATAGCTGTGAATGAAGTTGATTTATTACTTGAAGAAACCTATAATCCTTAAATTCAAGCATCAGTATTAGTCTTTAACTTCTTTTGAGTCAGAAATCTCTTTGAGACTCTAAGGTTATAGATTCATTTCTCAGAAGAAAAGTCCCACGCAAAGTGTGGCTCTTTGGAAGCCCTTCCAAAACCCCAGGAGATAAGAACACCCTTCATTGACTTAGCACACTTTTATTGAGCACCTACTAGATGCCAGACATTGTCTTAAAGCTATGGATACTTGTATGAACAAAACGGATCAAAAAATTGCTGTGCTCATGAAGCTTCTATTCTACGAGAGAAGTAGAATTGGGTTTGTTGTGTTGGAAGGTAAGTGCAGCGGAGGAAAGAAAAAGCAGGGGAGAGACCTGGGAGTGGTGGGAGAGGGCAGTGGGGCATTAGGATGGGATGGGATAGCAGCTGGGGAGGACTCACTGAAACGGTGACATTGGAGCACAGACCTGGAGGGGGTGATGAAAGGCAAACCTTTTTTGGTGACCAGGGGAAGCATGTGTACAGCAGAGAGAACAAGGCACAGGCCCTGGCGTGTCGATGGAAGGCAGGATGCTCGTGTGGCTGGAAGAGGGTGAACGAGGCAGGGACTGGTAAAGACGGAGTTGGAGAGGTGACTGTGGCCAGATCACGTAAGGCCTTGGGGGCCATTGCTAGGTGCGTTGGCTTTTATACTGAATGATCTGTGAAGCCATTGAGGGTTTTGAGAAGAAGAGTATCATGATCGGACTTATCATTTAGGAGGATTGTTCCAGCTTCTTATTGCAAATAGACCATAAGAGGGATAAAGCTGGAAGCAAGGAGACCAGTCAGGAGATCATGATGATAATCCAGGCAAGAGATGATGGTCATTTAGACAAGCGTGGAAACGGTGGAAGTGGTAAAACATGGTAAGAGTCTGAACGTAGTCTGAGGTAGAGGGAGCCAGGAGGATCTTCCTGTGTATTGGATGTGGGGTATGAGAGAAAGATGATGCCAGGGCTTTTGAGCTGAGCTGCTTGAAGGAGGGAATAGCCATGAACTGAGATGGGGAAGACAAAGGGCTGGGGACAGGAGAACTGGTTTAGGGAGTGAGTATAGGAGCTCAGATAGGTTGTGTTATGGTGTAGACATTTAAGCAGAGTGCTTGAGTAGACAATTATATATACAGGCTGGAGTTCTGAGGGGAGGTACCGGCTGAGGTAAAAATTTGTCATTTAAGGCCTGGAGACTGACGAAATTGCTTGGCGAGCACGGATCCCCACAGTCGTCCAGCATTAAGGGGTCCAAAGGAGGAGGAGCACCAGTCAGGAGACTGAGGGAGAGGGGTCGGAGGAGTAGGTGGGATGGGAGAATGGGTTTCCTGCAAGCTAAGTGAAGAAAAGTTTTCAGGGAGGAGAGGGAGACATCAGCTGAGGCAAATGATGCTGATCAGCTCTTGGAAGAGGAGAACTGAGAACTGACCATTGGGTTTTGGACTATGAAGGTTGTTGGTGACTTTGACAAGAGCTGTCAGTGGAACGGTGCTTGTGAAAATCTGATCAAAATACATGAGAGGCATATTCCAAGACCCCTGGTGGATACCTGAAACCACTGATAGTACCAAATCCTATATATACTGTTTTGTTTTGTTTTTTACCTGATACATACATACCTACAACAAGGTTAAACTACTCTTGTGCTTTGGGTTAACCTGATAACTGAGATGGCTACTAATGTCGAATGAGTGGGTAGGGGATACAGCTTGGATACACTGGACAAAGGGATGAGTCACGTCCTGGGTGGGACTGAGCAGGACAGTGTGAGGCTTCATCATGCTGCTCAGAACGGCCTATAATTTAAAACTTGTGAATTGTTTATTTCTGGAATTTTTTATTAAATATTTTCAAACCACAGTTGACCGTAGGTAACTGAAACCGTGAAAAGTGAGACCGTGAATGGGGAGACTGTGGTAGGTCCAAGAGAGAATGGGAGGACAGGAACTGGAAACATTTAAGTAAAGACAACTCTTTCTTATTTGTCGTTTAAGTACCGTTGTACTGTTTAGGGAAAAACCTACTCTTCTTCCACTTCTCTGTTCTGTCTCTGAGCTGTAGGTTCACCCTCTGAGATGCTTATCCTCCATGTGTAGATAAGACAGCAACTCCAGAAACCCACAGAGGAGCCCAGCATCAGTGTCGAGCCTTCGCGGGGTCTTGCATGCACACAGACTCAGTGTTCAGGCAACAGACGCTACACTGATCGAAACTTCCTCTCAGGATCAGTCAGGGTCAATAAATTCACCAAAGTACAATTCATCAATTTGTGAAGGCGGCCGGGGCCTTCCATGATTCAGATGGGGGTGGGTTGTATGTGTCTAAGGAAGGATGAACACGTTCCTCTTAAACCACACCAATAACGAATATCATTTCCTCCCTACATGCTCTTTTGTGGGAGTGTGACATGCAGTCATTTTCCAATCAGGAAAATCCCAATACTAAAAGATTAGTTTGTCTAGCTTTGACTGCTTTTCTAAAAGGGTCAATTCACAGTGGTGTCAGAGTGGTTTTTCTTCTTAAGGAGGAGTTGTCACCAAGGACACCAGGACCAGGGACTGTTGTAGCTGAAAGAGGGTTTATCTGTCTCACAAGCCCCCCAGGACTTCCCACGGTGCCATGGAGAATCCCGGGGCTCAGGCCACGAGATGGCGAGGGGCGTGGGCAGTGGGTCTTCTGCTCCTTCCCACCTGGAGCATCGCCGCCCTTACAGTTTATGTTTACCTGTCGGACTTCCCTGTAGACTTCATTTCCAGAGGGTTTCGGTTGCTTCAAGATGCTTAGCAGTCCTCTGACGAGTCCAGCTGCCCCTCACTTTACAGAAGAGAAGCGGGAGGGAAGCAGCTTGCCCAGGGGCGCATGTGTCGCACCTGACAACATTCCTCCGCCCCTGAGCAGGGATTCTTGACATTAGACGAATATCTGGAAATTTTCGAGAAAGGTAAAGATTTGTAAATCTGTTTCTAGTGATTTAGGGAATTTCTCAGTCAGAGAACCTCAAGTCTCTTTCTAGCCTCTGTGATGCTTCCTTCTCTCACCAAACAGCACTAGTCCCCCTGGCCCTGCCTGCAGCCTTCCACCGGCAGGGGTGAGCTCTGGTGAGGAAGCGTGTGTGTAGGATATTGCCAGTGTGACTATGTTTTAATGCTAGCTCTCCCCTCCCAGCCCCATTTGCTCATCTCTCCCCTCGATTCTCTGTGCCCTCATCCATGCTGTTAGCCTTCCACTTAAGCCACACCTTCCAACCACGAGGCCAGCAGAATCCATGGCTTCCGTCCATCTCCTCGGGAACTTCACTTGAGAGTGGTGGAGTCCTTTGACCCCTGCTTTCCCCTCTGTCCCCTGAGGTGAGCTGACATTTTCAATTATTGACACTTATTGAGTGTCTGTGTCTCCATAGTGTAGGCCTCTGATGTCCCAGGGTCTTAGCTTCCTGTTCCTGACACACGGCGTAGGTAGGGCCCGGGGCCTTTTATTCACTGCACAGCCCTGGGCTTGCTGGGGGATGCAGACAAAGCTCTTAATGCAGTGGGTGGGAAACCATCCAACTCGCTCTCCCCAGGGCCTTGGCTGCAGCCATTCCTGAAGCAGAATTAGAATTTGCTGCTCGCATTTTTTCTACTTGCTTGAAAATTCCTTAGAACTTCTCAGAGTAGAAGTGTTGACGCCAGGAAGAAAATTCAAGAGAGAGAGACTCTGGAAGGCCCCTGCCTGGATGTGGTGCTTCCTGGCCAAGCAGCCAGCATGTTCCTGCTGTGGACACACCTGGGAGGGGCCTCTGGCTCATGCTTGGGAGGCCTTGGGTTTGCCTGAGTCCTTTCAGATGCTGCTCCCCCTTTCTTTCTTATTCATTAAATGTACGCTCTATAACACACATCGATCTTATTTTTCCACACAAAATACTTATAAGAATCCCCACACTTCAAAAGGTTTTGGTCTCTGCGTTCAGAGCTCCTTTGGACGGCCAGGTATGGGAGGCAGGTCGTTTTTCCGTTCCTTCCTTCCTCCCTGCGTGGATCCAGCACATTCCATGAATTTGTTGATTGTGTTTGAAGTAATGTTTTTTTTTTTCCAGCCTCTCATATTAAAATTTAGATTTTAGAAGGATCCCCTTGAAATTTCGTACATGAATACATGAGCTTATCTTTAAATTATTGCCTTAGGCTGTGGCATATTTGCCTATAATAAAATGCCATTATGAAGTGCTTTCTTATGCCTTGAAATCACGTAGTTTGCAGTTCAGAGACTGCCTGTCTTCGCTCCCTGCCCCCGCCAGTTCCTCAGCTCTGGCACTGAAAGCCCCTAATTGAGACAGTGTTCAGTCTCCCCCATCAGCTCTGTCCATGGGGAAGCAAAGGCCTCTCTAACTCATCAACCCCACACTTCTGGGGCACTGAGACCCATTCAGTTGTTCTTGCCACCCACCTCCCCCCAAAACACCAGCACTAGTGCCCAGTAAATGGCACAGCCTCTTAATTGAGTCTGCGGGGAGAGGCAGTTAGTTCTAGCAAGAGCAGTTACACGATCGCTCGGTGCTGATGAATGTGGATGCTGTCGGTGCTGCAGACCAATTCCCCGAGTGACTCCAGAGTAAATGTGCCATCCGAATATTTTGGTTCCTCAGGTTGAGATCAGGTGTGAAATTATTTTAAATTTATCAAATTGAAAATCTTAATGCTTGGCCTTACGTTTATTGATAAATCAGGTTGTGGGATTTAAAATGAGTCTCTCCCATCCCAAAGACTAACCTCAACATGGAAGGACTGATTATTTGGCATTTTTCAACTTCTCTCAGCTTTTAGGCTAATGAAAAAAAAAACAAAAGAAGCTTTTCTTTGTGATCCCATCTGTAGGTCTAGTTTTAATACGGTCTTTTATTCCTATTAGGGACAGGTATTTTTTTAATGAAACTTTGAAAAAAAAAAAAGAGTTGAAAAGGCATAATTACAGGTGATTTAATGTGTGAGCGCACATTTGTGGGTTTCTGTAAAGAGATGAAGGGCCAGTGCCTTCAGATCAGCTTAGCCCGGGGCTTGATGCCTTCTGGGGCCTTCAGGGCAGTTTCACCTCAGTTTGGAAGACATTTTTCTAAAGACGAGGGGCAGGATGATGCCTCTCACCTCTGTCTCCATTCCCCTTGTGTGTAACACACCACCAGACTGATTTCCTTTTTATCCCCAAATGGAAATTCACCATTAGGAATTCACGCATCCAGAGAGCAGCTTTAAGAGTAAGGAGTGGTTAGGTTAGAAAACCTTCAAGATTCTGGTGGGACATCAGGCTACGTGTTTGGAGCTGAATTTTTGAATCACCTTTCCATCCTTACCTCAGCCTTTTGCAGCACAGGTACCATTATCCTGGGTCACAGATGAGGAAACTGAGGCAGAGAGAGGTTAAAATCACCAGTGACAGAGGACTTGGAATGATCCTCGACCTTTAAAAAAGACGGTGTGACATGTACTCTGTGTAAATATATGGTAAAGAAAATATCAGCCGTATAGTCCTACCTTGCAAAGTGTGTACTTGTGAATGAGACCAGGAGGACTCAGCGTGGGGAGCCCGTGGCTGTGTGTGGTCCTGTTCTGAAGAGAGAGGCAGGCTGCTCTCTCTCTTCAGTACTCCCAGTTAAGAACCAGAAGGGCTGACCACAAGATGGGGATACCCCAGACATCAGGGGCAGGGTCGTGCTGTTGGGGAGGCACATTGGCTACCTGGAAGGATTTTCCTACCAAGTAGTCCATCAGCACAAAGGGCAGAGAGGGGCGGGGGAGCCTTCCTGTCTGCGGCCATGAAGGCCAGGTGGCCGGCGTCCTCCTCCGCAGGGGCCGGGGGCCTTTGCCATCTGCCACATGAGACTGAGAATGTGGCTAGCATTCAAGGAACCAGGTGACTTGTGAGTAGAACTGGGGCAGGGAGGGACATCCGAGGCGATCTCTCCCTTTTCAGCTTTCACCTCTGGTTCTTCTTGACTGTTGGTCTCACATCTGTGATCACCATTAAAGCTACAATAATTTTTCATCTACTTTGGGCTGTCTTTTCAAACAACCTACTTTAGGGATATGAGACGCACAGCAGTCTTGGAAACAAAAAATATACCAGACCTGGCCATTCTCCAAGGGTCTGATTAGAAACTATAAAGAGTGAGACACACCACAGTCCAATTCTGCTCACAGACACAGCGGTACTCTCTTATGGGCATGGGTAGGACAGGTCCTCAGAGGTCATTGGGGCAGTGCTGTTCTCGGAGGCATGGGGGCAGGGGTGGCGTGAGTGTCAGAGTGAGAGCGTTAGGTGGCCTGGGGCTTTACTTTTAGGAAGATGGGTTAATTCAATTATAAGAGCTATGGTAAGTTGGGGAAGTGGCAAACAGTCAGTCTACTCTGATGTTTATTATATTCGCGGTAGTGGAGCCATGCTATTTGTGTGTTTATGTTACATACATTCAATTATATTCTTGGTCAGAGAGAGAAAGACTTAAGTGCTGCTGTGATACCTGCCTTCCCCATCCTACCCACGTGATTGTGATGACCCACAAATCTGTTTGTCCTTGGTGGTCTCAGCTTCTGCATGTGCTCATCTGTGTAACTTTCTTCCACACTGGAAATGACCAAGACCCCTAAACACATGAGCATGTCATGTGGAGTTTTCAGGCCAGTCATCTGTCTGTTTCTGTGAGTTGGCAGAACTGACTTTCATGGACTTAACTGAGATTGCTGGTCCCAGACAGATTTTAGTATGTGGGTGGGTGCAAGAATTTTCAAGGGTAAATTGAATTATAGTTGAATGCATATTCATATTGACTCTAGAAATCAGCATTCATGACAACATGTAGTCTCGTCTCTCCTCAGATCTCCTGGCAAGCTCATCAGTACTACAAGACACACACACACACACACACACACACACACACACACACACACACAGAACCTCTCTCTACTGGACAAATTCTAGTTCTAATTTAGTTGCTTATCTAGCCTAAGAGAAATACTAACCAGCCAAATTACTCGACTTGAGTTTGTTTCCTCATCTTTATTTAAAAACGATGATAATTATTGCCACATAGAGTAATTGTGAAGCTTAAAGGAGATAGTGCTTGTAAAGCCCCCACGAAGGCCTGGCAGCCAGAAAGTGCCACATGTGGTTAGCGTTGACCCCATTCCTCACTCTGTCCAGTGGAGGAGCTGGAAGCCCAAGGAGGGGACACCACTAACCACCTCTGGTCGCATATGTCTACTCAAAGGATGGAACTCTCCTTCCTGAGGCTCACAGTGCCCTTGATAATCACCAGGCCCAGAATGAGCTGCATTAGAGCTTTGTATGGGGAGCTAAGCCCCAGTGCTGGAATCGGATGCTGAGAAGGTGCCTTATACAGATGAATCTTAGCCCGAAGTGCTGGTTCTCAGGGCCTCTGCCAGCCTGTGTGGGCCTCTCTGTGGAAAGCGAAACGCTGCCTGTCAACACAAAGGCAGCCCTGTGGTGCCAACCACACAAGCCAAAGCAAAGGCTGCATTTCAGCCCTCACTGGGCACCTGAGTGCAACTCACAGACTAGACAGCAGCTCTGGGGATTTTTGTGTTTGGGGGGTGGTCATTTCGGCCTTTGAGACTTTGATGAAATCTGGTTCTTTTCCTAGAAAAATAGAGAAACCCACATAATTTTGCATTGTTTGAAGAGGATTAGATCTCTCCAAGCCTAATGCTTGGGTCGTAGCTTGGAGAACCCCTGATCCAGGGATGGGTGAACTATGAATGTTGAGCTCTAGTGCATGGCAGATGTCCTCCTGCGTGGCTGGAAGCAGCTGTACCGTCTGATCTCTCGAACTTCATGAGATCCATTGAAGTTGTCTCTTTTGCTCTCAGGATGAAGGCCAAACCCTTTAACATCCAGTTTTGAAAGGTCTGGCCTCCCCCTGACCTGGCCAGCCTACACGCCGGCTCTGTTTCTACTCGTGGGCCCCTTTCTCAGCCCCTTCATGCTCACCAGGCTCCTTCCCACCACGCGGCCTTTGCTCTTCCCTTCTTTTTCCTCCCCGTTCACCTACTCAGCTCTTATCCAGCTCAAGTGTCCCTTCCTCAGAGAAACCTCCCTTCCAGGTCAGTGCCTCGTTGGAGGTCTCCATGGCGCTGGTGGCATGTCTCCCTCCCACCTTCATTGCAGTTACAGTTTTGTGTTTGCTTGGTGATTAATTAATGTCCACCTTTCTGTGTCTCTGAGGGCAGACAGTGGGTCTGTCTTGTTTGCCATTATGTTCTCAGTACCTAGAACTTTGCAGGGTACACAATAAATAAGTAACACGGAGAGCGAGTGGCCGGCCTTTGCACAGGAGGTTGATCTGATGCCCTTTGCAGGAGGCTGTTTGGTTTCTCATCTTTGTCTTTTGACCCCCAGCTGCCCCCTTCCTGTGTCTACATGCCTAACTCTTCTCTCCTCTGCCCCTGGAGGTGTGCTGAGGCTCCTGGAACATGGGGAAGAGTACGTGTTCACCCTGCCTAGTGCCTACGCTCGCTCGATTCTCACCATCCCCTGGGTGGAGCTTGGAGGAAAAGTGAGCATCAGCTGTGCCAAGACTGGCTACTCGGCAACAGTTATATTCCACACGAAGCCTTTCTACGGAGGGAAAGTCCACAGGTAGGAAGCGGCCAGGGAGGCTCCATCTTTGTCTTATCATGATGTCCTGAGTTTCTTTTCTACCATCAAAAATTGGGTTCCAGCCATGGGGTTAGTTGAAAAATCAAGATAAAGTTGTTAACGTCTTTTTCAAAAGAGCTGCTTCTCCTCCTCTCTCCCCATGTGGCAGTTCTTTTGAACCCTCTCCCGTATAAATTTACAGTGAAATCCTCTGGTGATGTATTATTGGCAAAACACACACTAGAGAATAAAAGGCACTTCCGTTTGTTACAATAAACTCTCCCCTCTGAGGCTGCAGCCCGTTTCTTATTCTGAAGCAGTTTGACCTGTGAACTTGGACACTGCTTGAGAGTTCCCCACTTCATGTTAAGTTGGCCCCATTAAATGTCCCGAATCCCAAAGCTATGAGATCAGGACCATTTCTTTACTTTAGAGGCTGAGGAAGCTCAGCCCTAAGAAATTGAAGATGAGGTCTGCTGTTTGCAGGAGCACAGAATGTATTTGATTGCTCCAGTTATAAAAAGTCCTCCCTTGCAGTAGATCACTCTGTAAACAAGCTCCCATCTTTGCCCTTTTTCTTGGAAAGTGTTCTTTCTGAATGACGTTTGCGTAAGGATGTTGGAGTGTCGCCCAGGACAGTGGATGCCCTCCACCGCTGTTTTGGAACCAGACACACTGGCTGACAAGCTGATCGTGTGCACTTCTCCCCAGCTCCACACCCCTCTGTACCAAGCTAGTAGCTTGACATCAGCTGTGGTAGGGCCCCACAGAAATTGACAAATGCTACAGATCAGGTGTTTTCCCAGTTGTTAAATCTTTACCAGCATTCCACTAACGTCTTGCTACGGAGTGCTGCCTGAAAGGTTCCTGAAGCATCCGAGAGCCTTTGTTCTGGATTTCCACCCCAGTGATAACACCTTACGTAACCTTTACATGCTATCAAAACTTAGAAATTAATATTGCTACATTACTGTTAGCTAATTACAGACTTTATTCAGCTCTCACCAGTTTTTCCACCGATAACTTTCTTTTTCTGTTCAAAGATATTAGATCACATTTTAAGAGCTAGTCTTTGAGCAGAATGGCCAAGCACAATCCCTCATCAACCTCCCTACCCCCTAAAAAGTCTCTAAATATGAGTCTACTTTTTTGAAGTCAGTCTCTATATTTTGATAATCTCAAAAAGTCTGTTCATTTGACACATTCATTCATTCATTCATTCAGGGTCACTGCAGAAGTGAAGCACAACCCAACCAACACCATTGTTTGTAAAGCCCACGGAGAGTGGAACGGCACCTTAGAATTCACCTACAACAACGGAGAAACCAAAGTCATCGACACGACCACGTTGCCTGTGTGCCCCAAGAAGATCAGACCGCTGGAGAAGCAGGGGCCCATGGAATCAAGGTGGGGAGCAGGCTGTTTCTCTCCTGTTTAGTTGTCCTCAGCGTTTGGCCCAAGGGACGAGAGGAGACCTTGGGAAGTTTAGCTAATAGAAATGAGCCAGGAGTCATGTTCTTCTGACTTGTTGAGATACTTGAATTTTCCACTGTACATCATTTAGGAGTAGATCCTTTGTAGCTTTAGTGTCCTTATTCTGTACTTACAGGGTAGAATGTGAAGATAGTCTGTAGCCAACTTTTAATGCCTGCCCTCAAAGGATTTGTCAAGTGGTCTGTTGCATAATTACAATAAATAAATACAGAGAGTTGCTAATAATCAAAGAACTGTGCAGTAAAGCAATGAAATACTGTTTTTTTTTTACCTAATTAGCAACATAATTAAAAAAAATTCAGTGCTGGGAAGCCCATGATCAAATTGACACTGTGTACCCTGTGCTTACAGTAGGATGTGTGTGGTTTAGCTGCATGGATCAGTAGCTGTAAACTTATGAATTAACTTTATTTAATCTTGTATTCCGCTTCTGGAAATCTAAGGAAAAATTCTTAAATTCAGAAAAAGTTTTAAACATAAAATTGAATATTTAAAAAAAAACCTAAACAAAAGAAAGAAAAATCAACCTCCCACCTGTTCAGCAGGTAAACGGTTAAGTAAATCATGGAGTGTCTGATCAGTTAGCACGTCCATGCCACAGTATGAATACAGTGCAAACACTTCGAGGGACGTTTTATATAGTTACATGTCAGACTCTTCCTGGTATACGCCATTTTTATTTTTTAATCCAGAAAGTCAGTAAACTATGGCCCATGGGCTAAATCTAGCTTGTGGCCGACATTTGTAAAAATTTATGGAAACACAGTCATAATCGTCGGTTTACATGTTGTTTATGGCTGCCTGCATGTTCCAACGGCAGTGAAGTAGTTGTGACCCAAACCATATGGCCTGCTAAGCTTAAAAATATGTACTGTCTGGCTGGCCCTTTACAGAAACTGTTTGCCGACCTCTGTCATTATTTAAAAGCATATGCTGCTCTTTGTAGAAACGTAGGATTAAAATGTAATTTTACAGATGATTCCTGAAAGGGTTTGCCATTACGAGGAGAGTTTGTAAACAAGGGGGAAAGTACTTGTTATGTGGAAACAAAATGAGGATACAACAGTGTGTATAAACAGTATATTATAATGAGTTTAATAAAACCAGGGCCTCAGTACCCCTGGAACCTCTGCTTTGTTGTAGGATTAGCACACACTTTCTCGTTCTTTATTCAAGGACAATGAGTGTAACCTTCTCTGTGACCAAACAGAAGGTGTGAACACTCACATGAAGGCTTTTTCAGCCCACCCTCTCAGGCAGTACTAGCAGGACAAGGGACAGGCCGTGACAGGAAAGAAAGCCATCCCCTTGCACACACTGATGAAGCCTTCCCAGAGTCAGGAACCCTGTGGTTTATATCATGGCATGATGATTGTTTCTGGTTGGGCTGTTGAGAACAAAACTGATTACCTTGTGTTGTTCTTCCAAGGACATAGAGCAGGTTAGCTCCTCCACATTAAGACTCTTTGCTGCCTTGGTTAGCCCAGGGAAACTCAGAATTCAGCCTGGAGTGGGGATGCAGTCTGGTTTAGGATTAAGGTGGAGGGTGCTGCTACCTCTTTCTGTGTTAGATTTGTGGACTTTACTACTGAAACATGGAGCTGAACTAGAGGGAAACCAAGCCCAGCCCACTTTGTTTTCCACAGAGGAAATAGCCCTGGGAAGTGGAGTGGCTGGTATGGGTGCTCCCTTGCTGCTCAAAGCACCTGAGCCCACTCACTCTGCTGGGTCTTCCAGGTCTTACCTGCAGAGGCAAAGGAGGGACCATCTGCATGGCTAGGTGGGCCAGGGGTTAGACCAGTTATCCCAGCACTCACAGTGATGCCAGTCCGGGCGAGGCCTCCGGTCCCCAGTTAGCACCCTTGGAGGGGAACCAGTGCCCTGTTAGGGGAAGAGTGAAGATAGATTTTGTCTGCCCAC
>CM053507.1:139207147-139337362 GCA_028627145.1 Eidolon dupreanum | reverse complement strand
CAGGGGTGGGTTCTGGTTCAGACAGGCAGCCTGCTTGGGGAGGCTACCTTTATAGAACTGAGTGAGAACCCTGTCTGGAAGTCTCAGGTGGGGTGAATGTGTATTAGAGTTCTCCAGAGAATGGAACAAACAGAACCAATAGAAATAAGTACATATAGATTTATTATGAGGAGTCGGCTCATGAGATTATGGGGGCTGAAAAGCCCCAGGATCTGCTGTTGGCAAGCTGGAGACCCCAGTAAAGTCAGTGGTGTAATCCAGGCCATGTCTGAAGGCCTGAGGACCAGGGGAGCTGATGGTGTAAATCAGAGCAGGAGAAGATGAGATGTCTCAACTCAAGGAGTGAGTCAGGAAAAAAAAAAGGGCAAATTCCTCCTGTCTCCACCTTTTTAGGCTCTCAATGGATTGGAAGATGCTCACTCACATTGGGGAGGAAACTGTCCTTTGCAGAGTGTACCAATTCAAATGCTAATCTTGTCCAGAAATGCCCTCAGAGATGCACCCAGAAATCATGTTTAATCTGGGCACTGTGGCCAGCCAAGTTGATGTGTAAAATTAGCCATTATAAAATCCTTCCAGGATCCTTCTGTGAGATGGATACGGTCTCTGAGACAAGTAGTTTGCCTGGCTTCTATGGAAAGTTGCACATTAAAACACAAATGACAACAAAACACATTAATTCTTCCTGCTGGGTTTAATGAAAGTCAAATATGTTTAAAACAGAAGGCCTGAGAATACGCAAAGAATAAAAATCACCCCCATACCAGAATTATTACCATTCAGCATACCCCTTCTAGTCTAGCACCAGATTGTGTACACCATTTTGACTCGTGCCTTTTTCTCACTGGTATTTGATCAGTGTCATTTCTTGTGTGTGCTGATTAATTTGTGACTGCTGCCTGCAGGAGAGCCTTTGACAACATTCCCCTAAATCACTGTTTTGGGCAAATTTCTCATATGCAGGCCCTTGCCTTTTCTATCCCGTCTGTTCATTCAACACCTTTTTTTTTTTTTTTCCCCTGTCCTGTTATTTCAAAGAGCTTTTTTCTTTTTTCTTTTCTTTTCTTTTTTTTTTTTTGCCAACTCATCTTCCTGGACATAAACCAATGAAGCCCCCTCCGCCCCACCCCCCTTTTGTTATTTTGGTCATTTGGGGGGTTTCCTCCTGAAATGCCTGGATGCAAAGATCATAGGGTCTCCAAAACGCAGCTAGGCTGCGGAGAGGTAGCGAGACTGTCAGCCTGGCGTGGCTGTGATGTACAAGGAAGGAGCAGACACCCATGGGTGGTGGTCCTGAACAGATGCCAACAGCACTGCTTTAAGTGGGACCCGACTTCCAACTTAGCAGAGGCTGGGACTCTTCTTGCTTCTCCTCTTTGCCTGATGAGAGATCTCCAAGTTATGTCTCCTTCTTTCTCTTACAGGGTGATGGCTGGGTATACTTCAATCCCCTGTGGAAGGCACACTGATGGGGTGGAGGTGCAGAGCCTTCAGAAAGAGCCCTGTTTTTGTAGGAATTAAAGTGGTACAGTATCAAGGTTCTGCTGGTATTCACTGAGACCTCTTGGTATCATTCAGGAAATGGCACCCGATGGAGAAATTATATACTGTGAAAAATGCACCCCCAAACTCTACTATAGGATTGAACTTATTCAAAGAGCCATTTGGGGCATGTGCATGTACACAGGTCAGTGTGAGCTCCACTATATGTTCACACAGATGCATTATATACACATCTGCTGGGTATTATTACACATGTAAATACTGCACTTACCAAGGTTTAAGTGGGTAATTATGAGCTCCTTTTTATCAATGAGGTTTGACGTTTTCTATTTTTCACTCTGCCAAAAACGTTTTGCACTCACGAAGGTATTCTCATGTAGTCAACTCCTGTCAAAACAAAGGTGAGTTGGCATCATCTTGTTGATGTCTATCTGGTAGAAAGTGGCCCATTCCCGGTAGTAATGTAGGTGGCTGTCATTTCAAAATTATCGTTGTGATTCCCACTTTAGCGTTTTGTTTGTCCATACTCAAGAAAGGTAAACTGCTGTTTTCTGCTGGAAGCTATTAAAGGTTTATGCCAGAGCTTTCCAGAATGGAACACCTCTGGGAGAACGTAGCGCCAGGCCTACTTTGGAATCTTCCTCCCATCTACTTGTCCCCACAGCCTTTCTGACAATTTCTCATGCTCACAGCATGTCATACATTTTTCAGAAGCTGCTGCTTTTACAGTAGAAAACAAGTCATATGGAGACTTCACTACTTTTATGATTAAAAAAAAAAGGGCTTTAGGAATTAAGGTATAGGCATGCGTATACAAACATGCACAACCACAGCCTCAATCTTTTCAGTTTGGGGAATGAGAAAAGAATTTCCTATGAATTTTTTAGCGCACCTCTCTATTGTTTGACCCAAACTCTGCAAAAAAGAAGAAAGAGAAAAAAAAAAAAGGAAAAAAAAAACCCCAATGTGATTAAAACATCCATAGAGCCTGCACAAATGTGTTCCATGGTTTCAGTTGAATTTCAATCCTCAGCCTTTACAAATGAGGTCAAGACGTGACTAGATTATAAAGCAAGGGGAAAATGATGTATTTGATTTTTGCTCAATGCGTAATTTATTGTTTACTGTGCTACTCTGGGAATATTCATACAATCCAGTAGCATGAATGCTTCTCTGTAGTAATACTAATTTTGTGCCTTTTGTCTGCTTTCTTAAGACCAATTGTTCACACTTTGTAGATATTAGACAAATATATTTCGATTAAATATTATACCTATTTGTGTCTGTTTTATTTTTGGGGATTCAAGACGTCTGTTGGAATTGGTGACTCTGAGCTTAAATTTTATTGGTTAATTTGATGTGAATAACTATCATATTTACATCAAAAGTGTTTCAAACACATTGAAAAATCTATCGGAAATACATTATTTATGGGTATTTCCTGACAAGTTCATAAGAACATTTAACTCATATCTAGTGAATGTTTTGTGAAGAGTTACTACCAGGTAACGTCATAATGTAGACCTGCGTGGGTCCATGGTCTTAAAATATCTGAGAAATTAAGTGTTTGGAACTATTTTATTTCTGAGAGGGAAAGCAGAATAGATACTATTTTGAAGGAAAAGTCTTCAATGAGAAGACTGAAAAGTAATTACTGTGGTATTTTAGATTTTCCAGTCTTACTTCAAAGTATAAACCATCTATCTGGTAAGTAAATCATAGAGAAAGTTAATTTTTCTTCTTTATTTCAGGGGGGGGTGGGATGGAATGGGTAGGGTCATTGTTTTAAAAATTGTGATATACAAAAGATTTACATAAAACTTTACAGTTCCAATAATTATAAGCACCTATGTACCCACTGCTTAAGCAAAGAAACCTGTTTGTCAGTACCTTAAAAGTCAAATTTATACACCTATAAAATTGTATCTCCCTCCTTGATGCCAGAAGTACCACCACCACTGTACTGACTCCTGCAGTAATTGTCCTCTTGGGTTTTGTTTTTTTCTCTCCATATATACTGTGTATTTCTAAAGAGCATGCTTGGTTTTGCCTATTTTTGGACTTTGTACAAATGGAATATCATAGTTTGCTCATTTGAGGCAACATTTTGTTTTTAGATCAATCCAAGTTGTTACTTAGTTGATCTGTTTTTTTATATATATATATATATATATATATATATATATATATATTTTTTTTTTTTTTTGCTGAGTTCCATCTGCCCAAACTCTATACCCATTAGACAATAACTCCCCATTCCACCCGACTCTCTGCAGTTGTTAGCAAAAGTATCTCATGTAGGTGGAATGATATAGTCTTTTTGTGTGTGTCTGGCTTATTTTACTTAGTATAATGTTCAAGGTTCATCAGAGTTTCCTTCCTTTTTAAGGCTGAACAATATTCCATTGTATGTATATATATCGCATTTTGTTTATTTTCCTGTAGAACACTTGTTTCCATCTTTTGGCTATTGTGAATGCTGCTATGAACAAGGGAGCACAGGTATCTGAGTCCCCGCTTTCAATACTTTGGGGGATATATACTCAGAAGTAGAAGTACTGTATTATATGAAAATCCCATGTTTAATTTTTTGAGGACCTGCCATACTGTTTTCCAGTGACTAAACCATTTTGCAACCCTACCAGCAAAAATGCACAAAGGTTTGAATTTCTCTATATCCTCCTCCTCAACACTTATTTTCTGCTTTTTTGGGGGGTGGGGGTGGGGGGATTTATAATAACCATCCTAATGGGTATGAAGTGCTATCTTATTGTGGTTTTGATTTGCATTTCTCTAATGATTAGTGTTTAGTGTCTTCTCAAGTATTTATTAGCCAGTTATATATTTTCTTTGGAGGAATGTCTATTCGAGTTCTTTGCTTTTTTTATAATTGGGTTGTTTTGTGTGTGGAGTTATAGTTCTTTATATATTTTAGATATTAATCCTTTATCAGATGTTTTGCAAATATTTTTCCCATTTTGTGGGTTGCCTTTTCACTTTGTTGGTAGTAGCCTTTTATCATTTGATATGCAAAAGTAATTTAGATGAAGTCCAATTTCTTTTTTTTTGGTAGCTTGTGCTTTTGTTGCGATATCCAAGAAATCATTGCCAAATCTAATTTCATGGACCTTTTCCCTTATGTTATCTCCCAAGAGTTTTATAGTTTTAGCTCTTATATTTAGGTTTTTTGATCCATTTAATTTTTGTATATTGTTAGTAGGTAAAGGCCCATCTTCATTATTTTGCATATGATTATCCTGTTTGGATTACCTAGGACCATTTGTTGAACAAACTCTCCCCGTTGAATGGTCTAGGCACCATTATCAAAAATCATCTGACCATCTGTGCAAGGGTTTATTCCTGGGTGCTCTATTCCATTGGTCTATGTCTGTCTGTGTGCCAGTACTACATTATTTTAATTACTATTTTAAAATCAGGAAGTGTGAGACTTTCAACTTTTTTTCTTTTTCAAAGATTGTTTTGGCTAGTAGGATTCCCTTGAAGATTCCATATGAATTTTAAGATAAAATTTTCTGTCTTTGCTAAAAACATCACTGGAATTTTGACAAGGTATTGCATTAACTCTGCAGATTACTGTGTGCAGTACGTCATCTTAACAATATTGTCTTCCAATCCATGCACAGCATGTCTTTCCATTTATTTATTGTCTTCCATTTATTTCAGGAATATTTTGTAGTTTTCAGTGTACAAGTCCTTTATCTCCTTCGTTTAAGTATTTCACTCTGATGTTTTTACAAGTGGAATCATTTTCTCAATTTCCTTTTTGGGTTGTTCATTGTTAGTATATAGAAACAACAGATTTTTGTTTTGGTTTTGTATCCTGCAACTTTACTGGATTAGTTCTAATGGTTTTGTGTGTAATCTTTAGGGAGTTCTGAATATAAGATCAAATCATCTGTGAACAGAGATAATTTTACTTCCTTTCTAATTAGGATGCCTTTATTTTCTTGCCTAATTGCTCTGGCTATAACTGCCAATACTAGAACTAGAATGGAAATGGCAAAGCTGATATCCTGTCTTATTCCTGATCTTATAGGAATAACTTTCAACCTTTCATCATTGTGTATACGTAGCTTTTTCATGTGGCCTTTATGTCAAAGTAGTTTCCTTCTATTCCTAGTTGAGTGTGTTTATCATGAAAGGGTGTTAAAATTTGTCAAAGGCCTTTTCTGCATCTATTTAAATGATCATGTGTTGTTTCCCCTTTGTTCTGTTAATGTGTGGTATATTACATTGATATTGTATGTTGAACCATCCTTGCATTCCAAGAATAAATCCTACTTGTTCATGATTTAGAATCTTTTTAATTTGCTGTTGAATTTGCTTTGCTATTATCATATTGAGGATTTTTGCATCAATATTCATGAGGAATGTTCTGTAATTTTCCTGTTTGCTTTGCTATTATCATATTGAGGATTTTTGCATCAATATTCATGAGGAATGTTCTGTAATTTTCCTGTTGTAGTATCTTCTCTGGCTTAGGTATCAGGGGTAATGCTGGTCTCAAGAGAATTTTTTGGAAAAGCTTGAGAAGGACTGATATTTTTTTGTGTGGTAGAATTCACCGGTGAAGTCATCTGGTCCTGTGTTTTGTTAGGGTTTTTCATTACTGATCCAATGTCCTTCCACTTACAGGTCTTGTTCGTATTTTGTTACTTCATAACTGACTTTTTAGGAATTTGTCCTTTTGTAGGTTATCCAATTTGTTGCTATACAATTCTCATAGTACGATCTTATAATTCTTTCACTTCCACAAAATTGGTAGTAATGTCCCCACTTTCATTTCAGATTTTTTTCCCCATAGATTGATCTTTTTGAACCAACTCTTGGTTCTCATTGATTTTTCTCTATTTCTGTTCTCTATTTTCTCTCTGCTGTAATCTTTTATTTCCTTCCTTCTGCTAACTATAGTTCTTTATAGTTCCATAAGTTACAAAGGTAGGTTCTTGATTTGACATCTTTACAAATGTGTTTACAGCTACATATTTTCTTTTAGCACTGTTTTCATAGTATCCCCTATATTTTGATGTTTTTATTTTCATTTATTTTAAGATTGTTCTAATATATCTTGATTTCTTCTTTGAACCATTGTTTTCATTTTCATGTAGGTGTGGATTTCTGTTTTCCTTCTGGTATTGATTTCTAGTTTCTTACACCGATGGGAATAGATATTTTATGATTTCAGTCTTAAAATTTATTGACTGGTTTGGGTTAATATATATGGTCTGTCCTGGAGAATGTTCCATTGCAGAATTGAGAAAATGTATATTCTGCTGTTTGGTGATCCGTATAAATAGAAGTTCAGTTGGCCTATAGTGTTAAGTTTATTCAACTTCCTTATTTTGTCTATACTGTAAAGTTATGCACTGCATAACAATGTTTTGGTCAATGTTAGACAACATATGTGATCGTGGTCCCATCAGATTATAATGGAGTTGAAAAATTCGCATCACCTAGTAACACTGTAGCAGTCGTATTGTCACAGTGCAACTCATTTACGTAGTTTATCCTGGAGTTTTGTCTTCTTTCGTTTGGGACATCTTTCTGTGTTTTCATTTTGGCTGACCCCCTATTTGTATTAAGTAGTTCAGCATGTCTCCCCATCTTGATAGAGTGGCCTTATGTAGAAGGTGTCCTGTGGGGCTCAATGGCACAATCTACCTGGTTACCTGAGCTGGGTGTCTGGGTGGGCCTTTAATGCTTTGGCATATCAGTGGGTAGGGTTGACTTTCTGTGAGGGCTGGCCATGGCTAAAGTGGACTAGCTGTTGTGCAGGTGTTGGCCCCACCCACCAAGATGTTGCTTTAATAGGGCTCTGGTGCCAGTTGAGTCTGCCCTTTGGTGTGTTTATGGAGCTGGTTGGTGGTGATCTGAAGCCAGTCAGGGTGTGTTGGGACTGGAGCCTCTTGGGAAAGGCTCCAGAGTGATCTGCTGTTGGTTGCACTTGTGCTGGAGGTGCTTGGGAGAGACTGACTACGCTGTGAACTAAGGCTTGCTGCCACTAGTGGTGGGCCTGGAACCCTTTGATGGGCACTGTGATGCAAGCTCAGGCCAACTGGACTTGTGGCTGCCTAGGTAAAGCGATGTTCCAGGCCAAGACTGGCTGCTGCTTATGCCAGACTTGGGATTACTGGACTGGGGTTACAAGTTGAGACTGATCGCTGCTTGGGCACAATCTACCTGCTTGGGGGCGCTTACAAGAGACAGACCGGCCACTGCTTTTTGGGGGTATGTGAACATTTATTTTGTGAAAAAATCCACAATATGTGAGCAATGCTGCTTGTGTTAAGGATCCAATGGAAAAGGCTTGGGCGAGTGAGTGGGGTGGATCAGGTCCTCAGGGACTCACTAGGGTAGAACAGTGTTAATGACCATCTTTAAATGCCCTAATATTTCCAGTTTTGCTCCAGCTTCTCAGGACCTTAGATATTCTCATTTTAAAAAGTAAGTTTCTTAAGCAGCTCCAAGCCTGTAGTCTCCCTACAGCTTTTATGAGCAGTGCCTCCCTCTTTCTGTGATTTCTTCCCAGCCTGCGTTCTGCACTGGCCAGTTTTGCAGGCAGCTGCTTTCTCCCTGTCATGCCACACTATGGAGGGATTAGGGCAGAGGTGAATAAACTTCTACACCATGAAATTTCCTATTTTTGAATATGACCTTTTCTTGATTGGGCATTTATTCAGTTACTACAGACTACTATTTTCTAGAGTCTTTATAAAGTTATTTTAGCCAGTCCCCCTCCCTCCTTAAGGTTTCCATAAAGGAATGAGGGTCTGGAGCTTCCTAGTCTGTAACCTTGCTTTCATTTTATGTGTGCAATATAATACAAGCACAATGGAAAAATAAAATCACTGTAATGAATTATTCTTAGTTTCCTTACTTCGTGTAACCACAATCCAACACAAACAGAATATTGACTTCAGGTCAAGATGGTGAAGTAGATAAACACTGTGCTTGCCTTCTCCATGACTGCATCAAAATTCTAATTATAAAACCATCACTGAGACTCACCTGAAGACTAGCTGAATAGAGTGCTACAACCAAGGATATAAAGAAGCCACTACGAAACAGGTAGGAGACACGAAAAACCGCATGTCCCATAACCATGGCGTAGCAAGTAAGAACTGGGAGGGGTATCTTGGATGTAGAGGTCACTCCTGCAGAAGTGAGGGGTCCCAGCCTAGAGCGTTAGTACTGGGAAGAGGAGTACTCATAACATCTGGCTGTGAAAAAGGGCAGGAATTGTGTTCACAAGAGACAGTGAAGGCTGCTGGATTTCGTCTACAGGGACCCGTGTACAGATTTGCTCTGGGCTCCCGCACTGGGGCAGCAGCTGGATCAGCACCACGGACTTACAAAGGAAAAACTGAAATGACTAGGGTCAGGACGGCTCTCTCCAGGAACAGAAATGCTGACAGGCACCAATGGTCCTTCGAGCCCTCCCCTTTCATTGAACTGGTAGTTGCAAATGGGCAAAATCTCTGCTCTCCTGGCTAACATGGTTCATCTTGCCCTGGTGATTCCTTGAGATCCCACCCCACCCAACTCGTGGGCCTGGCTCAAGTTACTTCCAGCAGCTTTTCCATACAAGTGGCCTTCTTTGGCTCATGCTGTGGAGATTCCTAAAATCTCTCAAATGTCTATGAACCCCAAACAGTAGCTAGCCTCAGTGTGCCCTGTAGCTCTTGCTAAGTAGACCCAAGCCCAGCACAAGTGGCAACTGGTGTCAACTCACTGAAACCTCAAGAATTCCCCAAGCCTGGCATAAGCAGCAGCCAGTCTTGGCCTGGAATGTATCTTCAACTAAAAAGCCATAAGACTGATACTTGTGGCATTGAGCTTCAGTTCACAGTGCAGCCTCTCCCAAGCACCTCCAAGGCCAGCACAAGGAGCAACCAACTGAAGATCACCTTATAGATTCCACCTGGCAGCCCCAAGCCAGACACAACAACCGGTGGCTGACCTTGACCTGCAATGGAACCCTCTTAATAGCCTGCAGAACAGACCTGGTGGCCAGGTTCAGACAACACCAGAGCACCACCACCGAGCTTCACAAGCAACACACCTTGAAGGGTAGACAGGCTGGCACCTGAACCCCACTAAAGCAACTGCCGCTCTGTGGTGTCGACCCTGACACAACAGTTTGTCTGCTGTAATCACTGTAAACCCATCATCTTGGGGATCAGTCTCACTCACTGACATACCAACAGCAATCGAGGATCAACTATAACAGGAGGGCACACACAACCCACATTAGGGATACGCCTGGAGCACCAGTCTATGGTGACTAGGTAGACTGCGCCACTGGGGCTCACAGGATACCTACCAAAACCACTCTGCCAAGACTGGGCGACATAGCAGCCTAATACATAGAAACATAGGGAGTCAGATGGACAGACAAATCCCAAAGGAAAGAACAGGACAAAACTCCAGAAAAAGAACTAAATGAAGATGAACAACCTTGATGCAGAGTTCAAAACACTGGTTATAAAGATGCTCACTTAGGGGAAGAGTAGATGAACTCAGTGAGAACCTCAACAAAGAGATAGAAACCTTAAAAAAAAAAAACAGTCAGAAATGAAGATTACCCTAACTGAAATGAATATATTAGAGGGAATCATTTAATCAGATTATAGATTAAGCAGAGGACTTAATTAGTGATCTAGACGACAAGGTAGTGGAAAACACCCAAACGGAACAGCAAAAAGAACTTTTTAATGAGGATAGTTTAAGGGACCTCTGGGACAACATCAGGTATACTAACATCTGGGTATCAGAAGAAGAGAGGGCTTGAAACCCTATTTAAAGAAATAATGTCTGAAAACTTCCCTAACCTGGAGAAGGAAATAGATATGCAAGTCCAGGAAGCTCAGAGTCTAAACAAGATGAACCCAAAGAGTCCCATGCCAAGCTGCATCATAATTAAGATGCCAAAAGATAATTTTAAAAGTAGGAAGAGGAAAGCAGTTACATACAAGAGAGCACCTGTAAGACTATCAGCTGATTTCAAAACAAACTTTGTAGGCCAGAAGAAAGTGGCAAGAAAAGCAAATCAATATTACCCAGCAAGGCTATCGTTTAGGGAAGTTTTCCAGAGAAGGAAAAGCTAAAGAAGTTCGTCACCAAAACAGCATTATGAGAAATGTTAAAGGGGCTTCTTTAAGTGAAAAAATAAAAAGAACATAGAGGCAAACACCAATAAAAGCAGTAGTTCAACCAACTATAAAGCTAGTAAAAGGTTAAAGGACAAAAGTAGGTAGAGCAAAATTATAACAATTAAGGGATACACACAAACACACGAAAGTAAGAAATAATGACCAAAACATAAATGTGGAAGAAGAGAGTAAAAAGTATAGTGATTTTAGAATGTGTTCAAACTTAAGCAACAATGAACTTAAAACAGACTGCTATAAACATATTCTGGTATATGTGAAGCACTTGGAAACAACCACAAACCAAAAATCTACAAGAGATATACAAGAAATAGAAAGGAATTCAAACACTATAGAAAATCATCAACCCAGAAGAGAATTAGAAATGAACCACCACAAAATCAATCAGAAAACAATAAAATGGCAATAACTACATAACTACAATACTTTAAATGCTCTAATCAAAAGACATAGGGTGGCTGAATGGATAAAACAAGACACATACATATGCTGCCTACAAGAGACCCACTTTAGGTCGAAAGATACAGACAAAGTAAAGAAATGGAAAAAAGATATTTCACACAAATGGAACTGAAAAAAAGCTGGGTGGTTATACTTATATTGGACAAAACAGACTTAAACAAGGGCCGTAATCAGAGACAAGGGCAATTCATAATGATCAACCCAACAAGAGGATATAACTCTCGTAAAGGTCTACACACCCAACATAGGAGCACCTAAACATATAAAGCAAATATTGACAAACATAAAGGGAAAGACCAACAGTAACGTAGTTGGGGACTTTAACACTCCATCGGCATCAATGGTCAGGCAAAACCAATGAGAAAAAGGGACCTTAAATGACACATTAGATCAGATGAACTTAAGTGATATTTTTAGGACATTTCACCCAAAGCAGCAGAATATATACTTTTTAAGTGCACATGGAACATTTTCCAGGATAGAACACGTTAGGCTACAAAACAAGTCTCAATAAATTTAAAAAAACTGAAATCATAACTATCTTCTCTGATCACAATGCTATGAAAATAGAAATTACAAGAAAAGTGAAAAACACAAACATGTGGAGGCTCCTAAACAATAAATGGGTTAGCAGGGAGATCAAAGAAATCAAGATACCGTGACAGAAAATGAAAAAACAAGAACACCACATCTATGGGACACAGCCAAAGCAGTTCTAAGAGAAAACTTCAGAGCAATACAGGCTTACCTCAAGAAACAGAAATCTCAAGCAATTTAACCTTACACCTAAAAGAACTAAAAAAAGAACAAATCCCATTGCTGGGATTTTAAATTAGTTTAAGTACTATGGAAAACAATATGGAGGTCCCTCAAAATATTACACATAAAACCACCATATGACATAGCAATTCCTCTTCTGGGTATTTATCCAAACAAAACCAAAACACTAATTTGAAAAGATTTATACACTCCTATGTTCACTGCAACATTGTTTACAATAGCCAAGATATGGAAGCAACCTAGATGTCCATCAATAGAGGAATGGACAAAAATGATGCGATACATACATATTATTCAACCATAAAAAAAGAATGGAATCTTGCCACTTGTGACAACATGGATGGAACTAGAGGGTATTATGCTAAGTAAAGTGAGTCAGACAAAGATAAATACCATATGATTTCACTTACATGTGCAATCTAAAAAACAAAAATGAACAAAACAAAAATACAGAAAACAAATTAATGGATGCCAGATGGGAAGGGGGTTGAGGACGGGTGAAAAAGGCAAAAGAAATAAGAAGTATAAATTGGCAGTTACAAAATAGTCAGAGGAATATAAAATACAGCAAAGGGAATAAAGTCAATATTATAATAATTATGTATGGTGTCAGTTGGGTACTACCCTTATAGGGTGGTCACTTTCCAAGTTATATACAAAACTAATATGGCTTGTCATCTGCAATTGAAAAAAATTCTATAAGGATAATTACTATGCTTTGAATAAATTTATATTGATACTTTAAAAAAGATGGAATACTGCCATCACTCCAGAACCTTCCTACTTACCCATTCCTAATTAAAGCCGTTTTTCTCCTCCAGCCCCAACTTTGTAGGTAATCACATCCTACTTTACAACTTTTATACTATGTATACTTTTCTAAACAATATATATTAGTTTTGCCCATTTTTGAACTGTATGTAAATGGAATCATGTTATTCTACCCGAATGTAGTTCATTTGTTTTCCTTCTATACTATTCCATTATTTGAACATACTGCTATGAATGTATCTTAGCTGTTTTTGACAGACTTAGAACTGTTGGGACTGTGTATCTTCACCTGCAATCAGCTAATGCTGAACAGTTTTCCGGAATGATTTTAACAGTTTAAGTTCCCACTGGCAATGTATGAGAATTTCTGTTTTTGCACATCTTAACACTTACTTGCATTTTAGCTAATAGGGTAGGTATGTTCCTTTTTATATATGTGCCATTTAGATTTCTTCTGTTAGGGCTAATCAAGCCTTGTGTGTCTTTTCCTAAGAGTTGTTTGTGTATTCTGAATATTAATCCTATGTCACTCGTAGGTTGGGTCACCATACATATTCATTTGCTCAAAATACAGTGTATGCCTGCAGTCCCAGGGTAAATATTAAAAAGGCATTGAACAAAGATATAGAAGTCATATTACATAATTGCAAGACTTACTGAAAACCTACATCAAGACAATGTGGTGTTGTATGAGGATACACAGATTCATGGAACAGAATAGAGAAATCAGAAATAGATTAACACATTTTGAACAGTTTTCTACAGTGGCGTCAATTAAATGGGAGAAATAATCTTTTCAACAAACGGTGTTGGCTAAAATGAATAAAGAAAACTCATGCTTTGAGTCATATACAAAATAAACTCAATAGATTACAGACCTAAAAATTAATTCTACATAGACCAAAGATATGAAATGGTAAATTTTCCACTAACATAGGTCTCTATTTATATTCCTTTAAACCATAAAAAAACAAAACAAAGCAAAAACAAACAAACAAAAACACCACCACAACAAACCAGACTAGAGGGGGGAAGATAAATTCTAGGATAAGGAAAATTAACTCAATGGATAAGTTTAATATCAGATTGCCATAAATGATAAGTGAGTCTGGAAAAAATACAAAATGAAAAGGCAAAAGGAGAGAAATACAGCCAACAAAGGTCTATTTATGTTTAATCAGTCTTAGAAGGGGCGCAGAGAGAGAATGAGGCAGAAGCAATATTTAAAGAGATGACTGAGAATTTAATGAAAACCAACAAGCTAACAAAGTTAAAAGCTCAACAAATCTAAAGTAGGATACCTTAGAAGACATCTTAAGAATCCTAACACTTATCAGACAATAGGGTTTAATAAAAAGCATTATTGAAAATAAAGTCCAATATATCCAAAAAAAAAAGTTTAATTCATCTGAAAAGTCCCAAATGTATACATACCTAATAATATGGGTTCAAAACATATATAAAGAAAAAATTGACAGTTCAAGGAGGAATAGGCAAATCTATAATAGTATATGATTAGAGTACATCCTCAGCAAGTAACAGAACAAACCTCAGGGTTATGGAGATACAAACACAGCTGGATCACAGAGCAGATTTTTAAAGGATTACACTAAGTACCTGAGTACAATGCAATTAAGATAGAAACTGATGATAAAACGATAACCAAAAAGCCACCATATTTGAAAATCAAGCGATGTACATTAAAAAACCCATGGTTCAAACAAATATAATGGGAATTAATAAATGAATTAAACTGAATGACAGTTCACATCAAAACCTGTGAGACAAAGTATGCTAGGAGTAAATATATATATAACTAAGTTCATATATTAGGAAAAGAAAAAATTAACGCGAGTTAAAGAGAACACCTCTCTTCCAAAGAAATGGAAGGAAATTAATGCAAGTTAATGGGGGGGGGGGGAGGGACATGCAAACTGGTCTTTGGAAGAAAAAAAGCTAACAAAATTGATAAAAACAAAGAAAATGAGAAACAAAACGAGAGAGAGGAGACAAACAGGGATGCAAGAAAAAAATCCTCAGGCACAAATACATCACTATGAAATCTTCAGACCCTGAAATGATTAAGTGATATTAGCAACAATTTTACATTAATCTATTTGAAAATTTAGATGAAATGGACAAATTCTTTTAAAAATACGACTTACCAAAAGTGACATAATAGAAAAACCAAACAATCCTGTGTCTGTAAAATAATTGAATCTGTAATAAAAATCTTTGCACAAAGAAAATTCTAGACCCAAATGGTTTATACCAGCCAATTCTATCAAACACTGATCATTATTCCAGGAACACAAATTTAGTTTACACTGTGCAATAAACAGTTTAATTCACTGTATTAACAGAATAAAGGAGAAAACCCAGAATTATCTTAATGAAAAAAAGAAACACCTGATAAAATAACTTTCATGACAAAAAGTCATAGCAAACTGGGAAAAATATGTTCTCAATCTAATTGGAGATATCTCCAGTAAACATACTGGAGAAATATCAAAAATTTCCCATGAGAGAAAAGAAATAAGACAATATGTAGCATCATACTGGATGTCTTAACTAGTGTAGCAAAAGCAAGAAAATTAAATGTCTATTAGAAACAAATAAAACTGCCATTATTCTCCAATTATGATGGCATGTTTATAATAAAAGATAATCTGAATAAATTATGAGAATGAGTTTAATAGATTGCTGAATATAATTTCAACATATAAAATCAAACTATATATATTGATATTTGGAAAATATAAGACAATATCAAAAATAACACATACCTTGTAATAACACTTATGAAAATGTGCAAGAACTATTTAAAAAATGTAACAAGTTAAAGATTACCTAGACCTATATAAATCATAGAATATACCATGTTCATAGACAGACATCTCAATTATTTCAAAGGAGCTAATTTTCTCCAAATAGTTTCAATGCCCAATCGAAAGCCCAAAAAGACTTTTTTGTGTTACTGACAACTTGGTTCTAAAGTTTATGAGAAAGCAAAGGGCCATAAACAGCCAAGTTTAAACAACAAGGTGGGGATGGGAGAGAGACTTGCTTTACCATATCCTAATTATCTTCAAATTATATCTTCAAGTCAATACACAAAGGTGAGCCCTCTATGGAATATAAGAGTCAAGAAATAGACTCATGTGGACACTTGGTGTACTAGAAAAGGAGTACTGCACGGCTGAAGAATGGTCTTTTCAATAAATGGTACATTTACGATTAGGTACACAGGCAGAAAAACAAAACCCAAACAAAAAACTTATCATATAATCAACAAATGAATTCCTAAGCTAAGCATAAAATATAAAATTTCTAGAAAAGAATACAAGAGACTATCTTCACACCTTAGGTTAGGAAAAGAATTATTAAATGGCAAAGAAAGCTATAAGCATACAAAAGATCAAAAAATAAGACATTAATGAATTCCTAGACATTTTAAAACACAATGAAGGGCTTATTATATAGGATATATAAAAAACTACTAATATATATTTTTAAAAACCGACAGAAAAATGGACTAAAATCATAAAAGGTGGTTTCCAAATAGCCAATCTTATTGGTAACCTGGGAAAGGCAAATTAAACACAATGAAAATCATTATTCGCCCAGCAGAATGAAAGACAGACAAAGGCTGATAAGGATGTGGGAGTCAAAAACCTTCATACCCACCTAGCAATTCTTCATTAGGTAAACACCCACAGAAATGCATATGTATAAGCTCCAAGAGAGATGTCAAAGAATATTCCTACAGCATTATTTGTAATATCCTCAAACTGTAAACAATGTAAACATACATCAATAGAATTGGTTGGGGATGAAGGAGGAGGGGGAATGGGAGAGGGTGAGAGACAAAATATAAGTGAATGAATACTATATATCAATAAAAATTACTGCTGCGTATGAAATTCTGTATGAATTTCACACAAACGCTGAAGCTAGATACAAAAAAAATATATACTCTGATTCCATTTATTTGTTGAAAGAATAGCTGCAATTAAACATGTTTGGAGAAAAATACTTAACTATTAAAACCAGAAATCTATTACCTTAAAAGCTAGGACACTGATTGCCTTCTGGAGGGGGACATGGGACAAGCCACTGACTGGGAGAACGAAGACGTTTCTGGAATACTGCCACTGTTCTGTTCTCTGGTATACATTTTTGTGTTCTTCTGTGTTACATTTCACAGCTTAAAAAAAAGGCTTAAAATAAACAGTAGACATTTCTTTACTGGTTGCTCTGTCTCAATTTCCTGAGTCTCAAATGCAGACTGCAGTTGAGTTCTACACTTATCCATTATTTCACCTACCTCCATTGAGTATTATGGAAAGCGAGGCAGATTTCTGACAAAACCCGCAATCAAGCAGCAGCAGTTACAGGAAGATGAAGAGAATAATGGAGATTGGTTGCACAACAATGTGAATGTACTCAACACTACTGAACTGTACATTTTAAAATGGTTAAGATGGTAATTTTTGCTATATATCATCACAGTTAAAAAAGTAGCTCCGGATTTCATGAACTTATGGCCTCTCAGCTATGTAAACAGTAATATTCTATAGGATGCTGGCCTCTTGGTCATGGCCTAGGGACTCAAGGTAACAATTTAAGTTTGAAAACTGAATTTTATCTTTGGACTTGTTGCCTCACTGCCTAATTTATACTACAAAGCACTGTGCTTTGTTCAGTTCTAAGATGTGGAACAAAAACTAAAGCTGTATAGTCTAAAAGTTGGAGGTCTTGATCTTTAACACCTCCCTCTGTGATGTACAGTGTTAGTGATCATACATGAAATAAATTTAGAGATCTAAAGAATATCCTAAGCCAATTATCATATATTCCAATGTATTTAAACTACTATAATTTTGCTTTTTATGCTACAATAGTCACAAATGTTGTTATAATATGGTGTTTTACTGAGACAACCTACTGAACCAAAATGGTATTCCTTAAAACTGAGAAAGGTTGAGAGTTCATTCCTGCCCTCAATGAGGAAATTCTACAGTGAAAACCTAATATCAGAACTTTATGAAGTAGGGCTTTTGTTATAGCCCTATTCTCATTTAAATGGAGACAAAATTCCTATGTGGCTAGGTGTTTTTTCCCTGTCACTAATCCATAAAAAGTAAAAAAGAAATTTTTAGTCTATAGTAAAAAGAAGGCAAAACAAAATAATAGGTCTGAGTTAACTAATCTAGCACTTTTCTACACATATTCTCTAAAACCCCTGTATAAGTGACCAAGGAAGGATGTGTTCAGTAACTCCTCTAAAAAACAAAATATTTGTAAAAGACAACACACTTAACACAAAATCTGAATTAACTTTATTTCCCCTACAGTCAACAACTTCTGAATTTTAAAGCAATAAAGTAAAATAAAATCCCCCAAATGACAAGGTATCAGAAATCCAGATTTAGTTACACTTTATTTGTGAAAATGTTCAGCCATTTTATTGGTCTGTAAAAGAACCATCATCAGGGTCAAAAATGAATTCTATAAATCAAAGTATATTCTACACTTTGGAAAAGAAAATCAGCAGTAACATTCTCACTGAATATTGTAAATTACACTTTTCTTCATAAAAGGTACATACTATTCTGTATTCTGCACTTTTCCACCAAAAGCAGTGGTGTAAGTTATGTTTGTTTGTATAAAAAAAAAAAAGTTACATCTTGTGGCAGGAAAAACCCTTTCTCTTTCACTTTTACTAAACAACTGGAGAAAATTTTCAAGTCTATATAAAGTTGCCTATAAGTTGGAAAGTGAACATGTTCAATCTCCATTTGTATTTTAGTGCATTTTCGACAACTGTCACATTTTTCATAAAAGTAAGAAAATGCATATAGCATTAAAGAGTGTTTCATCAAATGCTGAAGAGATTAAAAAAATTTGGAGCAGAGGACAAATCACTGTGATGGACGAAAGTGTTATAAAATGATAGAAGTCCAGGCAAACTTTACAAATCCTTTGTCACAGAAAATGAACTTTGGACACCTGTTCACTTTAAGGGTTTTTTCCTCAATCTTTTACATGTAAACATAGTGCTAACTTCAGTACTAAGATACAAACCCCATCCTGGTAAGCAACATTCTGTGTAGTTGCCATGATTTCCAAAGGATATAAATTTAGCCCTTGAATGAACATGTATGATATCTACTCTGTAAGTACCTGGTGAAAACAACTGCTAACAGCAGCAATAATGTGTCAACATAAAAAAACGATTAAAATCAATTAGTTACTCAGAGGTTCATCTTTGAAACAGCAGCTTCTTAGAGAAAACAGTAAGCAACAGAAAATGTACATTTGATGAAACATTCTTTGCACTGGAGAAACATGAAAATAAATATAATTCAAAGAAGTATAATTATGTTTCTAATACCTCTTTTTCAGACCTGTAGTAGTTTACTGGTTCAAGAAGCTCACATCACATTGTCATTTGTAATTTATATATTGCTATTTGGATAATTCAAATAAAATGCAGGTCTTGTAAAAGAATAAAAACATTGACAAGTATGCATGTGCCTGGGACCAAATCAGAGGGTTCTTTGGTGCAATTAGTCCAAATTCTCAGATTTGAAGGATAATATGTACCAATAAAAAAATCTGCTGTTAGACATTTACAGCAGTGCTCTGTCTTGCTTCACATTACAAATCGAAAACAGCTGTTCTCAATAAGCCAATTTTATTTTTTAAATCAGGCATTGCTAGAAAATATTGTACATTAACCTGGACCAGTGATGGTTCTGTACCCTCCGTTGCTGTGAAACATGACATGAGCTAAAGGCAAAGACCGGTTCTCACAAGGACAACTGCTTCAAGTTAGGAACCAGAACAGTGTATTTAAACAGTCTTCTTAGATATTTTCTTGCCTTTCTTAAAAACGAGCTTATTTTTAATATAGCCACGCTTCCTTTTTGTAGTCTAAAAAGAAAACAGAACACATGGTGTTAGTGCAGGTTTCCTACAGATTAAAAAATATATATACACACACATGTTACTGCACTGTGACGAAGACTGTCTTAGTAAGCCATTAGCTCTTCCTATGGCAGGACTCCACTACCTTGTTCTATGCCGAGTATGCTGAGATCCAAGATAAACTGGACTAGGTCCTTAGCTTTAAAATGAAATGACTACCAGAGCATTACTCAAATGCATATCACATCGATGAGGTGAATGAATCCCTACCTCCTCTCTCAACCACTAAATGCTTAGCTGTAATAATTACTCACATTTCTAGGCATGACAGAATACAACACTAAACTAAGGAATCCGAATATGTTAATGTTGCTCCTGGGTTGAGCCTCCAAGAATTGGCTGTGCATCAGAAATATAAATTAACTTAGTAACTTTTGGAACCCCCCGTTTTCTTATCTATAAAAATGAGGACGATAGCACCTATCTCAAAAATGAAAGAAAAACAGTTACTTGGCACCTTATCCAATTTAGGTAGGAAAATAAGCAATTAAAAAAAAAAAGACCAAACACTCAGAAATAAACCCATATTCCTTGAGTTTCACAATTTTTAAAATAACACATTTTTCTTAATACTTAAGGATTCCATCCTAACACTTTCAGACGTTTTCTGGTATAAAAAAAACCAACAAATATGGTGGCAGAAATTACTGCAAAAATGTTTGCTGTGTTAGAAACCTACAAGATCAATCATAACACATGTGTCTATGCACATAGCACACTGGCACATGTATCCGCCAATCTGATATTTGCTTTTTCTAATATCTGTATCCGAAATAAGTAATTTTTGGAAATAAGTTAATTTAACGCACCATCAAAGCACTGGGTTAGCAGAGGCTAAAGACTTAAGAGATTGACCACTTAATTCAATTTTTACATTTAAAGACAACTCTTAGAGGAGGCTTCAGAAACAGGGTAAATCAAGTATCATATACCTTTATTTAAGGTGTTTGGCTTAAAACAATTTACAATTTTTTTCTAACAGGGACAAGAACACAAGGCAAAATGCAATCCTTTTTAAGGTTATAAAAATCAGCTCTTCCTAACTTGTTCACAATATGTTACTTTATTATTAACTTATTTATTAAAGCAAAAAGTAAAGAATTTCAGAGGGCGCAATTAAAAAAAATTCAAACCAGGTCAAGCAGTTAGTTTCTTTATCATCATCATACAGATTTCTAACATGAAACCTTTTCTAGAGATCATGTAAAATGCCCCAGTCTTTGCAAGGTATGTAACTAGACCCTCAAGGTGTTTTTCTCTATGGGCAGTAAGCCAGGCCCAAAAGTCTTTTTTGCAGCCCTAGTGCCTCAGCCATGTCAGCTTTGCAATGCCAGGAAAACTCCTAGAACGACAGCTGTACTCATACCCCTCATGCCCAAAGTAAAAACCAGGATGGGGAGAGGAAAGCAAACAAAAAGCATTCCTCTACTGCTAGTACAAAAAAGAGAATATAAAGAGCCATCAACACCAGAAATTCAAAATCCATATTGTTGGCTACTAGAATATGTTTTGGGCATACAAAACAGACTATAAAAATACTTTTTATTTATCCATTCACTTATTCATTTTGGGGGAAATGATGGGAACACAAAAGAGGTCAGATTAAGAAAATTCATCATAATCAGTTAGACAAGTTTAATGGCCTTGTTTTTCAGAAAAACTAGACCTTACTTGGCTTAGATGTTTTAGGAGTAACTGGCCTTGAGACTAGCTAGTAGCATTTTCTTTGACTACTACACTGATGTGACTCACCAGCTTCTCCTACCACATGCCTGAGAAACCAGATCATATGATCTATCATTTGATGTAAAGATTGGCAAGTGAAATCGTATATGACCAACAAAATGAGTGTCAGCTGTATGTGACATTTAAATACAGTAGTCTAGATACGGTAACCTATATCTGGCACATAAAGTATTCATTTAAAAAGTTTGTTTATATATCATACAGTTAATACTCAGCACTTACAATGCAAATTGAAATTACCTGTATTCTGAATATATTTGAAGTAGGGTTGAAGTAACATAAAGGGATAATTGCTTCAATGATTTAAAATACAATCGTCCATTATTATTCAGTTTTAGTTAACCCTCAGTCTGAAAATATTAAATAAAAATCCCAGAAATAAACAATTTATAAGTTTTAAATTTTGTGCCATTCTGAGTAGTGTGACAAAATCTTGTGCTACCTATCTGCTCTGTCCTGCCCAGGATGTGAATCATTCTTTTGTTTAGAGTCTCTGCACTATATACACTCCCTTCCCTGCCTGGCCTATTAGTCACTTCGTAGCCATCTTGGTTATCAGCTCAACTGCCATGGTAGGTATTGCAGTGCTTGTGTTCAAATAACAACCTTCATTTTACTTAATAATGGCCCAAAAGTGCAAGAGCAGTGATCTGATCATTTGAATGTGCCAAAGACAATCCTTGTAAAGTGCTTCCTTAAGTGAAAAGGTATGTATGTATAGGAAAAAACAGCTTATACAGGGTTTCGTACAATCTGCAGTTTCAAGCATCTACTGGGGGTCTTGGTACATTTCTCCCAAGGGCAAAGGGAGATTACTGTATGTAACTGACGTGAGCAATATAAACTGAAGCACCTTTGAAGACGTAAGACTGAAAATGGTCTGATAATGATTAGTATTGTAAGGGTAGTACCTTAAAAATACACTTAATATTTCATATATGACAGCTCATTATTTCCCATCTCCCACAGAAGGCAATCTATACAAATACACTTTTTTAGTAGTCTTTTGTAGCAAAGATTGGATCTATTTGGCTTAAGTAAGCAACGATGAACTCCAACAATAATATACTCCTATCTTATTAAATATTAATTACAAAAGGACTGCAATTGTCTTACCATAATTCCTGTCTACAAGCTTTGACGTGATAATTACATTTAAAAATATTTATCTTAAGATAAATGATTTTTCTTGATTCTGGACTCAACCAACTCATACTTATTCTTTATTGATTAATAAAGCACCATTATACTAAGAACAGAACATGAAAATGCAATAAAAATTTGCTTTGACTAAAAGATGAGGAACCAATCACAGCTGTATTACTTTAGTGTTTGGCATTTTTCACTTTTACTTTAGGTTCAGAAAGTGATGGCCACAGACCCATCTCACTTTACAAATAAGTCTTACTAATGGGAATGGCACAAACAAAAGCCAGAACAACTCTGGAAAATCTGTGTGGTTCATTGATAACCACTATGCTATCCAGAAAAAGTTGCTGTTTGGGATATCTGAAGTGGTCAGTTTGAAAGCAGGCTATCTTGATAATTTACTCCAGATATAAGCCATAGTCTTTATAGACCTGGCCAATGGAAATTTATTAGCAATTTCGGTAATTATTTTTCAGATTGACCAACCAACCCTGAGTTACCCTTTTATAGACATGATTTCACTTGACACCCACCTTCTTTGATAAATACTTCTGTTTCGGAAAAATGTTGGTGACTCGTGGTTTGTGGTCTAGTGTCTCCCTGTTATCAGGTGCTTTCACTTTATATATTCTTACAAGCCAGTGTTCTGATGTAAAGGCTTCTTCCAAATGCTTGAATTTAATGTCCTTGTTTCCAATCTCTGCATTACGTGTTCGATCAAAACCTGGGGGTGTACGAAAATCCAGCTGCAAAAGTGACATTAATATTGAATGTTAACTACATTGGATCATTCAGTATTAGAAGGTAGTGTTATCATCAAAGTAAAAATCTCCCCCTTTAAACTAGAAAAATAGAACCAGAGTAATATACTGTAACAGTTCTCACATGCTAACCAAATAGGAAGAAATCAGTACGAGAAACAATAAATATATCACATTAGAATTTCACTGAACCCTCAGAGTGAACGAGAAGCCTGCAGGCATTTAAACAACGACGACAAAACAAAAAAAAACAGCAAAATGAAATCCATCAAAATTCTTTTTATAGGTATACAGAACACACAGAAGAGACTTCTTTTCTGTCCCTGGGTCTTGCACGATCTATTCTCTGCCTGAAAGTTCTTCATTCAGCTCTTTTTTATGGCTGGCTCTTTCCTTTGGTCTCAGCCCAAAAATCATCTCTTCAGGGAAATATTTTCTTGAGATTGGTGGCTGAGAAGTCTCCTCCACTGTTTCCTTATCTTTTACTCTTTCTTGTTCATTGCTAAAGGTTTTTATTTCGAAAATTACCTGTATCCTCCACCAGTATGTAAGCTGCATTATGACTTTACCCTTATTCAGAGTGTGGCTTTATCTCCCCAGTGTTATTTGTTTAATAAATGCCTAAGTAATGATACTACATCCTGAAAGTGGGAACTACAAAGGAAGTTTAAAAAGTCAAACCAAGGGAAGATTTACGAGGAATGAAGAGAAAAAACTGGGGTTGGGGGAGATTTTAAGAAATTCTAGATAAGTTTATATTGACACACAGAGCATAAGTGAATTCATCTTTAAAGTAAAAAACTAAATCTGCTTTAACGAGAGAATTACTTGTTTTTGCATATCTACACAAGAGAAAGTTATACTTCATGTCTTAAACACGTTATTCTTGAGTAGAGAAGACATCAAAATGAAAGTATGCTAGAAGCACAGCTTAAAACTGTTGATTAAAAAAACTCCTTTGATGCTATCATTAGTGAACATAGAAACTAATCTTTGATCCATTTCCTGAGGTAGCTAATTATTATGGTTTAAGTGCTTTTTTCTTAGCATAAATTTAGAAACTAGGCAGTGGCCTTCAGAAGAAATCAGAACACAAACAAAAACCTACATTTAGTAGTAAAGTTATTGTCTGGTTTTTTAAAAGCCACCTGCAGAGTAATTCCAAATTAATAGTGATGAACATTATCCTGATCCCTGGTGTTTGTATAAAATTATAAAAGCAATTTTTCCTCTGCCTTCTAGTATCAACTTAACCAGAACACAATATGGAATAGGCAGTTTTCACTACAATCTTGGTGTGAACGTTTAACTTTGTATTACAGTCATGCAATCTAAGAACCATAAAGAGCCTCAGAAATTAAGTCATCAGTCCAATCCATGATATAAAGACAAGTTAAAAAAAAAACAAGTCCAGGGAAGATATGTCTTATCTAAGGGTTACATGACCTGACAGAGCCAGATCTAAAACATAAGTATTAAGATAGTAAGTACACTCTAATTTTCTAGGAAACTCTGACTAGACAGTGCTAGCTCTCTGTGGTAATGAACAGAGATAGAGTGAATATCTAAAGTGTCTATATAATTAAATTCTTAAATTTCAGGCTTTTCCCACCAAACAGCCAAGTAACCTACTTAAAAGATTATACTGTTGCCTAAGCTGGAAGACATCTTACCTAGAAAACAATGTTTTCAAAAAAACATGAGGCCAAAATGTGGGATGGCAAGCAAAGGTTGGACTTGAGCCTAATATTAATATTTTAGAAAGAAATCTTTGGTCTAGAATTTTCATAATTTTTCACAGAGAAATTTCAGAAATCTAAATTTAATGGGTGCGTGGGAGAATCTTTAGATAAGAACATTTTTCTTACAGCACAAAAACATCATTATCCTGTTTTCTAGATGCAAACAAGACTTTGAAAATATTGCTTTAAATAAAGATTATAGGAAAACTTATGTAACTAACCTGCATTTCTCCAAATCTGTAGTATGACATTTTATACATAAGGCAATTCAACAAAGTGGGGGATCCTGCTTTGTCTACACGGAATTCTCCTTGTGGGGTGAAATAGTCACTTTCCTGTAAGAAAGAAACCACAAATTTCTGTGTCAGGTCAATTTAACATATTCAAAGCTACAGATTCCTCTTTTCATTTCCCCATAAGAACTAGCTTTTAAGGTATCTTCATGAAGCCATATTTAGTTATATATCAAAAAAATATTGTATTGGAGGATTAATTTATAAATTTAATGTAATCGCTAAAAAAAAAAAAAACTCCACGAAACTATTATGGGTGTTTTTTTAAAGCTGAATCTAGAAATCATTTATAAAAAGTAAGAGCATTTAAGAAAACAGAAAAAGAACAATACTCTTTGCTGGAGTTAGGGAAGGCAATTAATCCTAGCAGATTTTAACCATAACATAAAACCTCTGTAATATAAAAAGTATGCTACCAACACCATGGTTTTAATACCAGGTAGGTTCGTTTTCTCCAATTTCCCCATCCTCACCCTCACCCCAATTACTTCTTTTCAGTGTTTTCTTAAATGTTTTATTTTTCTATATGAATTCTAAAATTAGTCCTTTAGGTGGGGAGGAGAGAATTTAGAAAACTCCTGAAGTAATTTTTACTAAAATCTCATCAAATTCATAAATTAACCTCTAAGAGGACCAATTTGGCACTATAAACAGAAATTCCTTTTCTAGAAATTTACTCCACAGTAATAATTGTACATTGGTAAAATAACGAGTATAGAAAGCTATCTGAGAAAATAAGTGATTACTATGGGCTTTTTTTTTTTTTAATACTGTATATTCCTTTATATTTTACTTTTTGAACCATGTGATTATATTATCTATTTACAAAGTTTAAAAATAGTAGATTTAAAAAGCAAAGAAATTTAGAATTTCCATATAAATGTTTAAAGCATGTACCTGGATCTATCACACATTGCAATTTTAAGGCCGCTAAAGCAAATGCACAAATGAAAATCATGTACTGGGGAAATTAAGATTAATTTAAGAAAATGTTTATTAATCATAGTAAGGAAAGATGTCACAGTATTTACATTTGAACAGGAAATTTGGGGCTTTATTTCATCCTTGTCACATGATACACATGCACACATTCTCTCAAAATGTCCTTTTATTCTGGATCAAGGGTGAATCTCACTCTCATCTTTTGTGCCTTTATCATGTAAACCACAATGTTGGGTGCCCCTCCTCTAGGAGCTCACAACTTGAGTAGGAGAAATATGACAGAATCTACCTACGAAACAGGTAGAATGTGATTTGATGATGAGTACAGACATGGATGTACCAGCGAAGGGCTTCTGGAGAGGGAACAAATCTGTGGTAGGGAAGTTACCCCAAGAAAGAGAAGAGTACGAACACCATGTGTCAGATGAATCAAGGAAAGAAACCACAGAGCAAGTTTCATAGGCCAGAGTAGATTGACAGAGTGGAAAAAGTTGGTAGAGGGACAAGAGGTCAGCAAAGGAAAGCGATGTTATTAAGGAATTTGCATTCCGAGCTAAGGAGTTTAGATTTTTACACCAGTGCCTCATTAGAGGGATTATTATGTACCAGTCACTAGGCTGAGGCTTCATCTACATTATTACGAAATCTCAAAACAGCACCACAAATGAATTATTCCTGGCATCCCCATCAGTGATAATCTGTCGCTGCCTTAATTACCATTATAACACCAGAACCTAGTCTAGAACAAGACCTGGTGCTCAAAAGTATATAATGCTGAATGGCCACAAATACCTTGCCCATAGCACCAAGCTGACAGTGGCAAAGTTTTAGTTCTAATTCATGTCTGTCTGGTTTCAAGGCCCTTTTCCTTAATCTATTGAACACTTTTAAGTTGTAAAATGACATAATCAATGTCATGTTATAGTTTGGGAGAGGGAACAAAGATAGCAATTTCAAGGTTAGTATCCTATTTCAAGTTTAGGATCATAAGAATCAGTAACAAACTAGAAGCAATGGAAATGGAAAGAAATGGCAGAAGTGAGAGGCTGTGAAGGAGTCAAAGCAAGAGTCCTAACAAAGGATTTCTTTGGAGAGAAGAGAAGTATCAGGTATGAGTTTCAAAAATTTTTAACTGAGAAAATGCTTATAGTATTTTTAATAAATAGTAAAGTCAGAGTGAGAGACATATAGGATACAGACTGATGCAATCAGGACGATAAGAGAATTACTTGGATACTGAGCTGTCTTTCACACACCTGAACTGAGTTTCTTACCCGAATGTCTTTTGGATGTTCCCCTTCAGCTATCCTAACCATCCAGAGAAACTTGTTGATGTCATCACCAGAATAGCCAATAACCCCTCCAAAAATAACCAAAACATAATCTACATCCAGACTCCTCATGATTTTATAGGCTGCTGTTTCATTTGAAGACATAGCTTTTCCCACCTACAGAATAAAAAAAATAAGAATATGTGTATTTAGTCCCAAAATATGCTAAAAATAAAAAATGTACATTTTTACTTAAGATGGAATGCATCTCAAGAGTATGATTTACATAGAATTTTTATGGGAATGGTTTGCTATTAATTCAACAAATTTACTGAAATTTATAAGCACCTACTATAACCAATTATAGCAGAAATGAGAAAATCAGAATACATGTTCTAATATTTTGTTAATAATTAAGTTTCATGAAATTAACATTTCAATGTAAAAGCAGGCAGGCTTAAAAGAAACAGAATTTCTCATAACCTCAAGGCCATGGTATGACCAGCAATCTAGCCAGCACAAATATTTTTCGCTTAAGTCTACCAAACATCTGATGATTAGCTACAAACTAATACAAATAAAACTCATTTGGTTAATACCCATTATCTATTTAAAATCTTTAAAGAACAGAGAAGTGATTACCTTAATTTATGTAAATTACTTACAGAGTGAACATAATTTGCAGGTCCATAAAATAAGGTACATTTGCTTTAATATTTGCAAATAATTTTCTTAATTTATAAAACAAAATACGAGTCAAACTTAGTGTTTTAAAAGTTTCAGATTTTGCCTAATTCTCTATTTAAATATATCATGAGACCTGCCAGAAATAATTCTGAATGATACTTAAATACCATTCTTAAAAACAAAATAAATATGCATATCTTGAACTCACTTTATTAAATGAATATATAAAGAGGAATTTTGAGAATTCAGCAAAGAGTACTTTCACCTACATTTTTCCTACTTAATCACAGGTGAAGCTTGATTGCTAAGTAGTAAATAAAGATTTGTAATTTTGATCTTGTTTATCGAATTCTTACCAGTGCTATGTGGCTGTTATTCCAAGTGTTATTATCCACCAAAGTAGTTCTATTAGCCATTCCAGCTATCTGATATCCATAATCCCACCAAGACATCACTCGGGCATGTTCATCTGTATTTTGCCTTAGCCAAAAGTAAGCTTCTCTAAAATCATCTAAGATATTCCTGGTGCTGAAAAGAAACACAATATTCTTTTAAATGAGATCTATAAATGTAAAGAGGGTAACTTAAAATCTCAAAGTGCCAAGTCATTGAATAATTTCACATTTTAAGGATGATAGTTAAAACCTCAACAACTAGACTTAATAGAGAGCTAGACTAATACTTCTTAAACTTTAATATGCATACAAATCACCTGGATATCTGGTAAAAAAGCAGATTCTGGTTTAGTAGTTCTGAGAAGGGCCTGATATTTTGCAAGTCTAAAAAGCACCCAAGTGAAGCAGAAGCTAGGATAGGGGTGGGGGGGGGTGGAGGAGAGGCAATGTATTAATCAGTTGTTCTTCAATTTTAGCTGCATTATAATCACCTGGAAGGCTTTATTAAACCACAGATTGCTGAGGCTCCCAGGTTTCTGATTCAATAGGCTTAGGTGTGGTCAAAAATTTGTACTTCTAACAAGCTTCCTGGTAATGATGTTGCTGTACAAAAGGTCCTTGAATAGTTTTCCTTATCATTATAGCACTGATGAGATGTCATAGGAACTTAACTCTTACTCGATTAGCCTATGGTAAAGCTGGTTTCATTATATGTTGTTTTAAGTCACAGAACCTCTTTATGATGTTAAGTGAGAACTTACTGCATATCCAAAGACCACACTTTGAGAAAAACTTATATGTTATGTATGCAAAGATATTCTAAACAAGAGCATGAAATACTACAGACTGTTACCCACCTCTACCAAAGGGTGTGGGTGGGGGGACAGGACAAAAGAAAACAGTAAATTCAAATGCTGAGCCTCACAAAAATTCTATCTTTGAATTCTAACTTTTGAGACAGAAAAAAAGAGGAAGTATAAAATCTTTTTGTAGCCAAGTTATTTTCTTACCCATCATGATTGTAAGAGGCCAGGACCACACTTGGACTAGAGTAGGCATTGCTTGTGACCCAGGTACAGTGGACTGCAAACATCATCAACAGCATCAGCATCAACATGGTGACAATGCTTTTTATATTAGGACCTAATCCCTCTTCAGTTTTTTCCTGTTCAGTTACATGTTTCCTCACTTTACCTGCCTGAAGGTACAATAAATTGGTTAGACAAATTCATCATTTGACTTGCTTCATTAAGATACTCAAGGGGAAAAGTTGGGAGAATGTTAATCTATCAATTTAACTCTTTGAGAAGGAAAATGTATGACCATTAGGTATTCTTGTGTGAGTGATACAATATTTTCTAAAAATTATCAAGGTAGATTTTAAAGTCAAATATGAATGAGGTTTTCTGGTACTATACTCAATCCAGGAACTGGTCACAGAGCGAAATATCTCCAGCAAGAAGTTGCTTTCAAACCCAGTTGTCCTTATGTTTTACTTAAATAAAAGGAGATAACCAAATGGCCCCGATCTGGCAATCTTTTCTTATAAAATTTGAATTCTTCATCCTGAAAATGATACCGTCCATCTATAATCCAGACCATGCAGAACTTTAGTATAGGACAAAAATTGCATTATCAGAACCAATCTTACATTTTCCAAACCCCAAAACCAAGACTTAAGATTATATTTTTGACACCAACAAAAAATCCCACCAAAAACCAGGAGAAAGAACAGAAGAAAGTCCTAAGTTCTAAATTGCAATGCTAGTTTGGAAACCACAAAAAAGAACATAACCACAAACAAAAAAGCAGGTATGTGCTTTATTAACACAAATCTGTACAAATTATATTGGAACTATAGTAAGGAAAGACAGAATTCAAAGTTAATACTTATACTGGGAAGTTTCACTGATTATTGGTATTTTAAAATCTAGTTAATATTCAAATAAAGTTTAATATGTCATCCAAGACAAGTGCTCTAATTCTTACAAGTCTTTTTCACACTTGCACCAAATATAATCTTGCTGTTACCTGAGAGGTTAAAAGTAAATTACATTATACTGGCCAGTCGCCTACTGAGCTAACCGGAGGCTTTCTTTTTTTAAAGACACTTTATTCCTTTTATTTTACTATTCAATCAACCAAATATTTAAAAAGTTCATATTGAATATGGACCGTAAGGATAAGCACTTGTGCACATGGTTTCAAAAGAGTTTATAGTGTTCAATTTTATGTTTTAGTAGAGTATCAGGTTTTTGCTCTCAAAGAGAAATTATAGATAAAATCTGACCAAAAAGAAATGAGAATTCCTTCTATGACAACATTCTATTTTCTTATTATGAGCTAAAAGATCAACTAGGATTTAAATTTTGAGGCAAACAATCGAGACCAATTAGAAACGTCACAGTTCGTCTAAATCCTTGCTTAATCACATTTCTTAATATGTAGAGTTCTTACTGTGGTGGAAAAATAAAGCACATAAAAATTTTAGAGGCCTTACTTTAGATTCCCCACCTTATCATACAAATTTCCTGGGTTTCTTTTGTCATCCTCATCACTGCTGTCCTCCACAGGTGGGTTTTCCCTTTTCATGTCATCCCCCAAATAGTGCTCAAAAACATTTGAGAAGGCAATTGCAGACAGCATACAGACTACCGGAGTCAAAGTCAACATCAGCCGCACCATCACTCCAGCAAAGTAGACAGCACTGATTGCATACAGAGCAACTGCAAAGACAAGCTCTCTTATAATACTTCAGAAAAGAAAATGTTCACAGGAAACTAAATATTTAACACTGCATTATAAACCAAGTCTAAAAATAGATAAACATCTCATAAAAAAGCTAATTGTTTTTAAATTGCTAATACTGACCAACTGAAGTAACAGTCATATTTAGAAATTGTAACGAATGTTGACTAAATATTACACATCAATAGTTTAGAGAAATGTAACATGATTCAAATTTAATTATAGTTATGGGGAATGAGACAATTCATTATTTGTCAATAGCATCACATATTAGAAAATACACAGCTAATGGATGGAAATATTTGGTGAATTATACTATCAGGCACAGCAAGCTTATAGAATCAAATAGTCTATGAAAAGTTAGTGCCAATATCTGGCATAAAGCCTGCTTTAAAGTAAGAATGAAATGAGAAGAAAAAAATTTATTAGACAAAGGAGGAACTTATAAAATTACTGTAAAGAGACTTAAAAAATATTTTTTGAAAGCAATTTCCAACAGCCAAAGCCTTCCACATAATGTGCTAACCACATTAAAGGCTCTATCATTTCTAGCTGTAGGCTGTATGACTTTATAAAGTCAGTGAGTCATTTGAGTTCCTATCTCATTTGAAGTTAATTTAAAATTTATTTTCCTGACTAAAATACATTAATTATACCATGTTAACTATATAGCTCACTGAATTTTTATATATGCACACACCTATGTAATTACCGCCCATATCAAAATAGAGAACATTTGGATTTTTAAAGCATTAATTTAGTTTTCCTATTCTTTAACTTCATAGAAATAAAATCATATAAAAACATTCTCTTTTGTATGGCTTTTTAATTTGCCCATGTTATTCTTTTATTAATTGCTGTGTTGTATTCTATTATACAATTATGTCAAAATTTATCTGTTCTACTGCTGATAGACTTTGGAATGTTTCTTATTAGGGGCTATCACAGGTAAAGTTGCTGTGTGCATTCTTGAGCATGTCCTTTGTTGGACACATGCACTCAGTTCTCTTGGGTATATACCTAGGATTGGGATTGCTGCGTCATGAGGCCGGCAATATGTTTAGGCTAAATCTTTTGGGATGATGCAATATTAACATAGCCTTCTTCAGAGACACTGATCAATATAAACTAAAGAAGAATGTCACCCTCTGGTTAGAACTCATGCAGGTGCTATTTTTTTTTCTCTCCTGACTTAACTCTGGAATAGTAACTTGAATGTCACTCATGGTCTAGGCCCCATACTTGTACAAGCTGAAGTCCTAGTACTACAAATTTACTTGTGTGACGATTCATGTTCCCTTTTTTTTTTCCAGGTTTTATTACATGCAAAATACTCCCAGCATACTTTTTGTGATGAGTGAATCATGCTTTGGTATCTGCTTATTTTGTTAATTTACATTTTGAATGTCCGATCCTAAACACCTGCCTTTAAAATAATTTGTATTTCTAAGTCTTGTTAGTTGAAAATATACACAAATCAGTGAAGAAGGTGTTTAAAGGTGATTCTTATTCCATTATGAAATGTACTTTAGTAGCACTGAAATTTTGATGATAGATACCCCTGCGAACTTTTTCACACTTAATCAGATGTAACTTAGAAAGTTCAGTCAAGACTATATTATATGGTAAACAAAGTTATAATTTCCAACTCTCAGCCACAAACTACAATAGCATTAACTTCTCAGAAAACGTAATAAACTGAATGAAAATTTTATATACTAGTTCTAAGTTAGAATAGTTAACATAAATGACGCAAATTCACTGAATTTTTCCTAAGATTTACACAAAATAAGGGAGGAAAAATATCTTGACTATACGGTCATGCAAAGAACAAAACTTCAAAGTGAAGTTTTGATCTCAAGAACAAAAATAATTGTTCTAAATCAAAGATTTATTAAAAATCTCTTACCAAATACTCTTTCATCGTTGATATTTTTAATGCAGAACCACAGGCCTGCTGGGAAGGTACACACAAGAATGTGTAGATCAAAGAAGAAAGAAACCCAAGTCGTAGGTTGATGCTCAGACACTGATGCAATAATTGGAATATGTATTTTTGCATACCTAGTATTTAAAAAGTTAATATTATTTAAAATTAAATGATAAAACAGAGTTCTTCATAGATGAAAATATTTTCTTTAACTGTAGATACAGTTCCTAGTTCTCGTTCCAATGTAACATGCTATACTGGGAATAAATCTGGTCCACACTGGTAAACCTAAAACTAATACGCACGCCATCCCTAAAATTGAATTATCTGAGGCCATTTATAATATAAAAATGTTGGCTCTGACTTTTAATACAAAAATCTTTCCTCAAACGGGAATGTTTCTGCAGTTTAACTTAGCATCTCATATGTTTGCATCAACAAGTTTCATTACTTTTTGCACTTATTACTAGCAGAAATACCTTGTCTAGTAAGATATATTGCCACAATACTTTTCTTAGCAAGGCAATGGCATAGAAGTAGGTAGAGAAATGGAAAAGACAAGACACATCATCTCTGAAATGTCCTGAAATTCCAAAGCAGTCTAATAAAGTTTAAAAATCAAGAATAAGTATGACTGACAAATACTTAATCTAGTAATTTAACCTAATTGGAGTAACTGTCTACAACTAGGGTTTCCCCTCAAAATCTCTGGTGATCCGCTAGCTGGTCTTCAAGTATGTGTCCAAAATTTAGTTTCGGCCATTCATGCATAATTTTCATATACTCTTCAATTAGACCTGGGCATGAACACTTCTGGAATCACATCAAATGACAGGTCCAATCAATACATTTTGGTATGTTTTTCACTGGGCCATATAGGGAGTAACAAAGAAGACAGAATAGTGGGGTCAGGGGTAAAAAGAAAGTATCATCAACAGGTATTTTCTTTAGAAAAGCATCTTAGAGACCAAAAGGTTTTACTGAACTACTTGTTTAATTTAAAACCAGATTTTTAAATAATTCATTGAATAACAGCGCTCTTAAAAACATGCACATTCTCTAGTATATTTAATGCATTAAAAATATCAAACTTAACATGGCATTAGAAAAAAAGTGAAAATTTTTTCTTTACATTTACTGTGTATTTAAAAATTAAATATTACTAACAGATAGAAACTTTATTTTTACAATGGTAAAAATAAAAATCAATCATTAAAATTGTACGAATGTTTTCTAAAATGTTTTGACAAATAAAACTAAAGTAAGAAGTTGTCCATGTCATATTACATATCATACTAATGGTACATTCATACAAAGAATAAAAGGGATTCAACATTTGCTAAACTAGTATACGGTAGATACTTTAGAAATGTTGCCGAAGTATTAACAGTGATACTGACAATGTAAGAACAGAGGAAAAAGGGTATTTTAATATGAGGGCAAATAACTCATTTGCACTTACCCAGTGTCCCACAATGAATAAAACCTGCCACTCCATGGTGCAATGTAACCTTGAAAGGAAAAATGTAGAAGAAATTAATCTGCCTTTTTATTATTTTTGTTTTACTGGTTTTATGTTTACTGATTATTATGGATTAATTTAACCTAATAGTAAAAAAATTTCAGGGTTTTTTTTGTAGGGCTGGCAGTCAGATAAAATAAGGTTAATGACCAAATAAAAACAAATTTCCATAGAGACTGCATTTCCAGAGAAACATGACAAGGTGATAAACAGTAGGAAGTTTTCCAATTCTCCCTTAAACTTCTAGTTAACTAGTAATAAAGTTAAGATAGTAAAATAGCATTGGATAATTTTTAAAAGGAGGTGTCGTTTAAATGATCTAAGCCAGTATGCCAAATTCAGATAAATTACAAAGATTATTTTAAACATTCATGCCTTTTACTCCTATCAATTAATTCTTTGTAATTTTATGACTTAGGCTGGCATATTAACAGATGGAATACCTTTAGAAAGAGTTTGACTTGTTCTAGGGACTAGTGAAGTTAGGATCCGAAAGAAACTTAGAATCCAGAGGCGGACTGAAACTGATTTGGTAAACTTTATAAAAGGAAAGAGAGAACTTATGCACACACAAGAGGATAAACATGGAGTAGGTTAAGAACAGAAGCTTTGAGTTTTATATAGTGTGGGACTATTCATCTATCAAGAGAAAGATAATTGAAAGTGGATTCAGCAGATCCTGAAGCAGCAAAATTAAGATATACTCTTAAGAAAAAAGTCACAATTTGCAGTGCTATTCAGATTTTGGAAACTTTGACTATCATTTTCATATTGTTTGTAAAGAATACAACTGCAGTATTTGATCTTCAAAGATAAATGGAACAAGTACAAAAGTTGTAAAAGAATGACCTTTCTGAATAACCCAGAGAAAAGATTCACATCTTACAAGTGATGACACCCACCTGTATAAGTCAAATAGATGACACTAAGGAACACAACACCCGCAGCTACTGATACACCCAAAAAGAAAAGGGTCTGGAACTCTTGTTTTGTTAATCGATCTCTCAGATACTGCAAGAATGCATAAGCTTGCAGTAATGCAAAAACACCTAAAGAAAAAGTTCATATAAATAATCAACGAAGCACTTCTCCAAGGACATTTAAAAATGTTAATTTGAAAGATTCTTAGAAAATCCTGTACTACGTATATCAAAGACTAACCATTTCATCTAACCAACATTTCCTTTATCATATGACAGTTAACCAATTAATATGTCTAAAAATTGCCAAACATTTTTTTCGAAATGATCAGACTCCCCATACATGGATCAGGGAAGAAAAATCCCATTTCAATAACTGGAGCCTATTCACATTAAATTCTTCCCTTTGTCCCATATTTTAGTGACATGCTTTCTAGGGGGTAAAAAAATAGAAATGTTATTAAAAAACAATCCTAAGATTTACTGAAGGATACAAATGACTTGAATCAGAAGAATTCTGATAGTTACTGTTATAGTTGAGTGATGAAATGTGACCTTACACACTTATATAAGATTCTAAATTAGTAGATATAAGGGTGAGTGTTAAGATAAAATTAAAACAGTAACAATGAAAAATACTTAATTGTCAAAATGTATAAAATACAATACGTAAGCCTTAGGTGTAAAACTAAAAAAGACACAAGAACTCTAACATTCTGGAATACTGATTAAAAAAAAAAAATTTAGTAATAAGGCTTATTTTTATAAGTTCATTTTAAAATGATTAAATAAGTATTATCAATGATTTAGATTTTAGGAATTGTAATAATGCATATGTATAAAGAGTCAGGTGATTTTGTATCTACATAGACACTGCCATACAAAACTGTATACTGAAAACTGATGACATCTTTCTCAAAATACTACTTAGTAATTTTATAACATTAGAAATATAAGTAAAAGTATCTTACAGATTTAAATGTGCTAAATAACAGTAAATTGTTGGTTCTTTACTTGGAGGGGCAGGAGTTTTCAAGATTCTCAGAAAATCTGATGATAAAAACTATGGAACATCACCTCAAAGTTAAATATACTGATATTTACAAAATGTTACAAATAAAATAATTATCCACAGCCTTTGTATGGGCCATGGACCTCATGTTGAGAATCTCTGATAAAGTTTTATTCATAGATCTCCCATTATCTTGTTAATTGTGACCCAAATTAATAATGGTTAAGTAGTCTGCTTATATGGAGGAGAATTATATGGTTTTATAATCAATATAAAAGACATTAATTCTAGTAAGCAGATATAGATACAATATTTTAGTGAGAGGTAAGGAACATGAAAATGAAATGTCCCATTTAAGTTTGCTGAAATGGAAACTCAGTGGTAAAGTAACTCAGTGTACAGATACACTACTGTCTAACATTTGTTTATACAAAGCAAATATGATTTAGTGTTTACAAGTAACATGAATTTTGAAAAAACAGATGTTCTGCCTTTTCAAAACAGCAGTGTCTGGGAAGATAGGTACTTTTGGGAACACAATAGCAGAAAGTCTCAAACTATGAAATTTTTATTTACAGTGGTGATGTTTTAGAACCAATATGATTAAAATTAAAACAAAACAAAACAAAAAACATTTCATTCCCCTGAAAACTGGCTAGTCACACATTTATAAATACTTCAGAAGAAGGAAAATAAATATTTTCTCATACCTGCAGCTGCCATGTGTTCACTTGTTCTGATTGGCTGAAATCCCACAAAGGGTATCTGCATGGATAATATTAAACCCACAATGTAGAAAGTGCTATATGCTATAAAGACAAAATAGGAAACAAGGATAATTTACTACTACATTAAGTACTCTGAATATAAATACATATATAACTCATGTCTTTTTAGCAAAATTTTAACTAAGCTTATTTTAAGAATAGAATCTTGAAGTGACTGTTCTACTTGATACTATTTTATGGGTAATCATACATTATAAATCATAAAAATTCCTTCTGCCAATTTAAAAAATTATTTTAAGTACTTTATTTTGTAAAATATCACTTAGAACAATTGAGGAGACTGGTGCTGCTTTCCTCTCCCCAAAATGTAATCAAACTTTTTTCAAACTATCATTAAATCATTGACATACCCCAAGAAGCTATGTAATATATAAATAAGAAAATACCATGCCTACTGTCATTAATCCAAAATATGCATGACCTAATGAATACCTATCATTAATAGCTGCTACTGTCTCAAAAGCTCTTATGTGTTTCACACCCTTTTTATAGTCTCCTACTACTCTTTGCACAGTACTTGACAGTAAAAAAAAAAAAAAATTAAAAAGTTCATTCACTATGTTTTCAGTGATTAAAGAAAAAAAGGACTTAGTACACAGAAGTTAAGTCATATAACAGGGTAGTTACTGGATTTATTAGGGTCTAATAAAGAAAACTTATTTGCTCTTGGCATTGAGTGTATACACACACACACACACACACACACACACACACACACACACACACACACATATCTCAACCTAAATGTATAGGCAAATTGGGGAGGGGTTACAATTTGTATAACAGACTTATTTTGCATTTAGGTGTTTATAGACCACTATTAGATGATAATAAAGTTAGTATTTGGAATTGCTGTAATTAAAAATTTAGAAATGAAGATAAAACTTATCTGAAGTTAATGTGAAAATTATTTCATTTATAAAGCTTATCACATTTTGTGAAGCACAGTCAATATTTAGTTGTTGACAAATAAAGTACTCTATTAGAAAAAAAATGATTAGGAGTATTATGTAGGAAGAGAACTGTTAGACTATACATATCCCAGTACTACACACTGCATAGGACAGCAAACAGCACATACTTCACTTTACTCAACTTAGTTGAGAAAGAATGTTTATTTGCTTTTAAAAGAAACCCACCTATATTAAAGGTAAATTATAGGCTAATGGTTCAAATATTAAGCTGCCTCCCAAACTGTCTGACTTTTCAGATGATTACAATGTTAGGAAAAGGATAAGAAGTTCAAGTAAATATAATAGAAAGGACTAATATACATAAATAAAGTTTACAATGACCTCAAGCTAATGGAAAACAGGTTGTCTAGGAGACTGCAGAGGTAATCCATCCAATAATGTACTTTTTAGATATTGATGTTGGAATGAAATTATCCTCAATGAGGTACTTGAACACAATGCAGTAAAAGTTAAGTAGTTAAGAATTTCTATGTCACATGATTTCGACTGTCAGCATCTTTAATCAATGAGTTTTCTAATGTCAATGTGTTTCTTTTACAAATCGATCTTTTGTAGATGTCCTGATAGTCACAGAGGCAGAATAAGAAAAAATGAGAGAAGGTCATTATTTGATTTTAAACAACTACTAAACAACAAAAGTTTGTTTCCTCACTACAGAATGAGGGGTTTGGACAAGATCTGTAGGTTCCCCTAACAATAACTTAAGATTATATATCAACAGGCCTTTTAAACATCTGGAAATGAGAAATCAAACCCTAGACAATTACTGAACACACAAAGGCACAACTAGAAAGGTCATGCCTGAGAAAAAACTTAGTTCATTTATGTGCTTTCATTACAGTTAAGCCCACTTACATCCAAATATCACAATCATCTGAGACTAAATTTCTCTTTTTTTATAAACTCAAGTGAACCCTGAATATTATAACACTGTCATGGAATATAGATTAAATATGATGCATGGCACATGTTGTGCCAAAAAGTAGACTTAAAAAACTGAGGTGAAATAGACAAAAAATTGTTTTAAAGTGACCAATTCAGGGGCATTTAGTACATTGACAATGTTGTGCAACCACCACCTCTCTTTAGTTCCAAAACATTTCAATAAAGAAAGAAAATTCCATACTCATTAAGCATTTGCTCCCCATCCCCCCCAGCCCAGTCCAAGGCAAACACAAAGCTGTATGTTTGTCTGGATTACTGGCTTGTTCTTAACTGCAAAGGTAATGTTTTTATTTAAAAAAAAAATACAGTAAAAAGTGAAAATCTCTGGTCCATTTACTTCCCTTGAAGTCACATTTCCCAGAAATAATCACTAAAAGGTATGGTGGACACACGAACACATATTCATATTCTCCTTCTTCAAATGGAACTATATTGTGCTTGGGAGTGTAAAAATTTCAGCAATCATTTTTCTAGGGAAATACTAATGAAGTTTCTTCTCAGGGAGTTGCTCAAGTTCATTTTTAGGAACAGTCAAAAAGAAAAGAATAAACCTGATAATATTCTCAATTCAGCGGTTTTATACAATTTCATGGACATTTATTGTTATTAGTAAAGAAGAAAACACTTCATACAGAAGGAGATGCACTAGGGTTCTAGTTAATAACAGTGACAGAGATGAATTCAAGAAAAAGAAACTCAATCTCAAAGAAAAAGGGGGGCCCTTTAATTTGCTGATAAATGTGATATATGCAATAATCCAAAGATAATCATTTTTTTTTAAGAGATCTATATTCACATCTTTCCGGTTTTATATTTTTTGGATCACTTATCCTTAGATGTTTACATAGGGGGACATATGTTCTATATCACAGCACTCTCTAATACACACATAAGTATTTCCATTAAATAAAATTCAGGATTGCTTTCCAGGTAACATAAAATATCACAAACTTATCTTGCTCAATATTGCCCTTCTTGAATCTGAAAATTAGGTATGCATCAATTTAAATCCCATTTACAACCCATGTTTTAAGATTCAGAAAATAAGAGACATACTAAGTAGAAAGAAATAGTGAATTAACACTCAATTCTTAAAAATAAAGACAATCTGTACTACAAAATGAAAATGTTTTTTTTTTCTTCAGGCTTTGTACTATAGCATCTAACTATGCTTAAAAATTACTTCTTTAATTCATTCAAGTATTAACTTTATGTCCATATGGTCAAGACATTCTAAAATGAAATCCTATTAAGAGCAATCTTATCCTCTAAGAGTTAGATATCTAATTTGGGAAAACCAGAGATGAACACAAATAACCACAATACAATGAAGCAAGTTCATGTGAGACTGGTGAAAAAATGCCCTGGCCACATAAAAACTTAAAGAAAGGAGAGATTCACCTCTTCTAGACATGAGCACTGAAGAGGCAATCGACAACACCAGTACCATTCTCTACTGTTCTCAGAAAACCTCAACCACACAAACCCATGGCAATAAACTCCCCACCAATTCTTCCTCCTACGAACTCTCTACAAAACTTGACCAAACTACTATCCACATCTATTACAACTTTCTATCTATCCATGTTAACCTACTTTTCTTACTGTGTAACCAGAAGAATAAAGCTTTCCATCAAAGTATTGAGTTCTAAAGTAATGCACACCAGCAATGTTGTCATTTATTACATCCTGAAAATGTTACCACACTGCCATCCTGTGGAAGCACAGTTACTGGCATTCCCTACTGAAGATCATACCTCCAATTTGTTAGAATTACAGAAAAAAAAAAAAAACCATTAGAAAGATATATACAAGGTCTATTACTCTTTATTTTTAACCAAACTCCACACCTTCAAGGAAAAAAAAAAAAGCATTTCTGATTTGAGACAAGCAGTAATCTGTTAAACAGAGCCTAAACAAACATCTTTTCACTCTTAAAGTACTTTATTTTTCTTTCAATCTAAGGGTATGGGAGGAGGGATGCAGATTGACACAAAGAAAAACAAACCACTGCCCTTACTTAAGGCGCACAAATGAGCTGCTCTATAAAAGGCATTGAAAGGTCTGATTCAAGTTCCATTGAAATTTTAAGTTTTCAAGACACTCCTGATGTTTCCCAAGCTAATAAGTTTCTTCTGTGACAAAGCATTACAATTTATGATGCCTAATGCATCTTTCCCATCTGGCTGTTCCTGAATTACATCCTTTTATAATATATCACTAATCTAGTAAGTTAAATGTTGCTCTGAGTTCTGTGAGCTGCTCTAGTAAATTAATTGAATCCAAGGAAGGGGCTATAGGAACCTCTGATTTACAGCCATTCTGCCAGAAGTACAGGTGACAACCTGGACCTGAGACTGGCCTCTGAAGGTGATAGCAGTTTTGTTTTGTGAGACTGGGCCTTTAACCTGTGGCATCTGATGCTATTAAGGTTAGACAGTGTCAGAACTGTTTTGATGGTGTGGGACTCCCCCCCAATACACACTATGGAAGAGACCAGAACACACACACACACACACACACACGAAACAATTAAAAGAAATAAAAGTGGTTTTCTCTGGGGATGAGACTTCAGGGAGTGAAGCAGTTAAGGAAAAGGTAGAAAAAGAAGCTACTAATTTTGCCTATAAATCTTAGTAATATTTGATTTTTTCGCATATACATTTTTTAACTTAAACTTTAAAATATAAATGAAAATAAGCACACCACTCCATTAGAAGTTGTGTTTTAGTTGTTATTTTGTACTTCATATAACACTTCATTGTTATTTCTCTACTACATTTCTCAGAACCACAAATAGTTGTGAAAATTTTTAGTTACAATAAAAAAAAGGAACAATCTTTAGACTCACAATGGAGTTCTTCCCCCTCGGTCGTTATAAACAATCATTTTCTCAGCTTCTGGAACTCTGTCTTCTCTCAACAGAGACAAACACTTAAATAGCACTTTGTGTTATAAGCAGTTTTCGTACAGTGGGTCAGTTACCACTAAAAGTCTGTGAGGTAGGAATTACTATCTCCATATAATCCATGAGGACATAATTAAGGCATAAAGAAATTAAGTAATTTGTCCCAAATTACAACATTAGTAAGTGAGTACGCCAGGAATTGGATGTGGTTAATCTGGCTGTGCAATGCATACTCTGCAGTGCATACCTTATGTGGTACCTCTCATTTATGGTTATATCATTACAAATCCTCTGTAAGTCTGTTTCTATGCTGTTATCTCCTCTAGAGGTCAAATTTATCTTCAAACTTTCAGAAGGATGTGGTTAGTTGGAAAGCATAACAAGATTTCCCTCAAACTCAAAATTGAAACTGATTTTCACAAACACCTATCTCTATTTAGTTCACATACTATCATTACATTGTAATAATGGATTACATTGTATAATATAAGCTGCTTAGAACAAGGTCATCTTCTAATCACCTGAGTATCCTAATGGCTAGCACAAAATTTAGTAACTATTAAACTCTTAAATCTCTAGGCAACCAATTTGAATTTCCTCAAAAATAATATGGTAGAAGTAGACCAAATAAATTCTAGCACTTCTAGCTTTTGTAACCCAGAATTTTTACATGTAATTTTTCTTTTAAGCTTGTTGTTGTCTAAATTAATCTAGCATTAGATATGTTCTGTTTATAGCTACCAAGTATAAACATGATACATAAAATTTATGGCTTTACTTCTAATTCAATCAACAGGATTCTCTTTTTTATTCACAAGCTATACAATCCTAGAATAATTTGTGCAAAACGACAGCAATGTGTCTACAACACTCCTCTTTCAATGATGGTTCCCAGCAAATATTACCATAAAAATGCCTTTTAGGTATATGAAAAGCAATTCTGTTACTCCTACTAAATTAACTCTCTAGAGAAAACAGACAATACCATAAACAAATTTCTTTGGTAACATTTAAAAATCATTAATCAATACTAGAAACTAATTTCTTCCTTCTTATTGTTCTAATTTAGTTAATGAGACACTTATAAACCATAGGAAGTGAAATTCATGTTTCTATAAATGAAAAAGCAAGTCTCATTCTTTATGAATACATGCTCATTGTAGAAAATTTAGAAAGCAGAGGAAAATATGAAGAAAAATCAACAGTGATCCTTGCTGTCTGCTTTTTATTAACATTTTCCTGTATCAACAAGTACTAAAATATTCTATTTAATTGAACCATAGTATTTCATGATATAACATTACAATTTAAGTGTATTATAAATCATTATTTCCCTATTGGACATTTAAGCTATTTTCACAATTATAAGCTACACCACACTGAACATCCCTAAACATGTCTTTGTATTTTTAATAATTTTATGATATAAAGTGTGATAAACTTTTATCAAATTAGGTTAAAATCATTTTAGATTCCATTAGTATTATATGACACCTGCAAAACAGTTCTAAGTGTAAAATAAGACTCCATGTTCTTTCTTCTTGTGTAAATATCAGAATCCTACTTGTAACTACATTAAAATTTATTTCCCAATACAGCGAAATTCACAAGTCCAAAATATATCTTCACAAAATAATTTAACTTTATAAAATTCCCCACCCACCCAAATTTCATCAAGTAGATAGGCTTTTCTCACCTCCTTACATCTCAGCTTTCCTTACACCCTGTCCCCCACTCCCATGTCAGTCCTATCTTATAGAGCCACATTAACTTCCATGTGCCTACTTTTCCAGATGTAAACAACATTTTACTCTAACAGAAATAATTTTTTCATTATTATTTTAAATAATTCATTTTTATTTCACTTAATTTGATACTTAGAAGACAATCAAACTTTTGGTTATAATTATGAGTTTGCCATTTATCAATTCTTTTTTCTTTATCTAAATATTTCTGTTCATGGGGAAGGGTACCTACAAAGGATGTTATGTGCTAAAATCAGAAATATACAACCTATATATATAAACACTTGATAATGCTTCTATACTTTTCAGGACTATTAAGCTAGGTAAAATTTAACTTAAATCCCGTTAGGTTTGATGAAGGAAGAGAAACAATTGTTCTATACTATCACTTTCCATCTACTTAAAAGTAAACTATGAAAGAGCATAAAAATCACCTAAAATACTCTTAGTTACATGAGTGGAGTAAGAGAGAAAAGAAACAAGGAGGGTGGGGTAGAGAATTTGAACACTACAAAATTATCTGAGACATTTACTGTTAACTTTATACACATGTATAACATCACTAACTCATTTTACTTTTCTTCCCTCTAAAAAGAAGAAATAGTCTCAAGAGCCAATCAAAGCAGTATTAATTGCATACTCTTCTAAACTGACCACAGAATTCCTATTCACAAGGTCTTTCTTTACTCAACTCTTATCCTCCTAGGTCTTAGTGCTAACACTCAGGGGGAGCCACACACTGCCGGTGTTTTAAACTGTATTATAGACACTTCCATTTGACTTCTTTAACAATGTTACTTATCTGGCTACTTCTGACTTCTTTTTTGGCTCTTCTCCCTCTTCCTGATTCATGGGTGTTTCACAAAAGTCAATCTTCTCCCACTCTATTCTCCTTTGACAATTAAAATTCCAGGACCCCAAGTTTTAAAAATTAACAAAAATCTTAGTTCCTCTCCTATAACCACTTAACTTAAAAACTTTTTTTTCCTTATTTCCTGAACAAAACAGTTGAAAATTATAGTTTAATCTAGTATTCTCCTTTCTAAATCCCAGTGACTCTTTATAATATTTTCAGGGTAGTAAGACCTCATAGGTTGATGTATTTCAACAGTAAGGTATTTATTTACTTTTATGCTAGGCACATAGTTACTGTGATTTTTAGCATCATGGGCTATGGAGCCAAAATATCTAAGTTCAGGGCTTCAGCTCTATTACTAGCTACAAGATCTTCAGCAAATTATTATGTCTTGTTTCCTCATCTGTAAAATGAAGATAGTAACAATACTTCACAGTGTGGTTATGAAGATTAAATGAGTTAAGTACATGTAAAGTTCAGTTTATGGTATATAAAAAGAACTAGATATATTATTATACATAATAAGAACTATATATTTCAGTGGTGATTGTTATAAGGTATATTGAAATGGCTATAAATATAATTAATGTTATGAATTTTTAATTGATATAATTCATAGTCTATAATATTCACCCTTTTAAAATGTACCAATGGTTTTTATTATGTTCACAAAGTTGTATAACTACCACCACTATCTATTTCTAGAACATTTCCTCATCCCCAAAAGAAATCCTGTACCCATTAGCAGTCATGCCACTCCCCAAGCCCCTGACAACCACTAAATCTACTTTGTCTCTCTGGATTTGCCTATTCTGGACCTCTCATACAGAAAGAATCCTATAATATATGGTCTTTTGTGTCTGGCTTGTTTTACTTAGCATAAGGTTTTCAAGGCTCACGATGTATCATATATTATTAGTACTTCGTTCCTTTATGGACAAATAACATTCTATTGCATGGATATATCCATTCATTAGTTGATGGACATTTGAGTTGTCTTTGTTTTTTGGCTATTATGAATAATGAATGCTGCTCTGAACATTTGCATACAAGCTTCTGTATGAATATAGTTTTATTTATCTTGGGTCTGTATCTAGTAGTAGAATTGCCAGATTATATGGTAACTCTATGATTAATTTTTTGAGAAAATGCCAAACTATGTTTTTCAATCAAGTAAATAAGCTTTACATCTTTACATTACTGTTTTCTAATAATGTTATTTTAATGGAATTGTATTATTTTACTAAGAAACTGGTTTCTGATCAAAACTTCTCTCTGATTAATTCAACCCATAAGAGTTTTCTGTTTGTAACATAAAAAATGAGCTCTAAGATTTGAGACACCTGCTATCCACTGAATTCAAAAGACGTGTTTTAAAACCTGTAGTGAAAATAAAGATTCTGTAGAGAAAAGATTTTGCAGACTATGCTATGGTCTGAATGCTTGTGGTGCCCACCCCTATTCATATATTAAAAACTTAATGCCTAAGGTGATGGTATTAGGAAGTGACCTGTGGGAGTTGACTGGGTCATGAGAGCTCCAGGGCTTATTAAGAGGCCCCAGACAGCTGGCACATCCCTTCTACCATGTGAGGAGCAGCAAGAAGGAATCAGCTCTGTACCAGGAAGAGAGCCCTTCTCATAAGAACCTGACTATTCTGATGCCTCAATCTTGGACTTTTCATCCAGAAAGTGAGAAATAAATTTCTGTTTTTTATTAGCTAACTGATCCATGGTATTTTGTTATGGCAGCCCGAACAAACAAAGGCAGTCTGTTGTATATTACACAGAAAGGACTTTCAAAAGTTTAAACTGTTTACTCTAAGGATGCTCAAATATCTTACAGTGGGTAAGGTGAATTTGAATAATATGTATATGTGAATAATTTTCATGATAGAAATGCCCGTTCCTCAAAAAAAAAAAAAAAAAAAAAAAAAAAAAAGGCTGACAAATAGGAAATCCAGACTAATTTCTACAACAACAAAAACTCATCAAGGAGAAGTTGGTAATAACAAACCTAGGTAAAAATGCTTAACTCTCCTTATAAAAACAAAAAGCAAAATAAATGTAAAATTATTTTACCTTCTTATGAATAATACCAGCCTAATAAAAATGTCTGTTAAATGAAACTAATGTCTGTGAAATATCTTATAAGTCGACATATTTCAGAAGTCGAATCACTTACCTATGTAGACTCTTTTGCTGTATCTCTGCATCAGTAATAATACAAATACATGCAGTGGAATTAAGTTGATAATAAACACATAACCACCCCAAGCAGATACCTATAGGTAAAGAAATGCTGTTAAATAATTTATATGTTTGCTTTTTAAAACAGATAAGTTTTATTTGTCATGACAATCTAAACATATAAACAATTATAAGCACTAGAATTTTTAGCAATTTTGAGATGCTTAAAAAATAGATTTATATAACCTAGGAATAACCTATTTCTCATTATTTTTATTGATAAAACAATACAGTTCTATAAATTCAATATGCTTTTCTACATTCACTGGAGAAATAGTCAAATTAAATTAAACTTAATGAGAATGTTGAGAACATTATAATTTGTGAATTGAAAGTAAAAAGACTGTCACAAAGATAAGGACTTTTAGGACACAGATCATAAATTTTTAAAATAAAAAACAGCTATTACTTCCCCCATTTTTGATGATAAATACATTGCAAGAAATTTCATTGAGAAAAAAAAAACAATGAACATTAGTATCAGTCAACAACTCAACTAAAAGGAATACTCAGATGATCTGGATATGTATGCTTTGAGATCCTCAGAATAAAGGTGCTACCCTAGGTATAAATTATTTCCCATACAAATCAAGATCCCATTTTAATGTTTAGCCTGTATCACAAAGTTAGAATAATTCTATTTAATCAGAATAATTGAGTATGTTGTGGTCTAAATAAAGATTGTAAAGATGTTTATTTTCAACAGAATTTATTAGTATTTTAAGTACATTCAGTAAAAGGCAGTAAGGTCTTGTCGAAATCAAAGTTCTTGGATGTGCTCTAATAAGTATACCAGTAGTCACCTTAAGAGATTATATGTTAACATATATATTTTAACAATGCTGCTCTTGTCTAAAATATTTCAGAATCACTTGTAAGGGACTGCCTTCAGTTGAGAATGTGTATGAGAGCATCAGTTTACTGCTTCAGTCACATGCCCAAAAACAATGTTATACTGAGCACAGTCCTAACTGAAGGACTTTTGTTTATATCCAAAATTTAAGTTTAAACTTGAAAGAGAATGAGTTTGTTATTACTGAGTACAAATGTAGAGAATATGCCCGAGGCTTTAACATTTTAAAAGGAACACAGATAATTTGGATGTTTAAGTTCCACATTTTTTTTTTTTTTTTTAAAGAAAAGGTACCTAAGATTATCATTAATTTTCAGCACAAGACCACTATACAGGCTGTGGTATGGAAAACAAAGGCAGGAGAATGAAGAGGTAATACTGAAAACCAAGCTTAAGTAACCTGTTGAAAAAATTATACAGGCAATTTATAGGTTAACCTAGAGGATGTGACCATAACTTAGGTAAAGTTGTACCTTGGAAAATAAAATATTTTGTTTCACTTACTGCCAATATTATATTTGAGAGATTGAGCATTAGCCCTTCCCATTAAAGCGAAAAGTCCACACAGGCCCTGGGGATGGGGGGCGGGAAGAGAATGGTAGCAATAAAAGATTATACATTAAACAAAATTAAGATCCTAAAGATTTTGGGAGAAACAAAGTGGAGAACTAGCCCTAGATGAGAAGAGAAACTGGTCTAACTGCCAAACAGACTAGTTAGGCCTCATGTAGTTTCAAACATAACATCTTACCATATAGAAATATGACAAGCAGCAGCACATTGTCCAAAAAACTGACCCCGTTTTTACAGATTTTACCTAAAAAACAAAAACAAAAACAAAGCAACAGATGTAATAAAAATGTTTATAAATGCTCCTGCTGAATAAAAAGATGTTAAATGTTTAGTAAGCCAATATTACAAAAAGTCAAGGTCATAAAAAGAAAGTACTGAGGTTATTCGGATATTTAGATCCACTTAATATATACATTTGTAACATAGGGCAGCAGTCAGACGTTTTAGAAATAGCTCTGATTTTATTTCTAGTTAGTTTTCAGAAAAAGAATAATCTTAACAGGAACAAATGATATTTTCCCACTTGTTTTACTTTGTATCTTAAAATGATTAATATCAACTAATTGAGATTTTAACTAAATAATAAAAATTGTTCAATAAATCTACATTTCATATGGTTGCTTTGCTCAGACATTACATACACTTTAATGTGTAATTTTTCTTCATCTGAATGTGATCATCTATATCTCACATATAATTCCAATGATGAGCATCCAATTTTGAAAACTTTTCATTATCTAGAAATTTTCAGATACCATAATAAATATCCCCAAGAAATTTATATTCTTAAAATAGTTTCTAGATAGCCTAGTGACATACTAGTAAAATTCTCAATTACTCTGAACTGGAAAGACAACTTGCAGTAAATGAAGGTTCAAAAAGTTGACAAATCTCTACTGAAAAAACTAATCAAAGAAATAATTCCCAGATAAGATTTTAAATATTCATTTGAAAAAGTAAAATATGTTAGCAACTTCAGAAAACTGAATTTTAAATTTCAGAAAACACAAGTTCTAAATACTTATGCCAAAGGGTCAATTTTAAGATGAGTCATATGAATGTCCTAAACAAATAACAGACATAAGAAGTCCCATTACAAGCAATTCTGCATATAAAAAAAAAAAAATTAATGCAAGCCCCAATAGGAAGTTGAAATTTAACAGTATTTATAGAGATTTCAAGGAATTCTTTACTTTTCAAATGGGCCTCTGCTAGTACATTAAAGCCAACTACAGGTGGCGGCCAATCTTTGGGAGAACTTTAAAAAACAAAACAAAAGGGGAGGGAGGAAGGAAAGAAAATATTCTTGGTTTACAGCACTTAAAGGTGTTTCAGGCTGATTTCTACTAGACTAGTGAAAAACTGCTTTGAATTCATCATGGTATATATGTGTGACAAAACAGCCCCTCCTCTTCTCCCCAAATCTACCTTGATTTTAAAAATAAGGGCTAAGGTTTATCTTTGACAGGGTAAAATAATAAGGTAGGTCTTTATGCTTAAATGTAATTTAAGGTAAGAAAAATTTCCAGGGCAGATTAGCGATTATTCCTGTAATGTCCAATTTCCAGAGACTGAAGAAATGGAACCAAGTAATGCTGCCAAAATCATATGGAAACCAAAGAAAATTTTTAGAAAAGGGAGCGGGTACTACAGAAATGGAAAAGAAAATGTTCAGAAAAGGTCTAAGTGGGAGAGAATAGAAGAAATAGTGTCCTCAGAGGATGAGATGCACCACAAAGAAAAAAGAATCCCAAGTACAGGGGCACAGAAGGCTATGGTAGGTAGATCAATAGAGCCAACAAGAAAAAAAAAATACAACGGATAGGCTGTCCAGTCAGAGGTAGAGAAAAAAATGTTGGCAGGGAAAGCTTGCAAATGACCATTCAGTCCTTTATATTTATGAACCAGTTTTTATTTTTTGCCTCTAAGCTCCAATACAGTCTTCAATATATGTTCTGTGGTAACAGAATTCCTTTAACTATTTCTCCTTTAAAGTGAGTATGGTGTTAAAGTTTCTCAGAAGTATAAGAGGAACACTGTAGAAGCTGCTCTCTACTCATTTCAGGTGTAGGCTGGGTTTGGTGGGATGGGTACGAGGATATCTGGTGGTACAGACACCAGCCATGGGCCCAAAACAAAGTCCTTTTGTGAATGCAGCCTTAATGTATCAATAACCTTTCTGTAGTCCTCTTGACATGGTAACCAGAAGCCCCATACACACTCTGAAAGCCTCCTGTCCTCCACTAGTACCCAAACTCCCATCAAACACCATGCTATACAAGTCACCAGCTCCACCATACATCTATACTCCAAAGGGTGGTTTACTGCTTGTCTGGCAGTGCCAAACCAGCTCCAGCTTGGCCAAACTAGAGAGCTTTTCTGCTGTTGGTGGGCTGAACCACACCCTCCCCAATGAGATCTAAATCCTTTCAAAGCTTGCCTTTCCTTGAGTACTCTACCTCAGCCCAAGGATACCCTATAGTGTCCTTCTATATTAGTTACTCTTCAATTATAGTTAATACTTCTTTACATAAAACTCCCCTATTTAACCTACTGTGATTGACTGGACCCAGACTACTACAATCTATTACAAAAATAAATAAATAAAAATAAAAAAATCATTATATATTTACAACTACTAAAAATAGTTTATACCTTGAAACTTCCACAGACACTAAAGCTAACTATATGGGCTGAGAGAGGATGAAAAAGGCTATATATATACTGTGACTCAAACATATCATCAGCATTTACCAATACACAAATTTGTTTTAGACACACAAATTATAATTTAGTCTTGCCCCAACTAGGGAAATAAGACACAAAAGGACTACAGTCAAAGCTCAATATGACAGAGCGTATGATGAATATAGACACTGAGTGCCAAAAGGTCCTTATAGATCCTGAATGCCCTTGGTAATAAAGATACAAGTTACAAGGCTGGTATAATAAATGAAGTGAGTGTTGAGGTCCAAATTTATAGAAGTAGGAATGTACATGAAAAGGAGAGGCTATGCTCAAGGACCAAATCAAAGTTTTTTGGGGAGCTACTGGAATTCAAAAGTAATGGAGAAAAAGAAGTTGAGCAGAACTCCTAGTTTCCTAGCTTAAGGTATTAGCCATCAGTGGAAAGGAAGAAGGCAAACAGGTAGGTGTGTTCTGAACTCAGTCTTTGACATGTTGATATTGAAAGACCTGATTTAAAATTCTTCAACAACAGAATTAGAAATGAACAAGAATGCTGAGAAATTTCCAAATATTTGGAAGAATACATTTCTAAAGAACCCATGGGTCAAAGAAGAAATCATGAAATAAAAGAAAAACTTTAACTACATGACAATGAAAACACAACATATTAAAATATACAGAAAATAGCTAAAGCAATGATTAGCTTTAAATCTCTTATTAGAAAAGTAGAAAGAGCTACAATAACTTGTTTCAACCTCAAGAAGCTAGAGAAAAGCAAACCGATCACGAAGTAGAAGGAAATAACAAAGATCAAGAAACAGATGACATAGAACAGATATAGAGAAAAAATCAGTGAAAATAAAAGTTGGATAAACTTAAAACCAAGAAAAGAGAGAAGATACAAAAAAGTGACACTAGGAATAAAGAGGTGACATCACTACAGACTGTACAGAAAATAATTATAAAGGAATTTATTATGAAGTACCAAAATTTAGATCATTTAGATGAAATGGAAGAGTTTAAAAAAAGGTACACATTATCAAATTACTCATGAAGAAACATAACATCAAAACAGAACTATGTCAATAAAAATTGAATTAGTAGTCAAAAATCTTCCCAGGTTCAGGTGCCTTCACTTGTGAGAAGTAACCAACAGTTATAGGATTTTACAATCCTATAAAAACTCTTTTAGAAAATGAAGGGAAAGGAAACACTTCCCTAATTTATTTTAGGAGCCCAGTATAACATTGATACCAAAGCCAGACAAAGCTATCAGAAGAAAATAAAACTACATGTCGATATCCCTTGAGGCTACAGAAGCAAAAATCCTTAACAAAATGTAAACAATACAAACTCAGTAATGTATTAAAAAGGTTCATACATCATGAACCAATGGAATTTATTCCAGGAATTCATAGTTATTTTAACATCTGAAAATAAAGTAATGCAGTGGTTCTCAATTGAAGATGATTCAGCCACTCCCCCACCCCCCTCCCTGGGACATTTGGCAATGTCTGAAGACCTTTTTGGTTACCGCAACCTGGCATCTAGTGTGTCGAGGCAAGGGATGCTGCTAAATATCCTACAGTACACGAAACATTACCCAAACTACCTGGCCCAAAATATCAATAATGCTGAGGAAGAGAAACTCCAAATTGATGTAATAAAGGAAAAAAGCACATGACCATCTCGATAGACACAAACAAAGCATTTGAGAAAAATCTAATACACACTCAATAATAAAAACTCACAGACTGAAAATAGATGAAAGCTTTCTTAATCTATGATAAAGAATATATACAAAAAACCTCCAACTAACATCATACTTAATGGTGAAACCCTTAAGATCAGGAAAGAATGGATGTCCATCTTCATTGTTTCTATTGGACACTATGTTAGAGGTTCGAGCCAGTGCAGTCAAGAAAAAAATCTTTTAATGTATACAGATTGCAAAGGAAGGAGCAAAACACTTTGTAGATAACATGATCTTTTAAAATTCCAAGGAATCTTAAAAAAATTTCACATGTAAGTTTAGCAAGGTCACAGGATACATGATCAGTATATAAAAAACTATAGTTACTACTTCACAATTTTAAAAGGTACTATGAAGCTACATTAATCAAGACAGTATGTCAATGGTATACAGACAGAATATTATTAGATCAATGAAACAGAATAGTCGTGAAATAAACCTACAATTTATGGTCAATTAATTCTCAACAAAGACATCAATTCAGGGGAAAGGATTGTCTTTTCAATAAATGACGACTGAACAACAACTGGATATCCATGTTCCCAAAAGAGGGGGTTGGGGATTTTAGACCATTCCTACTACATTAAAAAATTTACTCTAAGTGGGTCATAGACATAAATGTAATAACTAAATTATAAAACTTCATGAATAAAACATACAGAACATATGTGTGGCATTGAGTTAGGCAACAGTTTCTTACGTAACACCAACAGTATAATTTACAAAAAATAATGAATTAGACTTCATCAAAATTTTAAATTTTTGTCCTTCAAAAGGCCATTAAGAAAATGAAAAAAGAGCTAGACTGGGAGAAAATATATGCAAAACACATATCTGACAGGACTTGTCAGATTCAGGACCTTTATCTGGAATAAAAAAAGGAAATCTTACAGCTCCATTATAAGACAGACTATTCTCCCTCTAAAAATGAGTAAAAGATTTCAATAAATATTTCTCTGAGGAGAATACACATAAAATACCAATAAGCACATGAAAAGATATCAAAATCATTAGTCATTAAGGAAACGCAAATTAAAACCACAATGAGATATTACTAGACCACCCTCTAGAATGGCTATAATCAGAAGCCAATGAAACCAGTATTTTCAAGAATGTGGAAAAACTGGAACCCTCATACAATATTGGTTACAATGAAAAATGTTACATTTGTTGGAAAAGTTTGGTAGCTTATTAAGGAGGAGCTACACTAAACATAAAATCCAGCATTTCTTCTCCTAAGGATTTGTTCCTAGGAAAAATGAAAACATATGTCACATAAATATTTGAACCTAGCATTCATAGCAGCATTGTTTAACCAAAAACTGGAAACCCAAATGTCCACAAATTGACGAATGGATGAACAAAATTTGGTATATATCTAAACAATGGATTTTATTCAATATAAAAAGGAGTGAACTAGTGATATATGCAACAACATGAAAAAAGCACTAAAACATGGTTAAGTAAAAGACACATACAGAAGGATATATATTATATGATGCAGTTATATGAAATTTCTAGAAATAAAAAGCATATCAGTGGTTGCCTGGGTCTGGAGATGAGTAGATAAGAAATGGGGCTTGACTATAAACAGAGACAGTGAGTAAACATTTGGGAGTGATGGAAATGCTCTAAAATTAAATTGTCATGATGATCATAGAAATTTATACATTTACCAAAACTCATCAAACTTAAAATAGGTGAATTCTACCATATAAAAATTATACCTAAATAAAGCTGTTTTAAAAAAGAAAAAAAGAAGAAAGCCAAAAAGAAAGAGATTAACCTGTCAGAAAGGTCAACTCCTTTCTAAGAAGAGATCCTACCAAATAGGATGGTTTGGAAAGGAGGACACAGGAATCTTTAGCTAGCTTCCAGGTAGGGTAGAAAGATCTCCAGCCTTCTTCTCTACTCAAGCAAAGATGTAATATTAAACAAAATAGGCAGGATACAAAATTGTGTTTACTGAATAATCAACTACATGTAGGAGAAAAAAAGCAATGTACATGGGAAAATGAATACAGATAGAAAATATATTAAAATGGCTAAGACAAAGATACTAAAATCATAAGTAATTTCTCATTAGCTTAATTTTCTGTTATTTAATTATACTTTTCTAACGAAAACTAGTAAGCATAATTAAAGACCCCCAATAAAGATTTAGAGCAAAACAGTTCTATAGGTTGAAGTTAGAAAACACTAGTTTAGATTTTATGTACTGGGAAATGAAAAAATCTGTAAAAGGTTAGTCATAAATTTCATATAGCCTTAATTTCATTTTCATCATAACCTTCCTCTAAAGCAGTAATAATCTGATACCTATGCATAAAAAACACTGGATCAATGAAACCGGGTATGGCCAACACTCATATCTGGGTATCTCACTAGCCCTTTTTGCTCTAGCTTCATAAAGGTACTTAATATGGTTAAATCTGTTTAGTAGTTTACTAACATTTTTGTGTGTGGTTTTATCTGTTAAAATTTATGTTAGTTTCAGGTATACAGTATAATGGTTAGACAGTTATAGTTTATGAAGTGATACCCCGATTACTCTAGCATACATCTGGCTCTAAACATAGCCATTACAAAATTATCGATTGTATTCCCTACGTTGTATTCTACATCCCTATGACTGTTTTGTAACTTCTAAATTGTACTTCTTCATCCCTTACTAATGTTTACTAATGTTTGAAAAATGAAAGCATAGAAAGACTACTATTACCTAATTAACAGGACAAAGAAAAAGTTTAGCTCACTGCTCCTAATCAGGGAATATGGTAAAGAACAGGAAGGAAATATGTCACTTGTTCTGACAGAATTAAAATCATTTCTTTTTATTTTGCTAAGTGTGTCCCTGAATTAGGTAAGTCCTTTAAAGAGTTAATGTGTACTTATTTTATAATACTCCAAAGAGTCACCTAAAATTAGTTAATACAACTGAATTATATGATGTTGGAACGATGGGTCCAACTGTACAGAAAAAAAACAGCAAATTAGAATTAAAAATTTAAACCTTAAAATAGATAATCTGAATAGGCAATACCTAGTAAAGAAATTGAAACAATAACTAATAACCTTCCAAACACAAAGCCCACATGGTTTCACCAGTGAATTCTACCAAACATTTAAGGAAGAGATGATAACTTTATAAAATCTCTCCCAAAAAATACAGAAGCAGGGTTACTTCCTAACTCATTCTATGAGGCCAGCAGTATCCTAATATCAAATCCAGACAAAGACTTTACAAGAAAGGAAAACTACAGATCAGTATTTTCCACAGAGATAAAAAAAATCCCCAACAAAATGTTAGCAAAGTGAATCCAATAATGAATAAAAAGACTTACACACCATAATCAAGTGGGATATATTCTGGGTATCCAAGGCTGGTTCAATATTCAAAAAACAATGTAATACATCACATCAAAAGATTAAAGGAAAAAGATCATATATGAATAGATGCCAAAAAACATTTGACAAAATCCAATGCCCATTCAAGATAACTTCAACTTAATAAAAAAAAGTCTGCAAAAAATCTACAGCTAATATCACACCTATTGGTGGAAAACTGGAAGTTTTCCCACTAAGATCAGGAATAATGTAAGAATGTCTACTCTCACCATGTCTTTTCAACACTAGATGAAAAGTGCTAGCTATTGCAATAATAGATGAAAAACAGTATACAGACTGGGAAAAAAATAAAGCTGTTTTTGTTTGCATGACACAATGGTCTATATAGAAAATCTCAAACAAAAAAACTACTGAAACTAATAAATAATTATAGGCAATATTGTAAAATACAAACTTCAACTGAGTTACTATATACCAGCAATGAACAATTGGAATTTAAAATAAAAAACACCACCATTTAGCACACAATGCACATTACCACCAACAGAAGGGGAGGGAAGGAAGGAGAAAAAGACGTAGAGAAAAGGGGGAAGGAGGGAGATAGAGAGGGAGAAGATAAAGAGAGAGGGAGGGGAGAGTGATTGAAAGAGAAAAAGAAGGGAAGGAAGGAAAGAAAGGAAAAGTAAATACTTAGGTATAACTCTAACAGTATGTGCACAATTCATGTGACAACTACCAAACTCCAATGAAAGAAATCAAAGATCTGAATAAATGGAGATTTTCCATGTTTATGATAGGAAAACTCAATATAGTTAAGATGTCGATTCTTCCCAACTTGAGGTATAGATTCAATATAATCACAATAAAAATCTCAGCAAGTTATCTTGTAGACATAAACAAACTAATTCAAAATTATATGGAAAAGAAAAACCCAGAATAACCAACACAATATAGAAGAACAAAATCACAGGACAAATACAACCCAACTTCAAGATCATAAAGTTACAGTATAACAGTCCCTCCCTTACCTACAGTTCTGCTTTTCTAGGTTTCAGTCAACCATGGCCTAAAACTATTAAATGAAAAATTCTAGAAATAATTCAATAAACAATTCTTAAGTTTTAAATTTTGTACTATTCTGAATAATATGATGAAATCTCCCTGGGAAAAGCAAATTAAAACCCTGATATACTATAACATACCCACTAGAATGGCTAAAATTAAAAAATTTGAACATACCACGTGCTGGTGAAGCAAATAAATGCAACTCCTCATTCTCTGGTGGAGTGGATGCAAAATGACACAACCACTTTAGGAAACTCTTTGGAGCTTTTTATAAAATTAAGTATATACTTATCATGCAAACCAGTAATCCCATACCTAGGCATTTATCTAAGAGGAACACTAATTTATGTCAATATGAAGAACTGTATACAAACATTTATAGCTGCTTTATTCATAACTGCCAAAAGCTAGAAAACTATAGTACATTCATACAACAGAATACTAGTCAGTGATAAAAGGTAACAAACCACTAAGCTATACAACAACATGGATGACTCTCAAAGTATTACACAGTGAAGTGAGCCAGACACAAAGGGTCACCCCTTACTGTTTCTATTACATGGCATTCTAGAAATGAAACTACCAAAGATAAACAGACAGAAATCAGATCTCTGGCTGCAAGGAATGTGGGTTAAGAAAAGGATGTGATTACAAGGGCACAGGAGGAAACTTTTAAAATACACACACACACACACACACACACACACACACACAGATATATAAGTAAATATACACAGACACACACACACACACACACATATAGATATATAAGTAAATATACACAGACACACATACACACACACACACACGAGGCAATATTATAAGCACTGTTCCAAGTACAATTTTATCTGTATTAGCTCTATTTTTGGTGACCAGTAACAAGAAAAGTAATAATAAACATGTACTCATCACTTTCTGTGTTCCCACAATGTTCTATACCTTTGCATGTATTAAATCAAATGAGGTAGGTATTAACATTCCATTTTTATAGTTGACAAAATACACATGGAGATGGTTGAAACAACCCTAATGATAGAGCTAGCATTTAAACAAAAAGAAAACCATGGCAGTTTGTCTACAAAGACTCTACTTTTAACCACTAGATCCTGATGAAAAAAGGTTAGAATCTCTATAGAATACAAATCCTAAAGTACAAAGAAATATGTCTGTCAACAGTGCTTTGAAAACAATAATGCTATGACATAAGAGTAGATCTTTTAAATTCATTCATTCATTCATTCATTCTGGTGACATTGGTTAAAGAAATCCAGTAAGTTTCAGGTGTACAATTTAGCAGTAAGGCATACATTTATACATCATATTGTGTATTCACCGCCCATAGTTAGAGTTCTTTCTGTCACCACATATTTGATGCCTTGTACCCCCATCTACCTTCCCCCCCTCCCCTGCTACCCTCTGATAACCACTAGTCTATTGTCCATGTCCATAAGTCTGTTTGTTTGTCCTGCTCCTTTGTTGCTTTTAGGTTTATATCCCACATAAAAGTAATATCATGTGGTTTTCAACTTTTTCTGTCTGGCTTATTTTGCTTAGCATGATTATCTCAAGGTCCATCCACGTTGTCGCAAATGGTAGTATTTTATGTCTTCTTATGGCTGAGTAATATTCCATTGTATATATATCCCACAGCTTCTTTAGCCAATCATCATAGGACACTTCGGTTGCTTCCATGTCTTGGCCACTGTGAATAATGCTGCTATGAACATCGGTGTGCAAATATCTTTTCAGATACAGGTTTTCAAGTCTTTGGGGTAAATACCCAGTAGAGGGATTGCTGGATCATACGGTAGATCAATTCTTAGTTTTTTTGAGGAAACTTCATACTGTTTTCCATAGTGGCTGTACCAATTTGCAGTCCTACCAGCAGTGTAGGAGGGTTCCTTTTTCTCCATATCCTCTCCAGCACTTGTTATTACTTGTCCTGTTGATTATAACTATTCTAACAGGTGTGAAATGGCATCTCATTGTGGTTTTGATTTGAATTTCTCTAACAGCTAGCGACATTGCGCATCTTTTCATATGTTTGTTGGTCATTTGTATGTCATCTTGGGAGAAATGTCTGTTCAGGTCCTCTGCCCATTTTTTAATTGGATTGTTTGTTTTTTTGTTGTTATTAAGTTGTATGAGTTCTTTGTATACTTTGGATACTAGGCCTTTACTGGAGGTGTGGCTTGCAAATATCTTCTCCTGTTCAGATGGTTCTCTTTTTATCTTGTTGAGAGTTTCTTTTGCTGTGCAGAAGCTTATTAGTTTGATGTAGTGGATCTTTTAAATTTTAGACACATTACCTTCTAAAAGAGGTTAAGCAGTTGGTTTGAAAATAAACACATCATCCACACAGAACATTAATAAGAAAATAATGGCCTTCAATGTCACGTTAGAACCGATCCACACTTAACAGACATTCATAGACCACTTCATCAAAAAACTGCAGAATACACATTTTTAAGTGCACTATCCTATCTAGAGTCAATGCTAACTGTAGCATTGTTTTTGCAGAAATAAAAAACCCATCCTACAATTCATATAGAATCTCAAGAGACCCCTAAGAGCCAAAAAGAATCTTGAAAAAGAGCAAGGCTGAAAATATAAACTTCCTGATTTTAAAACTTATACAAAGCTACAGTAATCAAAACAGCATGGTGGTAACATAAAGCCACACATATAGACCAATGGAACAAATTACCCATAATAAATCTTCACATATGTGGCCAAGTGATTTTCAACCAGTGTCCCAAGACCAATCAATGGGGAAAGAGCCTTTTGACAAATAGTTCTGAGAAAACTGGATATCAATGGGCAAAATAATGAAGTCAGACCCTTAGCTAACACCATGTACAAGAATTAACTCCAGAAGACCTACAACTATAAAACTCTTATAAGAAAACACAGGGCTAAAGTTTCATGACATTAGATTTGGCAATGATTTCTTGGATGGGAAATGAAGGCACAGACACAAAATAACAAATTTGACTTCATAAAAAAATTTGTGCATCAAAAGACAGTATCAGCAGTGTAAAAAAGGCAACCCACAGGACGAAAGAAAAATTTGCAAATCATGTATTTTATAAAAGATTAATGTGGAGAATATACAGAAAATTCCTAAAGCTCATCAACAAAAATCCAATCCTGTTCATAATGGCCATTAACCACATGAAAAGATACTCTACATTACAGATCATTAGGAAAATGCCAATCAAAACTAGTGAGATACCACCTCATACTCATTCGTATGGCTACCCAAACAAAAAACCAAACAGAAAACAAAAACAACAAGCATTGGCGAAGATGTGGAGATTTGGAAACCCTGTGTACTGTTGTTGATGGGAATGTAAAATGGTACAGCTGCTAAGGAAAATAGTATGACAGTTCCTCAAAATGTCAAAAACGGAATTACTACATGATCTAGCAATTTCACTTCTGGGTATATATTTCCCAAATTTGAAAGCAGAGTCCTGAAGAGATATTTGTACATCCATGTTCATAGCGACATTATTCACAATAGTGAAAACATGGAAATAACCCAAGTGTCCATCAATGTATGAATGGATAAACACAATGTGGTATATATATATAAATACAATGGACTATTATTCAGCCTTTAAAAGTAAGGAAATTGTTATATGCTACAACACAAATAAATCAGTCACAAAAAGACAATAACTGTATGATTTCACTTATACAAAATACATAGAGTAGTCAAAATCATGGATAGTCAAATGGTGGTTGTCAGGGTATGGGGAGGGAAGAAGAGGGAGTTATTGTTAAATGTATATAGTTTCAAGTTTTATAAGATGAAAAGCTATACAGATAAATGGTGATAGTTGTACAACATTATGAATGTATTCAATACCACTGAACTCTACACTTATAGATGGTAAATTTTATGTTACATGTATATCCTGAAAGGAAAAGAACAAATGAGATAATACTTCATACCAACAGGCAATTAAAAAAAAGTACTGGTGAGAAATCAGAGAAATTAAAACCCTCATACACTGCTGGGGGGAATGCAAAATGGTGCACAACCACTGCGGGGAAGAGTCTGGCAGTTCCTCAAAATTAATCATGGTTACCATGGAACCAACAGTTCCACTCTTAGGTTTATACCAAAGAGAATGAAAACGTATGTCCACACACAAAAACCTGTACACAAATGTTGGCAGCATTATTCATAACAGTTTATAAAGACAACTCAAATGTCCATCGACAGATGAAGGATTTTTAAAAACGTGGTATACCCAAACGATGGATTATTCAGCCATAAAAAGGAATAAAATATTGATACATGTCAACATGAATAGTTATGCTAAGTGAATGATGCCATACATAAAAGGTCACATATTTTATATGGCTTTTATAGATATGAAGTGCCTAGAATAGGTAAGTATATAGACACAGAAAATAAATTGATAGAGGGTGAGGGGAATTGAGTTACAGGGGTTCTTTAGAGGGTGATAAAATGTTCTATAAGTAGAAGATACTAAAAACCACTTAACTGTTTACTTTAAAATGGTTAAAATAATGATTTTTATGTTAACATGAATTTTATCTTTTTTAAAAGTTAAATTTAAAAAAATGTTAAGCAAGGTAATTAAGATGCCAGTTAAGACACTCTTACAATGGTCCAGACTCATGATATGTTGAAAGAAAACAAAGAATACAAAGCTATACAGATAATGCCATTTTTGTTTCTTAAAAGCATAAAAAAATTTTAGAAATATGACAAAATGAAAATGGTAGCAATATCAGAGTGATGGTTTGTTTCTGTTTCTAAATTTTCAACAAATAGGACATTATTATTTTTAAATTTATTACAAAATGTTTCAAACATATAGAAGAGTAAAGAATAGCCATCCAGACTTCCATATACGAAAATGCCTTATCCACTTCAGATAATTTTATTAAATTTTTTGTCTTTTTTACTGATATATTTTAACCTCACTTCATACCTCCTTCCTCTATTTCACTCACCCATACAGTCGTTATTCAGAAATAACCACTATCATGAAGTTGATATATATAATGGACACATACCTTTTTTTACACTTTCATTATAAACAGGTATAAATACAGTCTGATTTGTACTATTTAAAATTTAAATAAATGATATCATGCTGTACGTATTCTACCTCAACCTATTTCTCCCCCTGGCATTATACTGTCAAGATCTATCACATTTATACATATTGCTTTTACGATTTTAAAAATTATATACAAAAAAGCCTCAAACAGATGTTCCAAACTTCAAGATTTTTTCCTCAGCTGCACACAATAAACTAAATTTGCTTTTAAACATTTTTTAGTGACTACAGCAGCATTAGCAGCATCCTACTGCTTGTCATCATTTTCATATCCATGGGTGCTTTTGTCTTCGCAAACTCAAGATCAAGCAACCATCTATACTGACTGCAACATTCTCCTCTGGAATTCCTTCCCAAAGTAAAAATGTCCATGAAGTAAGTATTTTTATAAGATGTTGAATAGTTATTAAAAAAGAAAACTAGTGCTGCCACTTACCCAGCTACCTAAAAATGTACTTAAATATATGACAGTATTCAACATATAAGTTTTTGGTAATTCCCAACATTGAAAAAAAAATGAGCATAGGCTAAAGCTAAAACAATAAACAAACACAAGCTGAAAGTAGAGGGCAGTACTAAGTAGCATCATTTTCCATGTAAGAAAAACATTAAGTTTAAGTAACTTGGCAACAGAGTTATAATTTTTGGTTCCGCATGTATGGAGTTTGGAAAGTCACCATTCTGTCCTAAGGAAATAGCTGAACAGACTGAAAAATCAGCAACTCTTCTTGGATCTATAAGTGAGGAAAAAAAACATGGACAAATGCAGCCTTCAAGACTGGTGAGACACACATGTGAACATAGGGGGTCACGGCTTACTGGTGCCGAGACTCACCAGTGGAAATAGACAAGGAAAACCTGAAATGAAACTCAAGAATTGCTGGAAACTCAGTGTGTAAAATTTAGTGAGGAAACTGAAAAACTCCAGGTTAGATTCAGTCATATGGAGGCCCCCACAATTTTGTGTGACTTACTTCCAGGATCTCAACAAGGTTCTCACAATAAATATAGGGGGGGAAAAGTCTCTTCGTTGCTTCCGGTACAGGGCTGGTGAAAGAACCATTTTGAAATATGCCACAGCATTCTATTCTTAAGAAGGCCTATCCTCAAGAGGAACTATTAACCAGTGTCTAATCTGCTAGTGTTCTATAAGAGCCTAACTGACCTGGGAGAAGGGAAATACCCAACTCCAGCCTACTCTAGCCATCCTTTCCCACCTAAGGGAGGAGGGGAAAAAAGACGCACTTACCAAGTTCAGTCCAGCTTACTAATCACAAGACTACAATGCTTCTCCTCTGCCCACACCTTACTGTCACATTACTAAATAAATTACAGAAATCACAAAAATTCCTTTTACTTAGTATATTGTGTCTGGCTTTAAAGAAAATATTGCAAAGCATACAAAACGGCAAAAAAAAAAAACCCCAAAAAACCAAAAACCTGCAATTTAAAGAGACAGAACAAGCATCACACCAGACATGGCAGGGAACTATCAGACCAGGAATTTTAAAGTACTATGATTAATAGGTTAGGGGCTCTAATGGATAAAGTAGACAGCATGTAAGAATAGATGGGCAGTATCAACAGAGATGGAAATCCTAAGGAAGAACGAAAAGGAAATGCTAGAGATCAAAAATACTATAACAGAAATAAAGAATGCCTTTGATGAGCTTATTAGTAGACTGGGCATGGCTAAGTAAAGCATCTCTGAGCTAGAGGATATATCAACAGAAACCTACAAAACTAAAAAGCAAAGAGAACAAAGGCTGTTAAAAACAGAACAATATCTAAGGACTGTGGAACAACAACAAAAGGTATAATATATGTGTAATGGAAATATCAGAGGAGAGGAGAGAAAGGAAAAGCATATTTGAAATGATAATGATGAGAATTTCCCCAAATGAACATTAGACACCAAACCACAGATCCAGGAAGCTCAAACACTAAGCAATAAATGTGCACATACATGCGCGCACGTGCACACACACACAGCCAATCTACACCTAGACATCTTTTTTCAAACTACAGAAAATCAAAGATAAAGTCCTAGAAGTAGCCAGTAGAAAAGACGCCTTACCTGCAGAAGGATGAAAATAAGAATTACGTAACTTCTACTAAGAAACGATACAAGCAAGAAGAGACCAGAGTGAAATATTTAAAGTATTGAGAGAAAAAAACACCAACCTAGAATTCTATATATTGTGAAATTATCCTTCAAAATTTGTAAAAGAGAAATAAGACTTTCTCAAACAAAATTTGAGAGAATTTGACAGCAGACTTGTCTTGCAATAAATGTTAAAGAAGTTCTTCAGCAACAAGGAAAATAACATAGACCAGAAACTTAGACCTACATAACGAAACAAAGAACATCAAAGACAGAACAAGTAAAATAAAAACTTCTATTTTCTTATTCTTAATTGATATTACACATAATGATTTGTTGGAAATAATATCAACAATATATTCTATTATATATGTTTATGGATATATACCTTACATATAATTATGTATAAGTGAAATAAATAACAGTAACATTACAAAGAACAAGAGGAAGGGGTAAGGATTATTTTGAAGGTACTTATACTACTTATGAAGTGATATAATGTAAGTATAACAGATATGTTATGAAAGGAGAGAAAATGGAATCATAAAATGCACAATTAAAACCACAAAAGTCAGAAAAAGAGTGGAGGACAAAAATAGAAACAAAGAACAAGAGTAACAAATAGAAAACAGGAATATATATGTAAATATTAATCCAATTATATCAATAATATGAACATCAATTAGTCTAAATGTACCAATTAAAAAACAAATTGTCAGGGTAGATGAAAAAACAAGACCCAAGTATATGTTGTTTACCAGAAGCCAACTTGAAATATAAAGATACATATAGGTTAAAAATAAACAGATGGCAAAGAAATATATGCCATGTTAACACTAATCAAAAACAAAGCAGGAATAGCTATATTAATTTTGGGCATAGCAGATGTCCAAGCAAGGAAGTTATCAGGGATAAAAAAGGCATTACATAATGATAAAGGGATTAATTCTCCAAGAAGACATAATAATTATTAGAGTGTATGCACCTAATCACAGAGGGTCAAACTACATGAGGAAAAAACTGATAGAACTGCAAGGAAAAAAATGGATGAATTCACTATCAAAATTAAAGACTGCAAAACCCCTCTCTCAGGAATGGGCAGATCTAGCAGGTAGACATAATAGACATCTATAGACTACTTCATTGAACAGCAGAATACATAGTCTTCTCAAGCCAACATGGAACATTCACCAAGATAAACAACATTCTGGGCCATAAAACACATCTTAACAAATTTAAAAGAACACAAATCATTTAATGTGTACTCTCAGCCCACAACAGAACTAAAAATAAATAACAGAAAGGTAACCGAAAATTTTCAAAATACGTGGGGAATAAAACACTTCTAAATAACACGAATCAAAGAAAACAATTAGAAGAGAAATTTAAAAACAATGTTAACTAAATAGAATTGAAAACAACTTATCAAAATTTGTGTGATGAAAACAGTGCTCATAGGGACATTTACAGCACTGAATGCACATACTAGAAGAGAAAGATATATCTAAACCGATAATCTAAGTTTCCACCTTAGGTAACTAGAAAAAGAAGGGAAATTTAAATCCATAAGAAGAAGAAAAGAAGAATGAGAGCAGAAATTAACAAAATTGAAAATAGAAAATAGAGACGATCAATGAAACGGAAAACTGGTTCTCTGAAAGATTAAAAAAAAAATCTATTAGCCCCTATATGGGCTAAGAAAGAAGAGGGCACAAATTAGTAGTATCAGGAATGAAAGAAGGAACATCACACTACAGATCCTATGGACATTTATTCAAAGGATAATAAAGGAATACTATGAACAACTCTATGTTCATAATTTGATAATTAAATGAAATGAACCAATTCCTAAAAGACAAAATCTGCCAAAACTCACCAAAGAAATAGACAATTTGACTAGACCTATATCTATTTAAAAAAACTGAATCAATAATTAACCTTCCAAAACAGAAAGCACCAGGGCAAGGTGGGTTCACTGGTGAATTCTACCAAATATTTACATAAGCAATTATACCAATTCTCTACAATTTCTTTCAGAAAACAGAAGCAGAATGAATAATTCCTAAGTCATTCTATGAGGTCAAGATTATATTACTACCAAAACCAGACAAAGTCATTATGACAAAACTACAGACTAATCTCTTATGAAGACAGATGCAAAAATCCTCAACAAAGTATTAGTAAATCAAATCCAACAATGCATTTTAGGAATCATACACCACAAACAAGTTAGATTTATCTCAGGTATAAAAAACTGGTTCAACATTTGAAAATTAATCAATGTAATTCATCACATCAAAAAGTCAAAGGAAAAATATCATGTAACTTTATTAACAGATACAGGAAAAGCATTTGATGAAATTCAACATTCATTCATAAAAACTTTCAACAAACTAGCAGTAGACTAGAACTTCCTTACATTAAAAAATCTATAGCTAACATAGTTAATAGTGAGAAACTCAAAGCTTTCCCACGAAGATCAGGAACAAAGAAGAATGTCCCCTCTCACCATTCCTTTTCAATGTAGTACTGCAAGAACTATCTAATACAAAAAGACAAGAAAAGGAAATAAAAGGTATACAGATTGGGAAGAAAGAAATAGCTTGGCAACAGCAAAATGATGCCAATTTTGCACAGAGAATTCAAAATCCAAGACAGTGAACCACATATCCACTTTCTAAAGTATTCTGATCATTCGCCGCCCACAAAAAAGAAACAAAACTGATAGCTTTTTTTTTTTTTGATAAACTTTTTTGGAGCTATGACTTATAAAGGACATTATCATTATCTAAAATAGGCATAATAGGATTACTGTCAAAATTTATATAATGGAAAGAGAATAGTATCTGACATTTTTAAATGTTATTATTAAACTTATTATGAACAGTAATGGAGATCTCTGTAGGCAACTTTAACTGATCAAAGACAAATATGTACCACCTACAGCATTTCAGCAGAAAGTTCATGGGTATTAATGGTAGTAAAAAAATTAAATATTACTTACCCACAAGTAGTATGTGAACTGAAGTGCAAAAATAGCAATGCCTTCGTTATCAAAGGATCCAGCTACAGACCGAGAAATGTAACCTGGTACAATAGCAATAAAACAAGCAGCTAAAAGTCCTGCTCCTTGGTTCCAAAGTTCTCTGGTAAGCAGGAAAGTAGATATAGACGTAAGGCCGCTAAAAGTTGGTGCAAGGAACACACATACATCTCTTATGTGAACTGTTATGTTCAATGTGTTTAAAATCCAATGGATAAGGCCAGCTGTTATCATCAACCCTGGGTAAACCTAGGAAGAACAAAATGGAAAATATAATTACATATGAAAACGCTAACATAAGTTCTTTTCTTTATTATTATATATTGTTTATAAGTTTGAGAATAAGATCTCAAAACAGTTTGCCTTTCTCACACACTACAAAATTAAATGTTCTTTTAGACTAACTCCAAAGAAAAAGCTCATATATGGAGAGATACATATTTAAATAAGAGATCAGATGGAATGATTATTAAAACTGCAAATGTTTTTCTATGGAAAACTGTGGGTAACTTTCTTATTGACCCCACTATTTTTTCATTATAAAACAGGGTCCTAGTCTAACTCACCCTTAAATTTAGGGTACTAACATGCTCCACTTTTGCCCATACTTGTGTGTGTAAAAAGAAATGAGAAAAGGAGATGAAATTATGTGTACTATTATCTAAGTGGTAATGATTCCTCCCCCCTTCCAAAATCAAGATTTGGAAAGTAAACAACTCTAGCTAGGAAATGAAAGACTAGTCAATTTGTGAATTCAAAGATAATATTTTGGGACTCTTGGAAGGTTGAACATTTTTATACCACTTAAAACAGCAATTGCACTCCTCACCCTCACTCTAAAAGAGAAACCTAAAACATTAAGAGGATTCAAAGAAATGTAAATAAGACGTTTGAGCTACTCATCAATGATTAAAATGTGTATTTACATTTCTATCATTAACTAAATCTTACAAGATTCTTTTCTTTCTCCATCACTAAAACTACAAAGAATGTTATAAATTTCCTTTCCTATCTATATACTTAAAACTGCAAACTCCCCAAGGTCTTTAACTCACTCTCTCACTTTTTCTCCATCACTTATCACCATTTCATATACTATTTACTTTACTTATTTTATTTATTGTCTATTAGTTAAGCACCCTCACAAGAACATAAGATCCAGAATAGCAGGAAAATTTTCCCAGCATCCAGAACAATGAGTGGCAAATGGATGCTCAATCCCTACTGAATATGCCGAAGGAGAGAATAAAGGAAGGGGGGAAAAAGTGTGGCAATCATCATCAATCTTAGAAAATAAAATTTTGTTCCATTTCACATACATTACCAGGTCCTAGGTGTATGATTATGTCAGCCATATTTAACACAAATGGAAATGAATTTGAAAATACCTCTAAAGGTAAGTCAATACATCCTTGATAATGTGGTAGACTGGGTTGACACACAAAATATAGCTAAAATACATAGAAGTACTGGATGAAAGAACAAGGAACCCTCCCCCCCCCAAAAGAAAACCCTAACCAAATAACAACAAAACCTCTACCCAACAACAAAAAAGGCATATTTAAGCTCAAAAGAAAAAGAACCTTTCAGATGTCAAAAATAAAGAAGTTTAAAGTAGGTACTGATGCCATGGGAGCTCCCAGAAAGAGGGAAAAGACCACATTCCAGGTCTGATATACACCTTTAGAACTGGAAGTTGGTGGAGGTGGGGAATCACTCAACAAAGATCCTAGAAAAAAGGCCTAATTCCCAGCACAAAGCCAGGGCCTATAGGTGACTAGAGCAGACAAATTCTTCCCACTCATTAGGGGAAGCAGTAAGAAATGTTCTGCCTTACTTACAAAGCTCTGAAGAGAAACAAAATGAGAAATAAGAAACTCATTTATCACATTTGTGAATATGGGTCCACATTTATAACAACTTCAGGTATAAGAAACCTCGAGCTAAGAAATGACCTCTAAAAACTGTCCTAAAAAAAGTGAAATCCCTAAAAGCTCCAAAGACAAAAGAGAAAGATTATTATAGGAATGGTCTCAAATATCAGGACACCAAAGGTCTCAGAAAACAAGCCTCCACTGAGGATGAATTCAAGGTAAAAAGTTAAACACACAAGGAAACAAACTAGAGTAATCAAATATTAATACAAATAGTATATGACAGGATTAGTACCACAAGAAGTACAGATAAAAGCCATCTACCACATCTCTTACCATTCAGTATCTTTTTAATTTGCCCTAGAGACCATCATGACATAACTACTTTCCTAGTAGCTTTATCTCTATTTACATCAAGGGTAAGATGCTTCTAATTAGAAATACAACATCTTACTATCATAGAGAACATATTCCTTCCAAACATAGAGGGAACATTTATAAAATCTGCCAACTACTAGGCTACAAATCAAGTCTCAAATTTCAAAGGATCAAAAATACAGAATATTTTCCTCTAACCAAAATATATTTGAAGTACAAAGCAAAAAAAGATAACTAGGAAATCCTCTCATGCTTAAGAGTTAAATACAATTCTAAATAACCCATGAATCAGAAGAAATTATAATGAAAATTATAATACATTTTGACCTGAACGATAATGAAAGTACTACATACCATAATTATGTAATGTAGCTAAAAAAACTGATTAGTGTGAAATTTATAGTTTTAACATGAGTACATTAATGACAAAGGCTGAAAATTATTGAGCAAATTTAACCAGAAGTCAAAAAAACAGAAACAAAGTGGGAGGAAGAAAATAAATTAAAAGTAATACAAAAAATGACAACATTTAATAGAAATAATCAACGGTCAAAGTTTCTTTAAGAAGTCTAATAAAATTGATAAGCTTCTGACAAAAATGATCAAGAAAAAATCATTACTAAACATGTATGTCTCCTCAATAGGTGTCTTGCCTTTCACTTTTGGTTTAACATTCTCCTTACATCCCAAATACTAAAAATATCTTCCCTTAAGTCATCTTCTGAATATAATAATTAACCATGAACTATGATCAAGACTCAATTATCTCGAGTTATTTAGGAAAGATTTGGGACCTGGAAAATTAGAATTATCTGATTCTTCTAAATTTCCATTTACTTCCAAAAAGCATTTTTTCCAATAAAGTTGCCAAAGTACAAAACAAAAATACACAAATAACCTGTACTCAAGATACACTCGGACAAGAGATGCCCTCACAGCCTCCACCATTTGTCAAAAAATAGTGGCTAGTGTGAGATAACGCCACACTGATGTGGGGGTGAGTGATAAGTATCAAGAAAAGAGATTTAGTAAATTAAATACTGTATAACCAGCCATAGAAAAATGTATTAGTTAACTACACAAAGCTCTCAAGAATACTCATCATCTTAGCAGTTAATGATTTACTCAAATAGCTATGAATGTTATGATATGAACGTAAATAACTGCAAATATACTTACAGTACCACCTACTATTCTTCCTAGTGGATACCATGCTCTTTCATCAAACCAATTTAAAAATTCATAGAACCCATGAGACGCAAGATGATGTGTTGATCTATAGTTAAACCTAGAGAAAACAGGAAAAAAGGAAATGTTATAAACTTTGCTTACTAGAGAGAAACAGCTCTATCTTTCTAATATTACATTTTAAATATAAGTGTCTTTATATTTAATTCTATGGCTACATAAATACATCTTTTATAGTAATTTTCCTCAAACTTGAATAAAAAATTATTTTCCAAAAGATAGGCTCATGCCTCTAATATAACTAAAAACAAAGTGCTCCCCACCCCAATGCCTATAAACCTAGTAATGCTCAATGCCTAAAAAACTAGTAATGCTCAAAATTAACATCTAGCCATCTTTTGGGGTACAGGTGGTAAACAGCTGCATTTGAATTTTAAAAAAGGGGGGTGAGTGTACATGGAATTCATCAAATGGTCAAAGAAGTCAATGACTATCAAAAGATCAAGAACCACTGACAGAAGATAGGATGAAAATGAAAGGAACACTCTTGATATAATCGCCTCCAATCCTACAACCCTAAAATTTACAAGCTAAAGAATAAATTACGATAGCACTAAAACCAGTATAATAAACTGTAACAGCACTGTAAAACAAGAATATGATATTAAGGAGCAGAAATTTAAATAATGAAAAACATAAGACAAATAGGAAGAAATGAAAGAAACCACAGTCCAAACTGCATGTAGAAGTAAAACAGGGGGTGGGAGAGAGCAAGGAGGCAATTTCAGCGATATTCCATGTTCTGTATAAATAGAACCTGCAGAAATCCTCAGGGTAATGGCATTAGGAAAAGGCAGCCAGACAGGTAGATCCTCTTCTACCATAGCCAAGGGAAGGAAGTGGACATCAGAGATATCTGCACTACATGTAGACAAGCGGGTTAAAAAGCAGAACAATGCTGGACAGAAAGATGATGATTGGAAAATCCTCACATCTAATCCAATATCAGTTTGATATTGATCCTTTGCAGCAGCAAATCATAATTCTCCTTCTCACAATCACTAGATACAAGCATTATTGCATTTTTAGGCAGACTTGATCAAACACCAAAAAAAGCACACACCCAAAAATCAAACATTTGAAAAAAGTAAGCAACATAAAAGCTAAGCATAAAAATCAACAATGAAACAAATATCATAGGAAACAGAAATAAGAATATCTTTGGAAGGCTAAATTAAGCCACAGCAGCCTGAAAGGAAGTATAACCTAAAGGTGAAAAACACAGGTGTTAGAATCATACTGCCTGGGTCTTAATATTTTAGTTCCACACTTTACTAGCTTTGTGACCCCAGGTGGGCAAATAATTTAGGTTCTCTGTGCTCTAATTTCTTCATCTGTAAAAGAGGAATAACAACAGTACCTACATCATAAAGTAGCTATGGTGAGTGAACAATATAATGTCTCTAAAGCACTTAGAGGCTACTGCTACTACTATTATGAAATAAAGACCTATGATAAAAGAACTACACGTTTTTGAGTGTCAAAAATGATTGTCAAAGTAAACAAAAGGTAAGCTAAATAGTAAAAAGTTCAAAAACGAAAAGCAAATTAGAACAAGATAGAAAGTATTCTGAGTAACAATAGCAAGATGATGTAGGAGACACCAGCTTGCATCCTGTGCGCACATGCATGAGCACACACACGCGCTAGCACATGCGCGCAGACACACGAAATAGCTATTCATGAAAGGAAATATCCCTGGGAAGGCTCGAAAGTACAATTAAGATTCTACCACAGCCCAATGATGTAAAAAATGGAGAATAACCACACAGAAAGGATTGCTAGAAGATAGGATTAGCTGAGACATCTGGAGACAGCTAGAAACAAAGAAGAGCGAAGGCTACATTATCAGCTTTGTGGTAGGTGTCATCGCAGCCCCCAGTAGCCTTTTATATGGAGGAGCTATGAAGGCTTTGCGATGAAGACTTCAATAGCCCCATGTCAGCCGCACATTTCCAGCAACTTTCACAAAGGAGAACTCCAGTGTTCATCAGCGCAAACCCCAGTGGCTTGCTCTGTATAAGACAACTGAAGCTTTAGCGACTAAGGTAACCAAAAGCCATCGACATCACAAATCCCTGGAACGAGAAACGCTGCTGTGTTCCCTATGAGAAGCAGCAGCTATTGTGTTGCCTCAAAAGTAGGGCTGCCATGCCCCACAACGAATCCCACAAACACTCTGGACCCCAGAGATACTGTTACTCTGTGAGTGCTTTCACTTCAGACTCTGGCTGTATAACCACTCTGTGTGTATGTGACTCCTGTACCCTGGCTCCGTGGCTGAACCCACCAGTACCACCATCACTAAGAGGCCACCCACGAGCCAGACCCAATGCCGAGAGAGATAGATCCCCTTGGCCATGAAAATAATCCATGGGAGAAAAAGAGGCAATCAAGAGGTCCCCAACAGCCCTCACAAGCCCTGCAGGCATATGCAGCTTTAGCTGTTGAGGATCCCTGCAATCTTCATCCATGTTAACCACAGCTGTCAAAGCTACACAGAGACTACACCTCTAGGTCTTCCCTGGTGCAAGAACTGCTACAGCTGATCTAGTTGACACCCTCACATTTACCCACAGTTGAAGGTCTTTCCCTACCAAAACCAGTCCATCGACTGGGCAGACATCAATGCAAGGCTACAAAAAGCATGAAAAATCAAAGCAACATGACACCACCAAAGGAACACAATTGTTTTCCAGTAACTGAAAAGAAATAGATATATAAATTGCTTGATGAAGTTTCAAAATAAATTGTTTTAAGGAATGTTAGAAAGCCACAAGAGAACCTAAGATAGACAATTAAATCAGGAAAACAGTACATGAAGAAAATGAGAAATCCAAGGGAGAGACAAAAACCATAAAAAAGAACCAAGGAGAATATTGGAGCTGATGAATATGATGAATGAAATGAAAAATTCAGTAAAGAACATCGACAGCAGACTTGAACAAGCAGAGGAAAGAATCTGAGAACTAGAAGGAAGGTCATTTGAAATTATCAAGGCAGGAGGAAAAAAAATGAAAGAGTGAAAAATAGCCTACATTAATTACAAGAAATCACTGGAAACAATATTTGCATTATGAGAGCCCAAGAAGGAGAAAAAAAGGAGAGAAAGGGATAGAAAGTTTATTTAAAGAAATAACTGAAAAATTCCCAAATCTGGAGAGAGATACAGATAAACAATGATGCTCGCAGTTCACAATACACATTCAATCTATACAAGACTTCACTGAAAGACACTGTAATAAAACTCTCAAAAATCACAGAAAAAGAGAAAAATTTGAAAGAAGAAACTTATACATGGGAACCTGCATAATAGCAGCGTATTTTTTTCAGTAGAAACCTTGCAGAGCCAACATATATATTCGAAGTGCTGAAAAAAAAAAAAACTACCAAGAATACTTTACCCAGCAAAACTGACTTTTAGAAAAGATTCCCAGAAAAAAATAATCTGAGGAGTTCATCACTACTAGACCTGCCTTACAAGAAATGCTAAACGAAGTTCTTAAAGCTGAAAAGACAACAATTAGTTAAGTAAAAATATGTGGAAATATAAAACCCACTAATAAGTACGTAAATCAAGTTCAGACTGCTCTAGTATTATAATGGTATGTAAATCACTTAACTCTAATGTAAATGTTTATAGACAAAAAAATATTGAAATATCTATAGCTATAATATTTGTTAAACACACACAAAATAAAAAGATGTAAACTGGCATCCATAAAACATAAAAATGGGGGCAGGGTAAAAAGGTAGATTCTGCATGTGACTGAAATTAAATTATCAGCTTAAAATGGACTGTTTTAACTGTAAGATGTTTTATGTAAAACTCAAGGTACTCACAAAGCAAAAATCTATACTAGACAGAAAAAAGATGAAAACAATCAAAGAATACCACTAAGGAAAATCATATCACAAAAGAAGGCAACAATAGAAGGAACAAAGGAACAATAAAACAGCCAGAAAACAAAATGGTGATATTAAATCTTTACCTATCAAAACTTACTTTAAATATACATAGATTAAATTCTCTGATCAAAATACACAGGGTGAGTATACAAATATAAGACCCAAATATATGCTGCCTAAAAGAAACTCACTTCCACTTTAAGAACATACATAGGCTGAATGTGAAGGGATGGAAAAAGATATTTTATGTAAATGAAAAGCAAGAGAGCAGGCATGGCAGACAAAATAATAAGTCAAAAACTGTAACAGACAAAAGGTCATTCATAATATAATAATAAAGGAGTCAATTCATCAAGAAAATACATACAAACCCAACATCAGAGCATCTAAATATATTAACAGATCTGAAGGTAGAATTAGTAATGCAATAATACTAGGAGACTTAAATATCCTGTTTTCAACAATGGATAGACCATGGAGAGTATCAATAACAAACTGAAAGTAAAACAACTCTGTTTGCCAGCAACATGAAAAACTAAGCTAATGCTAAAAATGCTATCTACTCTCCAAAAAAAAAAAAAAAAAAAAAGCATTTGAGCTTAACTTTTTAAAAAGGAAACCCTCAAATGTTAGACACAATGTATTTATTTATTGTACTTAAAGGTGGAATCATGGAAAGGCTGTCCCTTCAATAAAAAGAGATGGGAAACAATGTACCAACCAGCATGGAAGTGACAAAGTTTTTCTCTTCCCAAGGGTAAAAAAAGACTCCCATAGAAAAGCTAAAATCTTAACCTTTGCACCATGCACAAGAGTACTGTCTAAATTTACAAAAAAAACCTCAACGTTAATAAGTTAACATTGAAAAAAAGGTCTAAACCCTTGGATTTAATGGTACAAACAAAACTCAAAAATAACTAGAGTCACATAAGCTCATAAACAATGATTACAAACTATAGGAGGTAGAGAACCACCATAAGAAAGTGCGTGAGTGGAAAAGTAACATCCCCAAAACTTGTGAAAATATTTTAATGAAAGAGGCTAGTATATTAGCAAGAAATCAAAGTTTTAAATTTCAAATAATTTTTCACTTAAAAAAAAAACTGACTCCAAGGTATTATTTATGTTTTGAAAACTACAAAACATGGGATGGGTTCTAACTTCATAATCAAAGTTCTTCTAATATTTTTAACTTTTAACTTAACATAATTCTTGACCTCTTTCTCTTTGTCAAATCGTTGTCTTCCTTTGGCTTTTATAACTACAGGAGTCTCCTGATTTTTACGCCACATCTCCAGTCCTCTTCTCTGCTTTTCTGTATAGGCAGGCTCCTTCTCCACCCAAGATTTTCTCATTAACTCTCTCACTCTCTCCAAGAGATGTCAGTTACAGCTGGGTCTTCAATTACTACTGATATGCCCACAATTTGTCAATGTTGTCTCCCTGCCCAGTGTTTTTTTTTAAAACCCTGAATGTCACAAAGGTATCTCAAACCCAATATCCAACTAAATTTATGATCCAACTCCTACTTATCTCTAAAACAAATTCACACATTATGTCTGTTTTTAGTGTTCTATAACTACCACCTAAGATGAAGAAGCCAAAAATCTAGGTGTCACCCTTGAGAGTTCCTTTTCTCTTACATTCTATTTACAAATCATAACTAGGTTGTCATTTTACTTCTAAAGTATCTCTGCTATTTGCCCCTCTTTCTACTCTTAGATACTAGCACTCTCATACAAGCTATTATCTTTTAACTAGACTACTACAATAGCCTCTAACTCATTCATCTCCCTAGATCCAGCCTGCCTACCTCCTAAGTCCCTATTCTGACTACAATGTCAACAAAGAACATCTTTTCAAAATGTGATAAGATCATATTTGCAACCTTCTATGGAACTATTAAAAACCTATCTCTTAAAATTAAAGGGAAGGAATCTCCACTTCTTAACATAATCAAAGCCACATATACTCTGGCTTTTATATAACTTTACAGTCTCATTTCACATCTTACTATCTCCCTACTTTCTAGTCCTCCCCATCTTTTGGTCTTCCAAACTCACTTTGTTTCCTCAGGATCTTCAGACTAATTCCCTCTCCCCAGGTCACTGTAGCCTCCCTTCTTAGCCTAAATAACTCATCCTCCACACTTCAGCACATTTCTAAGGGATGATGTTCTGATGTACTTTTCTTCCTAGCACTTACCACAGATGCAATCTCACATTAGTTTACTTGACTAATATTTACTTCACTAGATAAGTACTCCCATGAGGACACCACTTTGTCTCCCAACACCCACTCAGTTCAGCACCTGGCACACAGTGGCCCTCGAATATTTGTTGAATGTATTAACTGATTTTTTAAATGGAGATGAGATAATTAAGACAGCTTTGCAAATAGCTACCTAATGCCAATTTTAAATGGTATCCCCAAAGTTTAAGACTAAGACCAACTTAACTATATTTCCTGAGATTCAAGCCAGAAGGAAAAATTAAAGGGTTAAAACAAGCAAGCTCATTAATGTTCTATTGAAAATCTAGTTAAAGTCTCTAAAAATGAAACATAAATGAAAATAGAATGTATTTTAAGAGAAAGAAACAAACAGAATGTGTTTAGTTCAATTGTATCCGCAGGATCAACTCACTCCTGGTATACAAGGTTCCCACAACCAGAAGCACCCAAATCTAAATTTACAACATATCATGACACTGTATTATAGATTCAGTTGTTAATACAAGTATAGTCTGATTATTTTCTTTTATATGAATTCTCAATATGCCTCAGTTGGCATGTTAAAAACCCAATCCAAACCAAATAGATATTTTTTCAAAGAAGACATACAAATGACAATAGGTATGTGAAAAGTGCTGAACATCACTAATCATCAGGGAAATGTAAATCAAAGCCACAATGAAATATCACAACTGTTTGAATGGTTATTATCAAAAAGACAAGATATAAGTGTTGGCAAAGATGAGGGAAAAGACACTTTTGCACTGTTGGTGGGAAGGTAAACTAGTACAGCCACTATGGAAAACAGTACAAAGGCTTCTTCAAAAAATTAACTACCATATGATCCAGCAATTCTACTTCTAGGTATTTATCTGAAGTAAATGAGATCACAATTTCAAAAAAATGTCTGCACCCCTATGTTCACTGCAGTATAGTTAAGACATGAAAACAATAAGTGTCCACTGACAAATGAATAAAGAAAATGTGGTGTGTACACACACACACACACAGGAATATCATTCTACCATAAAAAAGTAAATGCTGCCATTTGTGACAAGGATACACCTTGAGGGCATTATGCTAAATGAAATAAGTCAAAGAGAACAAATATTGTTATGATCTCACTCATAAGAAGAATCTGAAAAAAAAAAAAAAATTCAGATACAGAGAACAGATTCCTGGTTGCCAGAGATGGGATGTAGGCAGTGGGCAAAACGGGTAAAGGGGGTTAAAAGGTACAAACTTCCAGTTATATGATAAATAAGTCCTAGGAATGTAATGTTCAGCATGGAGACCATAGTTAACAACAATGTACTGTATATATGAAAGATGAGCTAAAGGGGATCTTAAAAGTTATAAGAAAAATTTTGTAACTAGGTTCAATGATAGATATTAACTTATTGTGGTAATCCTCTTGCAATATATACATATCTCAAATCATTATGCTGTATACCTGAAACTAATACATTGATATATGTTAATTATATTTCACTATATAAAAAAGAACCCAGAAAAAAAGTTTATAACTAAGGGGAAAAACCAATCCAAAACAAATATAAAAGGCACTTGGGTTGACCACACAACTACTCTTTTCCATTAGAGTAAATAATTGAAAAACAAATGTATCAATCTTTAGTTTCATGTTCTCATTGAGCACTTTTACCATGGTCTTTATTATGGAAAATTTCATACACTCACTCTCGTATGTACAAATTATGGTGCCCCCCCCCTAAAAAAATAAGGTAAACTGAGAAATGATATATTAAAGGTTAGGAGTCACCAATAAAAGTGAAAGAAAAAAGGAACACAAGTGGTAAAATATCATTTATTCTAAAATAGTGTGAGAACACCATCAGATTCTACAGATCTCTTATTAACACTGTCAGAGCGACTTTCAGTATTTTAACTAATTAAATGATTTGTTTTGAACCAACTGTGACAAAATGATAATTATTAAACACAAATAGTAGATATGAGGTTAATTATGGTCTTTATTTTTGGTTTGACATTTTCATAGAAGTCATAAAATAAATAAATGACTCCACCTCCCCCAATTCTCTTATCAAATCCCTAGAGACACATTGCAATTCCAATAACATGTGGAAGAATAATTTAAGATAAAGCAATGCTCATATGGATGTTTTTCATTTCTGAAAGGGGCATATAAATAATTTTACTACTTCCCAGTAACAAGCAAACTGTTAAAGATGTAAGGAGAACCTGGGGATCAAGGAGTAAAATCTGATTTTTAAAATTTGATAAAGGAAGAAAAATAGCTACATTACAAATGAAAAGAGGTCTTAGAGACACACCTTTATAAGAAGGCTAAAATGTTTTCTTCTGCAACATACATTAACAAGACCTAAAGTGTCCTTTGACTAATGAAAAACTGCATTTTTAACTGCCTTTCCCTACATCTAAGGAAACAAATGAAAAGATAGGAATAAAGAACTTGCTTCTAGAAGCCACACACCTTTTTTTTAAACACTTGTTAATCCCATAGTTTGTCTTCTTCATCCCAACAAACACTTCAAAAGCTCAGGAAAGTTTATGTGCTTGATTTAGGAAGAAGAGACTACCTCCTTAAGTAATAAGACAAGAATAAATGATGGAATACCATGTATGGAAAAATAGTTATACTTCTTGGGTTCTAGTAAAGATATTAGTACAATACTGTATACAAAACGATACAGCTTAAATAGAACTTTACCAGCTGGTTAAGGCTTATTTAACATATACTACACTGTTTCCTTAGGAAAGCAAACACTAAGTACCAATCCATTTGTAAACTAAGTCTGCCTTTATGAACAAGGAGAGAAAGCCACTAAGAGCCACCTACCTCTGCAGTTTTCCTCCTGTAGATCTTGTTGGACACCTAACCACTTGGTATATTTGGTTTTAGATTCTTTTTCATCTTACATTATATTGAAATACCTAATGTACACTCAAAACAATCTCATGATTATGTATTGAAGCATAACACAACATACCCTTAATCTGAAAGGTTAAAAAAAATTATGCCTCAGCTCTAAAATTAACCTATGGCTTTGCTGTCTTCAAAAAGAAACCTTTAAGGCAGTTTTCTATGTTTAATTAATATTTCCAGTTCTCTATAACGTTATGGCACTGTATCAAAAAATAAAATCAAATTAGAAAACATCTAAGAATAAATTAAGTGGAAGAACAGTATATTGTTAGTTTTAATGCTATGACCAACCTGGTGGCACCTAAATGACTAGCTAGTGTTTGAAACATGATATATGGTATGTGTAGAATTTGAGATGGAAAAGCTGAGAAATGTTTCACTTAATTTATAGCTAAGGAAGTGAAAGACAGTTCTGTTCTAGCCCAGACATGGGCTAAAGGCAATGCTCAAAATGAAACACAACTTTCCCAAAGGCCAGTTCTGTCCTTCTTTTCTCTAAACCATGTTACTTCTCTGAAACTACTGAATACGTACAAATATAATTAAACCTTTAACTAAGGTTTGCTGCTATTTGACATTTTTGAGGGGGGAAGGGTAGATAAACTATGTTGCTTTTTTGTGACCCTGGCATTAAAACGATTGTCTCAAAGTAAGTGCCTGTTATGATTCTTACCCTTGTCACTTCTTTATTACATTCTTATACAGATCCAAAATTAACATACTTTTAGAGGAACACAGTAAAAACCTCAAACTGAGAAACCAGGCTTTACAGAATTCAAACTAAAAAGTAATCAGTAAACAACAGAAAAAGACAGTGAAAGAGCAGGCTAAATACAGGAGGGATGAGAACAAATGTGTCCCACATCCTACAAATGTTCAGTTCACATATCTAATTTTCATAATACAACACAAGTCTAGTTTAGCCTAACCTTTGCAAACAAAATCTACAAAACAGCAGAATCATCAGAAACAGAAAGGAAGAAACAAAGGACAGGCGAGCAGCTTCGATCAATGATAGTGACAAAGCAGCAAATTATAAGTAGCAAAGGAGGGTAGGTAGAACAAAGGGGAAGGGAAGTAGCAGAGCACTGTACCAAGTATTATCACATCTCAATTAGGGCTGAAACCTTGAATCACCCCAGTGTTTTAATTCGCTGAGTTTAGATACCAGGGTAAATGAACCTGTTTCTATCAAAAATAAAGATATGTGGACTCTAAGTGATGCCTCAAGGATAAAGAACATGTCAATTTGATAGCATATTTTTCATAGCCTCCCGAAAAATCCTGCCTGTCAAGACAATGGACATTAGTATGGTTTTCATTTTTAAAAGGTAATAATCACTTATATTTTTAAAATTATTGAGCAATATGTACCAAGTTTCTATTAGATAGTAAGAACAGAGTAGTGAAAAAGACAGGCAAAGTGTCTGCTCTCCTAGAGTTTAAGTATAATAAATACAAACCAGATAATTAACGAATTGAAACAAGAGCTTTGGAAGACATTAAAGAGATAAAATAAAACAATGAAATGGGAAGGGAAAGGAGAAGGAAGGGGTACAGATTGTTTTAAGAAAGGTATAAATGAAGTCTCATAACATGTGTGAAACCTTTAAGAGATGGGAGTAGCCAGCCATTCAAAGAGCTGCCCCTAGGTAAAGAAACTATCAAGTGCAAAGACTTTGTTGAGGTAGGAGAATTTAAGACAAAGGTGACCAAGAGGGGGAGTGGCAACAAGATGTGTTTTCAGCACTATTTACGATTATTTTTTTTAATTGTTAACAATTATAAGGTAAGAATAGTTTCATTTATTACACTGATCAAAAAAGGAACAAACCTATGAGGCAAGATACTGTATTCCATCTATAGATGATTAATGCACAAAGATGTTAAATAACTTATCCAAAGTTATACAGCCATTAAGTAATCAAGATGGGATTTGAACCAGGCAACTCTGACTCTAGTGTCTACATTCTTGTGCATGATCACAAGATGATTCCAAAGGGCACTGGAGCAATAAATGTCAGTAATCATTTGCACTGCCTTCTGGGCACTGTGAACATTAACAGTGAATTTCAAACAGTTCCCTGTACTTGGAGGATTCCAAAGAACACCTCTGGGACTACCTTTCTGACAGGAGTAGTGTACACCCTTTGAAGAGAATGGGATATACACTTTTGAATAGAAAAGGGTACCATCCTATTTAATCCACATTTATCTGCTTATTTATTAGGCGACTGTGTAACAAGTTCAAAGGTTAAAACAAGTATGTGAAAAACACTAGCATGTTTAAAATTACATAAGCAAAATCCATTAGCATAGTTCTCTTAAGATGTGTTAAGATGCAACTTTGAATCTTGAAGCTTTTGCCCTTAAGTTACTTTAGACACAAAAAGATAAGTCAAACATGTCTCTGACTATATCATTCCAGGTTTCAACTTTTTGGTACAGATACTACATTTTAAACAATCATGGATAGAACAGCCACTACCTTGAATGTTGCTGATCATTATGCCAGAGAGATAAGAGAACTTTGGAGAGTGGAGCACAACAAATTCTCACCTGGGTGAAAATCATTTACACCCTCAACTCATTGGCCAGTACTAGTCACACTGCCTCACCTATGTGCTCAGAAGAGGGTAAACAGATATTGATGAACAGCACCAATGGCTACCCATATATGTTGTGCTGTTTTATAGATGAAGCAAAATTCATTAGTCTGTATAATATAATTCTACTTAGGCCAAAAACTTATAAAGTCATGTGTGCATGTATATTTACATATTTCAAAGGCTGTATATCCTTTAAAGAAATCTCGACAGGTTACACAACAAGCTGTTAATGAATTATGCCTTATTCTTCGATTTTTTTTTGATACAATGAACAACTGTTAAAAACAAAACAAAACAATGAAAAAGCCTAGGCAAAGAAAAAAGAATTATAGTCAGAAAACTGTAAGTACAGCTTAACCAGTAACAGCCACCATCACCATTTTATAAGCATTACACATAATGTATAAAATGCTTTTTACTTTTTAGAAATCCTCCAACAGGTATTACTTACACAAAGGAAATACAAAACAAGTGGTCCCCATCTCTACCTTAACTTCTCTTCTTCTTGGCGCTTTCTTATACTTCATATATTAACCAATTCAACCACTGCCAGTTTGCAGATAATCAAACTCTTCTCAGTAAGCTATAATATTCTAATCTTTACTTCTTCAAAGTTTCTCATCTTACAAAGGTATGTGTAAGCATGGGAACACTTTATTTTCCCTAAGACTTGCTATCTCTCCTTCCTCTTCCACCCAAAACAGGCTTGTTTTATGCCAACCCTTCCTTCTATCAGAGACAAGCTTGCCACATAAATGTTAAAGGACTACTTTGTGAGAACATCTAATGAAAACATGAAAACAATGTTTACTATCATTTGCATATTCAATGTACCAAAAAGAAAGGAGAAAGGATGAGAAAGCACTTTTTCTCACAGAATTTTTCCTTTATACTTTTAAAACTATTTACAAAGTATAAAACAAGGAATAGGAATTTCTATTTGATCTAAAAAGGCCGATTTGCTTTTATAAGGTAGATGTTATACATGGATCAAAAACTTATAGAAAGTAAAGTCTCAGTTCTCAGGAAAAGAATGCAAGATGAGGAGTTTTCTTTACTATTATCAGCACTTTGATGTGAACAATTACTTATGAAATTTAAAGTTTAACAATTAGTTCTGCATGTCTTTCTCTTTCCCCTAAATATTTTCTAATAACACAGGAATTTCAAGTATGGTTGCTTCTCTTATCAAATTTAAAAATAACAACTTACTCTTTATCCTATTTTCCTTAAATCTTTAAACCGTCTTTTTAAAGGGAGAAAATTATTCATATACCCTTTCAGAAATGAAAAGAAGTTTGTGTGAGACTTATTTTGTTTGTCTTAAGAAGTCATTCTTTCTTTCTGAAGAAAAAAAATATCAAAACTTTGCAGGGGTGGGTAATTTGTAGCTCCTTTTAGCTTTTACTTAGATTATTCAAGTAATTATTAGACTAAAAGTAGAGCCTCCACCCCAAGTGAAGTAATGGAAGCTTATCTTCTCCATTACATAGTTCTAATACTTAACTATTTCAATTAGTCTCTTTTCTCTCTAGCATTATAAGTCTTGGTCTTCCATAAATGAAAGAGGCTCTTCCTATTTCTTCAAATACAGTAGCAAAAACTGTAGTATGAAAACACAACACCAAAAAGCATAGTTTTTTACAGAAAAGACCTATTTTTCTAATTTGAGTTCTACAACTGCTTCCAAAAGAACTGTTTAACCATGATCAGCTTAGTAATAAGAAAATCTAAGCTATGTAACAATGTGGCTCTTTCCTAAGGGAAACCATCTGAACACCAAAATTCCAAATGAGACACATCTCACCAAAGCGAAGCATCTCAAGGTTTATACTATAATTTCTGTCCCTGAAATTGACCTCTGTTCATTTTTTTCGTTTCTCACTTAATACTGACTTTTCTGCTCTACTTCATGCTTAGAATTAGGATAATCTTAACATAGTTTTTTAGACTTATACTCACAAATATCTCGATATATATTAGTCAGTATTTTCAAGATAAATTTGCTATATTTGATCTCTATAGATTATGATACAGCAAATAAATTTCTTAAAACTCATTCTGAGAATCACAGTTTTCTCAGTAATAGATACCTTACTTGCTCTTTTTGAGAAAGAGCACAGTATCTCCACACCAAATTGTGAATTGTCTTCATTGGGAACCCGAGTGGTTTTTATACCTTAGGACAACATATCGAGAAAGGTGAATGGTATGCCTTCCTTTTGTAAAGTGAGAGACAGATAACTGCAATGAAAGATGGGAGAAGAGAATCAGTATGATACCCGGAACTCAGTTTTAAGAAAAAGTACATAAAGAAGCTGAGAATCTGAGCACTGATTCTCTTACACATGCCCACACCCCTAAATCCCTTGGATAAAAAAAAAAACCTTCAAGTACCAGATACATAGATTTTCTTAATCATCACGCTCCAAATATTGAAATCAAGGCTTGGTCTTCATTTTCTCTTTTCACTGTTACCTCTCTTCTTTTCCCCCACCCATTCCCTGAACTCTGATTACCATATATGATTCCCAAGTACACAGTTCCTTTTTCTAAATTTTAAATCCACATATTAAACAGCCTACTTGAATACTCGGATGTCTCCACAGACACATCATACTCAACACATCTAAAACTGAACTCTTTACTCTGCCCTCCACTATTAAAGTTGCTCTTTATCTTCAATAAAATGTCACCATGTATCACAGATATTTGGGAATCATCACTCATTAAACCCAGCTCTTAAAATTCCCCTAATTAAAGACCTATTCAGAGTTTATCTAGACTATTTCACCTGCCTCCATACTGACTTCTTAGCTTCACGTATCTCCTTACCTCTCAATTCATCCTCCAAACAGACCAACTGTCTCTCTAAAATGAACTATTAACTGATCCTTCAACTGTTTCCCAAAATCTACAGGATATAATCCTAATGTTTTTAAGACTCTCTTGCCTATCTCCACCCTGAAATGTCTCCTCCCTATTTCTTTCTCACCTAACACCCCTTAAACTTCTAGTTCTTCCCTAAACACATACTGTTCTTGCTTTTTCATACTTCTGTATCATTGCACAAGCTGTTCTTGATGCCTGAAAAGCAAATCCTTCTTATCCTTCCACATCTACTACCTTTAAAGACCTGACTCAAAAGACACCTTCCCCCAAACCTTAACTATTTTCAGATAAGAGTTGGTACTCTCTTATACCTCCACTGAATCTTGCATTTTGCCTCTTTCAAACCAACATACTAAATAGCATTAATTTACCTATTAGGCTCCATCCTAGATGAATAACAAAAGCAAATAGAGAACATTTAATGAGTGCTTAATATGAATTATATACTGTTCTAATAGGTACCTTTATTTGTATTAGTTCATTTAATCTTCATCACACATTAGGATGGTTTTATTGTCATTTCCAATTTACAGAATGAGAAGACAATACACAGAGGTTAAGTAACTTGCTCAAGGTCACTCAACTAATGAATAGCAAAGTCAGAAGTCTATCTCCCATGATTTGGTCTCTTGGCAAAGAAAAATCAATCTTCCTTCCCTCAGCACCAAGCACAGTGTCTGGCATATACTAAGTTCAATAAATGCTAAAGTGCCTCCAAACATTTTATATATGATCTAATTTTAAAACATTTATCCACAAATTTCCAAAGGAATTTAGTGCTAGTCTGAGGTTATGAGTTGTGTAAAATATTTTAACTCTATAGGAATGTACTATTCAAGTAGATGGTAATAAAAATTGTGTAATTGGTTTAATTAAATTTTCATTATGTGAACACTTCATATACTTTAGTCAGTGCTATCTGGGTTCCTTTTTATGTTCTGGCCTCTAAAGTATTTCATCCATCCTCTCTCACAACACCAGTGTTATATACAGAAACAAAAAACATCTGTTATAGTCAAATGAATTTTTTCCACTTTAAATCAGTCTGAATAAAGGTTTAATTTCCACAATTACCAACCTCAGGACTTGTTCTGAGCCTATCCTAAGACTATCCATACTACCTTTCTTACTATATCTTGACCACAGGGGCCTTATTTTTGTCCCTTCAACATGCCAAACTTGTTCCTGTTTGGAAGAATGCTCTTAATTCAGATTTCACTAACCCCTGGTCTTCTGGCCTTAATTCAAATATCATCTCAAAAAGGCCTCTTTCACTTCCACATCATAGTGGTAGCTCCACAGCCACATCGCAAACACTAGCTAGCATATTGCTTTATTCTTTTCATAGCCTTTATCACTAAAATTATCTTGATCTTTTTTGAGTTTGCCAGAAAATAAGTTCCATTACAACAGAGACCCTGTACATAACCAAACACTTGGTAATATGCCTGAACATAGTTCTCATACAAGAATTATTTTTTACATGAGTTGAATGTTGAAGGTATCATTAGTACTAAAAGCATTTGCTCTACCATAGTCACATATGCAATCGAAGCCTATTTTTTAAAACTTCTTTTTATGCTTTTAAATGCTTTTTAAATTTCTAAGATCTACATAAGATGTCTTATCACCTTGTTCCACAAAAATACATAAAAAAGGTAACATAGAAAGATAAAGGACAAGAGAAACACAGATACGAAAATTCAAGACTAGATGAAAACACATAAAAATGTAGGTCATAAGGGCCTGTGAGTTTAAACTTTAAATCTGACTTCATATCCCAACACCAAGGCCAAAAAGGAGAGGTATGAGTAACTTAACTCTTAACAGAAAGGATAAAAAATGTCATTTCCTCAATTAAATTTTTATTGAAAGTATATCAATGACAGTGTTCTTAAACTAAAATAGAATACAGATATCAAAACACAATGACTAACATAATTTCCTTAAAATATGAAGTCAATTCTAATAAATAATTTTTGCAAGAATCATGCTATTTTATCTTTTTATAGGCTTTTACAGCTAGGTACCACCTCAAAGATAAGAACAATAAGATTAGAAATAGGAGAGTCAGGGAAGAATGTGTTACCAGGTGACAGGATATATATATGCATCCACACGGTTTCAGATATTGACATTCCTAAACATCTTGCCAAGAAATATTTTTCCCCACAAAATTGGTATTATAATTGAGAGAACAAACATTTCTGATCAGAGGTTCCATAACAAAAATCAAGGAAGTATTTCTTCTTTATCATTCTTAACACCTATGTCTGGAATGGTCTAGAACACAGAAGAGGCTAATCTGTGGAAACCAGTAATTATGATTTAGTTCTACAACCAAAACGGGCAGAAAAACTGTAAAAAGAACAATGAAGAAATGAAGGGAACCAACAGAGATCAAATACACTATCACAGTGCTCAGTACAGGTAAATGCTCAATATGGGACAATTTCTAGTCGACCTTAAAGTTTATGTTTCTGAAAAGTTGGCAGAATCATCAACTGGCAATGAAGAAAACCTCACAGAAAACAGAAGGGGAGGCAGGGTTTGTCATCTTTCTGGGAAAGGGTATGGGTAAGGGTAAGAATCTGATGAGAATATGAATTCTCTCACCAGAAGAATGTGCATAAAAATTGTGGAGAATTCTGAATTCATTTTTAGAAGACCTCCAATACATAAGTCAACGGAAAGGTATTTCTTTCTGGCAGTGAAAAATCCAAGTTACCTTTTTCAATAATTCAGAAAAAACTACACCCATAACCTACCCCAAGGTAGTTTGGGGAAGCTGAGACAACACTTATTTTTCAAGCTTCTGACCCAGCCATTAAATCATTTAAAACTTATTACTTTCATCGGGGAAAATAATAACATCACCACCACAAGGAACAGCACTAGTTAGGAAAGTGCTATGTGACTACCTGGTTCTTTTCCAAAGTACTGTGGTACTGAAGGGCTTTTTGTATCAAAAAAGTAAAACTATTGGATTTTCCTTCTTTGCCATATCTCAAGAAATTAAGGAAAGATAGCAGAAAAATATTCAGGAGAAAATAGAATTAATGTTTAGTTTTCATTTGTTTAAGAGTAATAAACTTCACACTTATAAAAAATCTGATTTTTAAATTTTGGTATGCAAATATAGCACTCTATCTCAAACTGTGGTTGGCACAAGTTGTAATTGGAGAGACTGCTCTACCAACACTTAAACAGATGTCTTTTGTGCATCCTAGAACAGGAAAAGCTAGAAGCTGCATAAAAAAAAAAACACTGAATACAAAATTGTTATAATGCAAATATTTTTCTTACAAATGCAACCACAAAATATGGATACCAACTTATTAATAAATTATAGTTTATGAATAACTTTTCACTCAGATCCAGTAAGCCTGGGCATTATGCATACAAGTACACAACTCTAAGAGCCAAAGGCAAACTTCATTCCTGACCTCATGAAGCAGATAATCTTGCAGAAAAGACAGGCAATAAGCAAATACAATCAAGGGAGAAGGAAGTATCTGGGATAAGACACCTGACATTTTTTTCATTTTTAAAATATAACACAACTAACATGCATTAAAATACATCAATCTTACATGTTTGATTCAATGAGTTTTGACAAACTTTTTACATACCACCAACAAAAACTATCACCCAAAACCATCACGCCAGAAAGTTCCAACATGTACCTTTCTAGTCACTTCCCCATTCCAAACACTTCTGAATTTTCACCACAGATTCATTTTGTTTGTTTTCAGATTTAACATAAATGGATCAGAGATTCTACTTTCTATAGGTGTCTGGCTTCTTTTATACAACGTAATGTTTCTGATATTTATTCATGTAGCAGCAGTTTGTTCCTTTTTTATTGCTGAATAGTATTCCACTTAACAAATACTATAATTCATTCTCCTATAGAACTGTATATGTGTTGTTTCCAGTTAAGGCAATAATGAATAAGGTTGTAAATTCTTATAAAAAGTGAAGGAGCATTCCTGTAAAAGTTTTTGAGGATGTATGTTTTCATTTCTTTGAGTAGATAGCCATTCCACTCTTAGATATAAAGTACAGATATATTAAAAAATATTAAATAGTGCCAAAGTTGTACTATTTACATTCCCACTAGTAATGTATAGGAGTTCTACTTCTTCCATATCAAGTCTTTTTTTTTGTTTCTATTTTATTTTTTAAAGAATCTACCACCAGCACTGTGCTGCATACTGACAACATTAGTAAACAGGATAGATCTGTCCTTCCAAAGCTCTCAAGAAAGGCTCTTACAACCGACATCTAACTTAAAACTTAAAGGACTGTTGAGCAAAAAAGGCGAAGAAGAATGGAAGTGGTCTAGAAGAAGAAAGAACACATGTAAGGGCTAAAAAATGCACATGGATCATTTTCATAATATTGATAGAAAATAAAGCTAGATTAAGTTTTGTGATGGCAAAAATACACTTTAAAAAAAGAAATGAGAAAGCAACATAAGAAGAATAAGTTTTTAAAAGCTGAATAAGTTTCAAAGAGATGTTTGTATTTAATTCTCTATTAGATGATCTCATGATGTCATGTGCCTTTGCTTTACTGCATTTGTCATTCTTAATTTTCAATTTATCTCCCCCACTAGACTAGAACTGTGTGTATTTGGGCTCACACCATGTATCCACAGCTCTTGGCAAATAGGTAACATTCACAGATGGGAAAGGTTTATCAAAAGTATTTGTATTTGTTTTCTATTGCTACATAACAAATTACGACAAACTCAATGGTTTAAAACAACATACATTCCTTATCTTATAGCTTCATGGGTCAGAAGTCCAGGTGTAGCTTAACTGGATCTCATGCTTAGGGTCTCACATGGCTGCAATCAAGGGATCACCAAGGTTAGGTTCTCATTTGGAGAATGAACTAGAGAAAGAATTTACTTCCAAGTTCACTGAGCTTGCTGGCAGAATCCATTTCCTTGATGCTATACAACTCAGGGCCCTAGTTCTTGCTGGCTGTTTGATGGAGCCTCATAGAGGCTGCCTGCAGTTCCTTGCCACATGGACTTTTCCAACATGGCTGCTTACTTCATATAAGCAAGGAGGAACGGGTGCAAGTCTACTAGTAAGACAAAGTCTTATATAATTATGCAAGCTTTATCACACCACCCTAGACTCTGTCCACCATTCTATTCTTCAAAGGCTATGAACAGATATGTTCTTTGGAAAATAATTCATTCTGTGAAAATATTTATACAGCTGATGATAACTCAGAGTCTGTTTACAAAGTATAGTATAAAATTTTACAAAATTGGTCAGGTTAACATGTATTCAACCTAGTAAATGAGAAGGCAACTAGTGCCACCAACAGAAATGACCAATTATGAATGCCAACGTAAGTGTAAGAGAATCAAGAAATAAAGGAAAGGAATGGAATTCCATAAAGAGAAGATAAAAGCACAAGTCACAAAGTGTTAGAACATCAATGATTACATCGAGGATTAAAGGTTCTCGGCTCCTTCTCTTCTCCTTTACCCAGTCACTAGGTACTCTGAGGCTATACAAATTAGCAGATTTACTAAGTACCACAAGTTGGTATACTTCGTATATACCCAAAATTCAGCACTAATGGGAAGAGAACAACCAAAGTAAAAGAAAAGTACAAAGCAGCTAAGGCCACAAGCTAAAGTTCGCATTTTAATCTACCTTTTATTATTCCTGCCATCTAGTGGCAGGATCAAAAACAAAAGCATGCCAAATTGACATGCTAAGTACACATAGCCAGAAAAACACCCAGTTTATTAAGACTACTAAAACTAACAATATAAGGTTACCAGAGGGTAGGGGGTAGCGGGGGAGGTAGACGGGGGAAAAAATTTAAATCATTTCTTCAACTTAAAAAATAAACAAATAAATTTAAAATAAATTTTAAAAAAAGAAAAAGGAAAAAAGCCCCAAAACTAACTATCTACATCCAATCCTGCCATATGATATATATGGACACTATCTAGATAATATTAAACACAAAGCTAAATTTATACCTTAAACTACGTAAACTCATATTTAAGGATATATTCATATCAGAGTTCAAGTAACAGCAAAACAATAAAATTCTGAAGGATTACTAATGATACAGAATAAGTCATTTTTTACTGTTTTCCTTTGTTAATCAATTCTGAAATTTGAAAAGACCCACAAATACATAAATTACCCACTACTGCACCCACCACCAAATCCCCTCTATTCATTTATGTACATACAAGCAGTTCCAACTAGGTGTTAAAACTACTCTCAATAACCTTCCTGCTCTTACAACTGATGGATGGGTCATTCTGATTTGAGATCTTTCATAAGCAGAGAGCAGGCTGTATGTGTCAGACTGACAAACTACCTGTTTCTCTGCTTCTGAGCAACACATGGAAAAAACCAAGGGTTGTGCAAAAGCTGAAAATGTCCTGTAGACTTCTAGAGCTTCTCCATACCTTCCTACTTAAGGTGAGATGCATTGCAAATCAAATGATATCCAAATTCATAAGAACAGAGAGTAAAACTTCTTCCAAACACATATTAAGTGAAAACAAGATCCATATCTTAGTAGTATCTCTTAGCTGTCACTGCCAATTAAGGCGGAAGTTATCAATTTCTACAAGTATCCATTTGAAAAGGGAGGCTCCTTCTGTTTTATAAAAGACACTTCAAACCATTTGGAAAAAAGGAAAGAACAATAAGAAGCTGGCACAAAAAACATATCAAAGAGGCTGATATAAATGTTCTAATGCCACTCAATAGAAAGTCTAAGATCCCATATAAAATAGTATATCTGATATTAAAACTATCCAATGATACTTTTGCCCAGTTAAATCCAATAAACTGAAATCTAAAGGAAAAAAGGGCAAAAGGGAGAGGTGCACATGCTTGCATGCATTTTCTTTTTACACAGCACACACGTGTATTTAAGTCAGGCACACATTCATATATTACAGAAACAAGATCTCCAACAATTTTTTTTTACATTTACTTATTAGATATTATTTAACTTATTGACATTATAAAATTATATAATACACTACATAAATAAGATTCCCAGTAACAAGCATTAGATATGTAAATATGCATTATAATACAAATATTTAAGTCAGGACACATATTCATATACTATAGAAATAAGATTTCCAACAAGCAAGCATTATCTACAGTAATACTATTCCATGACCCAGAATTTGCTATGATTAAAGAAACAAAATGGTTTGGCCAACTAATAAGCTCAAAAGCAAAATGAACGACATTTATGGGGGAAAGCAACATTAAACATAGACTTACAATAATCACACAAAATAAGCAATATATGTAGGTTTATCTGGACATATTAAGTTTTAAAGACTTAAGGGAAGACACTCAATAAGCTATAATAATGTTAAAATTTGACAAATTACGAAGTACTGAAGAGCTGGGTGTCAAATATTTAGTCACCAAGGTAAATCAGGGGGAATAGTATAAATGAGAAGATACTCATTTGTTTAGTTTTCAAAAATACATCTGCTTCCATTATAAGTAGCTATACTTGATATTCACAATGTAATAATTAAAAAAAAAAAAAGATAAAGATTTCAAACCTGCTTGCTAGGCTGTCAGTCCTAGTTGCAGCTCTACGACTTTAAGAAAGTCACTTAGTATGATTAGGCCTCAGGCTCCTCATCTATGAAATAAAGCAACTAGATCAGTCTTTCCCAAAAATGCACTACCACAGCACACTAATTTAAAAAATCCTTCAGTGATTGCAAAATTAAATGTGGTAAAACTAGGTTAAATAAAATTAACATTGTATTCAAGAACTTCCTAGCCTTTAACATACTAATATGTATTGTAAAGATAAGTTGCAGTTTTCTAAATTTAAATTATCATAGGTTTCTTTATTTTGAACTACAATTCCTAGGTTATGTGTTCTGAAGAACGTACTTTGGTGAGCACCATAACAAATAATTTCTATGTTCTCTTCTAGGTATGAAGTTCATTCTATATGCCAGAGAAACCAAAAGTGATTCAAGTTACCTAGTTTTAATTACCCATATTCAAAGAGAAAAGTACAAGCAAACATATTCAAGGAGTTAAGAATGAAAGAACAAAAGGAGAGTAAATTGGTTTTCTCCCTTTTGAAAGGGGTTGAAAAAGAGGTGATCAGAAATACTGAACTATATGAAAGCTTTAGTATCCTTCACGTATTTAAAGTAATTTTATTAATTTCTATAAAATGTACTAAACTCAGAGATTAGCATGTTCTGGTACACTATTTTAAAACATGTTTATTCTGAAAATTACAAATATTACAAATGTATTTATTGAATCTTAAATGAACTTAATTTCTACTGTCTTTTTTTTTTTTTTTGCAAATCGTGTTATACTACGCTCAGCCAGATGGAATCTGGCATTACACTTTTTGCCAATTACTTGACAACTATGCTTTATCATGGTAACATTGTATCAACCTTATCACAAATGTTATACTTTAGTTTACTTCTTGAGGTAATTCCCATGAATGACACTGAAAAGTGGAAGAATCTGGGACAGGAAAGAATAAAAATGGATGAGAGGCTCAGTCATGCAATGGCTGGGTATCACTGGTGGAAAACATTTCCTGAGTCGGTCTACAGATACTCTGCATTCCACTACATATCAAAGAAGTACTATTATCATGTTCATTTCTGCCTTTGAATCTTAAATCCAATAAATATGAAGTGATGTGAAAATATATCATGCTGCCTGGAGCATTACTTCTACACTGGAGAGATGTACTAAATCTGAGGTTGTGAAGAAAGGTCTACAGTTTATTTCCACATATTTTGTATATATTCAGGCAAACTGTTCATTTTATTTAAAGTCCTGCATTGTGGAATTCAAAATTGCTGTGGCATTTTCAGCTTTAGAGCAATTCAGCCGCATGCCAACAGTGTCCTTTTTAAAGTACCAAAAGAAAACATTTGAATATTAATTGTGAATCACTGGCATCTATTAAAATTTAGTAAAAATATTTTGACTACAACACTTAAGAATATTAATTTCCATGATAAAGCTTGGAGGTAGGGTCAGTCAAGAAAATCTCAAATATCAGCCAATTCCTTTCCACTCTCGGAGAACTCCAGCACACCCTGAAACTGGGAGAACTGATAGCAGAACTAGTTTGGCTAACAAAAACACAAGTGTTTTAAAGGCACTGGCAGATGCTGACTGACTGATCCAACTGAATGAGTAATTTAGAGGAAAAAGTACTGAGGAATTGGGAATGCAGGTAAGACTGAAAAGAACTTGGAGCTGAATGAACTGCTTCTAGCTCCTTTACTCTGGGGCAAGTCATCTGGCAACATCTGGCCTGAGTCTCCTCATAACTCACAATTTAGCTAAAACATAATTGACCATAAATGAGTAAAAAATACTTGTATATTTTTCCAAGCCTCAATCTTTTGGATGGGGAGGGGTATAACAAGTAAACTGATGGAAGCCTCATGCCATTTCATAAGTATACACATTTGCAGATGCTATTCTTTATACTAAAAATACTGCGTCTAAGGCTGTCTGATTTAAATATCTCATAAGATTACTTAAGAACCAATAAATACAAAATTCATTAAGATTTGCAACAAATTTTTAACCCAGACTTATAACTCCCTCACCACCCCCAAATCCAAAACAACCCGATTAAAAAAAATGAACAGGTATTTCGAAGAGGAAATAAAATTTTTAAAAACCCACTGTGTTAGTCTCCAAAGATGGCCCTTAAATAATTCTCTCCCTACCTGTAAATGCATCTTCTCCCCTGACTGTAAAACAAGCCTGTGTCTATTTTAAACAATAAAACAGTGGAAGTGACACTAATCATTCCAAGCCTAGCCGTGATTTGGCCTTGCAGCCTCCTCCCTCTTGGAATGCTCTTTATTAGAACCCAGCCACCCTGTTGTGAGGCAGCCCAAGCAGCCCTGAGAAGGAGCCAAAACCCCAGCTGAGCTCCTATCAAGACTCCAGATTACCCTAAACTCTAAAATCCCAGCCATCCTAGCCTCAGCTGACTATAGTCTGTTGAGCCTCCTCCAGATGACTGAAATCATCCCACAGCTGACGCCATGAAGCAGAAGGGCCTCCCACTCAACCCACAGAATTGTGAAATAATGAAATGCTGTTTTTGTCTCTAAGTTTTGGGGTGGTGTATTTTATTTTTATAAATAACTGAAACATGACAAAATTCCCAGGCTTATACCCTAGCTAACATGCACATACATACATCATAGTAGCATTACTCATAGAAACCAAAAAATTAAAAACCCAAATGTCATCAACTAGCAAACATAAATACAAGTGAAAGATTACAAAGAGGATATTTTTTAAAGTTCCAAAGCAAAACTTAGCTATATATTGTCTAGAGATACATACATATGGGTTTTTTTTTTTTTTTTTTAATATGGCAAAGGAAATGTTAAACAAAACTCACGACAATGGCTTCCTAGTGTTAAGAGGAAAACCAGGATAGGCTAGAGAAGAAATGAATAGATGTGAAATTAGTAATGTTCTACAGCTGGGTAACAGTTTCACAGGTGTTTGTCTTTATGTTCATAATTACACATATGGGCATCTGCATTCTTTTATATGCAGGTAAATTTTCAATATAGCTTGATTTATTAAAATTTTATTTATATAACTTTATATTAGGTTGCAATTTTTATCCAACAGTTATAACATCGAATACTTATACAAATTTTTGAGACGTCTAGAATGATTTTTACTTCAAAAGGAAAACCTTTTGCTTTAAATGCTGTTTGTATTACTGTATTTAAATGTGGTAAATTATTTTAACAATGAAAATAAAGTATCTTAAACAGGAGAAAAGAGCTCCCTTTGAAGTGATCATTGTAACAACCTTCAAAAAAAATTTTACTTAAAAAGATTTTAGTTGCTCCTCAAGCTCATTCTTCTACTATGAAGAAGTGACGAGTCTTTACACAATTTTAAGATTAGACTTACTGTTCCTTCAAATGCCATATTAAATGGTTAGCATATTAAATAAAGGTTTTCTTTAATTATGGTCTAGAGTAAAAATAATTGTACTACTGAAATTAAACTTCCTTGAAGAAAGTTTATTTTTAAAATTAAGAATACGTGCAGTTACAATTGTCACTATATTAAACCTGTTCACTGTTCTTTTTGAAAGCGCAAGGATAGAGATTTGTTAAAAAACATCGTTTTTAAGCAAAACCATCTAAAACTGATTATAATATATCAGTTTTAGGTCTCACAGGAATGCTGGTATTATTACATGGAATAGTATAATTAGACAGCTGGCCGGTCATTTTGCTTGAGTTCAATCTATAGTACCAAAAAAAAAAAAAAGAGAGACTTTGTTGTGGCTTATTAAACTCTCATATTTATAAGTCAATGATCCTCCCAGTAATTAGACACAAAGCTATTTCCACTGAAGAAGCGCTTTAATGGAAACCAAAAAAAACTTATTTCATCCCCAATGAGTATTTTTATTTAGTATCCTTTAACTTATTATTATAGAGTTTAAATGAGATAAGTCAGAGCTGTGATGCCTTCCTAAAAGCGTTGCTTAATTTCCATATTACCTATAATTATAAAGTTAAATCAAGGGCCAAGAAACCAAATGGATCATTAATCTAACCCCATCCAAACACATCCTTTGCCTGAATTTAGTATATTCTAATGCCTACATATACAATATATAATAATTTCTATTCTTACTCTTCCTCCACATCAAGATAGATTTCTGAAGTTCAAACAAAATGGCAGCTTGGAAATTTTACTTCTATTGCTGACATCTGTCTTTTTTCATTTGTCATCTCTTAAGTTACCAGCACTGAAACGTTTATCATTCATGTTTTTCTTTTGGATATTAACTAGTCTGTCTTTTCTTATTCAATGTTAACTAGTGATTTAAAACTTGGGACAGAACTTCCTAAGAGTTATTTGTACTTGGAAGAAATACTCATCGAGCTAAAATCCACCCCCCGCTGCCCCTACTTTAAAGTTCTTCCTAAGTTATCCAGCCAGCTGGCCATCTCCCAGTTGTTGATGGCAATCACTGAAACAAATTACTTCATGAACTCTTTCCTCCTATAAGATTAAAATTACTCTTTGAGAGAGAGATTATGATGTTCACCAACAATTCCCAATGTTTCCATGTGGAGTCTGTACCACTAAGCATTTCTTGGACACCAACTGGGTGTCCTACAATTCTACTCAATTCTTACACTACCTACCTGGAGACGTCATCAGATCCCATAGATTCAGGACTCAGTCCTACAAGACTGACAACCCTTCACACACACACTAACTACAGACACCAAGTCCAAGTTGTCACCTGTGCTTCTAACTGGCTATAGATCACAGATTCTAACAACCCTCTCTTTTGGGTTCAATTTGCTAGAGTGACTCACAGAACTCCGAGAAAGAGAAACACTTAACTTACTAGACCACTGGTTTTTTATAAAAACATGGAACTCAGAACAGCCAGAAGGAAGAGATGCACAGGCAAAGTATGTAGAAAGTGCGGAGCAACTTCCATGCCCTCTCCAAACACATCACTCTCTGAATCTGTACCTGTTCACCAACCTGGTGCTCTCTGAACTCCCATCCTTTTGGGTCTTTATGGAGGCTCTGTTACATAGGCATGGGTGATTAAATTATTGGCCGCTGGTGATTCAACTTCTAGTTGACCCCCTCCACCGAAAAGTCAGAGACTTACAGTTCCAACACTCTAACCACATGGTTGGCTCCAGTGGCAATCAGCCCCCATCCTTAGATTACCTAAGGACCTTCTAAAAGTCACCCCATTAATGTAACAAAAGACACCTTCTCCCCCCAATCACTCAGGAAATTATAAGGGTTTTAGGGGCTCTGTATGAGAAATGGGGATGAAGAGCAAATAAATATTTTTTATTATAACAATAAAAACAACTACACACATGATTTCACAGACATCACAGTCAAATCCAAGGTTTATAAAGGTATTACACAATAGAGACTTCCCATACTATTACTATCACCAGTATATAAAATGTAGTTATTAAGGATAAAGGATTCGTGTTAATATAAATTGAACACACAATGCTCCCAATACAGTGTTGGATATTCTAGAAAAATTACAAATGATGATGTTCTTACCTTAAAAAAAAATCTCTTAGAAGTTATCATTCGAGGAGGAAATGAGCACCATACCACCATAACAGTATCTTACCAGTAACAAGTCTCCTTGAGTGTTTTTACATTACAGGTGTTAAAATCTCCAAAATGGCTCTGGCCTATTTAATTGTTAAATGAACAATCCTGAACAAAATTTAACTGAAGCTTGCTTTACACAGAAATTAATAAAACCTGTACCTATACCTCACACATAAGGTAGGTAAGCTATATTAGATTGTTATTTCTGAAAGAATAATGCCTGGCATGTTTTCTAACAGTTAATACATTTCAGAAAAGAATCCACACTTCCTTGGGGAATTCATATAAGAGGAACAACAGAGGTATTAAATAAAATAGCTTAAATCATTAAGTTGGACTATTATCCAAACAGAGCCTAATTCAAAGTCGTTTCTATTTCTCTCTGGTATGTATTACATGGGATTTGGCGGAGAAAGAATAATAAGCATGTATACCTTCCTTATGATGCTTGGTTTAAATTTTAAGTTTGAATTATGTAGAAACACTGGCTGACAAAATTGGAAGATTGAAGAAAGGCAGACCTAAATTTAAATTCTTCAGCTAACAATGAATTAACTATGACAACAGTCTTTTATTTTTTTGCGAAAAAAATAATTTATCCACTCTAGTAGCATGGGTTCCATATTAACACATAGCAGGAAAAAAAGAATAAATCTGATCAAAATCATTCTGACTAATAAATAAAAATGCATTAGAGACCATTTAAGTTTGTTTTACTTAAGAACTGCTTTCTAATTAAAAGAAAAGCTTATAAGCTGGAATCACATTTCCAATATCCTCAATCACTTGCTAACACATAATGCCAAATTCTCAGACCAACAGATTTCAAATTTCTATATTAAGTTCCATGACCTTTAAATTTCTTTGACTGTTTCCTGAAGACAGTTTCTGAAAGAATCCTATTGTACCCCTCTCTCTTTCTTTCTGAAGACCAAGACAGCTACTAAATCAATAAAGAAAGTAAAAACTTGAGAAAAAATAAAAGTGAAAGCCATGGAAGACTGAAAGAAGAAAACACCATGGGAAACAATGTAAGAGAAATGCAAGCTATTCAAGATCCCATGATATCTACACAAGCAAAATCACACAAAACCCAGGGTCAATGATCCTCTACAAACATACCAATATACAGTCCATCATTAGGGTTTTTCTAAATTCCTTCAGTTCACATCCCCTTCCAAAATTCTCTTCCTTCCTCTTCTTTCTTTCCTTTCAAGAACTACAAATCACTCCTTTCCTTATATAAATGTTAATATCTATACTTTAAAATGATAATTGGCAAAAGCCATAATTTAAAAACTAATAATTTTGCATTCATCTGATTATGTGATTATCATTTGTCTCTGGAAAGGCAGTGATGTCCCCTCCTCCGATCCCTCATCCTTGTAGTCTCAATGTCTGTTGTAAGATTGAATTTATCTGGTCAATACCCTTAAAAGAGATGTCAAGATTATCTGGAGACAAAATTGACTCCAGCTCAAGAGTTCAATCTTGAAATAATTTTTGATCTCCAGTGATGAGATGAATGCCTGTCTTCCCTTTCCTATATGTACTTCCTGCTACAACAGAGCTGGTGGCGTCCTAAGATGGGTTAAGAAGCCTGGTTAATCTAATTTTTGACTTTATTACCCACACACTCTCAACAACCCTTTGATCAATGAAGATGAACATTTAAAGCGATGGTGAGAAAAAGCAAGACACGGGAGCCACAAATTCATTTATCTAAAGTTTTAAAATAAACACTAAATTATATAATTTAGGAATGCACACAGAATTATACCACCTATGAAGAAAAGTATGGATGTAATTACTATAGAAGTTGGAGAAGGGAATGAGAAAACACACATCAAGGCTTCTGAAATGGTGGCAATGTTCTATTTCTTAATCTGGGTGTTGGTCACGTGGGTGTTTATTTAAAATTGGTCACTACACTATACATTAGGTTTATATACTTTTTAGAATGTGTTTTATTAACTGAACACCTTCGCACTGATAATAAAAGCCTTTGTAAAACACGTTTCTTTTTCCTGGCTTATGTAAACATTGAAAACATTTTCAAAGAATATCTCAAAAACTACAAGAGTGCTGCCTTCCAATAATCCTGTATGCCATTATTTTTCCTGTGTATTACACAAGACAGTATAATAATTCACTTTATTGAAACTTAAATAGGGTATATTGTACTTTACAGGAGTTATCGTGTTTTAATAGATATGCAGTGCTAAGAGTAGATCTTAAAAGTTCTCAGAAGAAAAAAAATTTCTGTAACTATGTAAGGTAAAAAATATTAACTAGACTTATTGTGGTGATGACTTGGAAATGTATACAAATATTGAATCATTATGTCATACACTTGAAAATAATATGTTATGTGTCAATTATACAAGAAAATGCATCAAGTAAATAAATATGGCAATTCCAAGTGAGTTTCTAGTCATAATCCCTTTCACCAACTCCATTCCACCCATTTGGCAAGTAACAAACAATAATTTAAGCTGTGTATATACTGAAACTTTAGAAATTAATTATGAATTACTATATTTTAATTTTTATAATAGTACAGAAAACAATAGATGTTGCAATGTTATCAATCTATGGAGGGGAAGATCAAATAATTTAAGTTTAGTATATATGCTGCTGAAGCAAACACAATAATTTAGGTTTAAAAACTATACTCATTTGCAAGAATTTGTAGGTTGGAGAAATTGCTAGATACTACTGAAGAATATAGTACTGTGAAGAAAAACATTTAGCTATCTGAGAATAGCTAATAAACCTGTTAAGGCATGAAAAATAAAAGGAAACACCAAAAGAAATAATATCAACTTGATTATCAACTATTCATTAACACTTTATTAATATAAACATAAAATTTCTTTATGTCTTCATGAAACATTTCCCTCTGGATAAGAATAAAGAAAAAAAAAGTCAAAAAACGAAGTTTGAAAACTATTAACTTCAGAAATTACAGGTAACTGAGGCATAAAATTTTTTAAATCACTAATTCTAAAGTCAAACTTCACATAAAAGCTGTTTCCATAGCTAAACTTGAATTAACAACATATCCAATATTGTCAACTTAAAGTGGTAGAAACTAACTTCCCCTCATCTTCTGAAATAACAATTTCAAACAACTTTTCCAAAAATTCCCTCTAATGTAAACATAGGTTCAAAGTGAATACAAAAGAATCTAGCCAATCTACAGCTGTACCACCTTAGAAAAAGTACTTCAATTCTCTGGTAGTCAGATCCTTGCCCAGAAAACAAGACAAGCCAACATTTAAGTACTCTACTCTAAAAGTCCTTTTGGCTATGGACTTCTGGGTCTACTGAAAGTTTAGCTTCCACTTCTTAGTTGGAATGGCTTAATATTTCTAACCTATTATGAACTTTTTACAGACAAAATAAATCTAAATGAAAATAACATTCACTTGGATTCAATCACCTCTTCCTTTCATTCAGCATTCCCTTAAAAGCCCCATCTAAAAATTCCCTAGTCATTCAGGTTTAAAAACGTCACACCATCAACTCTTCTTCCCTACATCAAAACAAAGTAATTAGCCATCACCCAACTAGTGATCTTAGCTACAACAGTTTGTGCCCAGGCATTTTGACAAGCCAATATGGTAAGACTTAAATCAGGGCAGCTGATTAAAAAACAAATTCAACAGAGCACATTTTCCTTTAAGCCGGTCTTGGAGGCAGAGAATACAGTAAAAAGGACACAAATTTCAAGACAGGCAGACCTGTATTATTCAGTCCTTGAAGGGAATACTGATATCTTTTATTTACAGAAACAAAAGATGTTACCTTATCTCCTCAATTCTAAGCTCTAACATCAAGTTGTAAGACACTGTAAAAACTGTTTACTACCATTTAGACCATATATTAAAATTATCTTTGAACACTGTTCCACAAAAAGAAAAAAATGGTCACAGATGATATGATCAATGTAATTAGGGTACCAGTAACAATTCTTTAGAAATTCATTCACCTAAAAAAATAGTACAAACCTGACCAACATAAAAGGCATTCATTCACCAGCTTACATGCAGGTTATATTCCAAAATATGTTTAGCTATCTTTCATTTTAAACTATGAAAGCATTTTCCCCCAAAAATTAAATTCCAAATAGTGATTAGGCTTCCTGGCAAGTTTACCATTTACCTAAAATATGAGGGCCTCTTATAATCCTTACTCTTACCTAACACTTCTCTTATTTTCAGTTCTACAGTATTGCCACTTCCTATCCATTTTTAAATCCCTGGAAATTATTCATGGTCAGAAATAGGTAAAGTGAGGGCACAGAAACCTCAGAAAAAAAACAGCTTAACAACAAAAACTATTCACCAGAATCGGGTAAATCAAATAAATGAGATGATGGAATAATCATTTACATTTTTTTCCCCTTTCAATATTATTAATTTGGTCGATGCATTATAATTGTGGTTCCTATATTACTTGAAAATGTATTCCTTTTTTCCTACTTATTGTAAGGACTAACAAAAGCCACTTTTGCAACCTTACAGAAAACTAAATTAAGCATTACATCTGGATAAAACATGGCAAAGAAACAGCATGACTAAGATTCAGAGTAAGTGACAGGCTGACCAATAAAATAAGCTAACGATTCAAAAAAATTTAGTTCTACATAAATTAAGTCTAATAAAACCGCCATAAATACCCTTCTAACTTCTGAGTTTCTCCTCAGACATCAAAGTTATTTAATAGACATGGGCTAATGTATTGACTAATAATGTACTCAGGTAAGTTACTAACAAAAAGTCAGAATGACTGAGTGACTCTCATCTGTAGTCCAACTGAGGATCATATAGTAGTTATACTCATTATGTTTAAGTATTATAGAAAACAAATGCTATCCAGAAATAGGAGATCCTCTATCATAGAGTCAGGGAACAAAGATAACATTCTTCATATTACAATGAACAGTACACTATCAGTGTCTACAAATGGGATTTAAAAGCAGTAATAGAAAGATATGATATAGTAAAATAGTAACTGTAGAATCTAGATGTTGAGTATGAATGTTCACTATAAAATTCTTTCAACTTTATGTTTGAAATTTTTCATAATATAATGATTTAGCAATATATAGATCTGTTGAATTGTGGGATACTTTACAATTCAGGTTTACTGCAATATTGTCTCTAAGAGTAATAAGTTCCAAAGTACACAAATCGAGAAAAAGATTCGGTCACTCAAAAATATTAAGCTTTCCACTATTTTTGAGAGCACATATACAATAATTAATACTAAGATATTACAATGAAGAGAACTTTTAACATTTTCTCATATTCCAAAGCACTCAAAACTTACTGAGAGCATAAAAATCAGAGACAGATTAAGTACAGACAGGCTAGTAAGTTTCCCATATTCACAACAACCAGGTCAGACCCTAAAATGTAAATCCGTATTCAGAGTTTCTAATGCTTGGTCTACAACCAATGATGTCTCTGTATAAACTACATATAGCAGTAAGGGATGTACACTCTTACCCAAGTTAGCCCTCAAGATATAAAAACCCCAAAGGGAAAGAAAAAGTTCCAAAGTCTTTGCTGACAGATCCTAACTACCCCAGGACCTGTTACATGCCTCATGAAACCCATGATTATTACCTATAGGAGCCACCACATTTACCCCAAATGGGAGCAGGTCCAATCCCATCATCCAGTTCAACATCAAAAGGCACTAGGCATCTTCTCCTTAAGTGTTCTTGTAACTTAGAATGATCTCAAGAGCTCAGGACCAGAAAAATTTTTAATTTTTTAATTACAATGAAATCAGTGACAAGTGTAGCTGTTCTGAAGTGCAGCTGTTGTTAATGATTCCACAGTCAAAGTGACTTTTTTAGATTTGGGGATGTTTGTGTTCTAAAACTAGTTTATTACCCATTTTGTCTTCTTCAGAACTGAGGTCACTAGCCTCTTTTTATCATCTGCAAAGTGAAGAAAAACATGGAGACCTCAAAGCACAGGAAGTAGTCCCCAACTTACAGTTTATGTTCCAAAGGTTTATCGCTCCTTTGAAAACGTTTTGTACTAATTAACCTACTTATACCAAGTTTCTATGAAAAATAGCATTCCAAGTTTCAACTCTAAACTGCAGCTACTTCTGCCCTTTTACAGCTGACTGCAGCCCAAACTCATGGCTTAGAGAATCCTCTTTACAGCTTTAGGGAAAACTCTAATTACAACCTGTGCAAGCAAAAGAAAAGGCAGCTCTCTCTTTATATGGGGAGATTTTACACTGCCTCTGTGTGGAAAAGCTACCACAATTTAACAAGATAATGGTTATGGAAAAGACACTTGGTTAGTATTAGTAAAATTATTAACAGTTACAACAAAAATCAGTAGAAACTACATTTTGCTCCTGATTAAAGTAAGATAAAATTAAGTGCTGTTTAAACTAGTTGGTCAATCAAATGTTTGGCAAGTACAGAGAACATACTCTTAAACTGCTTCCTCATGTCTGATCAATTCAACTGATATGGAGGAAACTACTGAAGTGAAATATAAGACAATCATTACCAAAAATTTTGCTAAGTTTTAAAAAGTACATTATACTTAAAAAATCAATATCATATATCACCCCTTATAACAAATGGTAAGAATTACGAAAAAAAAAATCTGAGCGATGATTTAAAAAACAAGTATAACTGTGACAATGAGTCACCTTCGGTAGCTAACTAGAGTCTTACACAATTCAAGAACTGTAAAATTTACAGAAATAACAATCAAACAGAGAAAGTAAACTTTCCACTAAAAATACTTCAGAAATGAAGCCAGCAACAGAGATATTAAAAAGAGCTCAGGCAAGCCCAGAATTAGTTTGTAGACACACCTGAGAACATCATTTAAATATTATTATAAGTTCATGTCATTGCTAAATGTTAAAACAATAATCTGCAACTCATGAGCTAGTATAACACTAGGGTGTTAGACTAGAAACCAAAGTATTGGTACTATAAGTAGCTCAGAAGGAAAACTGCTTTAAAAGTCCAAATAATGGACAGGCAATCTATGTCTAACTTTCTCTTTAAAATTTTTCAACAAGAATGGTTTATAAGAATGAAAAGCCTAACTACTTGAAATCTTTAAAAGACATGAAAGGAAAAAAAAGTGAGCAAACAAGGATTTTTTTTTTTTGGCCTGAAACCTAATTCTCTCATTAGTCACCTGAATTATACTTAAACATTAGGTTTATCTTTGTTCCTAGTAATGGAACAATTCCTTTATTATAAAAGGCTGTTTATACTACTAATCAGAATTACCTAACATTATGAACATAAACATGTAATCAGGAATATAATAAAATATAAATATTAAAACTATCAGTAAGCAGAACTCATAAATTAAGATTAGTGTATATGATTTAGAATTCAAATATTATACATTTAGTTAAAGAATGTTTCTGAAATGTGTTTTTATACACAGAAAAATAGAAATGAGACAAATTCTCATGTGGATAAAAGTTACGCTCTCCAGGCATAGTCTTGAAACCAGAGAAAGAAATCAACTTTTGATTCTTTGCCATACTTAAAAAAAATATATATATATATATATACACACACATATATATATATATTATCTGTGAAGTAACCCAGTAAGACTTTTCATGACTACATTACTCAATTTTAGCAATAATCTTTGACTTAATGTTGACTTCTAATCTTCCTTCAAAATAAGGAAAAATGACAAAATCATCTTATTCAGCTGTGAATTTTTCTGCAATCCTTAATTTCAGCCTCAACATTACTACTAAACAGTATTTGGCATTACGTTTGTAAAAATGATACTGTCTGAAAATATTATTCACAATTTTTGTTACCCGTAACGTTTGGTCAGCCATGCATTCCTGCCGTTGTAATCTGAAAAGACAGAACTTTCTCTTTTCAGTGTTCAGTAAAATACCAGCAGTTTTCATTTTCTGGTTCCAATTTCATTTTTATCTAATTTAGTGTTTCAAAGATAAGACTAAGAATACTGGTCTAATTTACAAGGCTTCACAGTAATTTATTTTCTTCTATGATTTCAAGTAGCATAAAAGTTATTTTTTAAAAGTATTAGAAAAAAATCAAAATTTATAAAATGGAATTAAAATGTTTCGCTGATGAATTTAACAGTTGTTAACTGTTTTCCTAAATTGAATTCTCCTTGAGTGGGCCCCTCTGGTGTTCAATAGATGATGCACTACTAATTTTTCTATCCATAATAGAACTCAAATCTAGTATTTTGATATATAGTAACTCTCTCCACAAAATATTTACTATCTATGTATTTAGTTAACTCTAGAAAAGATTTTCTCTCAGTATTTCAAATGATAAATATGCTAAAGTTTAGTTAAATCTAGAAAGTAACATTAACTCAATGCTGCTGGGTCAATGTGAATTAAGTTAGTTTAAAAGGCATAGGCTCACGTTAAAAAAAAACTCAGGTTGGGCAAGTTGGAAAAAAATTAAAGCAATCTCTTCCTACCTATACTGGTTTACAGACCAGTATAGTGTCTAAAGTACCTAGTGCTTTTAATGGGGTAATTTCTTAAAACATTCAGGTCAGTCCCTGACACCATGTGCAACTCCGATGTTATAACCTAGGGCTCTCCATCACTGTGGCAGTTTGTTCTCTTATCCCAAACCTTCCTGCAGAGACCAATAAAGGAACTAATGCAATGCTTTCGGATATTGTACATAACATACTGAGGATGACAGTTTGGCTAACAGAGTCACGATATTGCTCTAAAAAGCAACCCAAGATAATTGTGGAACAGTGAGGTGCTAAGTGCACTTAAGGGCCTTGATAAAATCCACTCTTGAAAATACCTAATGTTAAATAAGAGTCCCTAGTTTCAGATCACTTTCAAGGATATTACTTCCTTTCCTACAACACCTCACTCACTCTTTTATTCCCTTCTTACATATTGAGAGCAAAAAGAGAAACGGCTGAGCAGACAGGACTCTTGCACCTCTGCACTCACCTCCTACCGCAACAGGGCAACCCCTGGCCGATCCCATCCCAACCAGCAAACACGCCAGCAAAAATGAAAGAACGCGAAAGCCGCGAGCGGGGAGTCCGCCACGAGTCCGTGCAGGAGCGACCTGCCGGCTCCCGGCGTGGCGGGTCCAGACTCTGCAACCCGACCCGGCCGCGAGGGGCTTCGTTCACTCTCCCGAGAGTCGTCACACTTGCCCCACTCGGGGTCAAGGTCCCACTTGGGGACCCCCACGCCCTTCCTCGGGCTGCTCGCGGGAAACTTCGCCCACGGGCAGGGGGCGCGCCCGGAGGTCCCGGACCCGCGCCCGCCTTAGCCGGGCGCGAGCGGGGCTCGGCGGCAACACCGGGCCAAGTCAGGGGAGAGCCGCGCGGGGCAGAGGCGCGGGTCCCGGTGGGCTGCGGGCGGGGGAGGGGCGGCGGGGCACTTACCACGGGTCGAACTCGTGAATGATGCTTTCGAAGCGAATGACGGCGAAGAGGCGCGAGCTGAAGCCGGCAAGCCAGGCCAGGAAAAGGATGGTGAAGGAGAGCAGCGACTGCCACCCGGCCGGCTGCGACAGACCCCCGGACAGCCCCGCAGGGGCTGGCTTCGGCGGCGCCACGCCGCCCGCCGCCTTGTGCGCGCACTGGGCCCCGGGCCCGTGGTGACCGTGCCGGCTGTTCCCCAGGGCCATGAGGCCGCTCCACGGGGACGAGTTGAGGGACGACTTGTGCTTGCTCTCCGGGGCCGAGGGCTCCGCCATGTTGTGCCCCGGCGGCGGGTCTCGCTCCTCGCCGTCGCCGCCGCCGCCGCCGCCGCCGCCGCCTGGTGCGAGGGGTGCTGGGCGGGGACCCGGAGGAGGAGGAAGAAAAAGGAGGAGGGAAGAGCCCCGCGCGCTCCCGCCCTCAGCGCCGCGAGGCCGGGGAACAGGGGGTGGAGGCGGCGGCGGGGAGTCTACGCCTCAGCAGCGGCCGCGACCGCCGCTTTCTCAACTCGGATGGCCCTAGCGCTCCGCTAGCCATCCGTATCACCAGTGCAGCTGCGGCAGCGGCGAAAGCCGACGGGACGAGGGCGCCAGAGAAAGAGCTGGAGCAGACGGAGGCGGCACCTCGGCTCGGAGCAGCAATGACATTCCCCTCACACCAGCCGCCCGCCCCGCCGTAAGGAGAAGGAGGAGGAGCCCCCTGGAGTCCGGGCGGAGCTCAGGCAACCTCTGACTCCGCCCCCAACCCAACAGGAACTGGCCTTTCCACCTGTCACAATGCGACAGGTCCGTTAGGGGGCGGGGCCAAGACCTCCGGCTGGCCAATAGGAGCGCGAGCTGGGGCGGAGCTTGGCTCAACCGTTTTCTCCCCTCCCCCTTCAGGCCTCGCGCCCATTCGTCCGGAGTGGTTGTGTTTCGCGGGTAAGGTTTCATTGTCAGTTGAAAGACGCGGTTTTGCGCGCCTGTGTTGTAGGCGAAGAAGTGTGTTGGGTGTCTCCGCTCGTTGCAGGAGGCTGAGCCGGGCTGAGGGGTCCGGCGGTGGTCGACGACAGCGGAGCGGCCTCTATCACAATCAGTTTGCGAGAAGTGGAGAGCGCCGCGCCGACCAGCCGGACGCTCGCGGGCTCGCTACGGTCGTGACTTTTAACCCGCTCCGCGCGGAGCGCCCACCACGTGACTGAGAGCGCAGGCGCGCTGCACTCGTCCTCCACACGTGGGACTGGCTAGCCGGGCTCCGCCGCCCGGGGCGCCCCACACCCGACGCAGCAAGGGAACTGCGGGTGGCGACGCCGCGGTCCGCCCAGCGGAGCGCGCTCTGCGTCCTGCCTAGGAGATTGCGAACCAAGACAAGTTTTCCGGTGCTGAAAACTCATCGGAGCCCGCAGACAAGCCTTTAGCTCTGGAAAGACCTAGTGGGCCAAGCGAAGCGCGACTTCTCTTTCGCTTTTTTCACTTGTACTTTCCTAGTTAGAAAAATAATGTCTTCACTGGAAATCTACGCAAATGCAGGAATTCATTTTAAAGGCTGCATACATTACATCAAACAAGTGAAACTTTGTGGACTTTCAGCTATCACCTAATTCTCTCGTTAGTAAATGATAACAGACGGTTTCCTGTATACGAATTTTTGTACATCTAGGTTGTGTTTTATACCCTCGTTTTCCCCACGCCTCTCATCCCTAAAGAAAGTGCAGCCGGGTAAACTAAACTCAAGGTTAAATGGTAAGTGGAGCAGTGAGGACGCTAGAATTGGCTATTGGAGCTTTCAGTATAATCAACATTCAGTAAATATCTAACTTTTTATGTATATTAACAGTTACTTGTCCATTTATTAGGTAAATAGCTTAAAAGTGTGTGTTCACGTAATATAAAGGCACTCATTTTCTTAATTTAAAAATTTAACATTTAGAACATTTAAACACATTTAGAAATTGTGTTTAAATAGGTCTTTTCAAAATGTTAGATAATGAACAGTATACTTAGATTGAGGTTGCTCTTTGAAACTACTCTTTTAACTCTTTAAGTTAAATGAATCCAGCCACCCTTAACCTGTTAAGTGATTTAACTTTTCTCTCTCCCTGTAAAAATAATAAAGTCTCAATAAGGAAAGGATAAAAGTTTCCAGAATTAAATAAAAGTTCCCACCAACAATTTAATGGTGAACATTTATTAAATATCTACATTTTAATGAGAATTACAACAATATTAACTGAGCCCTATTGTAAGAAATGTGACATGCTTTCTCAAAGCCCAAACCGTATGTGCTAAAATGCCAGCATTTAGAGTATTTGTGCCCATATTCCATGAACCAAAGTTCTTTCAGCCTAAAATAAAACTTTACTGTTTTTGTTTTAATTTATTTGGATATTTCTTTTCTTTTTTTCTTTTTCTTTTTCTTTTTTTTTGTCTTTTGTATAGATTCTCCCTTTTAAGTTTTACATTATCTTCTTTTGCTTTTGGTTGTTTAATGGTCAGAGTCCTGGTCTGAAAAGTGATAAGATTGCTTACTAGCCATGTAACATTGGACAAGTCACCTGCATGGGTTGACCTTCCTACTCTTGAAGTCAATTGTTAAAACCAAATGAGGTATCTGAAAATAGTTTGAAGAATTATTAAGGAACATATGCAAATGCAGGGTAGTAATGAGAGTGAAAGCAGTAGGAAAAACCCCTGTTATTGTTGGTCTTCATTTATTCACTCACTCAATCACTTGCTCAACAAGTATTTATTGAGCTCCTCCTTTATGCCAAACACTGTGGGCACTGGAAGGCAGTAGGGAACATGATTCCTGCCCTCAGGGTGCTCACCAGCCAGCCTTAGGGAGATAGGCATCGAGTAAACCACATTGCTCAGTACCAAAATGCAATGTGAAAAATACTATGGAAGAGAGATACACAAGGGATTTGATCTGCACAGGATGAGAATGTTACCCCAAGGAAGCAGCAGTAGGGCTGAGGACTGGGAATGAGAATGAATGGACCAGGGGAAGAATGGAAAGACATTTAGACAGAGAAGCATCTGCAAATTCCCTGCAGTGGAGCTGGGAGGCAAGTACAGGAACCCAGAAAAGGGTCAGTTTGGCTGCAGCACAGATAGTGGGCCAATGTGGGTTAGGAGTTGAAGATAGTGTAGGTCAGGTTAAGATGTACTTTTTGTTTTGGTTAAGATGTACTTTTTGTTTTGTTTTAACCTGGAGCTAAGAAGGAGCCATAAGGGGTTTTAAGCAGGATGTGGTGTGTGTAAAGTGGAATGAGATGATCAGATGTGTGCTTTGAAAGATTATCAAGAGTGCAATGTGGAAAGCACTTTGGAGAGGGGACCAGTGAATTCTCAATTTCCAGCCCACCAAAGTAGAAAAATGGTTTCGAGTTTGTGCATGAAGCTTGAATGTATTGCTTTGCCTCTCTGCCCTTAAGCTTCTTGATCCTACTATGTACTTAACTATCCTCACTGAGTTCAAATCTCTGAGGAGTCAGATAGTGGAACATAAACTGTGCAATCTGATAAGCAGAATGGTAGATCATCAAGAGCAAAGCAAATGGTGAGTGGGCCCAGGTCTACCTAAGGGCTTCTGAGGGGAGGTATTATTTGAGCTGAAACTTGAGGAATAAATAGGAGTTCTCCAGACACCAGGAAGAGGGATAGGAGGATTCCAAACAGGAACAAGGAAGTCCTTGAAAGTAATACACAATATTTATTATTAATGAGGGTGCCTTGGGAGATGAGGCTTAAAGGGAGATAATAACCATATTATCAAGGATTTATCTTTCTCATTATTAGGTATTAACCTTTAAGCAGCAGGGAGCCATTGAAGCATTTTGAACAGTGATAAAATGTTCAGACTGGAAGGGGTGAGAGAGTAGGATCAAGTAGACCAGTAAAGAGCCATTTGTAAAAGTTTAGGCAAGAGAGTAGGATGCCCAAACCCAAATGGCGGGGCCTAGAGAGGAAGGGATAGGAGAGGTTATCTATCAAGAGGGTGAAATCCAGAAATTGATGGTGGAGGCAAGATAAAGGAAGTCAAGGTTAGGATGAGTCTGGGGTTTCTGGATTGGCCATTTGGGTGGGAGGTAGTGTCAAAGAAATGGAGAGCATGATCAGATGCTCAGATCAGCTTTGGACATGTCATGTTTTAAGTCTCTTTAGGACATCCAAAAGGAGGTAGCTAATAGGCATTAAGATACAGAGGTTTGATACTCAAGAGGAAGGGTTTTGGGGGGATAAAGATGTGGGACACTGTGGCTATGTATGAAATTTGGAGGAATCCAATTTAGAGAGAATGAAAGAGGGATTGAGGAAAGAACACTAAAGACAACCCAAATTAAGAAACTAAAAAATATGCCTACAAGGGATCCTGAGATGGAGTAGCCAAAGAGGTAGAAGAACAAGCAGAGAGGGTGATGTCCCAGCAGCTAAGAAAGGAAAAAAACAACAACAACAACAACAAAGGCCAGTGGTGACACAGAATGCAGAGAAGTAAAGTATGACACCACTGAAAAGTGTACCTTGTATAGATAGGCAGCCAGGAATTCTCCAGTTACTTTAGCAAAGTCAATTTTGGTCAAGTGGTAAGGAGCAGAAACCAGATGGCAGCAGATGGGGAGGGATTGGGAAGGAAGGATGTGGAGGCAGGGAATATAAACTACCCTTTTTAGAAGTCTGGCTTTGAAAGCATACAGAGAACCAAGTCAAACCAAGAAAAGACAAAATGACCCTTAGTCCTTGGCATTTCCTGGTTTGGTCAAGAGAAGATTTAGATGCTGATAATGTGTCTCGAGAATGGCACAGGGCTGAGAAAAGGTTTCCTTCTGAGATGAACAGAAACAACATGACACATACTCTTGTACTGAACACACCACAGTAGGGAGCTGCCAGAGTCTGGCATATAATTTGGTGACTGAGGAAATTCTCAACTCATCTTGTTGCCTTCTGACAAGCATCTCATGACCTATAGCTCCAGTAGAGGAGAGGGAAGCAGAGAGGGGAAAACTGAGTTATGAGCTTGTGAAATCCTAGGTATGCTGCCTAGAAGCAGTGTTTTATGGTCGTTTAGACCACAAACTCTGGAAATTTTCTACCAGAGATGAAATCCTGACTTACTTTTTCTGTGTCACATGGCCTTTGGCAAATTCCTCCATCTCTCTGCGCCTTGGTATCCTCATCTCTAAAGAGGTATATTACACCACCTTCTTAGGGTTGTAATATGGAGTAAATGAATCAACACATGAAAAGAACCTAGAACAGCATCTGGCACAAAAGAAGCATTGCAATACATGTGAGTTTTTGACAATATTACTGGGACTACTCTATATCTAGAACAATGACAGAAGGGCTATGAGACTTACCTCCCTGTATAGCTTTAAGATAATCTGCCATGACCTGAGTCCATCTGAATGCTTCTTTGCTTTCTTTAAACTGGGAAGTGCTTGCCTCACATCAACCACTAGTTAGGAATGCTGTTTTACTGAAATATCTGCTGAATAAACTAGCAGGCAGGTAAGGTGAGAAGAAAACCTTACAGAGTGGGTAAGGTGGGTAGCTTCTAAAATGGCTCCTAATGATCCTTGATTCCTGGTATTCATACCCTGTGACTCCCCTCTGCTTGTGTGTGGGCTGGATCTAGTGACTTACTTCTAACAAATAGGATACAGCAAAAGGGATGAGATGTCACTTCCAAAATTAGGTTATAAAAACTGGTCTCTCCTGTCCTTTCCCTCTCCTCTCCTCTTCTTCTCTTTCTTGCTCAGCTCTTACTCTGAGGAAAGCAAATATTCACATTGTGAATAGTCCTATAAAGATGCCCAATGTGGCATGGAACTATTGTCTCTAGCCAGCAGCCTGCAAGGACTTGAGGCCTGCGAACAGCCACAAGAGTAAACTTAGAAGCAAATACTTCCACAGACAGCCTTGAGATGACTGCAGACCCAGATGATGCCTTGATTGCCATCCAATGAGACAGCCAGAGGACTCAGCCAAGCCTCACCCAGATTCCTGACCCACAGAAACTGTGAGATAATAAATGTTTATTGTTTTAAGCCTTGAAGTTTTGAGACAATTTGTTACACAGCTATGGAAAACTAATACAGAAATAAAGAATGACGAGGTTATCAGTAATCTTTCTTGTAATTTTCCTAAGAATGTACTTAAATAATCTGCAAGGATAATAAGAGACAACCCTAGTATCACTATTTCATCACTCAAAGAATGTACTAAGGCATAGTCATCCCATAAGTTACTTTGGTAGGAAAAAAAAATCATTTTCCTGGTCAATGCTGTATTCCCTCTGTGGAAGTTGACAATAAACATTATGTACAGTAACTGACTTTCACCCAGCGTTGCCCAAGCCTATTTGACCCTAGGACCTCTTTTCCTCATACACCTATTAACAGACTGTGAAACACCTAGTCCTCAGACATATTTTGGCAAACACTGTATGAGATTAAAGTTGACACTTCAGCTTTAGTTCTAGAACTGAAAGTTCTCTCATGCAGAAGAGCCTTAGATGGGTGGTTAAGAGTTGGGTTCTGGGTCAGATCTTGCCAGGAAGTCAAGTGACCTTAGGTAAGTCACTGAAGCTTCCCGCATGTACTTGTAAAATTAATAGAGCAGCATTATCTTAAATTCTACACAGCTCTGCAAGTCTATGTGGTCATTCAGTACAATCACAGAAGAAGGATCTAAAGTACGGTGCAGGAACCTTGCCTGTCCTTTAACTGCTCCAGTCCCAGACCCTAGCTCTCGTGTAGGCACATAGCAGTAAATAGTTACTGAATGAATGAAATAAATGGGTTGGTGTGCACTATAGTATTGTATTTATATTTTATTTGGTACATACAAGTTAATAAAGTAACTAAGTAAATTAGTCCTTTTTCTCAAGTTGGTATATTTCAAGTTCTAATGGGGAAATATTCTACAAATTTAATGGAAAACTTTGAATGAGAAAGGGATGAAGGTAGTGACTCACAGCATTACAAAGTTAGACAATATGTAAGTGCTGTGGTGGAACATCTCCTGAGAGTCCTTACACCTCAGGGGTATTACTACTGGCATTTCAAAGACATCTTAACCTAGATGCACAAGGACAATAGACAGGACTGGCTTAAAAACCTTTCACTAAAGAAGTTATAGGCCTGTGGCATGACTATCCACCTTGACCTGCCCAGTTAGGAATTTGTGATCAGATCACCCTGTGAAGTTATCTTCTGTATAACTCCAAATGTAAATATTTTCCATACCATCACTGGCAACTACTCACCTCTCTTGTTGAAGTATGAAAGCAGCCATAGACAATATGAAAGGGAGTGGCTGTGCTGTAAACACAGCCACACCCACACCCACAAGCCATAGTTTTTTTGTTTGTTTGTTTGTTTGTTTTTATCATATAGGTAGCAGGCTAGATTTGGTCTGCAGATTATAGTTTGCCAATTCCTAAACTAGAATATTCCTTATCCCTGAAATGATGCAAATTTGAGAACTTGATTTTATTATCATCATTATTATTACTATATTACTTAATGCTCTAAAGTTAATACTTTACATGAAGACTCTGTCTCCTTCTCTTTCTGCTGCAGCCAAATTCTCTCCCATTCCTCATCCCCATAGATAATCATTTTTATTACTTACTTTTGCATCTTTTCAACATTCTTTTTGGAAATGCCAGCACATATGAACATATTTTTTTTTCATTTTTTAAAAAATTTTTTGCTTGTTCTACACACTTCTCTCCATTTGGATTATTTTTTTTCTAAACATTTATCTTCAAGATCTTTCACATCAGATCTTAGAGAAACTTTCCACTTGTTTTTATGGCTTCATGATTTCCAAAGGATGGACACACCATATTAATTTAATCAATAACCCATCTATGGACATTCGGGCTGTTTCCAATCTTGTGATATGACAACCGAGGATACAATTAATAGCTTAGCAAAGTAGTTTTTCCCAAGTGCAAGTGTGTTGACTGGAAAAATTGCTGTGAGTGAAATTTGGTATGGGTATATTTGTAATTTCAATAGGTAAATTGTCCTCCATATAGTTTGTGTAAATTACATCCCCACAATGTAAGAGGCCCATCCCCCAGGACTTTCCAACAGAGTGTGTCAAGATACTGTTGGCCTTTTCCTCACAGTGAGGTGCAAAAGGTAGTATGAATTTGCATTTCCATTATGAGTAAGGCTGAGGGTACTTGATTTTATATTTAAGGCAATCTTTTCACATTCTCAGTGAGGCAGAATTGCCATCACTGATTGTGTATCTTTAAGGGTAATTATTGGAGTTGCATGCTCCAATGTTATGGAAGCCATTAACATGTATAGTTTTATTTGCTAATGCTCAGAAAATGAGGTCATCTGTATTGAATTCATACAAATCTCTTCTTGAAAAAAAAAAACAAAACAAAACAAACAGCAAATAGCTCTTCTATTCAATTTAGCATATCTCCTAGATTATCTATCTAGATCATTTACTTCATAAAATTACCTAGGAGGTAATGAAGGGATTTTTTATGGTGCATTAAGAAATTAAAGTCAAAATTTCCTAAAGATAAAGTAACTGTTAGCAAATGGCTCCCCTGGTAGAAAGGTAGTTGTTTCATTTTGTCTTAATCTCATGAAGTTTTGTGCCTTCCTGACATGTAGCTAAACTACATGAGAGCTTTATAAGAGCAGACAAGTAAATAGGTTACATTAGCAAATAATATTTTTTCCAATGTATTTCTATTACAATTACAATGATTCTGTTGCAGTAGTACCACCTATCCCTATACATTTGGGTTTTGTTTGTGTATGTGTGTGTGTGTGTGTGTGTGTGTGTGTGTGTGTGTGTGTATTAATTCAAGCAATCACAGAATCAATAAACGCATTCTATTTGTAGGAGAATATATTGAATTGTATTGTTATGAAATAAGTCAGAGTGAAGCTCAAAGAAATTTATAAAATATAAAGATACTATTATTTCACTCTCCACATATCAGGGAAACAAAACTTGAAATTGGGATTCTCTTAAGAGAATTTAATATAGATCAAGCTTCAGTACTTGTGTATACATTTTTTAAATCTCCTTTTTTCTTTCTATTGTAAATTGTTGATATTTCAAATGCTTAACTTTAAACTTAGATGCAATAAATATGCAGAGGAAGTGTATTTCACTTAATAATTACACAAAACAAACTCATTTACTACAGAATTAGAAGAGATTTTATTGGTTATTAAATTAGTCACACTGTGAAGAATGGAGGATACGTTAGCTGGAAGTTTAAAATTGAAAACTACATTATAATTTTGATAATAAAAAAAATTAAAAGGAGCCAAAGGGATATATTAATTATAAAAACATTCTAAACACCTAAAGCATTGTAAAGGCATTTATGATGTGGTGTTAATTTTACTTTAATAGTATAGGTTTCTTAGGCTCTTTCAATTTTTAAAGAACAGACATATATTTGGGTTACTGGGTAATGGAATTTATTGAAAGGATGCACAGAGAAGAGAGACAGGAAGACATTTCTATAGCTGTACAGCCAGACCTTGTGGAAAACAAGAAGTTATTCTGGGACACACAGCAATTCTAGTGGCTCAACAAAATTCTACTAGGCCAGTAGCATGACCTGTCATCTTTCTTGTGTTCAGCAGCTCCTACACTGTTCTCTGTCCATATGTTGACTCCATTGTTCTGTCTCGGTTCCCATTGTGACCACCTCTCCTGTCTTTTTAACTCACTCACCATTCTCATTCTCAAAGACCCTTGACTCACGCTTCTTTACAGCTCCTACCACTTTGGGGGTTCTGCTTACTACCCCCTTTTGAACATCTCTCTGATACTCATGAAATCTTTGCACATCTGTCTCAGATCATTTTTCCTGGAGGCAGACCCTGAGTTGAGCTTTCTCGTGATTTATTAAGGAAGTGACCGCAGGAAAAATCTGTAAGGATACTGAGAAGGTCAAGGCAAGGGAAGCCCAGCAAGGATGCAGTCTCAGCAAAACCCAAGGAGTGTCCTCTGGCCTAATTCCAGTGTGAGAGCTTGAGAGTGTAAGTTATGTCTCTGGTGTCTAAACTGGAGGCAAAGACCTGAGGCATTCCTACTCCCACACCTGTCATTCACTGGTTAAGGTCCAAGTTGATGCATGCACTTCTAGACATTCTGGTTCTCTGTTCATTGGATGAGAAAGTTGGGCACAAACACATGCACAACATAAAGAGAGATTTGAATATTTTGGATGTGGGTGGAGCACTGCTTCAGCTTCAAATATGGCTCAGATGGAATCTCCTTAAGAAAGACAATTTGATTGGGTCAAGAAGTTATGCCCCTTTATAGGGCACTCCTGTTGGGCTGTTATACTGGGTCACTCACTTCATAGGCTACTGGATACGTGTAGACCAAGCATATTTCTCTGGTCTTATCAGTAGCAGCCCTGGTCTTAGGGTCACATGCTACAATGCATGGTTACCTATGTATATAAGACTCTAATTGGTGATGCTGAGGCTCTTAAAAGAGACCAGAATCACTGGCCTGAATCTTGTACCTTGCATAGTTTATCCCAGTACAGACTAGTCTATTTTGTTTCAGTTTATTTGCACCTGGACTTGTTATTTTAACTTCTTTATTTTATTTATTAATTTTTATTCAAATATGTCTTGAAAGTAAGCCACTATCTCTTGATCTCAGATTTGATTTTTTAGATGAGTAGGTATTCTAAATAGCAATAACTATTCATATATAGGGAAGGGATCAGATTCTTCATATTTTCTCTAATTTATTTCTTACAATAATATTTCTCAAAACAAGACCTCAATATCTAACTACTCAGTAGGTCTGGGGTGTAGCCTAAAAGTCTGCATTCTCAGTAAGCGAGCGTCCCACATAAACTGGTTCATTGTGGAGTTTGAGAACCACTGGTTCACAAAGTAGATAGTATCCACTTTGTTTTACTATTAAGAAAATTGAATCTCTAAAAGGCTAAAAAATTCACCTAAAGTTGTACAACTACCACTGAAGGTGTTTAAAAGTTCTTTTTCATAAAAGGAAGTTTCCACTGATGCATTGTTTGCAATATGAAAGTTTACTTGTTTGCAAAAAATGTTTACTATCAACTCGAAGCAGATTTCAAGGTGTCTAAGGTTACATAGTATCTCTGGGTATTTCATCTCATTTAGGCTGACCTCAGCCTCCCAGTTGTGTGACTACAAAATTATAATTTGAGTACTTCTGCATTCCTGCCAGGAAAAAAAAAAAAAAAAGACCTGAGTGTAAAGGCAAATCTGTGAAGCTAAAGGTGAAAGAGTTGGTGGAACATCATCAAGAGACTGAAGTGGTGGTTCAGCAGTTTTATTTCAGACATAGTGATAGTGTACGTTTGGTGAGACACTGAGAAGGTTTAGCACTCTACATGTGTTCCATCTGGTGGGACAGGAATGCTGTTCTTTACGTAAGATAACCTGAGCATGTACGTGGAATCTTAAAGTGTTGCTTTTGACCCAGGAGAGAATATAGGAATTGGATGGGGAAGAAGTCCTATGATATGTAACATACAGTGCAGACCCTGCCAGTCAGGACTTGGCTGTGTAGAGAAATGGTCACATTTCTCTCCTAAGGGTGGTTTGAAACATCTGGCAAAATAATAGCAGCTCTTCTTCAAATCCAAGGGTTGGTCTGCTTGTACCAAGGGTGGAGAATAGATAGTAAAAATCTGATTTCCTTGTGTTTTATTACCCATAAGACATTCTTCTATGGAAAACAACTTAGAGATATCTTAGAAGGTAGTGGGGTCTGATCCTAAACTTTGCATGTTTGAAGCCAGTCTTTTTTTTTCCTACTAAATTCTTCTTTTACTTTCTGTGTTCTTACAGACTGAATGTTTCATCCCCAAAGTCATATATTGAAACCCTAACCCAATGTGACTATATTTTGAGGTAGTGCCTTTAAGGAGGTGATTGAGGTTAAATGAGATCATAAGTGTGGGGCCTTAATCCAATAGAACCAGTGTCCTCATAAGAAGAGACGGAGACACTAGAGATGTCTGATTCTGTCTCCTTTGTGCTCAGAGGAAAGACCATGTAAGGACACAGTGAGAAGGCTACCTTCTGCAACTGAAGGAGAGAGATCTCACTAGAAACTAACTTTCTGGAATCTTAATCTCAGACTTTCAGTCCCCAGAACTGTGAGAAAAAAATTTCTGGTGTTTTAGCAATCTAGTTCTGTATGATAGCCCAAGCTATCATGTATACATGTAAGACATGTATATGGAACAAAACCTAGATGATTAATACATTTGTTTTTAAGTGCCTTTTTTCTACTTTAGCATATTTACAAAAAATTTTGAAATTATAGGATTTCTAATTTTATTTATCAAATATAATATTCAACCACACTAAATCCAAGAAACTTACTAACACTTATGTTTCATTTATTTAATAAACTCAGATACTTTATCAGTACCCCATATTCTTATGATTAAATTCTTATTTTACCTATGTTCTGAAACTCTATTAGTATATAATATAAACATTATATCTAATTTTTATGTAAATATTTTAAATGAATTTGAAGACCACAACCATAATATTTTGGTTATAGAGAATCTAGTTCAACCCTCAATGCAGAATCCAGGAAGAATGACCAAGCTCCAGGTATGGGAAGAGTCCAGTGTAGACTCATGTGATCCTCATTTCAACCCCATCTAGTCAGAATTGAACACTTTACTTTTGAGCTGCCCAAATGTCACTTCTGACTAAAATCTCGCTTTAACTGGATTAAGAAAAAAGATATTTTATTAACTCACTAAAGTGAAAATCCCAGGGTTTGTTTTGTTTCTGGTGCAGCTTGATCTTGGGTTTGAACAATGTCACTAGACCCTCATTTCTCTATCACAACCATCCACTTGGTACCATTCTATGTTGGTTCCATTTCCAGACAGGCTCTTTCCTTGTAGTTCAAGATAGCTACTGTATCTCCAAATATTTCAATATCTCATGTTCAAATGAGAAAAGAATGACAATCTTTTTTTTTCAAGGATCTCCAGCATCCTCATTGTATCTCAGTCACTCTGAGCAGACAATGTCCCCATCCTTGAACCAGTCACCATCCTTGAACCAATCACTGTGGCCTGGGAACTATGAGAATTGACTTAGTCTTAAGTCACATGCTTCATTCTCTAAGTTGATTCTGGAGCCCCTCCTGAAGCATGTTGGTTGAGAATGGTGTAAGAGAAGGTTTCCCATAGGAAGTTGGGTTACAGTTAACAAAAGACAGGAGTATGAATGCTGGGTGCCAAAACAAGAGATATTTATAAAATAGATGTGCATTATAATTCTGTTTATGCATTATATTGGAAATATTCTTTAGCTGTTTTATAGTTATAAGCAATGCATAGGAATCCAATAATAAGCTCTACTAAAAAATGTCCTTCATGTATTATGTCACTTGAGCTTTTCTATTAGTTTTATGTAGTATAATACTGAATAATTACAATAGCTACCATTTATTGAGCATCTCCTATTTGCCTATCATACCAAGAGCTCTCATTTAATCCTCCTGTCTACTCTGCCAAGAAAGCACTAGCATTCATATTTTAAAAATAAGGAAATGAGTCTCAGAGAGGTCAAATACCTTTTCAATGAATACATAGAAAACCTGGTCAAATTTGTAGACAATGTTAGACAAATAATATCAGAAACAAAATAGTCTTTAATTCTCCATGGCTTAAGATTTATTTCTCATTCATGGTTCCAATCCAGGTGGGGGGCTTATGAGGGGCTCTGTTCCGTGATTACTTGTAGACATAGGCTGCCGAGGCTTTACCACCATATAGCTACAGCATCTGGACCCAGTAGCATTTTCTGTCGCATGGCAAATGAACAGAGACCTGGAGAGTCTCAAACACTGGACTGAAGAATCAAAATTTTCAGTCTAGACATGATTTTCATTCCTTCTACTCACAATCAATGGTCAGAACTCATCACAAGGTCCTAACTATTACCAGGGACCTAGAAAATGCAGGAGAGCACTTGGATATCCAGTGAGCAGCAAGTATCACTACTATAGTCAGAAAGACTATAAGATAGGTATTCTATCCATTAGATCCTAATTTCCTTTGGGTCTAGCTAGTATTTTAATCTAGTTAGCTACCTTTTATTTCATGTTTTAAAGTACCAGTTGTTAAAGATTTTCCTTATGGAAAATGTAAAAAACAATACAATGTTAACAATAATTTAGTGGCTAAGAGAATAGGCCTTAGAACCAGACTTCCTGAGTTTGTATCTCGGCTCTTTTTACTTGCTGTGTGCTCTTGGAAGAGTTATTCAACCTCTCTGTGTCTCAGTTTTGTCCATCTGTTAAAGGGACTAATAATGATATTAGTAATGGGATCTACATAAGAGGGTTAATCAAGATTAAATGAGTTCGTTGAAATAAAGCATGAGGACAATGCTTAGTGAATGCTCAAGAAATGTTAATTATTACCAAACCACTTAGCTTTTCACTGAGAAAAACTATTTCTGAGCTGAGAAATGTAACTTCAGTCAGAAATTTTGGAAACATGTGCACTGGGTCATAAATGCAACCACATGAGAGGAAATAACAGTGTAAATCTCAAACCACTATTGGAAAAACAACTCAAAGGTCATGTTCAGTTGAAAGCGGTTGAACAGTGTGGTCTTTACTGGCAAAAGCAAGCACATGTGCATGCATTTGTGTGCAAGGTCCAAAATGTAAAGCAGCAAGATGTTTGGCAAGCTACAGGTGAAATTCATTTTTTTAATCTTTAATTTAAAAAAAATTTTTATGGCGACATTGGTTAACAAAATCCAATAAGTTTCGGCTGTATTCACCTCCCATAGTTAGATTTCTTTCTGTCACCACATATTTGACCCTCTTTACCCCATCTACCTCCCCTCTCCCCCCACCCCCTCCCCTCTCTTCCACAACCTCCCCTCTCCCCCCACCCTCTCCCCTCTTGTAACCACTAGTCCATTGTCCATGTCCATGAGTCTCTGTTTGTCCTGTTCATTCATTGCTTTTAGGTTTATATCCCACATATAAGTGATATCATGCGATTTTCAACTTTTTCTATCTGGCTTATTTTGCTTAGCATGATTATCTGGAGGTCCATCCATGTTGTCACAGGAAATTCAATTTTGATAGTCTTTTCTCATGTAACCTGTACATAATGTGATATATTTAGACATGATCTTATATATTCATGAATCAAGAAATAAAATCTAGACTAAAAATGTTTTATTTTACCTACTCTCATTTTTCTCTCTCTCTCTCCCTCTCTCTCTCTCTCTCACACACACACACACACTCACACACACACACACACTCTCACACACACACACACACATGTGCATTAGAAATATATTCAATTTCTCCTGAGCTACTGAGGCCTGAAAACATTCCAAAGAAGCCTGACACTTCTTAAACTCCTGTTCCTTCTTTTTTAGACAGTTTCTGGAGGATCTGAGTTCTCAGTGGCTCTGCACAGAACTCAAGCACCATTAAATCTTCACTCTCTCTCCAAGGGGTGTGGGACTGAAAGGCATGTACCAGTAGTTTACCCAACCTGCCAGGGCAGCTTTCTCCCACCTGCCAGCATTTACTGGACACATGTGACTCCCTTTCATGTCAACACTGAGAGCCCAACCCAACATTCATGAAAATAAAATCTTGTCAGGCATGCCAACAAACCTGAAAGCATTAACTTTGAAATTAAATTTATTTCTGCTTGAATTCAAGTTTCTGTTTCTCTAAACTGAGAGCACTCATTAAGTCCACGGATCTATAAGTTTACTGTGTCACATAGATAAGGAAAACTCTCAAGACTGAGTGCATTTTAAAATTTACTTTAAACAGGTAATTCTGAAATAAGAAATTCAAATCTTTTTCTATGTACATCACTTAATAAAAATAACGAACAGCTAATAGTAACTTCTGTGAGTATAAGAGCCTTAATTTAGTTCTCCTCTGTTTCCGTATTCATCTTCGTGCCCTTTAATAAAGGAGATTTATTTTATATTCTCCACATACTTATGGTTTTGTGCCTCTGCTTCAGTACTAGAGGATATCTTGTTCCATCTACACTTCAAAAGAAGGTTTTATAATTTCAGAAGACTAGTTAAGCATCTCAAAGACAGAGCGGTAGTAGACACTGACCCAATGTTGTTGATATTAAGATCTACACAGCAGTCCGTAATGTTCAGGGTGAGTAGTGAGAAAAAGCCCTGAGTGCTCCCAATAAGTTTAAGAAATGTTTAAGTCTATACACCAAAATAAAAGTAAGAAATCTATTCTATGAATTTTTTAGCCCTTTTCAGCTAGATATAGGACATTTTCACCAAGTTAATGGTGAACAATAATAACCTTTATTATTCTAGTTTTTTTTTGTGATCTCGGTTGAACTACCGATTTTCCAAACAATAATTATACAAATGAACTCTGTTTTTTAATAACTTTCTAGCTCTCCCCATTCATTTCCTTTGACGAATTGTGTACCTGATCTACATTTTAAGAAGCGGTTACAAACTTTGAAGTCATAAAACCTGCATGAGGTCAAGAAAGAACAACATTTGGGACACATTTTACCCTGGGCTGAGATGCTGTTGTAAAGATGTAGGTAGAGGGGAGTGATGCATTCTGGATGGAGTGTAAGCAATTTTGAAGGGGCAAGGGTGGGTTTTGTGTGTTGTCCAAAGTATAAACAATCGCAACACACAAGGTCCTTTGTTCTCCTTATATTGGTGGTTCCTGTTCATCTTTCCTTAGAAATTTCAAACTACATGAGGAAGAGATGGAGAGAAAAGAGGTATGGAAGGGACAGAGATATAGTTATGGGAGAAGCTATTGAGGAGACAGGAGCAAGAGAGATTTCTAGGGAGAAAGAAGAGTGAGTGGAAAGATCTTTTATATAAAATTGTTTTCAAAGAATCATAGTAACAAAAACTAAAACTATAATTAACTACAGCTGTGAGATATTAAATGATTGAAAATAAGAAATTTGTGTGCCAAGGAGAGAAATGCTGCTCAGGTGTTGACATGCGCAGACAAGGATGACAAGAAGGAAATGTGGGCACATGAGAGGTAAACGTGGTGTCAAATCGTTCATAGTTTTCTTTTTCGCCTTGATGAACATTTTGTTATTTTTACACTATTGCTAGCCAAAAGAATCAAGACTTATTTTTTCACAAGTGTTATAGTTGACTTGTGTACTTTTAAATTTATTTGTGTTTATTTTTTTAACTTTATTTTGGAAATTCTAGATGTGTAGCAGAGTTCCCATAAGTTCTTTACGCAGCTTCCCCTGATTACTAGCATCTCACATAATCATAATACAATGATTAAAACTAAGACATTAACATTAATACTTGACTATTAACTAAACTACAGACTTTATTTGGATTTTACCAGTTTTTTCATTAATATCCTTTTTTTTCTGTTCCAGGGCCCACATTGCATTTAGTTGTCATGTTAGTTATTGTTATGGCCTGAATGTTTGTGTTCTTCCCCAAATTCATAGATCTAATCCCCAATGTGATGGTATTTGGAAGTGGGGCATTTGGGAGGTAATTAGATCACGAGGGTGGATGGGATTATAAAAAGAGGCCAAAGAGCTAGCTCTCTTTTAATCACCACGGGAGGGAACTGTAAGAAGTTAACCCTCTGCAGCCTGGAAGAGGGCTCCAACCATAACCCCACTCCACTGGCACCATGATCCGTGCGAAACAAATTTCTGTTGTTGTTAAGCTCCTCAGTTTATGATATTTTGTTATAGCAGCTCACGCTGATTAAGACAGTTACCTTTTACTGCATAACAAATTGCCACAAGTTCAGTAGCTTAAAACCCCATGGTAATTATTTCAGTTTCTGTGGGTTAAGAGTTTGGATGCAGCTTCACTGGATCCTCTGCTTAGGGTCTCCCAAGGATGTAATCAAGAATCAGCTGGGCTGGTCTCATTTGGAGGCCAGACTGGGAAGAATTGTTTTCAAACTCACTCGGGTGCTGGCAGAATTTATTCCCTTGAGACTACAGGCATACCTCAGAGATATTGCGGGTTCTGTTCTAAACCACAGCAATAAAGCAAGTTGTAATCTTCTTGCTGCTGAAGGATCTTGCCTTCAATTTGTAAGAAATGCCACATCTGTGAAGAGCAATAAAGCGAAGCACCAGGGACTGGTACTCCTATGAAAATCTAATGCCTGATGATCTGAGGGGGAGCTGAGGTGGTAATGCTGAGGAGCAGCTGCCAATACAGAAGAAACTTCGCTTGTCTGCTGCTCACCTCCTGCTGTGCATCCTGTTTCCTAACAGGCTACACTGGTAACAACCGGTCCAGCCTGGGGCTTGGGGACTCCTGCTGTATAGGACTGAAGGCCCCGGCTTCTAGCTGGCTGTTGACCAGAGGCTACTCTAAGCCTGTAGAGGCTGCTCTCAGCTCCTTGCCTGGTGGGTATGGCCACTAACTTCTTCAAAGGCAGCTAGGAAGAGAGATCTCTTGAGCGAGTCTGCCAGCAATATAGAGTCTATATAATGTAACATAATCACAGAATGACATTCCATCACCTTTGCCATATTCTATTGGTTAGAAACAAGTCGGGGAGAGGGGATGATACAAGGGCGTGACCACCAGGAACTGGGGATCATGATGACTGCTGTAAACTCTATACTCTACAGTTGTCATGTCTCCTTGGTCTGCTCTAACCTATGACAGTTAGTCTTCTTGTCCTTCGGAACCTTGACACTTTTGAAGAAATTGATCAGTTATTTTGTTGATTTGTATATTTTTAACCATTATGGTTAAAACAGTTATTACAATATTTTTCTCAGAAAATTGTAGGACATACATATCATTTACTTTCCCCCAAACATTACACTACCATGTCGTAATGGGTCTCTTGTATCTTTTTTTTTTTTTTCCTGAGAGATTTTGGAAAAGAGACCATATCAAGCCCAAGAGACAATTTCAAGAAGTAAAAGATTATGTATAAAATGTTATGAGCCTAGAAGGATGATCACATCTTTGATAAAAATCATAAAATTAAGGAAAGGAAATCTGATTTGGGAAGCATAGCGAACATTTGTTCTTTCCCCTCTGTGTACTTTAGATGGAGAAAACTCTACTTTCAGCTCCAGCAGTGAACATATCTGTTAAACCTGTCAGGGCCCAAGCCACAGTGATTTGTTCAGGGATTGGCCCATGACCCAATCAGAGCCACTGAGATGCTCAAAACTCTTTTTAGGGCTATTGAGAAAGAGGCAGGTATAGTATGCTTTGGGACTTTACCTTATAGGATATTAGCCTGGAACTGTGGTAAGCATTCTGCTATGTGTGTTAATTAATATTAGGTTTTGCTGTGAGGCAGAAACCCAAATTTACAATAATTTAAGCAAGATAGAAATATATTTTTTCTTACATAGATAAAAGTCTGGAGGTAAGTAATTCAGGGCTGTGTGGTAGTTTTTCTCTTGCTCTGTAATCCTTGCTAACATGGCTCTACCTGATGGTCCCGGATGCTTGAGCTTCTCAGCTGTAGAGAGGAGGAAGGGGTAAAGAGGGATCCTTTAAGAATACTTTTTGGAAATTGATCACAACACTTCTTGAATCCTATTGGCCTTAACTTAGTCACACTGCTATGTTTAACTGCAACAGAGGCATGGAAATGTAGGCTTTATCTCAGGAGGTTGTGTGTCCAGCCAAAAGTCTGAGGTTTCATTTCAAAGGAGTAAGGGGAAAACAGCTATAGGAGAATAGTGAGCTTTCTTTGCTGTTTCTCCACAAAAGGGGAGCCTGTTCCAAAGAACTGAATGATGAAAATAGATCAGTCTTGCCCCAAAGATGTCTTTGAACCTCTGGACCAAGCTGCACCTGAAAAGAAATTACCCCTACTACTTAAGCTAATAATTCCCCCCCTCCCTTCTTCCTTTCCTCCCATCTTCCTTCCCTCCTTTCCTTCCTTCATTCTTTCCTTCCTTCCTTCCTTCCTTCCTTCCTTCCTTCCTTCCTTCCTTCCTTCCTTCTTCCCTTTTACTATTTTTTCAATTGAAAAAAATCTTGATTGATACAGAAAGGAGGACTCCCAAAGAGCATTCAAGGTCATCTTTATTTCTTTGTCCTCTCAGGCTCTCCATTCCTCTCACAGTTGCTCAGAGTGGCAACTGAGTTTTCCCTTAGATTTCCTAAGGGCCAAACTATGCATCTTCACACTCCATTTCCTTTCAGCCTAAAGGAGAGAGAATTGCTGTTCTCTTACAATTTGCCTTCTTAGGTTGCATTAAAAATTTAAAAAATATGTTCTCTTGTAAATCTCTACTAAGATTCATAAGCTGGACTTCTCCACCCTACCTAGTCTAGGTATATTTATTTATCTTAAGCAAATGCTTCTTAGAATTATTTGGCTATTCAGCAAAAACTCTGTCAAATAGCTTGGCCACATACCCACCTCTTTCACAATTATGACTTTTATTAACATTGACAATATCTGTGGGAATTAGTGCTTAATGGATTTCTTTCTATTGCTCTAAGAAGCCTGCCATAATAAGTCTCATTTTAAAGGGTTCCCAACAGTTGGTCAGCAGCATAGCTTTTTTTTTTTTTTTTTAATAAAGTAAAATTTGCTAATTATATCAATTTGCCTAACCTGTTTCTTTGGCATCTTTTTTTTTGTCTGGGTCTTCCCTTTGAATCAGAAGATAAAAAACATTAGGTTTGGAGGTTTTCCTATCAGTATCTGAAAGCACAGTTTTCACTTAAATTATTACACTTCTCTGTACCTACTTATATCAGTAAAGTGATTAGGAGTGTCTACCAACTGCAATTCTCAGGCTATGAATTTTGCATTTTTGAATTTAAATGATACTGCAGCACCATATGGCAAAGGAGAAAGGAGTGCTCAATTTCTTATCTGAGAGTTCCTCTCAAGCAAGGGAAATTGCCGTCACAGTCCAAGTTTCTCCTGCTCTCTGAGGCTTAGCATTACCTGCTGCCTCCCAAAGCACATATATACAGGATTTTCTTAAGTCACAGTGAGAAAAGTTGCTACAAACCATCCTCAGAGATGAGGAGAAACCATCTGAGTCAACTGCTGCCCATCTTCCCACAACTGGATGTTGAGGTAGCCATGAGTACAAAGCTCCAGAAATGGTAAAACTCCAGGTGTCTTTCACTTTCATGCATTTAGAAAAAAAAAAATTTATTTGACTTGAGGCAGAGCCATGTTATAGAACGTCATTCATTTCCCCCAGGGCATAATAAGCAGCAGCTACCAGTCTAATGCAATTATGCTTGGGAGCACCATGGGGACTCCTAAAGCTTCTGAAGTACAAGGTCAAATTCTACAAATGTCCAGGTGTACAAGGGGGATGCTGCTAATTTATGATTATGGGGACTCTTCTCTCTGAGTCTGTCACAAATTAATGGAACTCAGGGAGCTACACATCCTCTTTAGGATTATAAATGGGGTCCTGACATTTTAGACTCTCTGCCATTGTAGTGACCGAGTATCCTTTCTTTCACGTCCAACATTAGGGGACACCTTACTGCAAAATGAGATGGCAAACTTTCACTTGCTTTCTCTCAAGTTGGTTCATGATAATTCAAGAAGAGCAGAAATTCCCAGGGAGTAGAGATCCCTCTTGGCTATCTTGCTATCTTGCATATAAATTAAG
>CM053507.1:139148649-139206647 GCA_028627145.1 Eidolon dupreanum | reverse complement strand
ATGCAATGAAGGAGGACTTAATAAATATTTGATATTAATGACATTCTAAGATTATGCTATTTATGGTAGCCATTACCAAGTGAAGAGAAATAATTATTGCAAAAGAGCAAATAAAGTTCTGCCTTTTTTTTAAAAAAAGATAAATGCCATTAGTTCTCTTTTAGTCATTTCTAAAAGCTAAGAAAAATAGTGTCTTACTCAGATGAGCACTGTTAGGGGATAACCATTTTATACAATTGTATTCAATGCAAACTGAATTTCTCAGGTATCTTGTTAATTTTTTACATTCCTCTACTCATGTCAAGAGCTTAAGTGAATTGATAGCAACACATCCGTATAGTTCTATTAGACAACGCAATTTTGCCCGTTGCACATCGGGAATATATATTTGCATGCACAACTCAGTCTTATCATTTAGAACTGGCTAGAGACCTGTATAAATGTTATTAGGAAGAGCCCAATCCAAAGAAATAGCATAGAATTTAATGGAGAAAACAATAATGAAACAAGAATTATGTATATTATTTAACTCTAAGCAACTCCTTAAGTTTTGTCTTTTATTCTTTGACTTACCCATCCACTATTCAGTGAGATAAATAATGTTTTCAGTATATTGTTTTATTAATTTTTTCCCCATAAATAACTCACTAGCATTTATCGCGTAGTGGAATAGTGAAAAATCGCACCCAGGATAATACCAGACAATTTCTTCATCTAGCTAATGTTAAGGGAATTGTATAGGCTTGCTCCAGAATTCATTGGGAATCATTATTCACTGTCCTAGAATACATTTAATCATATTCACTTGTCCAAAGATTGCACTACACATCTCTGAAGAAGGAAAGTTATGATATAAAAAGAATCTTCAAGTCTGTACACAGTAGGACAAAATATGTGATGATTGTTCCTTGAAACCAAAGCAAGTAAGCTTAATTTAAAAACTTTAAGCTTAATTTAAAAACATCAGGCTAAAATGTAGCATATTTTAGCAAAACAAGGTAAAGTGCTCTTTCAAATTATCACACATTTCACCCTTCAAAATGTATTCTTTATTCATTTTCGAAATCGTCATCTTAACCACATTTAGACATCGCTTGCAAATAAGCTAATGGTATAGCAGCACAAAATGCTCAGACAACTACAATTATCTCTTAATTACACACAGCAGTCTTCCAATGTGTGTCCCCCTTCTGAGGATACTTCATGGGAAACAAAGAAAGTCAAGTAAACCAGTTAGAGATCCCACGCAGGCTTTTTGATGACAGATTTACTCTAAAACGCCATGGGGCAAGATACAGTAGCAGCAACTGTCACCAGGAAGAGCTTGCCCAGCTCAAGAAAATAATCGGACCAAATCTAATTATTCCATCCACACTGAGGGACTTGAAGAACTAGAAAACAAAGCAATGGAGATAATCCGATCCGCAAATCAGTGGCTTACAAGGAGCACCGGCCATCTACGTAGGAAATAACAAAATTTCAGGCAATTCACCTCAGGTTGTGTCACTGAGGGCAGTTTTATACCTTTGAGAAAGAATCAATATCCTTGTTAATATGAGATTCTATATTGTGTAGGGGAAATGGTCTAAGACCAGAAATATGTCAAACAACTCCATTTTATCTCCAGGAGAGATTAATGTAATTGGAAAAAGCCTATCAATTAATTAGTCAATACAAGTTTACTGCAGGACTCTTAGTTGCCAGCTCCATCCAAAGTGAAGTTAATAAAAAACTTTGCATATACTCTGTGCTTTTTCACACATTCTGTGACAAAGCTGCTGGGGGAAAGTGGCACCCAGACATATGTGGATGGTGTGAATGTGAAAATGGATCCACTGATGAGGGTGATAATAATTATTCTGTGTATGTAAATCACTTGCCAGACAACAAATGATGTTCATAAGCTTTCCTGTCTTTGATTCATGCGACAACCCTGTGAAATGAATAGGGAAGCATATTAACCCCTTTTTACAAATGAAAAAGTCTCTTGATTAATTGTCTGGAAATTACCAAGAGCTATGAGAATTTAAATACCCTATAGAAATACACACCCATTATTTCATTTACCACAGGAGAAGTTTACAAGAGTGAATAAACAGAAGTTTCTAGAACCAGGGTTGAAAACAGCTGTCATACCCTTATATCCAGCTCCATCTGAGAAATTTCAATTAGCTCCACTAATTAGCCCCATTTGAATCTTCCAAACATGCTACATCCTCTGTTTTCTTAGAGTATTTTCATATCTTTAATTCAGCTTATCATATTGCTCCTCTTTCTTTGTTTTCTCTCCTGCTAAACCAGCAGCCCCAGACCTGGCTTTATAACAGTCACCTGCTGAGTTCATTCAATTCACTTCCCTGGGCTCCACCACAGACCTGAATCAGAGATTCTTGTTGCAGTCTGCTACCAGACCTGCTTTTGTTGTTTGGAACTGTTAACTTGAGCTCCTTTGGGGCATTTGCTTTGTCTTTTTCATTTTTATGACCCCAGTCGAATACAGTGTAAGTAATACTCCAATCAATAAAAGTTCATTGGTGAACCTAAAGGAAGGTGATTCTAGGTGTTCACTTGATTATTTTGCAACTTTTCGGTTTGGCAGTTTTCAGTATAAAACATTGGAGAAAAAAAGAATGATTAGTTAAATAATCACTAACAAATTTAGAAATAGTTAAAAAACCGAAGTGAATTATGCTTTAATTTTAAGTTAATTAATTAATGTTTGTTGAACAAATGAATGAATGAATGATCTGATCTCTAACATTTTAACTGGGAAAAAATATTAGAAGTGAGAATTCTCAGATGGTAAATTCCATTAAATAGGAGAGAAGTAAATGTACCAGGAAGGTCTTAGAAGATGGAATAATTGGAAGCTAAAAAAAAGCTTCTCTTCTTAGTTGCATCGTTAGAATCTGCAACCAATTATTTTCCAAAAATTTCCCCATTCCATATTATCCCCTAAATAGAAATCCGTTTCCGCTTTCATTTCCAGTTAACCCTCCGTTGTCCACACAATAGATGGGGAACAGTAATGTGGATCAATGAGAGCAACAACAGGAAGACAGGCCAAGAAAGGTACTGCCTGGTTCTGATTAGCCTCAGAGTGCCTGCCATGCCCACAACCTCTTTCTGCAGAGCCTTTATATGAGACATTGTGCTTTATCCTCCACCATTCAGGTCACAGCTGATTGTAGTAGTGATGAGTTCCAGGTTCAAAGATGGTCAAAGGTCAGCAGTCTTACAAGTGACCTGGATCTATTCTGGTTCATGGCTGGCTTCTCTGAGGATACTGGAATATGAGATATACACAGGCATACAGCAAGATGAGGGAAGCATAGAAACAAAGGTAGCAAAGAGAGAGCTCTACATGTGGCAGCTGTGATGGGAAGAGGAAGAGTAGAGAGTCATTTGACAATGGCCACAGCAATAGAAGCAAAAGCACAAAATCCTTTGTCTGGATTCTTGATTTCAAGGGACAAAAACCCAACCTGAATTTGCATAGGCAAAAAAGGGAATTTATTGGCTGACACAGACAGGAAGATGTGGTTAGGAAGGACGAGAAGCAAGAATTGAACCCAACAAGAAATTGCTTTGTCTTGCACGCTTGTTTCCCTCTGAGTGTTTGCTTCATTCTTTCTTATTGTTCATGCAGAGAGAGAGGACATGGCCACCTGTGCCTTCAACACTAAAACATTGTGGGGAAAGACTCTGATTGGTCTTTCTTAGGTCACATAACCATTTCTGGACAAATCAGTTTGGCTGGAAGCCCTGGGTACTGTGGTTGTTGGTATTCAGTAGAACTTTATGGCTTGCATGGGAGAGAAAGAATGAATTTTCAAGAGAAAAAATAAATTTATCTGAAGAAAAGGGAGAAACTCTGGATTGAATAAACCATTGATACCCACTCTAGTAGCCATAACGACAGAATATTAGAGAAGGAATCAATGGACACCTATTTCTGAGCACATATGTACTTAAGATTTGGTTACATCATCAGAGCAGCTGCTGATCTCCTAGGGCTATAGTTTTTCATGTATATTAGCCAGTGACTACTGTAATAAATCATATAGCAAACAATCCAAAGATCTTAGTGGGTAGCCACAACAAATATTTATTTCTTATTCACGAGTTTGGAGTCAGTAAGGATGACTGTACTTTGGGCTTAGATGCTGGTATTTTCCATGCATTTCCTCATTCTGAGACAAGTACTATCTGGGGCATGCTCTTTTCATGATGAAGGGCACAAGCACAAGAGGTCAAACCAAACTACACAAGAATATTTTTAAGTGTCTCTGACTCTACTTGCATTATGTCTACTAACAACCTATTATCCATGCCCAACATCAGAGGTCCAGAGGAATTCTGAAAAGGAGAGAAAGAGAAAGAGAACGCTTGCTGGAAAATAAGAAAATCTGCCATAATCTTGAATGGCATTGAATGGCCTTCTAAGAGGTTTGCTGGAATTGCTTCTTGTGTTTTCTTGCTTTTCTATATATTTATTTAGTGGTTATATATCTCAGTTTAGAAATTAAATCATGCGTGGAATAGAACTTTATTTCCTCTAATGCAGTTTAATTCTATTTTGAGCCCCCATTCAGCTGAGTAGCTGAAACTTGATCTCATTTAATTCGAATTAACTGTCTCCAATCTTTTTCAAGACTGTATCTAAATCCTGGGGGGTTATGTATTATTAAAACACATCTGGAGAGCATCTGGCCTTCGAGTCATCTTTCTGCACAGACATACTCTGAAATGTTCATCATTTTTCTGTCTCAGAAGTGAGTCCATGCAAATGACCATTGAGATGTCACTTCTTTGGCTTGTTTTACTTATATACTACATTTAGGGGCTTGAGAATCATTCTGCTGCTTCTTGCTATGGTGGGTTCTCCAAGGCCAGCATGACCAGAGCTTTGCCTGCCTAGAAGCATATGACTTTCTCTGTGTTGCTGCCTAGTAGTGCCACCGCAGATTATTGTGTGTACTAGGTTACAACTCTAGGCAGTTCTACTCACATGAGAAAGAGATCAGGTACCCATCCGCTGGAACTACAAATCTGTCTTAAGTTTTGCTGCCTACTGGGGACTCTGACCAAGAAAAAGGATATACACACAATCTTGAGAACTTGTTGTTTTCCAAATATTTAATATGTCCTCAAGATTTCTCTCTTTCACCCAGCCAAAAAAAAATTTTTCTAACTTGGAGAACTAGTCTACCCAATAACCTTTCCCCACCCCTCCCTATTCTTAACCATGGAATTTTTCTGTCTCTGCTGAATAATGATGGCCTCCATCTGTCCTCCCATCCCGCAAAACAGGGCCTAGGACTTTGGAAACCCAAGCCAGAAATACTTCATTGTTTCAGCTTTCCATCAGGAATTGTCCTTTCCCTGAGGCAATGAGATTAGAAATGCCTAAATGCTCAGGGAGAAAAGGACATAAGAAAGAAATGAACTACTGGGGAAAAATAACCTCAAAAATATTATCTTTATTACATTTACAAACTGAGATAGACTCATCATGCTTCAGTTCTTTGGAAATTGAAGGAAATAAAAATCCAACAACATAACTTCCGTAAGTCCTATCTATTAGGCTTTAAATGAATTTGGCACTTCTAGCAAAATATAGATTTCTTCGACACTTTGAAAAATTATAATATTTCAAAATAAATGGCAAATCATTTACATTATTAAAATAGGGTTCAAGGGGAATTAGAAAGCTGTTCAAAATCCCCACTGTTTTCCCTATAACAAAAGGGAAAGCATGGCCATTTCTTTCGGAGTGATACAAAATACTGGGCTAAAGCATTCCTTCTTTTTCACCCCAATTGCCAAACCTGCTATTGCACACCTTCTCTGGGATTAGAGCTGTTTAGATATTTTGGTGTTTTTTTTTTTTTTTTTTTTTTTTTTTTTTAAGAAAGATATTCTTTGGTGGACTGTTTTGGAGCTGTTTGATCAGCCAATGAGACTATGACTCTCCATTTTATTAGGAGTGACTCCCATCTGGTCTTCCAGCCACCATGGTCATTCTAGCCACATGAACCAAGGCTGGATATCTGCTCTAAACTTGCCAACCTCCTGGGCATTGGGATTGAGACTGAAAGGAGGGTCTGACTCTTGGCTGAACCTGCAGTTCCTGAGAAATAAAAACTGGTTTGTGGAGCAAGAATATAGAAGATGCCTTTTGCTGAATGAGTCCTCCTAGTTTTGTAATCCCCAGGCTCTTTCTCTTCCTGAGGTCACATAGGTCTTTCTACCTCGATATCCTCAAGACCGTTGAGACTCTGCATGTCTCACAATAAAGCCCCTCCTTCATGAGCTTGAGCTCATCTCGTTGTATTTCTCTTGTTTGCAACAAAAGAACTTGAACAAACACACTTTTCCTTTTGCTGAGTTTAGTTAAGCCAAAACCCTACTAATATCAACAAATGACTTAATTAAACTAAGTAGGAAATGGCATCAAAAAGAACTTGAATAACCATGAGTAGCTGATAGCAATTACTTTGAAGAAAAAAAAACATAGTGGTGGTTACGTGTTGACTTGCAAAGTCCCAATCTATAATCTGTGTACATCAAACTGCCATTGTGAAGTGCTGGTTGTTTATGGGAGCAGAATCAAAAACAGTTATGTCAGTTAATGAATAGTGTGAACAACAACAACAACAAAAAAGGGAACTTTTACAGCCTGTGTGAAGCAGCTGAGCATTTAGAGGTGGAGGAAGTGCACAAGAACCAAGTTTTTGTTTTATACATAGGAGATTTTTGCAGTGCTTATTATTTTAAGCTACCAGGCTGCCCGCTTTCATGTATTGATATATTGACTTTGTAAAAAAAAATCATTAAAAAAATAAGTTTGATCACATGTTCATAGCCATCTGCTTCTGGTGACTAAGTTAGGGGAGCAGAATGCCAAGAAAGGATGTACTATCTTTTGTCAACCAAGGCAAAAATAAAAATCACAGATCAAAAATCAGAACTTTGGAGAAGAAGCATCCGGATTTCTTAAATAAGTCAAAAAATATGCAAACTGTAGACCTCTTTTGAACTGGAAAAATCTAACTTTTGGGGGTGAGTTTTGCCTGCTTGGTAGAAGATGAATGCAGATCAATGGATGCGGGTGCTATAGGAAGTGACTGTGGTTTGAGGGCTCAGGTCCAACCTCTTTCTCATATTGCTTGAAGAGAATTTCCTCTTCCCCTGTATCCTCTCTTCTAGTAGATAAAAATAAAAAAATGAGTCTATTCAAGTACCCTTAAAATGTTGCCTGATTTGATTTGTTAAGTACTCCATTTAAAGGCCCTGGTTCCCTGGTATAAGCCCCAAGAAACACTTGCCCTGAAAAGAGCTGTATACCACAATCACATCTCACATTATTGGCCAATAAGAGTGTCAAGCAATTAGCTTTTTATAGAGTGGGGAGACACAATTTTTCTTTTGAATTATATTTCTGGTTGTTTAAATTAATGGAACTTATTTTTCTTAAGGATGTTCTTAGAGTGTAGCAGTAGAGCATTTATTCTTCATTCTTTAACTTTAGAATTTATTTAATTTCTAATTCCACTAAGTCTACCCTTGGCCCTTGACCTCACTTTTGGCTGTTATATTTAGCTCTCTGTGATTGCTGTGGACAAGATGAGCTCTAGACAAAATTGGATGAAGGTAACATTTGTCACCGGCTCTTTTTCATCTTCCCCATTAGCACGATCCCCTTTCCTCCCTTATCCCCAACAAGCCACTCATGTTGCCTGGATGAGCCATCTTACACAGACCCAACTTTCTCTGTTATGTCCAGAAATCTCACTTCTGTACTTATTTATGGGCAAAGCCATATTTATTTATTTTGTTAACTTAAAATGTGTAACTATTGAACATATATCGTGTGCCAGCCTATGTGTTAGGAATATGGATACAAAAGCAAATGCCTTGGAAAGGGGGGGGGGTTCCTGTTTTCAAAGAGTTCACAGTCAGGAAGAAGTCAGATGCATACAAATGTACATATAAACAAAAACAAAAAAAAAAAATGAATAAATAAAAACAAAAAGCAAACCAAACTATCGTAATAGCGCTTAGGTAAATAATAGAAATTTGACATAAAAGAAACTTATTAAAGCCCTTGGGAATTAGAGGAGCAGGCAGAATTGGGAGGGAGGGGTTCAGCTCATCTGAATCAAATTCATTCCAGAAAAAGGATAGGATAGACAATTTTCAGATTGAGGAAATCCATACTTCATTATTTTAAATGGGACACATAAGAATGCATTCTTGTACACAGGAATGAACCACAGACCACGACCCAAAAATGGCAATTGAAAAACTTTTGAATTTGGGTCGACACTGGGAAATCTATCTTATGTTGTCATTGTGTTCATATTTCTTAAGAGACTAGGGATTGGATCATAATGTAAAATGTTGATCATTTCTTTGTACAAAAATAGTGTGCAATAAGATGGATATCTATTTTGAAGTTAGAAGCGGAGAAAACTAAAATTCAGATGAACCACACTGGTGTACTTATTGATTTGCTCTGGCTCAGCAATTTATCCTTTGCAATATAGGTTTTAATAAAAAAGGAAAGTAACATTTTAGGTTTCTTTGAAAGTCTATTATGAAAATAGACAATGACACTTTCTTCCTGGGTAGATTTAGTCTGATCCCCCCCAAATCTGTCAGGATTTTGCTTTGTATATTGTACTTATTGAAGAGCTTGATAAATGACATTATTGGTGTTAGCAGGTAATGGGGGAGTGGAGGTAAGCTTAGAGAAGCACCAGAGGTCAAAGAATGAACATTCTCCTTTTAAATTCATGTGCAAAAATGCCATCGAGTAAAAACACTCAAAAAATAATGCAAAATCTCCTAAGTTATGGTATTTAAGTGCTGTATTTATCCTAGTAATTTCGGAATAAAATTTGGTTATATTAGTGAGGTTATAGGTTTTAGGTACTGTCATAGAAAGACCTAAAATGAGTGTTTTAAATAAGGTAGAAGTTTTGGTATAAGCAGCACAGGGCTTATAGGACAGCTCCCATGTGTCAAAAACCCAGATTTCTTTTCTCTTGCATTCAAATTTTTTGAATTCCATGTCTTCATTGACAAAATGGAAATGATGATACCTCATCTCTCTTGTGAGGGTGTTAGGAGGTAATATATGCAGGGTGCCTGTTATATGTTCCTTACATGGACCTCTATTCATGCTGACTTCTATTGTCAATCTTGCGGGGGGGTCCTTTTAAATAAGTGTATCATAAAAGTGCTCTACTCTCTTCCTTGAACTGTAGTGCCTCTCTCTTTTTTTCTCTTTTGCTGGAACTATTTTGTTTTCCACTCAATGCCTTAGGCCTGTTTTGATGGCAAAGTGTGATCCTTGTGGGAAAAATAATACTGAGAAGAAATTTTTTTAGTGAATACCAGAGAGGAAGGCCTCTATTTTTTTAACCTAGGAAGGTTCTCCTAAACTTTCTTGCTTGCTGTAAGTACTCAAAATGTGTATTTGACCTTGAAACTCTAAGACATTGGAAGGGGTTCTAGGTAGTAGACATTTCTAACTTTCTGTGTCTGAAAGAAATGCTCATTTCAAAGGCCCCAGGGACAGGCAGAGCTATGGCCCAAGGTCCACAAGGAAGGATTTTCCAGCTCTCCATTTCTAGATGACTGAATTTGCACTTACTTTCTATATGGATTGGTTATCATGCCTTTATTTACAACCTTCTTCCTGTACCCTAACCTGGAAGGATCCAAACTTTCTTCACTTTTGGTTGTTGTGGGGGCTCAGCAGACAACTAATCTAGGATATCTGCCAAGAGCTTGGACTTATATGTGTGTATATGGTGCTGTGAGTGCCACCAGCCACGTCATCAGATATACCCAGGTAAGTACAATTTCCATGTGGTGATTTGCCTATAGGGAGAGAGCTTACAGCCAGAAAGAGTATATTCCTGTGGAACCTGCTTCATAACTCCATGAGTTGGGTCTAGCCCCTGGGAATGTGTTTTACAATCTAATAAATATAAGAGCTATAACAATGAGTTGCTTCTCTAAGTGTGGGTTCTAAGTTGTTAAAAACATAAATGCTTGGGTTCCACTTAGACCCTCTGAATCAGAATCTCTGGCAGAAAGTTCTAGGAATCTGCATCCCAGGTGATTCTGACAGCTGCTAAACTTTGCTGCTTAAGGTATATTATGGAGTCAGTCTCACTTGGGAACTTGTAAGAAATGCAAACTCTCAGGCCCCACCTAAGATCTACCGAATTAAAATCACATTTTAACAAGATCTTCCAGGTGATTCTTAATGCACATTAAGTTTGAGAAGCACTGACCTAATGGTCTGAGAACTGTCAAGCCCAAAGGATTCTTTTCTTGACAGAGGCAAGGCACAAATAGTATCCTTTTGTTGCTCGGGTGATGGAGCATGCACACAGAGGTGCTTCTGCAGGGAGCCAAGAATGGTTCTGGTGTAGTGAGGACTCTAGGGAAGGTGGTATTGGTCTACCATCTCCAGGGCTGGTATCTTTGAATGCTTCTGAGGCAGCACAGACATGGAGAGTTATCCTCAAATGATTTATAAGGCTGCAGACACAGGGAGGGGGACAGGGTACAGGGAGGGGGTTGGGGCAGAGGAGGAAAGAATTGCAAAGACCAGGTATTAACAGTAGCTGAAGACTTCTTCGAGAATGTATTTGGGACAACCTGCAGATCACCCGAAGGAATGAGATGAGACTTTGAGGGCTTTGAAGAGGCCTGACAGATGTAATCAGTGCAGGGCAAGACCTGCTGAGAACATACTCAGAGGCTGGTAAGGCTGATAGAAAGCAGGCTACATTATAGTTTGTTATACTAAATGAATGTAAATAGAAGTAGTGTTTATATGTCCCATTGGTTCTCAACCAGGGGCAACTTTTAGATACCCGAGGGGCATCTGATAGTGTTTGGAGACATTGACATTTAGTGGGTAGAGGCCAGGGTATACCGCTAAACATCTGCAATGTATAGGATAGCCCCTGTAACTAAGGATTATTCAGGCCAAAATTTCAGTAGTGCTCAGGTTGAGAAACTCTGAATTGTATCCCAAAGATGGATTTAAAAAATGAAAAACAATAAACGGTATTCCCTATCAACTTTACAGCCACCATTGGTGATATTTAGAAATTTATAGATTAAGCTAGCAAAGTGGGAATCCCTTTGACTGGCAATTGAGCTGACTACAGCATCATTTCAAATTGACTGTTTTTTTTCTAGTGCCTTTGTAGATATCAAAGTGGTACTGATAAATCTTGAATAGCCAGAGGAGTCTTCTAGCCTTTTAAAAATAATGGGCATTGTGTTTTTCCTGTTTCCTCATTTTTCAGGTATACTATAAGTTTTGAAAAATAATGACAAGTAACTCAGCAATAATGCCAATTCCTGCCAAGTGCTGAGAACTGTTATCAGGGCTCACCACTCAGAAGACTTCTGCTTTATCATGGGCTGTCCCCTCTAGGCTAGAGGAGAGGAAATGATTATCTATAATTTACTTGCACCCAGTACTTGCTTTTCAGATCTGATGAATTCTGAGCTTAAAAATCAAATTACATATATAGAAAAATTACATTTTTGGAATAACCAGTTATTAGGTTTTTATTCCTGTTATTGGCGGGTTACATTGTGAACTCATAGAATAAAGGAGAAACATGATTTTAGGAAGTCAAATTTCTGGGCAGGGCAAAAAAGACACTTTCCAGGGAGCACTATTGGTCTCAGCAAAAATCAACCAAGAGATGCATGAAAGTAAAAATCAAATTGATTTTTTTTTGTTTTATGAAAAGAGGAATTTAAGGAAGAGGCATGCTGTAATACATATAAAAAAAAAGCAGTGGATTTTAGATCTGATAGACTTAGCGTGAATCCTGGCTCTGAAGCATACTTACTGTGTGACTGACTATGGGCATATTTTTTACTGTTTCCATTTTGGTTAAAAAGGGACAATATTATTTACCTCATAGCATTGTGTATTGGTTAGCCATTGCTGTGTAATAAAGCCATAAAATCTCAATGGCATAATGCAATAAATCTTTCTTTAGGTCATGCGTCTGTGGAGTGGTGGCGTCAGCTGGGAGTTGACTAATCTAAGTTAGTGTGATTTTGTTCTTTGACAAAATTTTGTCAGATTTTGTTCTCATTCTCCTCCTGGGACCAGAGGGCTGCCTGAGAATATTTTCCTCTGTAGTTCAAGTCTCTGCATCATCAAGTTTACTAACACCCTAGTGGCCAAAGCTTGTCACGTGACTGAAACCAAAGCCAAGGGGAGGAGAAGTACACTGTGCTCAATCTGAAACCAAAGCAAGTCATACAGGCAAACTCTACATCACTGGAGCAGGAAGTATATACTTCCCGTGAAAGTGAGGGAGGGAGAAAGTGAATATTTCTAAACAATAATCAAATCTCCCACAGGCTGTTAAAATGATTACATGAATTTACGACTACAAAGCACCTTGCATGATATCTGGCACTAAAGTGTTTAATAAATGTTAGTTTCCTTTTCCCTCTCCAAACTCTGATTTTATAATGAAGAATGTGGAAAATAAACTAATTTCAGAAATGCAATCAAAATAAGCTTGAACTCGGTGTTATGATCAGTTGTGAGAGAAGGGATGAAAGGAAAGAGAAGAGATAATAAGGAAAATAATAAAATAGAAGAATAAGAGGAGAAAGAAACAAAACCTCAAATTTTGAGGTGATAAGGCAGAGGATAAAAAGGTAATATAATAAATGACAAAAAATGTAAATAGAAATAAAGCCACAGAAGAGAGGACCAATAAAAAGAATGAGGAGGAGAAAATGATTTAACAAGAGAATTGCCATAACATCTGAGGAGATTTTTCAAAATCTCTCTCCCCTTTCTTCTCTCCCTTATCTTTGAAATTCTGAACTACACATTTTTCACATGGAATAGGCTACAAAAAGTAGAGGCATGTTCATAGTTTTACTTTTTGTTAAGGTTATATGAAAGACTAGTGTTTTAACCACTATTTACAAGGTTACTGAGTGTACTTCATCCTTGATATGTCAGAACCTCTAATCTGAATGTGGCTATTATTTCAACCTACCAAGTGAGCAATTATCTTCTAAGGATGTGGTGTAAGGGAGAGAGAAACAATATTATAGGGATCAAATTAAATTAAGTTTGGTTTTTCCACTGTTACAACTTGGTTCATAAAGAGAAAAAAAATATTTCTAGAATAACCCATCTGATCATTATCAGATTGCTTGGTCTTCTATAGTATGAAAAAATTATACAGAAATTGTTTTCTAGAGCACAGTAGAGCCTTCAGTATAATACTCTGTCCACAAGTACCTTGTAGCATAACAGAAGAAATACTTTGGTCAAATTTGCCTTGCTTAACAAGGTACAAAAGGCATTGCTATTAAGATGAGAAGTGTTAATCTTTAACTAGGATCTCCTTGTAAAGAGCAATGGTAAATTGTCTTTTACCTCACATGCTTATATAGACAAAGACATAAAAATTCAGCCCTCTTTATTTTTTATATTGAACTCTTGTTTGCTTACTGCCTGCTCCATTTTGTGTTTTGGTCTTGGCTGCTAATAGCTAACACACAGGAGATGTTCGAAAATTGGGGCAAGGTCAGGAAAAGGCCATTTTTGAAATTATAATTAGCAAAAACCTCACTCGTTGTGGATGGGAGTAGAAATACAGAGAACCAATTCCCTCCACACTCATATTCTTTTAAGAAGAAAAAGCTTGTACTGCTTGGATAAATAAAAGGTTTTTTAAAAATACCTATCTATAAATCTATCAATCTTCTATCTACCTGTCTATCTATCATCTATCTATGGTGCCCTATCAAAAAGATAGGCCTAAAATGTAAAGATGTAAAAAAAAAAAAAAAAGTAATCTTCTGAATAATTATGTAAACTGATAGCCTGAGGTAAGGAGTGACTTAAAAATTCAACTGATGTTTAACTGAAGGGCTTCATGATCTCCATGGAACCTAGAAAAAAAAAGGCCAGAGTGCAAGAATTTTCTGGTGTTTTTCTTCTATCACTTTCTACTCACTGCTGGTCTCTTTGCTCTTTCTCAAGCACATCAAGCTCCTTTCCACAGTCAGGCCTTTCTACTTGCCCTGCCCTCATCCTGGGAAGCATTTCTTACCTGAATATCAACATGCCTCACTTCCTCACTATATTTATTTAGGGCTGTTTTAATATTACTCCCTCACGCAGGCCTGCCCTAACCATCTTTCATCTACAATTGCTCCCCCTTTCCCTTAACCCCCTGGCATGGCATTAATTTTCTTCAGATCATTCCCTACTATCTGACATTATATTATACACTTATTTTGCTAATTTGTTTATTGTCCGTTCTTTATTAGAATGGAAGCTCATGAGGGCAGTGTCTTCGTTTTGCTCCATGCTGTATTCTCAGTGTGCAAGGCAGTACCTGTGCTTGGCATATATAGTAGGTATTTCAACAAATTTTGATAAATAAATGAATGATTGTAAAGAGGAAAGGACATGACTTTTGACTATTTATCATAGTTCTAAAGATGAAAATATTCCTAATGTGAAGAAGGGCAATCCTTTAGCTATCATAGCTTTATGAAAAATTCACTTGAGTATATGCACTCATTCTCATAATAGCAAGTTGAACCTACTGGGCACTGTGCTAGGTACTGTTTGCAGAATTGAGGTGAATAAGCTGGGGTTCCTGCCTTCAAGGTCTCTAGAGGTGGAGAAGGGTCTCTCTATGTGGTCTTTGGAGGTGCTTTTCACAGACATGGCATGAATCATACTTTCTTAAAGTTACAAAGAGTGCAACCTGTCCAACTATACACACAACCCTGGGAGACAACATTTCTCTTCCCTTCAGCTAACTGGTACAAGATGCCACAGGACTTTGGTTTATTCATTCATTCATTCATTCATTCATTCAACAAACATTTATTGAGCATCTACTACATATAAGAAAAGTGCCAGCAACTGAGATACAAAAGTGATCCCAACAAAGTCCCTGACTGTAGGTTGCTTACAGTTTAGCGGGAAGACAGACAAGTGAACTGGAAAATACAGTACACATGGTAAGTATACAGGTGGGCTTCCATGAGAGGACATGGAAGGGGCTTCCAACCCTGTCTTGGGAGGTGGGGGATATTTGAGCAAGTTTTTCTGGAGGGGATGATGATAAGCAGAACCTCTGCAGGGAAGCTTGTATTCTGTTTATCTCCATAATCTTAATGTGGTATGTATTAAATTGATTGGCTTTGTTTCAAGGCTTTGCTTCTCAGCTGTGCGTTGAGTAGAAGTTTTCCAGTCATCTAAAGGAAAGGGTTTGAGGGCAGGGAGAGCAGCAAGGGCAAAGCTCTGAGGCAAAAAAGTACATGGGATAGAGTTTAGTCTGGTAGCAGCAAAGGATCAGGGGACAGACAGGGTCTAGGTCAAACAGGCTTTTCTGAAGAGTAAACCATTAGGATGAAAACTTTGGTGTTTATAAAAACTCCCTGGAGCAAATGTGTAAATTGAACTGGAGAGAAAGCCTGGGAAGCTGAAGCAGTGAACTGAGGAGAGAGAGAGGAAAACAGACAAGGTAATTCGCTGTTTTCTGGCTGGGCCCCTGTCACATGGTTGCATCATTTACTGAGGCAAGACAAAAAGGGGAAGAGCAGGATGGGATCAGGGAGGATAACTAAGCAAGGTGCACCATGATGCTGACTTTGGAAGATGGATGCAGGTCCTTTTCCTGTGTGTCATATTTTATTTGTTGTTGTTTTCTTAGCTTCTTCCTCTCATCCCAACATACACAAATGCTCACACACTGCTGTGCTGAGCCATAGTGGAGTCTGAGGCAAAAAGAAAAGGATCCTGCCTTTAAAGTTTTGGTATTTTGATCATCATGGATTTTTTACATAAATTCTGATTTTTAAGAAAGTATTGCATTATAATATTATTTATCTTAATTACTGAGTATGTTGGTTAATTTTACATGGCAACTTCACTGGGCCATAGAGTGCTCAGATATTTGGGCAAACATTCTTCTGGGTGTGTCTGTGAGGATATTTCTGGATGAGATTAACATCTGAATCAGTAGACTGAGTTAATCAGATTGCTTTCCCTAATGTGGGTGGGTCTCATCTAATCAGTTGAAGGCCCAAAGAGATCAAAAAGGCTGACCTTCCCATGAGAAAGATAGAATACCTCCTGCTTGACTGCCTTTGAACTCTGGACTTTTTCCTGCCTTTAGACTCAAACAGAAATATCAACTCTTTTGGTGGCTTATGACTTCTGGCTTTCAGAATGAACACACGCCCTTGGCTTTCCTGAGTCTCTAGCTCACCAACTTCAGATCTTGGGACTTCTCAACCTCCATAGTAACATGAGCCAATTTTATATATATACGTATATATTATTTCGTCTCTTTCTCTGGAGAACACTGACTGACATACCAAGTTTTTTTTGCATCTCCTTAAAATTTGTGCCTGAGGAAAGTGCTTCACCACTTGCCTCACCCTAGTCCCAGTCCCATACTCCCCCCACCAAACACCATCGGCAAGCTTCTTGAGGACTTGGACTAGGCCTGATTATTTTATAAGATCCATACCACTTACTCTAGTATCTGGCCCATTTTAAGTGCATAGTAACTTTTTTTTTGAATTAATGTAAATAACTAATTGTAGAATAAAACACTCATTTGTTCTGTGAATGAGCTAGGCATTGTTTCAGGATCAAGAATATGGAGTTTAATATTAGACTTAATCCTTTGAGAAGCTCAAAGACTGGCAGAGAAGACTTGAGGAAAGCAGCTCAAGAGGAGCATGACAATAGAGGGTTAGGTAGGGACTGGAGAAGTCCAAGAAATGGAGATTATTTATTTCCTCAGGGCCTCAGAGAAATCTTGGCATACCCAAGGAAGTATCACTTTATAGAGTTTTGAAACAGATGTAAGGTTACAATGATTAATGGTAGAGAAAAACATCCAGGTGGAGGAAACAGTTTGAATGAAAGCAGAAAGAAACGACAATGCTGGCCTTTCCGGGGAAACGGAGCAGATTTAGGAGGTCGTGATGGGTGATACTGCCACATCGCTGGGGAAGCAGTGGTCTTTTTGGCTCTGTCAGGGGCAGGAGAAGGGCGTGCTTGTGGAGAGAATGCGGGATCAGGAAGCATCTGGTGGGAGAACAGCTGTGTTTGTGGGGGAAGGTGAGGAAACTACCATGGAGGAAAAACAGCAGATAAGGGAGTGGGAGTAACAAGGCTGTGGAATAGGGGTGAATGTAAGGAAGTTCGTATAACACTTTGTGTTTTAGGATAAATAGGAACGAAGCTAATAAGAGTGCTATTTCTCTTAGCGGGAGGGTGAAGTGGGTAAAGGGGATCGAATATATGGTAGCTGAAGGAAACTGGACTTTGGGTGGTAAACACACAATAGAATATACAGATGTCAAATGATAATGTACACCTGAAAATTATATAATTGTTTAACCAATATTACCCCAGTAAACCTAATTAAAAGTTTAAAAAAATGATATTTTTCTATTGTGATATGCTATCCATAAACAAATCCACCCAATTATTTATACAGTTATGCAAACAATATCATAATGACATTACTAGAATTCAAAACACAGGAAAAAAATTTACCTACATTTTTACCACCCCGACAAATGGGTACTTCCATTTCTGTGTCTTTACAGCCTTGTAGGAATAGTTTCTGACTCTGTACTCAGAGTGTTGATATGATTTTATAGTCAGGCGATCTTGGATTCAAGGCTTTGCTTGTCACCTCTGAGCTCAGTAAATGTTATCTAATAAATACCTGTACTGTTCTTTGCAATGCTCTCAGCAAATGCATGCTGGCTTTTACAACAGGACCCCAGTGAGGCAGCTTAAAGGAAGATGTAGAAGTGAGTGCTGCCAGCTTTGTTAAAGGAAGCGTAGTTGTGTGTAAGCACCTCATCTAAAGCACTGTGCCAAAAGAGCGCACGGGGCAGAAATAAAGGAAAAGAGAGCAGATTATATTGAAGTGGTTGTAGTATTCTTCCTTTACTAAGGAGGAAGAATTCTTACTTATTTGGTCAGTTCAGAGTTTCCCTTTCTTATTTTCTAAAATTGGGGAAAATAAACAAACAAAATAAAGAAGAAAAACAAATAAAAACAACAAAAAACCTTTGATCTATATAATGAAGAAAATTACATCATAAAGCTCCATAATAAAGAACTAAGGTAAAGAAACAGCAGGGAACACCAGGAAATGGAATGGTTATCTTATAAACAACATCACAGGACATGAAAATGACATATTGATGGTAAGTGTTTAATATAAGCTTTCTGAAAAAAAACAAAACAAAAACTAAATTCTGAGTGTGTGTATATGTGTGTATGTGCACACACACACACATTAAGTTTATTATAGAGTCTATTGTGTAGTGCACAATTTACAAATAATAATAAAATATGTAATACTCTTTATTATAAATTCTATATAAACAATTGATTTTCACAGAATGCTTTCATCGATTTTTGCTGAACTCTTGTATCCATTGCAATTGACAAATGAATATGGTTCTGACAAATGTTGGTTAATATTTTCATGTATGTTAACAAGTTAGACATAAAAAAGTGTAACAACAAGGAATATGTCTAACTTTATACATTCATCACTGATGTGAGGGACTTCTTTGCTGAATCATAATAGTTTTAGGATACCAAAAGAATATTTTCTTAATTTTTTGTGCTATTCACAATGTAATGGCTGTAGGCATAACACACTTTCAAGTTTAATCTTTATTATTAGCATTTTCCCATGAGTCTTGTAAGTCTGGAAAATCAATAAAACAAAAAATCAAGCCCTGATTTGTAGTGTTTGCTGATTTCCATGGTGTAAACATTCCCTCCATGGCCGGTTTCGAGCTACCGTCATGACATTGCTGAACATGGAATTGGGAAGAGATGCCAGGAAGCACTGTAATGCATTATTTCCACAGTATAGACACAAAGATGTAAAGAAGCTGTATTAGTACAGAGAGTAGTAAATATAGTAAAATAATTAAAAAGTGATAAATTTTGAGTGTTTAACAGCTTTATTGAGTTATAATTAATATACAAATAAATTGCACATACTTGAAGTATATAATTTAATAAGTTAGACATGTATACAACTGTGAAACTATCACCACAATTAAGATGATGAACATATCCATTACTCCTTAAAAGTTTCCCATACTCCTTTGTAATCTCTCTTCTATTGCTTCTTACCATGTCCCTCCAACAACTGCTGATCTGCTTTTTATCACTCTAGATTAGTTTTCTATAAGTGAGGTCACTCAGTGTATACTCTTCCTCTGTCTGGCTTCAGCATAATTATTTTGAGATTCACTCATGTTGTTTCATGTTTATTTCTTTTTCCCTCTTAATGGTACACATTCATCACCTGTGTTTATAATTTGTTTTGTTGTAAGTTTATATAATTTAATTTTTAATAATGGATGTTGTTTAACAACCAGCTTGCAAAATTCCTGAAAACTTCATAATTGGCTCTTTCAAGCTGGTGTAAGATGGCTCTGGCATACCTCTGGTGGGATGTGTGTGCGTGTGTGTCTGTGTGTGTGTGTGTGCCTATGTCTAACTTTAGAGAAAAGGCTGAGAGACTTTGGGCCAGCTGCAGGGGTTGGGAATAATTGAAAAGGAATGAAAGGCAAAAGAGAATTTCTAACAGTTCTTCTGTGTTCTCTCTTTGGTGTTCTTTGAGAAAAACTGCAGTGAAATGCTAATTAAAAATTACTTTTTGGTTGATGGCTTGTTATTTTAATTAACGCATGACTGGACCATAATACAGATGGGCTTTGGGTGTTTTACATGAGGGACTTTTATTATTGAGTGTTTCAAGGGAGAACTCCAAAAGCCAGAATCAACCTGCAAATTGTTCAATGGAGGAAAACTGGTAGAGAGGAATTTGGATCTGATGGTTGGGCACAAGGATTCTGGAATTTGACGCTCATATACCGAAAAGTCATGTCACCCATTAACCTCTCTCAGAATGCACTGGACAGACAGGAATGTGGAAGAAGGCCTGGGCTACATTCTGTGTCACTTGCAGATTATCCTTAGGAAGATATAATCTGGGATGTAATGCTCACTGTGTACTGGCCATAATATTATACCTGTTCTTATGAGAAGTGGGAACCAATAGAGGAGATTCATGCCAAAGTGAAATAAGGGGTTCTGGTTGATGGGGACACTGATGGCTGGGCAATTATTCCTCAGCTTTAGCCATAGATTTCCACGTAGGATTTGGCTAGGGTTTTTAGGAATTTTAAATTCTAAATAAAACATAGAAATCCAGGTTTTTAGAATTAATCTAATTTTCAAATGTTGGCTCAAATATTTTAATACCACTCTGTGGGCCAAAAAGAACATCCTTGTGAGCTGGGAAGAGGCTCTTGTCTCTGACTTAATCTCTCAGAACCTATTTCTTCATTTGTAAAGCAAGAGTGATACCCACCTCAAAGAGCTGTGGGGAGAATGTAAGAAAGTAGTGTATGTGCAGGGCAGATAGTCATTTTGATATCTGATTTTTTTTTTTTCATAATGAATCTGCCTGAGAAAGAGGAAATTCTTAGATTCCATCCTAGTGGGTAGGAAGCTAAGAATGGATGTTCCAAAGAAGACTAAGAGGATAGAGCCTTCAAGATTTATTGAAACTGGCTGTTCTGATTCAGGTCTTCAAAGCTATCCTAATTTACATTTCTCAACATTTTCTTTTGGGGGTGTTGTGGTCAAGGATTTGGGTCTAGCTCGTTTGAGCAATGAGCTTGGATTATAGAGGAGGATAATTAAACCCATCCTCTACTCATCCCTTGTTAGCTGTGTGACTTTGGCTCAGTTACTTAACTTCCCTAAGCTTTAGTTTTCTTATCTTAAAAATGAGAATAATAATAACTTTTCTCATAAAATAGTTGTCAAGACTCAATGAGTTAATACATATAAACCCTTAGTGTAAATTGCCAGGCATATAGTAAATATTCAATAAACATTAATTGTTATTAACTTTTATGTCTTATTCAGGTGGAAGATACATAAAACAAATTTTTTGATGAAACTTGTATTTTCAGGCAAACCACCTTACTTAGTCAACATTGTGAGTTATTTTTTTCTCTGGGAGAATTGTTATAATGTAATAGATAAAATCTTTGGATATATTGCTTAAATTATCCCTTGTGAGACTCCTTACAGAAAGAGAATAGTGTCAGTTGTAAAATGTTCTAAAACAACAAATTGACCTTTAAAGAAAAGCAATTTATTCATAAAGTAAATTACCAAAGAAAAGAGGGAAAAGGTCTTCTTGTATATTGCTAGTATCGTATCTTTGGGCTAGTGCATTGTTTTGCATCACTTGTGTTGGTGACACGCTGTGTATTAAGAGTTTCTTATTTCAGAGCTAATGGTTCCTATGAAAAAAGAATATTGAAATTTACTACAGTAAAAGATACATGATCTGTTCTACAGAAAGCCCCACAGGCAAAAACAGTAGATGCAAAATGCAAATAGTGAATGAGCTCTTCCAAAAAAGTATCAACTGGCAATTAAGCTCCTTTTCTAAAATAGACAAATTTCCATAGCATGGTTAAACATATGGATCATTCTTATTTTTATTACTATTATTAGTAGTAGGAACAATAATAATAATTACTGATGTTTAATAGTTTTTCCTTGGGACTATTTTTTGGGTAAACTGCATTACAGTCTTTATCTCACTCAATTCTCTCAACAACTCTGAGTTAAGGGCTATTATTACAGGTTTCCCCCACTATCCAAAAGTAGAACATTTGTATGAAAACTTTCATAAGTCAAAATGGCATGAAATGAGGGAAGAATTACCTTAGGACACATTTTGCTAACAGAAGCACAAAATACATCGAGATAAAGTACCGATGCTCATAGACACAGTTGAAAGCTATGGTGGCCTCATGATGAGATGTAGTTCCCAAGAGGAGGAGCTTGGTGGTGCCACCACCACTCCCAGTGTGTGCTGCCTCTATACTGACTCACTGCAAAGCAAACACTAAATGCTATTTTTATTTTTTGCCTCCTTTCATAAAAATAAAAATCCTTTTCGGATTTCTTTTCATTATCAAAAACAGGTTCTAATGTAGGTCTTTTGTAAAAGTGAAGTGGCGTAAAGTGAACTTTTCAAAAGTAGAGGTATGTCTGTATTCTTGTTTTTCAGATGAGGAAATTGACACTTTGGAATGTTACCTAACTTGCTTAGTTTCACTAGTTTGTAAGTGGCATGGCTCGGCTAGCCTAGAATTGCATGGCTTTGATGGTCATGATTCTACGAGGGCATGGAAATTTTGATGGGTGAGGTAGAAAGAGAGAAAGAAAGACTTAATTTTGAAGCTTTAAGCCCTTCCCCAGAGAGTATGTCTGGATTCAGTGCCTCACTGTGGGGCTTTCCACAGATAAAGGAATTGGGCTGCTGGGGGCTCAGGGGAGAGGGAGAAGGGAAGACGAAAGGTCCAAGAGGGAGGCAAACAAGCAGTGGTAGACTTTGGATGCTTTTGCAGTTTTGGCAGCAGTGTCGACATCTCATGCTTGTTATTTCATATCCCGACCTATTTGTTCTGACTGAGAATAACTTTTATTGTCTCCATTGGTGATCACCATTCTGGAATTCCTAGGAAGTTCTGCTTTCAAATACTGTGCTCATAAGTATATTTACCCTTGTCAGATTAAGTTTGGGAATCCTGGTCTTGCAGTTATGGGCATAGTTTCCTGAGTCCCCCAGTTCCAGTTCACTGACTCCAGCTGACAAGGTGGGTCCTCTCTCTGAGTGTTGTCAGCTTCTGTCCGAAGACAAGAACATCCTAGTGACAGGCTCCGACAATCTCCCACAAGAACATCTTAGTGACAAACTCTGACAATCTCCCACTCTCCTGTGTGGGGAGAGAATGTTGTTTAGAACTCGATATTGTTGGTTATTTAATTTGCAGTGTCATCATACTTCATTCATATTATTTAGTGAAATAGTCTAAATCCCTTTCATGATAATAATTTAACATATATACATACCTTGATCACCTTTAAACATAATTGGTGATTTGGATGAATTTATCTATAATTATAGGATGTTGTTCTTGACTATGTTAAGGGGAATTTTTGACAAAGAAACTACTTTAATTATGAAGTTGTTGACCTTGAATTGGATAAGATACGAGCTAGTATGTATCCAAAGATTTTTGTCATAGTAAAAACAAAATACTGTTTTCGTGTTGGTTTTGGAGCCCACCAGCCACACCTTGCTAGGTAATGCTATAGAAAGAACAGTGGACATCAAGACACCTGGGCTCCAGTTTTGACTTCGTCATTGTATCATCCAGAATTCTTTGGTTGTAAGTTGCAGAAAGGGTAACTCAAGTCACTGAAGCATAGAAGAAATTAATTTATTGCTTATATAACCTAGATGTTCTGGGGTAGATAGATCTGGCCTTAGGTACATCCAAGCTATAAATTATGTCATCAAGACTTAATTTCTTTTCGTCTCTCCAAGCATGCTTTCTGTTTGTCTTCTTCACTTTCAGACTACAAATGGCAGCTTATAGCAGCTCTGGTCTCATTTTTCTCCAGGCTCTAGAGCATCATGAAAGGGCAAGAATCTTTCCCAGTAATCCTATGTTTCATTCCGACTGAAGAGGACTCACTCATGTGATTTCTGAATCAATCACTGTAGTGCTTTAATTGACCATGTCTGGATGGAGCCTCATCCAGACCTCATAAAAGTGGGAAAGGGGGGAATCCCCAATCAAAAGTTGGAGCTGTAACCAGGAGAAGGGGGAATTTACATTGGGGAGTGTCAATGCCACTCACCAGTTGTGTAACCTTTAGAGGGTAATTAAACTCCTGTGAAAAGTAGAGTTAATGTCTATTTTTTTTTTTTTTTGTAAAAAAGTGGATTATAGGAGCATTTGAGATCTAACTTCCTGTCAGTGGTCATCAGTTTTGGCTAAGATAAACTCTTAAAAATTTTTTTAAGTGGATTATGAATAATTTATAGACTATGTATACCAATACTAGTGCTTCATAAACTATACGGTGCTATACAATTTTATTATTTTTAGAAGTTTCTCTAGGTTCTATCCTTAGAAATGAAATTGATGAGTTATATATACACTATGTACATCTATGTAACCTTACACGGTAATGCCAAATTGTCTTCTCCCATTAGCAGTGCATGGAGTCCCCGTTGTTCTATATTGTCTCAAACATTCAGTATTACACTTTTTGGTTATTTTCTAATTCAGTGGGTATGAAGTAGTATCTCATTGTTATAATTTGTAGTTTCTTGTTAAATAACAAAGAACATCTTTTTAAAATATTTATTGACTATGTCATGTTTGTTGGTTATATTTGGAGATGTACTTGTTCATATAGATTGTGCATTTAACTATTGTGCTGTTTGTTTGCTTTCTCAACCATTCAGGGGGCTCTTTTGTAGTTTCAGGTTACTAATACTTTGTTGGTTACCTTTACAGATACTTATTCCCACATTGTAGCTTGTCTTTTTACTTTTCTTATGGTGTCATTTGATGGATATATGCTTATGATTTTAACAGTCCAATTTACCAATCAATCTCATTCTATAAGGTTTGTACTTTTTGTGCTTTGTTCAAGAAAACTTTCTGCCCCCTAACTCGCTGGGCTGTAAAGATATTCTTTTTTAAAAGTTTGAGTGTTTTGCCTTTCCTATTTGAATTTTTAATCTATTAGGTAAGTATTGTATATGTTGTAAGGGAGATATTCAGTTCCAAATTTTCTACATGGACAGCCAACTGTCCCAGTACCATTTATTCAGTGACTGTCTTTCCTTACTGCTGGGAAGGGCCACTTTTATTATACATCAAGTATCCTTAAAACATGTATCTGTTTTAGGCTCTCCTATTCCTTTGGCCTATTTTTCCATTCCTGTATCAATAAATGTATTTAAAAGAAAAACATTGGGAGAGGAGGGAGATTGACAGGGCAAAGGGGGTCAAATATATGGTGATAGAAAGAAATCTAACTATGGGAGGTGAACACACAGTGTAAATATATATATGCTTTACTATTAAAGTGTACAGCTGAAACTTATTGGATTTAATTAACCAATGTCACCATAGAAAAACAATTAATTAATTTAAAAAATAAATAAAAGAACAACATAAGACTTGTACATTTCTAGTGATGGGATATAAGTGGAGTGTGGCATAGAGAATCAGTATTGCACTCATAAAGGCTCTTCCCATGTTTCATCATATATCCCAACGGTAATTTGCTGATCTGTTTCAAAAGTTTCATTAAATTCTACCTAATAGATATCATTGCTAATATCTGTTTTTGTCCACTCATGTGGTTTTTATCACTTGTGGTATTTGAATTAAATGAAATTGAGTTTCCCTGAGGGATTTGGGAAAGTTTCTGTATGTATTTTTACCCATAGGAAACCTAGAGAGTGTGAAGTACCTTTGGGAGGGGAACTGAAAGGATAACACATTCGGAGTGGAGGGTTCAGTGGTCAATAAAGCTGGGAGAGAAGCAGATGGGAGAAAGGGGCTGCTCAGAAGCTGGGATATCAGGGCGTACACAGACCCTTTAAAAAAGCCCAGAAGGAAAAGGATCCTTATGTCTCTTTTAGCCTATGGCACACTATTAATATTCAATGAAATACAGTGGTAATAAAATAAAAGCAGATTAAAGTTAGGCAGAAAGGATGTACATAAAAAAATGTATATAATTTTTGTGAATATAAATTTTTAGCCCAAAATTTTTTGTCTCTCTGTGAATAGGTTTACTTATTATTGTATGTACTATCTCACTGTGATTTTATATTAACAATGCAAAATAGCTCAATTCTTCTCTCCATACTTGAATTTTTTAGCCTTTCTTAAGTGGCAATGACTGCATTTGTTGTTCTTCAAGGAAATTCTTTATCCATAGCACCTCCAAAGAACAAGCTTGAGCAAAATTTCACGAAGAGGCGAATTTAAAAGGCTACCTGCTTTTAAAAAGCTAACTCTATTGGTAAAAAAAAAAAAAAGTAGGAGAGTAAGATTCTAGGAATACATGATTAAAATAGAAACTAAGCTGTTTAGCTCAGAGGTCACGTCTTTTCAGGCTGTAGTGTCTGGCACACAGTGTATGTATGTGGTGGTTATTGATAATAATTATAAGTATGAACTGTGAAATGTGTAGGAAAGCAGCTGCCCTAAGATGAATTGGACTAGAGCCACAGTGAACAGTGTCTGATTAATTAAAAACCCTGGTCTTGTTAAAATCACCGTTCTATTCAACAGAAGCCAGCCAAGGAAATAGACAACAAGGTTAAAGACTGCATGTGCAATTCAAATGTCAGCTGTGCTCCTGGCCTTTGACATCCACATCTGAACATGTTGACTATTAGCCAGCTTGGATGCAGAAGTCAATCCTTTTTCATTTCCCCAACAAGAATCCTTCCATCCATAAGCATTACCAAGCAAGGGAGAATTGGAACAAACATTTCGTAGAGAAGTTGAGGATTTGGTTTCACATTTGCATATCCCACAGGAAAAAAGAGTTTAAAAGTCCCCTTAAATATTTCTGATTTTCCCAACTATTTGGACCTACCTCAAATGGAAGATCTTTCTCTCTGGTTCCTTCCAGGTACCCCAAGCCATGCTGGGCTCTTCTTTCTACACCCTTCCTATATTTTTCTTTTCCTCACTCTTTAGAGCATCTCAAGTTCTCATCACCTTATGCATGGTTAGCCACTATGTTTTATCATTTGGTCATGGCCTGGAGGCTCTTATATTCACTCTATGGGGCTTATTCATTTATTTAATGAGAGTTTATTGGGTACTTACCCATGTTCCAAACACTGTTCTCGGACTTGAGGATATAGTAGTGAGCAAAACAGACAAAAATCCTTACTATCAAGGAGCTTATGTTCTAGTGGAAGAAGATAGACAAAAATAAGTAAATAAAAGAAATTTGTAATTAAAATGTATAACATCAGCTAGGAATAAGAACAATGTACAAAAATAGGTCAAGGAAGAGCTAAGGGATTCTAGAGGGGGGTTGCAGTTTTTATAGGGTGGTCAAGGAAGATTTTGCTGACAAGGTAACATTTGAGCTCATTCCTGAAAAAGGTGAGGGAGTGAATCTTGGAAATATTTGAGGAAAGAACATTTCAGCTAAAAGAAATAGCAAGAGCATGGGCTCTGAGGCAGAAGTGTGTCTGGCTTATTTCTGGGACAACAGGGAGGCCATCGTGGCTGAAGCTGAGTGAGTAAGAGTGAGAGTAAATGGAGATGAGGTTAAAAGGATAATTGGTCATGATCCTGATGGGTCTTATCCTAGGAAGATTTTGGTTTTTATATTGAACAAGATGGGGAGACATGGGGGATTTAAGGCAGAGAAATGACATGATCTGATAAATCTCTCTATGGCTACTGAGTTGAGAATAGACTATAGAAAGTAAAAAGAAACTGGTTAGAAGGCTTATACCATAATTCAGACTGGAAATAATTGTGGCTAGAAGAATAGCGAATGAGGTGGAGGTAATGAGAAGTGTTGGATTCTGTACACATTTTTAAAGGAGTGTTAATATACTTTGTTGATAATGTGGATGGATATATGGGGCAGGGGTTGGGAGGAAAGAGCGTAATAGATGACCCTAGGCTTTTAGGTTCAAGTACCTGAAAGAATCGGTTTTCACTTTCAGCGATGGGGAGGACTCTAGGGGGTGAGGTGGGAGCAGATCAGGAATCTTATTTTGAACATGGCAAGTATGAGATAACCACTGGATATTCCTAGATGTTGACTAGGCCCTTGAGTGTAAGATGCTGAAGTTCAAGAGAGGGATCAAGACTCGAAGTATAAATTTGGGAATTGTAAACATATAAATAATAGTTAAAAGCATGAGAATTGTTGAGATCAACAAGGTGGCCGGCTGATATAATCTAATGACATGATATTCAAAAGTTATCAGAATATTTTATCTAAAGAAATAAGACGCTTCTCCTAAGTGGATGCCTGTCTACACATTGCTCTGGCAAGGTTGCAGACACATAATACTCTTCATGATCTTACCCCATATTTTCTCTCTGACTACTCTTCTTGCCCTTGCTCATTCTGTTCCTGGCACACTGTCTCCCTTGCTATTCCTTGAACTTGCCACATATGCTATGATTTAATGGCTTTGGCACTTGCTTTTTTTTCCACCTGAAAGGCTTCATCTCGATTACTTCTTTCAGATCTCTCAGTGTCACCTTGTGTGTTACTTATCTCTTCCTGCATAAAAAAATTTTGCTATAACTCTTAGTGGCTTAAAACAACAACAAACATTTATTATCTCAGAAAAATTAGAACGAGTGTAGCTGGGTAGTCTGTTTAAGGGTCTCATATGAGGTTGGAGTCCAGACTTCAGCTGGGGCTGCAGTCATCTGACGTCTTGACTGGGGTTGGAGCTTTCACTTCCAAGGTTGTTCATTCACATGTCTGACAGAATGGTGCTGTTAGTGGGAGGTCTGATTTGTTTCCACATGGGCCTCTCTCAAGGCTGCTTAAGTGTCCTCATGACATGATGCCTGGCTTGCCCCAGAGTGAGTGATCCAAAAAAGCAAAATGGAAGCTTCAGTGTCTTTTATGACCAGCCTCAGAAGGCAAATGCTTCAATCTTTGCTGTACTCTACTATACAGAAACCAGCCCTGATTTATTGTGAAAGAAGACTACACAAGAGTATGAATAGCAGATGAGGCTTGCTGAGGCCCATCTTGAAATCTAGCTACCATCTTATCAGAGATGCCTTCTCTGATTATCTTGTATGTTATAGACTAAATGTATGAATTCCCTTCAACTGCATATATTGAAGCCCCAACCCCAAGTATGGCTGTATTTGTAGTAAGAAAGTAATAAATTAAGGTTACATGAGGTCACAAGGGTGAGCCCCTGATCTGATAGGATTAGTGTCCTTGTAAGAGACATCAGAGAGCTTGTACCAAAGGAATATCATGTGAGAACATCGAGAGAAGGCATCTAACTGTGAGAAAATAAATTTCTGTTGATTAAGCCACACTGTCTTGAAGGCCCAAGCAGACTAATATACTATATAAAAGAGCAACCTTGGCACTTCCCATTCCTTTATTATGATTTATTTTTTTTCATAGTACTTATCACAACCTGGCATTTTATCAATTTGTTGATGTGTTGTCTATTTCTCTTTCCTAGAGTATAAGCTCCCTGAGAGCAGAAATTTGTCTATTTGGCATATTGTTGCATCCTCAATCCCCAAAACAAGGTGTGGCACATAAACGTGCTCAAAATTATTGTTGAATGATAAATAAATAATGGATATTTGACCTTAATTTGTTATTTCTTTTCATCATCCCCTTGGTGGCCATGGTTGTTCTTACTTTACTTAAACCTGGTGTTTGTTATACTTGAGCACTAAATCTGAAATCAGCTGAAAGAAAGACAAGTATTTAAAAAATCTCACTAAATCAAGTGCTTGTATTAGTCATGTAATGTGTTCTTTGAAAAGTAACGTAGTGGAAATATAAGCCCATCTGAGGTAATTTGAGATTGTTCCTGCCTAAGCAGTAAACTGTTGAAGACCTAGAATTCTTGGGGCAATTTTTCTTGTTTCATGGTGGGAATTCTGTACCTTTATAGAGAAGTCGAAAGACTATATAATGACTAATCTTGATGAAATGCTGTTTGTGTTTTTGTGTGCATGTAATAATAGAGTGAGACTCGAAAGACAAAACACATTTCTATATATTCCAATTTTTTCATCATCCTTTTGTACCACTTCTGTAATTAGAAGAGAAAAAGTTATAAAATATGAAATAAAAAGAAAGTAATAATTTTGAAGTAAGATAAACTCATTCATATCTGTCCTCTGCTTCTCATTGATTAGGTTTATTATTTAATCTGAGTCTTAGCTTCCTGCTCTGTTGATAGGAGACAATAATATGGAACTTTGGCTTTGACTTAGGTAGAAAAATATCACAGTGTTGGAGTGTGTTGGCTTATTCTGACAGCCTTTCATAAACTCCTAAAAGAATGGGACAAAGTGTAGCCCAAGCTGGCTCTTATAAGAGGAAACAGGATATAACCTTGCGAGTTCTTTCTGTTTGCAAAACCAGAGGCAGCTAGATTGGCTGATCAAGGACATCACTTCATTGCCAAGGACAGGAATTCCTGCCAGTCTTCTCTGGCTAGATGTAGAAGATGTTAAGGATTTGTTGTTCTGGTTGTCCTTTCTATTTGCTTTTATCCAAAAAGGAGGCTACTGAGGTTACCTTATATGGTATATCGGAAACATTTAAATTTATCATTGCTAGACTCTGAGAAGTTATACATGGAAATGATTCGAGGGAAGCCACATTCCCCAGAGATGCTGGACTTCGTTGTCTCTCTCATAAAGCACCTTGGCCCATAATAAATGCTGCTACTATCATCATCATTATTATTAATGCCACTATTTTCTCTCCCTCTGCAGTAAAACAGACACCACCATTAATCTCACTTCATCTGGACTCGCTTAATACTTGCAGGCCTAAGATTCCAAAGAAGCATGGTCATGCTTACAGCTGAGATTTTTAAAAAGCTAGAGCAACAGGAAATCAGCATACTTTCAGCCAACAGGGCACTAGAAGAATCTAAGTTAGTAGGAATAAATTAGTCATAATTTGGCTACTGATGTACTCATACAATTCTAATCAAACTAGACTGGGAACACAGGGTACTTAGAAAGGTAGATCAATAAACAAGAAAACTACTGGAAAAACCTACCTTATAATGGTTGGACTTTTCACCTTTGGCCTCTTTTCCATGCTTCTGAGGTGGATCAGTACTGTTCCACACTGCCAGACTCCCCTCTCTGGCTCCCTTCCTGTCTTTGCATGTCTATCCCTTTATATCTCTTCCTTCCACTTTGAATTTTTCTCTGTATACTCCCATCCCTTGCTTTTGAATGGGCTTGACAAATTCTCATAGCTTTTAAAATCTGTTACATTGCCAAGATAAATAGGTTTCAGACTTAACTGACTACTAGGGTTTGAATGTTTGTATTCCCCCAAAATTCACGTGCTGCAATCCAAACCCCCAAAGATGGTAGTATTAAGAAGTTGGACCTTTCGGTGGTGCTTAGGTCATGAGAGTGGAGCCCTCATGAATAGGATTAGTGCCCTTTTCAAAGAGGTCCCAAAGAGATTCCTTGGCCCTTCCACCATGTGAAGAGATAGGGAGAAGGCATGAACCAGGCTATGAACTAGGAAGACTGCCATCACCAGAGAATGTGATTATACCGTCACCTTGATCTTGGACTTCCCAGCCTCCAGAGCTATAAGAAATAAGTTTCTGTTGTTTATAAGCTACTCAATTTATGGTATTTTGTTAAAGAAACCTGAATAGGCTAAGACACTGACTTTGTAAATACCATCATTACATTGAGTTGTCTTGAACTTGGGGGAAAAATGATAATATCTCTTTCCTTAGAATGCTAAATCCAAATATTTGTTACTTATCTAAACTCAACCTAAAGTAAATTTCTGTATTTCATTGATAGAGACATAGCCATTTAAAAAAAAAAATCATAAAGTTATATCAAGTTCTTTTTTGGGCCCACATTATGTTGTTGAAATATTTGTATTAGTTACTTGCTTTAAACATGTGAAGAAATCTTACATTCTATTTTGGATTTCTGAATTTTCTTGAAATCGAAAGATCTGGCAACACCGTGCCTGCATTTCTGCAGGCCAGTGGCTGCTGTAGCTGTCATAGCTTCCCTACATTTGTGGGCAGGGGCCCTTTAGTTCAGCATAATCCCCATCTGGGCCACTTCATGCATGCCAGGCACCTACAGGCATTTTAGTGTTTGACCTCATTGTTAGAGAAAGTACCCTGTAGTTTCTTTGTGAACCTTGTCACCTTCTCCTAGAAGCAGACTTTAAAACGGAGCTATGCACAGAGATAGGAGAGAAGTTCATTAACTATGATGAAAGAGCAAAAGTTGCTTTGTTCAGAGGGTTCACACCTTCATTCATTCATTTGTTCATTCCCTCATTCTTATTACTCTACTTTCTATCATTGCCTTTGCTTTAATTCTTTAAATAGACATCATAAAAAATGCAAACAGTACAAAAAGGTATATGTAAAAAAAGTAGTGTCTCTCTCACTCAAAACTCCTAATCCTCCTTCCCAGAAGGTACCTCTTTTACTAGATTTGTGTGTATTTCTTCCCAAGAAATTCTACATATGTATATGTTAAGATATCTCCCCCCTCATGTTATTCCAAATGGTATCAAACTGTAGACTGTTCTGCCTCTTCCTTTTTTCACTTAATAATATACCTTGCAAGTTATCCTACATCAGTATGTATTTGCCTCATTCTATCTAAAGCCTGCATAGCATTTCATTTTATTCGTACACCATGATTTGTTTACATTTATTGGTGGGCACATAGCTTTTTTGTAATCTTTTATGAAGACAAACAATGCTTCAATGAACATTTTGGTACATATTTTGGAAAGGGAAAATGTGCCTGCATATCTGATGAATAAATTTTGAGAAATGGAATTGCTTGGTCACGAAATATAAGTAATAGTATAGGAATCAACTTGCATAGGCTTATGAGGGGAAGAAATGACTGACATATAAACTCCTCCAATCCTCTCAACAACTATGAGATAAGTAGTAACACTATTTTTATTGTATAAATGAGGAAATTGAGGCAGAGTGGTTAAGTAACTTTGTCAAGGTCACACAGCTGGTAAATGATGGATCTAATATTTGAACCCAGAAAAACTGCCTTCAGAGACCATGCTTTCAGCTGCAACACGACACTGTCTCTAAATTTAATTATGCAAAGATAATTAAAATCATCAGTTAGTAGTATTTTTGATTTTCCAAATAAGCACTTGAGAATTGACACCAAAGGCTCAAGAAAGCTGAGGATCAGGATGCCAAGGTGAGAGGACTAGATCTGGGTGGCCATGTGGAGAGGTGTAGAGTCAGGCTAGCATCTGCCAGGGCCAGGGCCAGCCTGCTGCAAGGAACTTCATCCTCCACCTGCAGAACACCCCTTGCATTCAATCAAACACATAATGGGGACCACGCAGAGAGCTGTGTCGGTTCTTCCTGGTACCGTTGGGCCCTCCTGGTACTTTTGGGCCTACAGGTACCTGTGGATCTTCTGGCAAAAGGAAGCCCACTCGCATCCTGGGATTTTGTGACACTTTATTGAAATAGCTAGGTAGGCCTAATGTCTGAATTGTTTATCAACTTGATTAAGCTGAGAACTACAATTCCCAGAATCCCTTTCCTTCTATGGTTCTCAGTGTTGACCAAAAAAAGACCTTGCATGAAATTTAAGAGGCAGAAATGAAGCATTGGACATCCCTTTTTGAAGGTCTTTTCACAGTCGGATACATTAAGAGTCATTACCAGAGAGGCCCTGTCAGTGCTCTGGCCAGATCCCCTTGGGTCCCTTTGACTTTTTCTGTGTGCCTTCCCCCATTTCAGTATATTTTTGATTCCAAGGGCTCACACCTGCAACCCTTCTTTAGTGGCCTATTCTCAGGCTACTAGAGCCAGTCAAAATTGCTGGGAGTTCGTGGCCTCTTTGGGCAGCATTTTCTAAAAATGACTAATGGGTGTAATCATCATGAAAGCTCTGAGGCATAGCTTACACTCTGAAACTCCCCTGGGGATGAGGCTGGAGCAGACTCTGAGGCCTTACCTGCAGTCTCTCTCCTGCTTGGCTTCGTCCTGCCCTATTTACTTCACTTTTTTATAGGCCTTTTTTGGTAGCACCCCATAATAAGTCACTGGTGCATGAATCTTCTCCCCAGGGACTATGTCTGGGGAAATCAACCTACGGCCATAAGAATCTAAGAAGAACATTGGCTTCCCATCTGGTTTGACATGTGTTACCAAATTCAAGCCACTTCCCGTTTCTGGGCAGGATTTTACTTTGATTCTTTTGATCCCAATGAAATGACATCCATGAAAACCAGGATATTGAAGGTGGATAATGGGTTTCACTTACTTTCTGTCTCTTGCTAATAAAAACGAAAGGTTTGGGGTTTATCAGTCTGCCTCTAATCAGAAAAACAGAAACTGCTCTCGATTTTCAAAGAGGCAGTTGGTTGTAAAGGTGTTAGAAGAGGTAGGTAGAGGAGAAAATGTGGGAAGGTAAGATTTCCCAAAGATGGGTAACTGCAGGAAGCTACCACCTCCAGATCTGAAAGAGCGAAGAGAGAAAAAAAATGTTACTCAGAGTGCACAATGTGTTGCTGTCAGAATCGCGTTGGCAGCGTTGGCAGAAACCCAGAAGCCTGCCCTTGCCCGCAGCCACCGCTGCCTCTGCTGCCGCTGCTGCAGCTCCATCACTGTTGCGGTTGCCTCTGCAAGAGCACAACCAAGTTGACGGAAAAAAGTCTTCTTCCTTCCTCTCACCTTCCAGACGCCTGCCGGTGCCTCTCATTGGTAGCATCTGACAGGAAGCCAGGTGGAAAGCAAGTCTGGGAAGTAGAGTCTGCAGGCTTTCTACCCTGGCAGGAGAGAAGAGGCTGTAGAATGGGAGTGGAGCACTGAGACACAGCAGACACCATCTGGCACCTCACCCCCAGGTTTCCATTCTCTTCCTGATGGTAAAAGTCATCCCCAGACTCCCAAGCTTCAGAACTGGGATGGGATGACCTTATTGGGCTGGACAAGTGGGGTAGGGGACAAGGGCAAGAGACAGGACAATGAGTGGGACAGCAAAAGGCAGTGCCTGCAGTCTAAGAACACTTGGGAGACTTCCAGGCATGAGACCGTTTAGCCCCTTTCGCTATCTCATATAGGACAGAAATTAAAGGGCACACCTACTTTCATCTTCTTTGGGACACTGGTGGATAAGCTTTCCTGTAAACTCTAATAGAACTTGAAACATATTCCAGGAGCAAGCAAAGGTGCTTTCAAACACAAGCGAGTTTTAAAAGGAGACTTGCAGCCTTAGTGAGTTCTCCTGTTTGATTGCAAAATGCAGCACATCTCCTGGAACGGGCCCAGAAACCTCGGCATTTGCTGTTTAAGAATCAAAGTCACAGTCAGTTAATCCCATCTGCTTTTGAGAAACAGGAAAATCAGTGTCCTGGTTCTCAGACTCCATGCAAAGCCTGCTCTGTTGGGTCTCTCATGGGTTGGTGTTCTGAGAATTTTATGGTCTATCGTAGATTTAAAACCTCACTGTATTAATTTTCTATTGCGGCTATAGCAAATGATCAAGTCTTAGTAGTTTAAAACAACACAAATTTATTATCTTACAATTATGGATGGGTAGGTACCAGTAGTATAAAATCAAGGTGTCAGCTGGCTTGCGTTTCTTTTAGAGGCTTTAGGGGAGAAGCCATTTCTTTGCTGTTTCTAAGCTTCTGGAGGCCGACTATTCCTTGACTCGTAGCCCCTTCTTCCATCCTCGAAGCCAGGGGCACAGCATTTCTTTCCTTTCTGGCCTATGCTTCCACCTTCTCTCTCTCTGACTCAGAGCATTTTACATCCGTCTTATAACGACCCTCTGATTACACTGGGCTCCCCCCGATAATCCAGCCTACTCTCCCCTTTCAAGATCCTTAATATAATCACACTCTCAAAGTCTCCTTCATCCTGTACGGTAACATATTCACTGGTTCCAGAGTACCGTTATCCAGCCTACCACACCCATTATCTGTAATACATGTTAAATGAAAGGGCGGTGGAGAGAAAGCCCTGGGTGTGGAGTTGGGTTATGAGTCCACATTTAGTGAAGAAGGCAGCTTCCACATGGCTGTTGAAAACGAAAATTATTTGGCAAATAAATCAATCTTTACCCGAATTTCCTCGACTCTTTACTGTTTTAAGTAAACCACTTTAGGCCTCAGTTCCCTTTTATTGAACAGGCATTTTTAGAACAGCTGCCGTATACACCCCAGGTTCTGGGACGCAAGGAGTTCACACGAAGGGCAGAACACAGGCCGTGGGAAAAACCGAGCGGGTGGGAGAGGGATATGGATGAGACGTGGCTCATGATCAGTGTGCGCACACAGCCAGGTGGCTCTGGACATTTGGAGATTAGCTCTGCACAGATGCTGGGTTTAGGAAATCTCACCACCCACGTGCCAAGTGCATGCCATGCTGCACTGGTGCTCTGAAACCACCAGGGCAGTGTCGTTGGACGATGGTGTGCATCTGAATTACCTGTAGAGGTTGTTAATCATACAGATGGCCTCCCGCAGCCGCCACCCTCAGAGTTTCTGAATCAAAAGGTCTGGGGCGAGGACCTGGGATTAATATGTTTACCAGATGCCAGAGATTACCCTCACTAAAGCTTGTCTTAGAACCTTTACTAGCATTAAAAATCCAAGGGCTGTTTCTGTGAAACAGAGAAGTGTGTCATAGGAACTCAACCAAACGCCAACTGGGTAGCTATACCCTCCAAACTTAAGGTAAAGCTATTTGCTCCTGGAAGGGTCCAAAAAAAGGCTACATCAAAGAGGAAATTTGGTATTCTCTTTGCTTGCACATACCTGAATGTAATCTGAAATGTATTCAATTCTCTCTTGGGCTGAGTTCATGTGGGTTGCCTTATTTCATCTAAACGAAGTCATCATCAGTTTTAAGGTGCACCATTAGATTATGTACCACTATGAAAGACAAAAAGCCAACTAAACTATGACGATTATAAGACATCTCCTCATTTCATAGATGTTAAAATTCCTGGGGGGGGGGAGATGAGAAAGTGCAATGTTGAAGTGTGATATTTCAAAATTGCTGCTTCCCATGAAAGAGGAGGCTGTTATTTCTGGGATGAGCTCAAGTTTCCTTCGAACTGTGTTTGCAGGTTATCATCTCTACACTTGGCACCCGTGCATGGGAGAGCAGAATCTCGTTCTGTGTTAGCACATATTTTGTATTGCATTGATCTCTATCTTGCTAATTAAAAAACACAGTTTTATAGAATAAAAGCCAGTGATTACAGGAACCAAACTGAGAATTAGGAGTAAGGATAAAGTTTAACAAGAAAATATAACAACAGGAAGTTAGAATACTGTCTCCTCTGTATCATTTAAAGAGCAACAGACTCAGTAAGAAGAAAAAGAGGAAATACTGTCCTGTTATTGTGGAATGAGCTAGGAAAAGTGTCTGCTTATATTTATGCTCTGAAATATCTTTCTAGACTATGATATTTTATAGGCAGATTTCACCTCAGAAGCTTAATAAATGACATTGAAGACATGTTTTTTTCCAGCTCAGGCACTGATATAGCCAAGATTGATTTTTGTCCCTCATGAAGAGAAAGCTAGGTACTATCGTGCTGATGAAATACAAGTGGGATTTAGGAATCATGTAATCTATGCTACATGCCATAAAGCAAAGGATAAATACACGATAACTGCAATTTGTTTTTCTAAACGAGGAGAGTAGAATATGTGACTTTTATTCAGCCACGACATGTATGTACAAGAAGCCACTTCACTTCTAGACTTGTAAATAGAGCAACCAGATTTGGTAACTGGATTTGCAACCAACATTATTTGATGGCAGTGATAAGACTTTATTTCCAGGGCAACAGGGAATTTGGTCAAGGGTTATTTTTTTCCTTCTTCATAAGACACCTTGTGGCATTTTAACCTTCTTCCCCCACACACCGAGCTTGAGCATGTGTAGCTTGAACTACTTAGACAGTGGTTCTCAACTTAGGCTGCCAATTAGAAATTCTTAGGGGAAATAAAAAACAAACAGACAAAAAAACCAAAATACCCATGTGTAGGTCTCATTTCAGCCCAATTAATTCAGAATCACTGGGGTATGTAGACCTGAACAATTTTTTTTTTTTTCCAAAGCTCCCACATGTTTATAATGAGCGCTAAAATTGAGATCCCTTGACTTAGAGTTTTACTATTTGCTCCTGGGGTTTTGCAAGTGTCAGTCAGGATGGAGACTTGGGTTTGGCCTGTGTTAGTACCAATCCTTCTTGGAAGAAGAGACTGGGACCTTTGGATTGGAATAATCCCTGTCTTAGGGTCAGGTTCCCCAGAGGTAGACCATGAGATGAATGTTCATGTGCAAGCTGTTTCAATCAGAAAGTGCTCTTAGGAGACACCTGCCTGTAAGGGAGTAAACAGGACAGGGGAGGGGAGTGTGGTCGTAGGTCTCTGAGGTGGCTGCTCTCCATTCCATCCCTCCCTGTTTGCACCCACTGACCAAGATGGGGTCTATTTCTTCCCCTATCAGAGCTGACCTTCTAACCTGCCTTGGCCAATAGACATGGCAGAAGTTGTGCTGAATCAATTCCAGGTCTATCTTTTAAGAGACCTAGCAGCTTCTTTTCCCTTGGGATAGCCAGATGTCACTTAAGAAACTCAGCACTCTGAGACCACGGAGCTGTGAAAAAATCCAAATTAGTGACATAGAGAGGTCACTGGAGGAGAACTAAGGAACCCAGCTGACAGTGACATATGACACTAGTCAAACCATCCCAGCCAGAGTCCCCCAATATCTTGAGACATCCTAGCCGTGGTCCTCAAACATCATGGACTAAGACAAGGCGTCCCCACCATGACTTGTCTGAATTCCTGATCGGGAGAGCCAGGAGTAAATAAAACAGGATCACTGTTTTAAGTTTTGGGGTAGTTTGTTATTGCAACAATAGATAATTGAGGTTTGGGGCAGTTTGTTATGCAGCAATAGATAATGGAAACTGGAAGAAACCCAGTAGGGGTAAGATTTTGAGCAAGCCCTAGGGAGAGTATCTCTAGTCTGATCTCATTAGGGATATCTGAATTATGTCCCTGACTTATCTTGACCTTCGATTTTCATAATCCTGATTATTGGGTAAGGACCACTTTGGGGGATAGGGACTATGGCATAAACTCCCAGGCTCTTCTGGTTTTCTGTAGAGCATGGACAGGGTCAATCACCCCTCAGAGTACACCTGGCCTGTGGCATGCATTGCATCTTCTGTCTGAGCATGTAGTAGTAACTCTTGCCTGATACTATTTCTCAACAACAGACTACACAACCTAAGCAAAAACACCATGCAAGTATCTCAGGCATAATCTTAAATTTTATCAATTAAGGGGAATCAGAACTTCGTTTAACAATAACAAATTGTGGGATGGATCTTCATAGATAGAGGAACAAGTAGGTGCAGTTTCTTTTTTGCATGATAGGGGAAAAAGCCCCCAAGAATAATACAGGTGGAAGATGCTTGCGTAGCAAAGCACAGGAAAGCAGCTTTGTGACAATGCTGAACACTTCCTGCTGTTCAGAGAAGCGTGAAGTGGGGAGATGCTAAATCGTTGGCAGGTGTACTTGACAGTAGTGTTGGCACAACTAACTTCCTAATTTCTGACCCAATTGAAGAAATGCCTGTGGTCTTTTTGTTGGGTTTAATTAGAGCATAAATAATATCTATTTTTTTAAAGCGTACATTGGCTAGAATTCGATTCCTATTTCTATAGAGAGAATTAATTTTTGACAAAGTGTTTTAGAATACCTGTGCTGGCAGTTTGGGGGAGGTAAGAGCTTTTTTATTTTTTTTTTTTAAGGCAAATTTTGGCTACCTCTGTCCTCTTCTTACTACCTCAACACTTTAAAAAAAAAAAAAAAAGCAGATTTTTTTTTCTTACCTGTAATATAAACTAGCAAATTCTGTGATTTTCTTTCCTAGATTCACTTACAGAGGGAAACAATTCTTTACTTGATATGTGGTTTTTAACATTTAGATATTCGGAGTGAATGAGCTTTATGTGCCAGAGTTAAGAGCTGATCTATTCCACTTGCGATAATGATATACAACCTGGACCTCTGCTGGGCACCAAAAGCACTGCCACTGGGGTTTGTGCTGAGGGAGACAGCAGCATTTGGCAGTGTCAAAAAGGCTTAACTGCTCGGGTTAAACTAGGAGGTCTGGGTAAATGTTGCCTTAAAATAGTTGCTGGCACCAAAGCCAAATTCGCCAAGGAATCAATTATGCTCAGATGGTTGGCACAGCACTATCATCGCTGGAGCTGCTGGGAGGAAAATCTCTGGTCCAGCCAGGCATTCGACGATGCTAAGGAACAGAACACACAGCTATTTCTTGGGTAATGGTTTCCCTTCCGCAAGCTTAGCAGCCCAAGGTTAGCAGCCCTGACGGTTCCTGGGCATCGTTTCCTACTTTACTTAGATATCTTACCTGGAAATGGTAAATTTTTAATGGGAGACAATGAGACCCCAGGGATTTCCAAGTGTTAGCTGATGGAGAGAGGTCTTCGGGGGGGTTGCAGACACAATCACTGCCCGCGTCAGGCCTAACCATGATTGCTCACTGCTGGGGGTGATTGGGATTTGCAAGTTGATTAAAACTGGAGATTTAGCGGCTGAGAGAGAATTTCTCAGATAATTACTGGAAACGGGCCAATGCCTTTCCTGGACTGAGCTCCATGTGGCAGATTATATGCTCTGACTGAAACCAGAGCCGCAAAAGACGGAAGAGCTTCTTAAAGATGAACCTTCTGAGCAAAACTTTGTCTTTTGAGCAGCAGAACAAGAGAGGGGAGAATGGAATGTTTCTGTGTTGCCATTTCTTTTTGCTAAGGTGTTCACCAAAGGAGTGTCAGAGCCTATGCAGATTTCTTTTTTTAACATTGGTATTTGACGCCACAGTCTTAAAGTTACACATGGATTCCTTGGGATGGGGTACTAAAGAAAATGAAATCGAAGTAAAAATGACTCTATTTCCTTCCAGAAATGATTTCAAAGTGCATCTTATTTCTTTCTTCTCCTGAATCTTTTTTTTTTTTTTGTAATTTCGTAGTTTTCTCCTTGTAAATGTGTATGCGTTTTATAATTTTTCCTGCATAAGAACATATCTGCCCCTCGCAGTAAGCCAGGATTGAAACAGTATGCCTGAACAGCTCTCAGAGCTTGCGCTCCCAAAGCAAGACACAAAACAGCTTTGTGCTGTGCCAAATTTGGAAATGTTTTAAACAGTATAAATGAAAGGCTTAAAAATTATACCACCTAAGATTGGTGAGGGGGCCTGGGAAAAGCTACTCTTACACCCTCTATTCTCTCCCAGAAAGCACTGGCGATATTAATCAATGACATTAAAAATGTATGTGTCCTTTGACCCAACACTTCTAAACTTAGTCTTCAGGAAATAATCAAATATGTGAGCAAAGGTTTAGCTCCTCTTCTGTTTGCTGCTGCCTGTCTAGAAAAAATGTGTCTTGCAAAATCTTGTCTAGCAAAATCTTGGCAACACGGTTCAACATTGGAGGGCTAGAGGAGTGTGTATTCAGTAACAGCGAAGGTAGAAATGCTAATGGTGGTTGTCTCCACATGGTGGAATTACAATTTTATTTTGCTTTTCTGTGTTTTCTAATTTTTCTTCAATGAATATGTGTTACTCATTTTAAAATGTTTTCAAAAACCTCCTTTGAACTGTAACAGAGCATCATTGTAGAAGTTTGTCTACTGACATAAAAGATGTGCATGAGAGTAACAAATGTAAATAAACAGGCGTTAAGCTATATATGAGATGATTCTACTTTTTCAAAAAGAGAAATCAGTTTATTCTCTCTTTGCCTTTTTCTTCTCTTTTTCTCTCACGTCACAAACACAAACACTTGTACATACACATCTGGAAGCACATACACTAATATATTGCAGTGGCTTTCTGTTGATGGACAGATGTAGTAACTTAATTTCTTCTTTTTACTCATCTGTATAATTTATAATTTTTCTTCAATGAACATGCATGCTGGTATAATTGGAAAAAATAGAGCTTAATTTCATATGCAATAGACAAGATGCCTGAAGTGTATATACGGAAGGGAGTGTCAGGTGGCTCTGTTCTCTACCTTCTATCCCCTTCTGCTACAGAATGCTGTTGTAGGCATGGGATTCTCTTCTTGTCTTAGGTAAGACGAAGCCTCTCATTAGCTGAGAGGTGGTTGGGTCAGAAAACCCCAGAGGACCATCAGGCAGCTATGTGGTGGCCTTTGGGGTAATATATATACTTCTGATACTTAGGAGCAGGTATAGTAAGGGAGGTGATTTATAGCCTGCCATCTCTAAAAATTGCACACAGTGCTTCCCTCTCAGCAGCCTCTTCCTAGCCCAGCCCTCTGGTTCTGGTGGTGGCTTCTCACTTGGGATGGGCAAAGGAGGGAAATGGCATGTACAGACAGGGATGCTGATCGATCAGAACGAGGAAGCTTTCCCTGGGCTCTCATAGAACACAGTGCACTTAAAGTCGCTTCCCTCAGCTATTTATTCCCCTAGAGAAATCTCTATAAGAGGGAGAAATGAAGGAGGAATTAGGGCATTGCTTTCCCCACAGCTGGGGACTAGGCAGGCAGTGCCGCCTAGTGGTTAGAAGAAGGCTCCAGCTACCTCTGGGTGTGTGAAACTGTCACACACTAGCTGTGTGACCTTGGGCAAATATTTAACCCTTCTGAGCCTGAGTTTCTTTATTTGTGAAATCTGGATAATAATGTTGTAGTGATTAAATTAGATAATAAATATACAGCACTTTGGCAAGCACTTAGCAAATAGGCCACAACTTCCACGAATATCTCCATACTGATGTTCCACATGCCCTTTACTATTATTTTAATTATTATTTTTTGAATAGACAATATATACACATGGCAAAAATTCAAATAATGAAGAAAAATATACAGTGAGTAATTGCTCAAATAATACCCACTCCCAAAGATGTCCGCGCCCTAATCTTTGGATCCTGTGAATAATGTTATGTGACAGAAGGGATTTTCATATGTAATTAAGGCTATAAACTTTAAGATAGAGAGATGATACTGGATTATCTAGGTGGGCCAAATATAATTAAATGAGTTCTTATAAAAAGAATTTTCTTGGGCTGGAGAAGGAGAGAGGCTGCAGAAGAGGAAGACATAGAGATTCTAATATGAGCAAGATTCAACCAGCCATTGCAAGAGGGGACAGTATGGAAGGAATGTAGGCAGCCTGGAGGCTTCATGACTGGCCCCTGGCTGACATCCAGCAAGAAAACTGGGACTTCATTTCTACAACCACCAGGAATTAAATTCAGCCAACGACCAAAATGAGCTGAAAAGCAGGTTCTTCCCTAGAGCCTCCAGTTTAGAGTGGATGCTGCTGACACCTTGGTTTGAGCCTCATGGAACCCAGAGTAGAGAAGCCAGTCAATCCAAACCAGAGTGCTGACTATAATATAATAAATTTATACCGTTTTCAGTCGTGAAGTTTTTCACAATCAATAGAAAACTAATAGGAATGAAAAGTAAGCTTCACTCCTACCCTCGTTTCCCTGTCCACCATTTCTCTTTCATGGAGACAAACTTAGAAGGGATATTTTAAAAAATTAATTAATTAATTTGTTAAATGGTGACATTGGTTAATGAAATCCAATAAGTTTCGGCTGTACACTTTAACAGGCATATATATATTTACACTGTGTGTTCACTTTCCTAGTAGGGATATTTTAAACTGAGAGATTTTGTTTGGGATGATTAAAGAGTAGGAACAGTAATATTTCTTGTAATTTTTCTTAAGAAATTCCTTAATATGATGTTGTGTCACGTGTAATACTGTCCACATGAAAATGATTAATAAAACAGTAAGAGCAATTGAGATATTTATGAATCTTTACGGGAAAGGAAACCACAACCACTTAGAAGATGTGAATAATTATGAACATAATGGCAAACTTAGAAGATTTCTAAGTATCATAGAGGAAAAACATCCTGTGTGAAAATATAAAAGGTTTTCTTGTTAGAGCCATGGAAAATCTTCTGAATAGTTCAGTCATGTTTCTCCTAGAAGCCAAAACCTCTGGGGAATGGTAAGTGAGTGGGAGAGAGAGAGAGAGAGAGAGAGAGAGAGAGAGACAGAGAGAGAGAGAGAGAGACAGAGAGAGAGAGAGAGACAGAGAGAGAAGAAAGAGACCATTAGCCAATTTGAAGAAGAGAATTACATAAACAGAAAAGAATTGTAAATATCTGAAATGGAATCTGAGCTTGAATCATTTCAAACAGGTCTGGGACAAGGTAGACAAAATACCTTCCTTTAGATAGATTGAGGTCATTTTGTATGTCCCCTACTTCTACCAATAATCAGTCTACAGCCTTTTATTTCTTCTACTGACATTTGGAAAGTTGACCATCTATCAGCTAATATTTATATTTTAAACCTGGCTTTTTGGGAATTCTTTTCTGGTGCTGAGTAGGGGAAGGTCAGGAGAAGAATGTAGTAAATCATCCAATGACTATTCTTTGCACATTCTTCAGAAGAATAACTGAACCTAACACAAATCGTTGAATGCTGAAAACTGACTTACATGTTGAACACTCATTGATTCTAACTGATTCATAATGGAGAGATCAATTTTTAAAATGCTTTATGAATATTTGGAGGAAATAAACTATATTGATGAGTTTGATGAATGGTAGCTCCAGTGGGAACATTGTAATCATCTCTATATTATATGGATGGTGGACATTATTGTTCAAGTCACATTACAAATAAAGCAAAATGCAGTTTTCCCAGGAAAAAAATATCAGAATATACAATGGCACTGTAAGAATAGTTGTTTTTTTTTTAAAACAGAAAATAAAATAAAAAAAAATCCTACTCCTTTGCTATCATTTTCTTCCCCAGAAGGATAAGACTTCTATTCCCACCCAAACAAATTTATTACAATATGTGAAATTACCCAGGAGTTCACTTCTAGACTTGTAGATCCCCAAACTTGAAGTTATAGTTACATTTATTTCAAAGAAAGGTCAGAAACAATTTTCTCTGAAGTCTTTCTGCCTGTTAGCATACACCATAGAGCACCAGGAATGATGTATCCCACGTGGCCTTTTTTTTTTCCCTAACAAAAGAATCTTGGGGAGTTGAGTGAGTGCTTTCAATAGCCAAGGCTCCTGAGTAGGTTTGTCTTGGCTAAATAAGAAAGGTGACTCAACTAAGGTGGTTTTGACGAATAGAATGCCTTCAAGGTTAGCAGAGAATACTTGGTTTTATTTGCCTTGGTAGAGGAATGGGGACAAGTGGCACCTAATATAGGTAAAAGGAAAAGGTGGCCAGATGTCCTTGGGATACCAATGCTGTGCGAGGTACACTTTGGTCATGCAGTTAGGGTTTCTTGTGGCTTTCTTTAGTCTGTCCCAAGTCTTTTCTATGTGGCTAATGAAGAAGACACCACATGTGGTTAAAATAATGCCCAGAAGAAACAGGTATCTTAATTATGTGAATTATATCAAAGAATGTTTTTATCTGTTATGACCATACATCATTGGAAGACAAATTATTAATACTCATGCAGTTGTCCTGCTTGAAATCAATTTGCTAAGGGTTTTCCATATCCGCCTTGTCTGACTGATCAAACTGCATGCATCTGGTTGCTAACTGGATAATTGCTGGTTAAACTGGGTAGTTACTCATTCATGAGAAATATGGGATCAAATACTACCATTCTGACTAAAGCATGAAGTTTTAGAAAAGTACATTTTCTCTTTTAATGTAAGAGTGATGTTGACTGTTGACAGTACCTACTGTTATTTTTCTTTTTGTATCAATCTTGAAGGAAGATTTTGAAATACATTTGTCAAACAATTGACAAGAAGTTCCTCCTTCTTGTCCCATTTATAAAGCAGCTACAGTTTTATATCTCATTATCTTTAAAAGACTATATCAAAAAAAAAAAAAAAAAAAAAAAAAAAGGAATACTATTCTTGATTGTGGGAAGGTGTAGTCACTGTGATCTTCCCAGGAGTTAGTGACTACCTATTTTACAGAATCCAAATGAGCTCACTTCTGTGAAGACCCATCCAGTAAACTTTGGGTTTTTCCATTTAAACTTTTTTGGACTGAAAATATTCCTCCACTTCCTTCTTCATTTATTTGTCTTATTGCCTGTGAGGGAGCACAGAATAAGTGACCTCAAAATATGCCACTTTGGCATGTGGATTATTTTGAACTGAAGGCAATCAAGACTCAGCAGACTCAAGAAAAATTTTACCTCTCTCTTGACTGCCTAAAAGAATTTCGATAGGGGACTGGCCCAGAAAGAATGAGAGCTATTATGAGAGGTAACTTTTTATCTGAATGACCTATCTGTACAACAGGGCAAACATCTAATTACCAAACATCTGCTCTTTTTATCATCCTATAAATTACTCTCCTCGCCTTTGAAACCCCAGACCTCTGTCTCATTCCTTAGCTCATGACAGCATATAAGCCTCAATTGCCTGTCTGTCCTTGGGTCTCATATTTTTATGGGGCTCCCATATATGTATGAAAATTTTTTTCCTGTTAATTTGTCTTATGTCATTTCAAATATTAGACCAGCAACAGAACCTAGAAGGGAAGAAGAGAAAAATTTTTCCTCCCCTTCATCTGCCTAATGGAATCAGGTGGGTGGTTTGTGCTGAGCTTTTTTTGATGACTGTGATGTGCCATGCCTGGTGAGAGCTTCTTGAATGAAAGGGTGGGGAGCTGACAACAGTGAGAATCTCCATGAGCAGCAATGTGAGGTGCCATGTTTTCTAAGTAATAGTCTACAAATCTTTCAGGTCTCAGCTTCTAAGTTGCTTCCTCAAGGAATCGACTCCCCAATATTAAATGTCTGTTCTATATTCCACAGCTCCATGTACCTCTCCTTTCACAATGCTCAACAAATTTCCAAATTTTTGTCTCTCCTTCTCCATAGACCATAAGAGGTGGGAAATTTGTCCATCTCGTCCATGTCTATATCTCTAGCACTCACCTCTTAATTGTGTGTGGACTGAATTTACCCCCACTATTCTTTCTTTTTTAATTGTAGCATTTGCATCTTAGAAGGTGTCAATTTTTGCATTGTAAAAGGCCATCTTTATAGTGTGACTTAAAGAAAAATTTCCACTTTACCCCTAAGCTTTTCTATCAGGATTCTTCCAGATTTCCCTGTTAATAAGCTTAAGCTAATGAAAACGCAAATCTTTTCATGTTTTATGGGGGAGATTTAGCTATGACTGCATGGGACCTTGTGTATTTGACCAGTTTGTCTGTGTGTATGCCTGCTCAGAGGTGGACATGAGGCCAGAGCTTCATTGCCTGGTAGGTAAGAAATTCTGCATCTAAAGTCATTCCACAGCACACGGATGCTTAATGAATACTTGCTACATTTAGAAATCAGTGGTAAAGGAAATGGTAATGTGGGTTAAAGAGCTAAAGTTTGGGAAAGCACGTTTGACCACCCACATTTGGATCTTGACGAAAGGGTCTCAGCTCTGTAATACCACTATTTCTATTTTTAATCATGTTTTCCCATGAAATTAATGTTTAGTGGTCTATAGTAGACTTTTGGGAACTTCAATTTATGCCTCTTTGGGGCTGAAAGCAAACTAATGAAAATAAATATGACTCAGACAGTCTGCAGATAGGGCTAATTGCTTTAAAAGCCTGAGGATTTCTTCGCCCTCCTCACCTCTGTTGGGGTTAAGTGCCTTCTTCTCTGGGGACAAGAGGATTTCTTTCCTGCCTGCAAGGCACTTGTGTATTTACAGTCCTCTAGTTCCTGTGCCAGATCTTTATGAATCACAGCTGCCTTCTCCCATCTGTATTTTACAATTTCTACCAGAGAATTTTTGAAGAGAAAAGGTAGAGTTAGCATGGGTGGAAAGTAATTATAGTTTTCAATTCCCCATCTTTACCTCCTTCTAAGAGGGTGAAGAAATAACTAAGACCTTTTTTGATGGTTAAGATTGTAAACCTGTGGGTGCTCTTGGCAGCTGTGGGAGAAAGAGAGGCTCTACAAACAGAAGTGAGCCCCCCTTCCACCCCCATATGTAATGCCTGGGAGACATTTACAGAGGAAGACAATTTTAGGAGCTTAAAGGACATTTGTTCATCATTTCCATTTCCCAGGATTTCAGGTAAGCTGAGTGAATTTCATTTCAGATATGTAATGAAATGCAGAGCTAATTTTAGAAGTTATTATTCATCAATCAATTAAGTCAGGAAGTTATTTAATACCCTCAAAAACAATTTTCTAGGCTTCCTGTTTCAGTCACTTTGGTATGATGAGCAGGCAGGAGAAAGTTGACCTTGGGATGCAGGTTGTGATACACAGTGTGAGCATCCATCTGCTTTGTGAGGAAAACATGTGGCTGGGACTGTTGCAGCGAGGACAAGGGAACGCAACTGACTCTGAGCTTTCCATTTCCTTCCATTGCTTATCTGACGTTTTAGCTGGAGACTATCAATTTCTTGCAGATATGATTTTTATGCCCAAATTCTTCTTATTTTGGTGTCTAGAAACTAGACGACGTTGATTGTATTACCATTTGTAGTAGATCGTGTTATTGTTCAAAATGTCAATTGTTCTTCCCAGAAATGTCCTCCTTAGTGCCCATCCTGCCAGAGGATTATATACTCCTATGCTGTTGAACTCAAGTGTGGCCATGAGACTTACAAGCAGAAGATCTGAGGGCTATTGTGTGGTTCTACTTTAGCTCTTTCCTTCTGCTTACAAACTGGCCAGGTCACAGATAGAGGCTACTCTGTCAACCTGAGTCCCAGGGTATAGCTGACCTACAGGAGCACTGATCTATGATAGACATGTAGCATGAACAGGAAATAAGTCTCTGAAATTGGAGTCATTTGCTATCATAACACAAGAGCCTACCCTGACTGATAATGGCAGTAAAAACATTTGGGGCCTTGCCAATGAAATAATTTTTGCCCCTATTCCGCTTTGATTTCTTCCCACAGAAAGCAACCCTTATTATTATATGCAAGGCTACTTTTCCAGGTTATTGTGCAGGCTTCATAAAAAGCTGTGAAGTCCCTCACCGAAAAATGAGGCTTCTACATAGTAGTATACTCCAATTAATTTCTGGAAAAGAGTTGGGCAGAGAATGGTTGCTCCATGAAGGCCAGGCTCATATCAGTCTTTGTCATGACTTGTCCCTGATACTTAGCAAAGTACCTTGCCCATAAGTACTCTGTAATGATTTATTGAATGGATACCAAATGAATAAATGAGAAATTAGATGTCCCCTTCTTATAGGTGGCATATAGCATTTTTAATGACAAGAATATATCATGTTTAGGGTTTGAAAAGCAAGTTAAACCAAATAAGAAACCAAGAGGCCAAAGCGGGTCTAAAGGAGTCTGCTAGGACCACACCGGGCTTCACAGCCCACAGTCACTTGGGCTGATGCCTGAAACATCAATGCGTGAAGCAGGTTGCGTCACTTTAGCACAAAAATAGGTTCCCCCTGCCTTTTTTTTGAAACATATGGTTCTCTTAGTTTACTTTTAATTTCCCCATATTTTGATAGAGACATATATGAGAAATATTTTTCTCTCTAACTTGATTATAAGAAACAGAAGAGCACGATTATGATGACGATCAATCACTCGTCATCAACCTCAGCTTCTAGGGGACAAAAGAGGAGGTGACTTGAAGAGTGCATGTCCTAGCAAAAGGAATCAGGTATTTCTCAGCTCCTGTTGAGTGCTGCCATGTTGGAATATGGGCTCAATTTTCCCAGAGCTTCCGAATGTTTAGGAGAAGCTGGCAATCTGGCTTTTGGCTTTGAATTTCCTAAATTTTAAATATTGGCAACTGAAAAACAGTATGAAGTTCGGTGCAGGATAATACCATGCAGGCCCAACAACACACCTTTGTGGGGTTGAGTGGACCCTAGGCCACCAGGGGCAATTTCTGATCTTGGTCTATTTTTTGCAAGTGTGGTTTCTGAGATGCAAGCTCTGAATTTTAAGATTATATTTGCATAGGTGTATTGTTTTTACAAAACACCTGGAGGAAAGGCTGCCAGGTTCCACTGGCCCCAAACCACAGATTGGTGACTCATCACCCAAGTTGCCATGAATGTAGCAGCAGGCTGCTGTGTGTCCTTTCAGAGTCTCTCCTAGATTTAGGCTGATGTCCTTTGACCTTGAGTATTTCTAAGATTAAATTGGAGATTTGGATACTAAAATACAAATTTAGAAGATTTTTGCTGAAATGAAAATTTTTATTTTTGTGCAAGCATGTTTGTTTCTTGTATCTTTTTCTCAGATAACTTTAGAAAATGTCCATTCTCCTCCAAGAGGAAATATGATCTGAATGAAAATTTGGAGTCCCAGGACAACAGACATTCTAGAAGAGGAAAGAAAGGCCTGTGTATGAGGTGTCAACTGGGTTTCAGCCTTTCTAAAAGTGAGCAGTGTGTGCAAGAGCAGGAGCTATTTCTTGAATCTATGATCTTTGAGAAGTACCCAAGTCATGGTATACTTTTCTTCTATTTTGAAAATTTCCTTCATTTTGAATCTTGCCTCCTGAATGGAAGGCAGGTGTCATGTGCTGGGACAACTACTGATTCACTCTACCACTCAAACATGTCTTGCCAAATTTTGACCCAAAAGATGATAACAGAAGGGGGCTGGGATGGTGTGACGGTTAATTTTATGTGTCAACTTGACTGGGCCAGGGTACCCAGATACTTGGTCAAACATTATTCTGGAATTTCTGTGAGGGTGTTTCTGCATGAGATTAACATTTAAATTAGTGGACTTTGAACGAAGTATACTTCTGTCTCCAATATGAGTGGGCCTCATCCAATCAGCTGGAGGCCTGGATAGACCAAAAGAATGACTTGCCCCAAGTGAGAGAGAATTATACCAGCAGATTGTCTTTGGACTTGAACTGCAACTCTTCCCTGGCAGCTTACTCCATTAGATTTTGGATTTACCAAGTCTCCACAATCATATGAGTCAATTTCTCTCATATCTCTACTTTATTTCTCTCTTTCTCTTTCTCTCTCTCTCGCTTTCTCTCTCTCTCTCTCTCTCTCTCTCTCTCTCTCTCTGTTCACACACACACACACATATGTGTATGTGTACATATATGTGTGTGTATATATATATATATATGTGTATATATGTACACACACATAGGTAGAGATATAGATCTATTTATATCTCTATATTATATATGTATATATACACACACATGCACACACATATAAAATCTATTGGTTCTGTTTCTCTGAACAACCCAACTAATACTGATGGCGATCTTGCTCTCTCTTTCCTTGGAGGTTAAGGCTGTGAGGCAGAATCCTGACATGGTTGTAGCGATGGTGCATAATTATTGCCTGGTATCAGCGGTGATGGCAAGAGTTTCCTAATCAACTAGTTCTGCAGTCTAGATTTGAGAACTGTTTCTGGGAGCTCATCTAAAACCTGCTTCTCCAGCTCTCCAAATGATTTTGTGACCTGCTTAATACTGGAATATTCTCCTTTTGCTTATTCAATCAGAATTCAGCTTCTGTTGCTTATAACCACAAACCTCGACAGAAACTTGGACTAAGTACAGTTGTAGAAAGATCAGATTGTAAGAAAGAAAAAGTTTTGTTTTTGTTTGTTGACTTAAAGAGTATTTATCAAATGTAGTTTCATGCTATTAAAGTAATTCATTTTTCTTGAAATAAACAATAAATATATTGTCATTCAGCTGTACTGTTATTTCTTCCTTTGGAGTATGAAGTACTTTTCTAGACTGGCACAAATAATAAGCTACTCAAGCACATTGTTAGTTTTCTCTCATTTAGTTTCACTTCTGAATGTCCCTGTGATCTTGATTTAGCACGAAGAAGCAAATGTGATTGTATTTGCAAGAGGCTGCGTTCCGAGATGGTGTGTGTATATTGGTCTATGTCCCCCTCTTTTTTTTTTTACCTTCTCTTTATATAAATATGAGGCTAAGTTTGCAGTTTCTGTAATGTTTATGGAAGGATTAATTCCTATAAAAAGAAGATTTTAAAACTTGCCTAAGGAATAGTCCTACTGGCTGGATAATGCAACCAATATTTTTTATTTCTGATGTAATAATGTTTTAACTTTTTGACTCTCATGGGAATGCACGAAAAGAGGAAATTTGTGGGAAAATGCTGTTTTTCCTCTTGTTATACAGATTAATAAACCAAAGTCTCTACCTCTAAATCGACCATCTTTCCTGCAATACCCTTGTGCATATAGCAACTTTCTATTTTATATATAGACTTTATCTTTTTAAGAGAAGTTTTAGGTTCACAGCAAAATTGAGTGGAAAGTACAGAGAGTTCCCATATGTCCTCTGCTCCACACAGGCACAGCCTCCCCATTGTTAATATCCTCCACCAGAGTGGTGCATTTGTTATAACTAATGAACCACCAAAGACTAGTTTATATTAGGGTTTACTCTTTGTGTTGGATGTTCTATGGATTTCGAGAAATGTATAATGACGCGTATCCCTTATTATAGTATCATACAGTATAATTTCATTGTTGTAAATATCCTCCATTCTCTGTCTATTCATACCTCCCTTCCCCGAAACCCCTGGCAACCACAATTCTTTATCCTGTCTCCATAGTTTTGCCTTTTCCAGAATGTCATATAGTTGGGATCATACGCCTTTTTAGATAAGCTTCTTTTACTTGGTGATATGCTTTTAAGTTTATTCCATGTCTTTTCAGGGCATGCTAGCTAATTTCTTTTGGGTGCTGAATAATATTACATCATACAAATGTACCACAGTTTATTTATCCATTCACTAATTGAAAGACATTAATTTAAAACAGTTTTTTTTTTTATAGAAGATGGCACAAGGCTCTCATTTAATTTTAATAGCTGTGTAAAACATGTTAAGGCTAAACAACAGTTAAGAGCAGCACAACAGCATAAGCAACTTCATGATTAGAACTTCTGTTTCCTTTTCTCATTTGCACTGCATGACAACCTTTGTCTTTGGGGCTCCCCAAGGCACATATTTCTGAATATATTCTGCTCCGGTTTTATTAAGAACGCTTTTGGCTGCCCATGCATGGCACCCCAGAGATCACATAGGAGGGCCTTATTCCATTGATTCTTCTAGTCAGCATCTAATAGGAAAATAGGAAACTTTCTCAATATTTGATTTAATATAGAAAATTGGTTGTAAAAGTCTTGGAATGGCTAGAAAAGCAACAGAAGGAAGATGGTGTTGCCTACAAGTCAGGAAGCTGGTCCCAGCAAAACACAATCTGGAAGTACAGAGTAACCATTCAGAGCCATGTTCAGAGATAGCAGAAATTTTGGGATTATCATATCAGGAATTTAAAAGAACAACAATAAATATGCTAAAATCACTAGAGGAAAAAAGGGACAACATGCAAGAACAGATGGCTAATGCAAGTAGAGAGACTGAAACAGTAAGAAAGCCTCAAAACAAAATACTAGAAATAAAAAAACGTGGTAACAGAAATGAAAAATGCCTTTGATTGGTTGACGATAGACCTGCCTTTTAAGAAATGTTAAAAAAAAAAAAAAAACGGCTCCACATAAAGGAAGAAAGAGTGTTAGAGAAGAAACTATAAAAGTAAAATGAAATCTATTTTTCTTCTTGATATCTAACAGATAATCAGTAGACTGGATATGGTGGAGGAAAAATACCAGTGAGCTTGGAGATATGTCAATAGAAACTTCCCAAACTGGAAAGTAAAAAGAAAAAAGAAGGAAAAAAAATGGAACAGTATATGTATAAGCTGTAGGACAATTACAAAAGGTGTCAAATATGTGAAATTTAAATAATAGAAGGAAAAGAAGGAAAGTAACAGAACAAATATTTGAACTTTTCCCAAATTAATGGCAGACACCAAAGCACAGATACAGGAACCTTAGAGAACAAGAAGCAAAATAAATGCCAAACTACAGAAAATTAAGATAAATAAGGATTGAGGATATTCCAAAATTAATGACAAACACAAGTGACAGATTAAGAAAGCTAAGAGAACATCAGCCAGGATAAATACTAAAATGGTCTATCTAAGCATTGCGACACTGCAGAAAATCAAAGAGAGAAAATCTTGAAAGAAGTCAGAGGAAGAAACTAACCATACCTACATAGAAATAAGGCTAAGAATTATATCAGACTTCTCTTCAGAAATAATGCAAGCAAGAAGAGAGTGAAGCAAAATATTTAAAGCTTTGAAAGAAAAAAGCCACCCACCTACAATTTTGTATCTAGCAACATTATCTTTGAAAAGTGAAGGAGAAATAAAGACTTTTCAGAAAAGTAAAAATTGAGGGAACTGGTTGACAGTAGACCTGCCTTGTAAGAAGTGTTAAAAGAAACTTGGTCCTCATAAAGGAAGGAAGAGTGTTAGAGAAGAAATTATAAAAGTAAAATGAAATCTTCTATTTTTCTTCTTGATTAATCTAACAGATAATATTTTGTTCAAAATAATAATAGCAACAATATATTGAATGATTATAGTTATGGGTAAGCAAAATGAATGGCAACAGTGTTATGAGGGATTAGGGGGAGGAATTGAAAATACTCGATTATAAGATACTTGCATTACCTGTGAAGCAATATAGTGTTATTTGAAAGTAGACTTGAATTAGTTGTAAATGAGTATTGCAAATTCGAGACAATTACTAAAAATTTTAAAAAGAAATATAATTGATATCCTAAGAGAGAGAAAATTATATAAATTTATTTAAATGCTGACTTAAAACCAGATTAGGCAGAAAAACAGGGAAAGAAAGAAAAACAACAAAGGCAACAAATTAATGTGTGATAAAGTTATGAATATGATAGGTATTAATTCAACTATATCAATAATCACTTTAAATATGAATGATCTAAATACTCCAATCAAAAGTCAGATATTGTCAGGGTGGATTAAAAAGTAAAAAGAAGACCCAACTCTATGTTATCTACAATAAATCACTTTAAATATAAAGACACAGATAGATTAAAAATAAAGAGATAGAGGAAGGTATATCAGGTTAATACTAAAGAAAATCTGAGTAGCTATATTAATTTTAGACAAAGCAAACTTCAGAGCAAGGAAAATTATCAGGAAAAAAAAGAGTATTACATAATGATAAAGGGTCAGTTCTCCAAGAAGACATAACAATACTTGATGTATATGTGCCTAAGAAAGGAGCGTCAAAATAAGTAAGACAAAAACTAATAGATCTATAAGGAGAAACAGACAAATACAATTATAGTTGGAGACTTCAACACTCCTTACCTGCCAATGGATTGAAGAAGTGACGAGCGAATTAGTTAAGGTATAAACCTTAACTAATACTTTTGATGGTATAAACAATACCATCAAATGACTTGACCTAACTGACATATAAATATACTTTACCTAATAATAGCAGAATGCACATTCATTTTAGGAGCACATGGAGCATTCACTATGATAGCCCATATTCTGGATTATAAAACAACATTTAGTAAATTTAAAGAATTGAAATAATTTAAAGCATGAACTCTGACTCTACTAGAATTAAATTAGAAACTAGTAATAGAAGATATTTGGATAATCCCCCAATATTTTGAAATTAAGCACATACTTTCAAATAATTTATGGGTCAAAGAAGAAATCTGAAGGTAAATTAGAAAACATTTTGAATATTAAATGAAAATAAAAATACAACATCAAAGTTGGTAGGATGCAGTTAAGCAGTGTTTAGATAAAAATTTGTGGCATTAAATGGAAACACTACAAAAGGAGAAAAATTTTAAATATACAATCTAAATTTCCACCTCAAGCAACCAGTAAAACAAGAGCAAAATAAAGCAAACTGAAGAAGAAAATAATAATGGTAAAAGCAGAAATCGATGTAATAGAAAACAGAAAAATAGAGAAAAATCAATGAAACAAAAAGATATTTTTTGAAAAGACCAACAAGATTTATATACCTGTAGCCACACTGTGCAATAAAAGAAGATAGAAGACAGAAATACCATATCAGGAATGAAATAAGGGATATCACTATAGACTTTGCAGACTTCAAAAGGATAATAAGGAAAAACTATGGACAACTCAACGCACATAAACTCAATAATTTACATAATATAGACCAATTCCTTAAAAGAAAAAATTTGTCAAAATTCATCCAAGAATAGATCATTTGAATAGTCTTGTATCTATTAAATAAATTTAATTCATATTTAGAAAACTTCAAAAAAGAAAGAAAGAAAGAAAGAAAGAAAGAAAGAAAGAAAGAAAGAAAGAAAGAAAGAAAGAAAGAAAGAAAAAGAAAGGAAGGAAAGAAGAAAAAAGAAATTCCAAGTCCTGAGATTCTATTGGTGAATTCTGCCAAACATTTAATCAAGAAATAATAGTATCCCTGCAAGATCTCTTTTAGAAAATAGGTGGAAACACTTACAAACTCATTTTATGAGGCTAGCATTACTTTGATACAAAAACCAGACAAAGAGAGTACAAGAAAATACAGACCAATAACCTTCATAATACAGATGCAAAAATCTTTGGCAAAATATTAGCAAAGTGAATCCAATGATACATGAAAAGAATAATACATCACAACAAAGTGGGGTTTATCCTAAGAATATCAAGGCTAGTTCAGTATTCAATAAGTAATCAGTGAAATCTACCATATTAACACACTAAAAAAGAAAAGCCCTTTGAGTTGGCCAGGAAGTTCTTCTGGCTAGGCTGGGCTCTATCATGTGTTTGTGATCTGCTTTGAGTTAGGCAGGCAGCTCTGCTGATTTTTGTGCTCGAGGGTCAGCTGCTTGCTGTTGGAGGGTCTAGGATAACTTTGGCTGGAATGGCTAGAATTTTATAATTTTGGGTCTTAAATTTATATCTTTAATTAATTTTGAGTTAATTTTTGTATTTTGTGTAAAATAAGGGTCCAACTTCATTCTTTTGGATGTGACTATCCAGTTTTCTCTATACCATTTGTTAAAGACCACCCATTGAGTGGCCTTGTCACTCTCGTTGTAGATCATTTGACCATATACACGAGGGGGGTCTATCTTTTGGTTCTCTATCCTATTCCAGTGGTCTATTTGTCTGTTTTTATGACAGAACCATACTGTTTTGATTATTGTAGCTTTATAGTATAGTTTGATATCAGGATGTGTAACACCTCTCACTTTATTCTTTCCCAAAATTTCCTTGGCTATATGGAGTCTTTTGTGATTCCAAATAAATTTTAGGATTAGTCGTTCTAATTCTGAGAAGAATGCTTTTGGTATTTTAATAAGAACTGCATTGAATTTGTATATTACTTTAGGTGGTAAGGACATTTAAAAAATGTTAATCCTTCCAATCCATGAGCTAGGTACAGCCTTCCATTTATTTGTATCTTCTTCAATTTCTTTCTTCAATGTCTTATAGTTTTCAGAGTACAGGTCTTTGACCTCTTTGGTTAAATTTATTCCCAGGTATTTTATACTTTTCGATGCGATTGTAAATGGGGTTGTTTTCTTAATTTCTTCTACTGATCATTTGTTATTAGTATACAGGAATGCAACAGATTTCTGTTTACTGATTCTGTATCCTGCAATATGTCTTGGTTTGTCTTGTTTGGAACTTTGTGCTTCCTCGAGCTGGATGTCTGTTTCCTTTCCCAGATTAGAAAAGTTTTCAGCCATTATTTCTTTAAATAAAGTTTCTGTTCCTTTCTATTTTTCTTTTCCTCTGAGATCCCTATAATGTGAATGTTTGAATACTTGATGTTATCCCAGAGGTCCCTTAGCCTATCCTCATTTTAAAAATTATTATTATTTTTATCTGCTATTCTAATTGGTTTATTTCCACTAGTCTGTCTTCTAGGTCCCCTGATCTATTCTTTTTTGTTAGCTAATCTACTTTTGGTTCCTTCTAATGTGTTTTTTATTTGTTATATTCTTCAGATCTGCTTGGTTCTTTCTTATACTTTCTTTTTGTTGATGTCTTCTCTAAGTTCCTCTATTCCATTTTTAAGTTTGGTGAACATCCTTATGACTGTTTCTTTGAATTCATCATCAGGCAAATTACTTATTTCCTCTTCCTTAGGGTTTTTTTTTTTTTCCCCATGAGAATATTTTCTTGTTCCTTCATTTGAGGGATGTTTTTCTGTCTTTTCATTTTGTTTGACTTTCTATGCTCATTTCTATGAATTAGACAAAATAGCTGTCTCTTCCAGTCTTGGAAAAG
>CM053507.1:139108023-139148149 GCA_028627145.1 Eidolon dupreanum | reverse complement strand
AAATGCTGTTACAGCTGTGATGAGGGAGGCACAGGGTGGTGGTTGTGAGCCTTGGCTTTGGCATCAGAAAGATCTAGGTTGAATAACTGGCGTTGCCACTTTTAAACTACTTTTACTTGAGCATTAAATGACTTAATAGCTCTTAGCTTTCACCCCTCTCCTAGGACCATTGTGAGGCCCACCTGAGAGTACATTCTATGTTGAGCATATTAAACATTCACTGAAATGTTTTTGTAGCCCAGACATTGGCTGGGATCATTCACACCAGACGTTGCCTTTTAGTAGTTGGATAAAATTAGCCTGAACCCTGCTGAATAGTTTGTGGAAGGTCCAGTGCCCCATTGTATGAACTCTAGCCCTCCCATGCTTGCCATCCTGTGCATGCATACCATCTCACACATGCCATCCCATGCATGCACTGCATGTAGGCCCTCTGATGCACTTTGCCCCCAAGCATTTGTGTGGTAGACTATGCAAAAAGGTTTGGGAGACAAAAACATTTTTATTTCATTAATAGAGACAATTAAAAATTTAACATTAGATATCCGTATACTTAGAAAAAGCTTTGCTCGTTTCTGCACCTCAGGTTTCAGCCACTATTGAAATTGCCTGGCATGGTTGTGTAGTTTGTCTGGCCAAGGTAAGTGGATGAGGGTAAATCCAGCCTATGATCTGCTTATCAAGCTGTGAGCCCTATTGAAGGGCTGTGTTTAGCCAGAGGTGGTCCTTTTCTTTAATTAATCCATTCAGATGGGGGACACATTTATATAAATCACACAGGGGCCATGTTGTTTGGTCACTTTCTTCTATCTCCTCCTTTTCCTCTCCTCTGTTCGTATCTAAGGAGCAATAAAACAAATTGTTCTATAAGTCCACATTTCCTTAGCCTACAGCCTTTTGTTTTCTGGGGCCACACATTTATTTTCTGAATCCTGAACTTTTCAGAATGTAGAAAGAGACACATACTCTGTATTATGTAACAACTTCAGCAGGGTCTGGGAAAGCACTCTGTAATTAAACACATTAATGTTTGCTGGGCAAAATGCATGAATATTCCCACTAAGTGGGATGAATAAAGACTATAAATAGTTGAGTCTTGACACCAAGTGAATTCAAGTCAGGTCAGGTTTTGTTACCATTGAGTTTTGAAAAAAACTTTCAGTTTTCCAGAGTCTTTTGGGTTTCAGAAAAAGGGATTATGGACCTGTATTTCCTCACGCGGAGCCATGGTGGGGGAGGGCTGTCTCTCTAGTTCCTGTGTGCAAACTCAGTTCAAGGTCACCTTCCACTCATCCAGAACTGTGTGGTAGATTTAAAATGAACTCTCGTTACAGTTTGATTGGCTCGATCAGGTTTTCAGACTGGTGAGTCCCAAACTTTGCTCATTAGAATCACCTGAGAAGCTTTAAAAAATTCTAGCACCCAAGTTGCACCCAAGACCAGTTAAATCAGAATGTCTGTGGGGTGGGAGCCACTTTTTAAAGATTTCTAGGTGTTTCCAGTGTAAACCAAAGTCTAGGAACGTCTGGTTTTGATAAAAAGAGGAAGTAATTTGGAAGGATGTTGGTGTATGTGTCCTAATCACACGAACGGCTAAGCTGAGGCTGCAACAAGGAACTCAAAAACCAGCTGCCTTGCATTCTGGAGGAACTGAGTGGTGCCACCACCAGCCTGCTGCCCCAAGGCTGGGTGCTTGGGACAGTCCAAAATAAGACTCTGACAGCCGAGTGGGAATTACCTGGAAGAACCTGCTGAATCTTCTTGCCTCTCTGGCCTCCATCTTGTTTCATGGTCAATTCAGTTTCTGATCATAGAGTTTCACCTCTTATTATCTTCCATACTAGGACCCTCCTGCCTGGAAGATGAAATTGGGTTTCCTCATATTTCTCTGGCCCTAATATCAGAGGTTATACCCGACATCTTTCTACTTCGGATTCCTAATGCTACTCATTCCACTTGATCCGATTTTGGCTTTTAGGTCTCCACTCTAGCATTTTTCATTTGGCTGGCATCCTCGAAGATCTCCGGGAAGTTAAAAGGCAGGCAGTGTGCAAGTGGTCAAAATCATCCAGGTTGCTGAAAGCCAGACTGGCAGTTAGCGATGAGGAAACTGCAAGATATTTAGTGCAAGGAGAAGCAAGGGGAGAAATGAGTGATAGTGTTTCAAACTATTGTTCAGCAATATCGTTTACTCTGCTCACCCTCACTTTTCCCCCTAGTGCCACTGGGCTTGGCTGTGTGACTTTCTTTGGCCAGAAGAATGTTAGCAGAGCTGATATGAGCTTTAGAAACCTTAAATGTGCTTGTGTTATCGGGCACACTCTCTTAGGCTCCAATGATCCACTTTAAGAAGGCCTAGAGGTCTTTTTAGCCTGGGACCTTCAATAAAGAGACACACGGAGCAGACTTGAGCTCAACCCATAGCTTAGAGCCTAGCCAGCCAACCGGAAGCAGAAAATGTGAGAAAAATACACGTTTGTTGTGGCCACTGAGTTTTGGAGTACTTTGTTTTGTGGCATCATTGTGGCTATAGCTGATTAACACAAGAAATTAGGGGAGCATTCAAAGGTCATTCCTGCCTCAGCAAGGAAGTCTCTCTGCTTTTCAGTCTGGACTTAGAGCCAGTTCTAGAGGATGAGTAGTTGAGAGCTGGCAGGTAAAAGCAGGTAAGCCACATTATGTTGCTAATAAGTAAGTTAGCCCTAGATGTGGGTGGGAGGAATGGAGTAAAGGACCAATTCTGGCAGTTTTACATTCAAAATTTGTTTTAAGAGGCAGTGAATCTGGGTAAGCAACCCAGCAGCTCCTTTTTATAAAAGAGTTAAGTATCTTGCCCCAAACTATAGCAAGCAGACAAGCTAGACCAGAAATCAATCAAAATCAGTCACTTCTCAGAAATACTCCCCCCATGAACTGTCCTGTCTTTCTGTTGTTGTTTTAGAGTGTCAGAGAATGACCTGAAGTGTGGCTGTACTTTTTATGTTTGTCTTTATAGAAAAGCAAGTCTGACCTTAGCCTCCAGCATAAGAACAATAAATGAAAAAAGATTTAAATTCAATAGAACCTCATGGACACTCCAGTCCAGTTTCCTTTTATTTTTTTTCTTCTTAAAGGAATTTGCGTTGGTCTAGACTGTTGGAAAAGAAATGAACTATTGTTTAATTCAACATTAACATACTGAGTAGCAAATGTAAAAAATCAAAATTAAATCTACTATACTGCATAGTGTGATGAAGGATAATTTGGACTGCACAAGATATAGGTTATCAGTGAATAAAAGGATTCTTATGAGCAAGGAAGCCAGGGAAATGTTGGGTTACACAACATTTAACAGCTTTCTTTACTACAGGACTTTCAGAGTCTTTGCTGAGCCAGTGGATATTTTGAGTCTCTAAGAATAAAACATTTCCCAAGTTTAGTTGATAATAAAGTCTGCCCCACACTCCCAATCATCTCTTGGGAGCAGTGTAGAAAATGCTTTTGTTGCATTAGATAAATGTCTGGGTTGGTAATAATCTCTTCTGTGATTTTCAAAGGTCATCCCTGAAGCAGTGACAATGATGGATACCTTCCTGGCATGGAGATCCTGGTCCGCCTCTGCCTGGTTTCCTAACCTGTGGTCATCCCTTGACCAAGGTCCACGTGTCTCTCTCTTTCTAGAGAGAACATTCTAAAGACAATTCTTTAGAATGCATAGAAGAAAACCGGAAAGCTTGTTAATATCTAGATATTTATAAATATGTAAATATTTCATCACTGCTGCCTTCCTCTGTACAATGCAGGCTCCCTCATGAAGGTATTTGTACTGACAGAACTCAAATCCACTGGCACCCCCACATCTGTCACTGTCTTTCTCCTGGAATTTAATTTGCAAGAGTGACTCACGGGACCTAATTTGTTAGCATTCTAGGAGGGACTCGTTCTCCAAGGGTACATGTTCCCAATGTCTGATTTTTCCCTGTGGTTGACAAAAGGGCCTTTAATTTGAAGCCCTTCACACAGGGCTTGTCATATCCCCACATCTCGCCCCAGGAGTGTATTAGAATTCTGGTTCTTTCTTGATACAGTACATCAGAAGCTGGATGTTTTCAACCTGGGTCCATCACACCCATGTTTCTTTCATTTTTGAAAGAAGAAAAAATTCATTTTCTTCTATAGATAGGCAGGCATGGTGAAGCTGGGATAAAGGGCTTATTGGTGGGGAAGATAAAGAGAAAAATTACAGGAAAAGAATTTTTCCCAACAAAAATTGGATATTCTTCAAGATGGAAGAAACACCACTTTTTTTTTTTGACTCCACATCTTTCATCCACAGTCATATGGAGTTAGGCTTGATCATTCCAGTTACTTAGCATTTTTTAATGCATGTTGAGGCCAAGGAACTTAGGAGAATTCCAAGTAGCTTTGCAAGAAAATAATTTGCAAGAAAAAAGATCTCTTGCTTAAAAAAGAGAGCTCTGAAGAGTATGCTGATGTCAGATGCTGATCTTTTACTGTGGGCTAGGACTTTCCATGATTTGGGGCCATGACATCAGAAGTAGATTTATGTTGATAAAAATTCAACTTTCAGACCATGTTTTGCACTGAGGTTTCTTTACTTTAAAATTGCAGTTAATTGTGTGGCATTTGGCATTTTGAGCTTTAGTTTTATTAAGAACTCCCATTGACTCATTGTAAGAGTGGATTATCACAAAGGGAATTACCCTTTGGCTTAGAATCATATAAAACTATCACACATGCCCACAAACAACTCTCTTTCTTCTATTAATATTCCTTGATATAAATGGGTCTCCTCACAGCAGTTTTGGCTGTTTTAATCTTTGCAAGAGACCTATTTTCTGCTTGTCATTCTGTTTAATTGTAGTAGGTATCTTTCCTACCACAATTCTGAATAACCATTGAACTTAACTTTGATTTGCATTGTCCTCATTTTTCCATTTATTAGCAAGCATATTGGCTCTGCCAGAGTCATGTAATTATCTTCGTGTCTGCCAGATTAGGGCATATGGTGTATTATTTTGGGAAGGCAGATAATGCTCCCATTTGGCACAGTATCCTGACAGTCAGAACATGCCTTAGAAAAGGTTCCTGTATAAATTAATTTCCCCTCTCAACTGTGAACGACAGTATATTAATTTTTTTGCTCTTTGAGGCATGCAGACTTAACTCGGAGAGGATTTTATAATGGTCTCCCGTGATACCACTGGGTTGGCAAGTAGAATATCTTAGCCTGCAGATTTTTTTTTTTTTTTGAGAAAGCAAGCTGACAATCTGGTGTGCCTCTTAGATAAAAACCCACCAAATCAACAGCATTGGGCCTAAAAAGAAATAAGAGGGATGTCAAATGCTTTCCACCACTTTCAGAACATCAGATGCTATATCCGAGAAGGAGAGACCATCCATCAGAGGTAAAGACATCAAAGCATCTGTTGGTGGCTCCAGCAGGATCTCTCCTGTGGAGTTTAATTGGTGTCCTGCCGCTGCATTTGTGGTCATCATTTTGGGAACTCAGAGATATACCCTAAAGATAATTCAACCTGAAAAAAATGATCATGGACAATATTTTTAAGGAAAATAATGGATTTTTTCTTATTATTCGTTCATTGAAGTGCTATGTTAAAAGAAGACGATATCTCCAACAGTAGCCAATCTGCGAAGTTGACCTACTTTTTCAAGTCTCCTTGTTTCTTAGCTTAAGGAACTCTCAGTTCATCCAGAGTAGATGACCTTTGAGGATACCCCAAACATCACACTCTGCACTTCCTGATTTCCACTATCATGCGCATGGAGCAGGCTTGTGTGGGTGGTTCTCAAATTCTGGCTTGCCTCAGAACTACTCATGGGGCTTGTTCAGAGAGGTTGCTTGGTCCCAGTCCCAGAGCTATTGATTCTGTGGTTGGAACTGGGGTCAAAATTTTGCATTTCTACCAAGTTCATGGATGATACCGATGTTCCTGGTCTGGTGACCAGTTTTTGAGAACCAATGGTGTGGGTAGAGGCTGCAGTCTCTGAAATTAGATTGCCTGAGTTCATGTACAGGCAGTCAGCAATTTTCAGAATACTGTGTTAACAGAAATGCATGCATATAAGACATGCACCCTCGGGATTGTGTGCAATGAGGACTGCCTGGGACTTTAACCTCTCTGTGCTTCAGTTTCCTCATCTGAGGATAATAATACCCACAGTTGTGAGGATTAAATGAGATAATACTTCAAAAGTACATGGAAGTATAAAAACATATAGTAAATACAATTTATGAGTAGCTATTATTATTAGGGTAATACACTTAGAATTATAAGATTTTAGACCCTGAGGGGACCTTAGAGATAATGTAGTCTAATGCTTTATGCCACCTTCTTTTTTAAGGAAGAGAAACAGAGTCACAGAGAGTGAAATAACCCTTCTAAAGTTCTCTGAAAAGCTAGAAGTCACAACTGGTACCAGAGCATTCCTCTCTTAAATCTTAATTTAGTATTTTTTCTAAAGCATCATGTTGCTTACTCTACTTTTAGAGATTTTTTCACAAATGATCATTCAGTTAATATTAAGGATGTTTTGATCTTGTTCGGCTAATTTTAAGAACAATGTCATGCTAAGAACTTAATTTGGCGTCTGGCTTGAGATCAAGTTCTTTGCAATCAAACCATCCCCTCATTTCACAGGGGCCTCGGGATAAGTGTTTTTGGTAGAAAGACTCTGCAATTCATTTTTGGGTGTTATAATTCTAAGACTGGTCCCTTAGTCTGCCAAGAAATAGTAATTTTATTTTTGTTTCACTGGTGATTGGGCTGATGTGGGGCAAAGTCACTGGCCACAAAAGAAAATAGAAAAAAAAAATAATGAATTCCTCTTTTGACACACAAGAAGTTCTTTACAATAGTTTCTTAGTTTGCCATTGGCCCTAACCTCCTCCTCCATGTATCCACATTGGTATCTACAGACAGCCAGAATGTGTCCATTCATTCATTCAACAAATAGTTACTAAGCACCTCCTATACGCCAGGTATTGTTGGATAATGGAAAGAACTTTAAACTTTTGCATGTAGGAAGTTATGGGCTTAATTCATTCCTAGTTCCATTTGCTTTTCTTCTTTTCTGATTGTCTAGGGAGCACAGGCATTAGGCAACAGGCCAATGTTATAAGTTTCCTGGTAGGTCCTCGATAAATCATTATCAAAGAATCAATAAAGGGTGGGAAAAAAACTACAAGGGAGAGCCTGGATTCTTATCCTTGGCCCAACCTTGGCTTCTGCCCTCCCAATTTTGGAGCCTTAGGGATGAAATTATTCATAATCTTCACTTCTACCTCATTACTGCCAACTTCCCACCCCCCAAAAATTGGTTTCAGTTTATTTTGAATAATTGATCCCAAGACTGCTCTGACCATTTAGGAATGACTGCATTATTTGTCAATGGACCTTTTTACATGTATGGTTTATAACATATATTTATCCATTTTAAAGAATGACCAAATCACTAGGGCCAGCCAAGAGACCAAACTCACAACTGAAAATGAGCTTGTGTTGCATATTTGAATTATAATAGTAGCCAACAGCCATACACAACTTTACTGTCCAGTTTGTTGTTACATGTGTTTGAGGAGGACAGCAACATGGAAACATTATCAGGCTTTGGACATTTGCAGAGGGGCTGGGGATAGGTGGCAGCATAGATTTGTGTCATCATTATGTAGCTCAAAGCCTTTGGCTGTGGGTGACATCAGCCTGGGCAGTGAGTGACACCTTAAAAAGAACAAAAGAATCCCTTATTCAGATAACCATTGCCTGTGGTTAGTTAGGCTAATTTATTGCATATTTCTTTGTAGAGAAATTTCTGAAATAATTCTGGTGGTAACATGTTTTTTTTTTTTTATATTAAATATTTTGTTTTAAATAGCATAGATTTACAGAAAAGATACAAAGATTGTAGAGAAAGTTCTCATACACCCAGTTTCCCCTGGTGTTAACATCTTAACGTTAGTTACCACAGTGCATTTGTCACAACGAAGGAACCAAAGTTAGTACATTACTATTAACAAAACTCCACATTTTATTCAGATTTCATTAGTTTTTCTCTAATATCCTTTTTCTGTCCCTGATTCCATTTAAGGATACCACACTATGTTTAGTTGTCATGTTTTCTTAAGCTCCTCTGGGCTGTGTCAGTTCTCAGACATTCAGATATGCCTTGTTTTATGAAGGGCTGGTCAGGTCTTTTGTACAATGCTCCTCAGTGTGGGTTTGTCTGGTGTTTTTCTCATGGTTATTTTGGGGTTATTATTATTATCTTATTTTGGGGGGGGCGGGGGAGGAAGACCACAGAGATAAACTGCCTTTCTAATCACATTATTTAATGGGTACTTATTGTCAAGATGACTTATCACTGATGACGTTAACCTTGATCCCCTGGCCAAGGCAGTGCCTAACAAGTTTCTCCTTTGTGATTTAGTTTTTCTCTGTCTTTTCATAAGTCATTAAATGCTGCCCACACTCAGTGGGTGGGTGGTTAAGTTCTACTACCTTAAGAGAAGAGTCTCTACACAAAATATCTGGAATTCTTCTATATGAGAGACTACCTTTTCTCCCCCATTTGTTTATTTATTCAATACAATATTTATATCAGTATGGTCTCATGGATTTTACACTTTGGATTTTAATTAAATACTACATTATTTATTTATTTATTTTCTCAAATTGCTCCAGCGTTGGCCACTGGGAGCTCCTTCAGGTTGGCACTCGTGTCCTGTTGACATGCCATCATTATGGTTATGTTTTCAAGCAGAAAGTAAGAATTATCTGGTACTATAAGATACTTCAGGATTTTTTTTGTATATTTCCTGCCCCAGTCCTAGAATCAACTCTCTCTCCAAGAAGCTCTGGTTTCTTTTCTTAAAAAATGATATTAGAAACAAGGTCTTTGCACTGGGCGATTTGATGGTACTTCTAATAGAACCTAAGCTAGAGAACACTGAGTTGATCATGTATGGACTTAACAGTCTCATGGGGCAAGGAACTTGAAAATACACAAGGTGAAGTTTCCCTTTAAAAGTAAGCTTTTGGGATAGTGGGGTGGGGGATAGCTATTTGTTCTGCATATCAGGAAAAGTCCTTTATTAAAGCAATATTTTTTAAAAATGATATTATTTTTTCAATGTTCTAGTCTTCACAATATTGATGCAATAATCATGATAATCCATCTCGTTCTGCCCACTCTTCATACTAGTGGGCATCTTTATTTTGGGACTTGAAGCAAACTACAGAGGGGTTAGTTGGGGGATGGCTAATGACTGACATGATTAAAGACTTAAATGACTACACTTTTCTCTCTTCCCTGTCTGCTTCCCTGTAACAAACTCCCATCACCCAAGGTTACATATCATACAGTTGAAGTCTAAGGTGAGCTGGAGCAGCAAGTTAATTTTTAAAAAATTTACTGGAAACATATACATCATTTAAAATGTTTTTCTATTAAGGCTAGCACAGAGATGTACAATACTTGAATGAATTTTAAAGATAAATATTGAGACTTCAATTTAAAAAACTTGCTAAATAATAAAAAGGGCTATGGCACCATACAATGGATAATTCATCACTAAAAAAAATAAGTATTGCTATATGCTACAGTATGAATAAACCTCAAACGTATTACACTCGGTAAAAAAAAAATGCCAGATGTAAAAGACCACATACTGTATGATTCCAATTATGTAAAATGTTCAGAGTGGGCAAATCTATAGAGACAGGGTCTGGTGGTGGGAATGAGGATTAACTGTAAATAGGCATGAGAAATCTTACTGGGGCGATGAGAATGTTCTAAACCTGGATTATGGTGACGGTTGTAGAACTCAGGGAATCTGGTGAATTTATTAAAGATCATTGAATTGTAAATTCAATGTTGACTCTTCTAGTATGAAAATTATACCTCAGTAAAATTGTTTACCAAAAAAACAAACAAACAAAAAATAATTAAAAAGTAGGAAAGGAAGAGAGAAGAAACTTGTCTGTGGCTCCCAAGACGTCTGGGATAAGCACTCAACTGTTAGGGAGGCTCAGTGGAAAACTTTAAAAGCATCGCTGTAAAGTAACCTGCGAGTGCCTAGTCTGTGAACCCTGAAGGAAACTAAGCAACTTTTTTTTTGCTTACTGCAAAAAAAGAACACAATTTATTTAAAATAATTATGAATTCTATACCATAGATTCTGATATCCATCTTCTGTACATTCTCATGAAGGCACTGGTGATAAATTAGAACCAGATTAAACTAAGAAAATTATCTGTCTTTTGAAAGGGACGAGAGCAGTACTTTTCGAACTTTAATATGCACGGAGTCACCTGGTGGTCTTGTTAAAATGTGGATTCTGATTAAGTAGGTCTAGGGGGTACCAGCTGAGATTCTGCATTTTAACAAGCTCCAGAGTGATGCTCATGTTGCTATTGGCCCATGGAAGGCAGTCTGAGTAGCAAGGGACTAGAGCATAGTAATCAAGGGTTAAGGATTTGCAGACAGATGGTGATGTATTCAAATCTTGACTCTGCTACCCACTTACAGTGTAATTTTGTGCAAGTTGCCTGAGGTCTCAGTGCCTCAGTTTCATTTTGTGCAAAGTGAGACTAATAATAGTACTAGCTCATGGGGCTGTGGTGAGGTTAAATGCATATAAAACACTTAGAATAGTCCAGGGTGCACAGAGAGTGCTCAGAATAGTCGTCATCATTACTATTATTATTCCCATGCTGATTAGAATCCTCTTCTCTGTTTCTTTCAATACTCTGCTTTTTGGGGACCCTTTGCTATGTCTTTGTTTGGTATTAGATTATTTTATTTATTTTTCTTCTCTCTTTAATATCAAAAGCATTTATTTATTAAAAGTTATAGAAAGTTGTTAGAGTTTGTTTACATGCTTTCAAGATGCTTACTGTAAGTATCCTCTCTTTGCTTGAGAGGTTTGCTTTCCTACCACGTTATCTGCAAAATGCCTGGCCTTAAATTATTCCTTACCCAGAAATGGCTTTTCTCTGGGTGGAGCTCAGGCTTCCGGCCTCCTGTCCTGTTTGTTTCCTGGGCTGTGGAGTAGTGAGGAGTTTTTCAGCTGTTCCCCCCTTTTTTTGAAGAACAATTTCCTGATTAGCATTGGAACTGAAAATGGAATTTTCCTTTTGTTGAATAGCAAAATCCTGGAAGCCAAGACAATTCCTGTAAAACAACACTAAACATCTCCCAAACTCCACCCACCACCTCACCTGTAATAGTTCAGAGGATATTCCTGTTTAATGATTCCATTTTTAATATTGCCTCACAGGGAAGTGCATTTGTATAGATAGTTCAATGCCTTTGTCTTGATTGACTTGTTCTACCAAGAAATATCTTACACATGTCTCTGTGTCACATGGGGTAGATTATTAAATAATTTTGCTTTCTATAATATATTTAGGGGGACTATAGTATAACATCTCTACAGTGTGTGTGTGTTTGTGTGTGTGTGTGTGTGTGTGTGTGTGTGTGTGTTTTATTTAAACGTACCCACAAGAGACTAGACCACCACAAGAAACAAAAGGAGACACAGCTCTATTCCATATTGGTGGCCAGAATTGAGGAAATCCAAACCTGGAATGCAAAATCCTGGGCCGTGTGACTGAAATCCCTGTAGTGTTATTTTAGATTCCACAATGATTAACTCACGTTTTAATAAAAGTACTGCTGGGGGATATTTTTCAAAAATCCATTTCATTGAGATATCATTAACATATCATGAAACACACATGTTCTGTGTGTATAATTTATGACCCTTGACAAAGGTGAGTACTCATGTAATCAGCACTATCGTCAAGATATAAAACTTTTTTTCATCACTGCTGGGGGATTCTTAATCCTGATAAATTCCTCTTGTAGGGAAAGAGTGAGGCCCACTCCTGTGGGTAGGACTTGGACTCTCCTACAAGGAGAGAGGGGAGTCATATTTTGAAGGACTAATAGAGGTGGTTTCATCACCCAGAAGACACCGTGATGGTAGTGGACCACAGGAGAAGAAAGTGAGCTAGGAACTAAAGTTTTCCATGAGATAGTCCCAAGTGAAAGCAATCTTCTTTTTTTTCAATTTATTCTGTCATATTTAGTACTGTGTTAAGTGTCACCAAATCTTTTACAAGGCACAGACGCTATAGTAGTGGTGTTCGTAGGTGCCAAGGGGCAGGCTGCAAAGAGCAAGGCCATCAGCTCTGCATCACCCCTTGACTGAGGCAAACAAGGCAGAGGCTTTACCCTATTCAGAGCTTTGGAGATCCTGGAGTGACCAGGCACAAAAAATAACGCCTCAAGATGGAGCTGAGATGGTAGAGAGGGAACACGTGATGAAAAAAGAGCAGCTGCATTTTAGACTGATTCCGAGCAGATGTGAGATGAGTTTGGCAGAGGTAACCCTTAAAACAGGGTTGTCAGACTTAGTAAATAAACACACAGGATGACCAGTTAAATTTGAATTTCAGGTAAACGATGAATATTTTTTTATAAGTATTTCCCATTTAATAAGTGGGACTTACTTATTCTAAAAGATTTGTTTATCTAAAATTCAAATTTAACTGAGCATCCTGTATTTTATCTAACAACCCTACCTTAAGAGAAAAGACAGACCAAAAACTGGGTGCAATGTTAACCATTTAATCAAAATGATTACAAGTGAAAGGTGAAAAATAAACTACATCTTAGGGAGGTTTGAATAAAGATGTTTGCGTGTGTGTGTGTGTGTGTGTACACATACAAAAACAAAGAGAATTAAAACTGAAAGACTATATGTATTTATATATATAATATAGACTTGAACATAAAGTGAACTAGATAATTATTTATTTGATTTGACTTTGTTTTCTAAGAAACTAAGTAAATTTTTGATTTTCAGTTTTAAGCTGGTTTAGTCTTTAAAAGTCTGTTTGAGTGGGTTATGATTTTCTTGGAAACTCTTAAACTGGGCACCATCTTGATAAGAACAATTTTGTATCTGTGAGCATTTGTTGATAAAGAATGGATCACAGAAGATGACTACCTTTCTTTTTCCCTCCTCACAGTTAAAAATTTTTTCTATTAAAAGTTTTATATATTTATACTAAAGAAAATTCAAATAGTGTTAAAACACTTATTACAAATAAAGTGGCTCTCTGTTCAACCCTTTTTATTCCTTACCTTCAAATCCTAGAAATAACCACTTTTAATCTTTTTTAGAATTTTTTTCTGATTTGTGCTTCCACATGTCAAATAATATTCTCATGTTGTTATCTCTTAACATTATTTTTTGATTTCCTGCTAAGCAGTTAAGAATTTCAGCATCTTATACCCCTCTCCACAATTGTCCTTCCACTTTTCTCTGCCATCTACCCAATTTATTACAATTTTTTATTCAATCGAGTGTTGTTGTTTACAACATTTCAATTTATAAATGTAATTTACTGCTGAGAAATGTAGGATATTATGGTTGCATTTTTATACGATCTTTGTTTTTCTTGGAATTAATAGTTGTCTCTGTTTCTAAGATTAGAAAAAATTTTTTATTGAGTTATAATTGACATATAACATTATATTAGTTTCAGATGTAATGCAGGAGCCCCAGGTCTGGAACTTGCACCTGGGTTTGGATATTCCGGAAGAACCACAAGGAGGACCAGAGGGGTGAGAAATGCCATTTATTACTCACAAGGCAGAGAAGCTTCAGCAGCGGCTGGTCACAGCTGCAGGAATAAAGCTGCTGACCAAGAGCAAGTGGTTTTTTATGCACATAAGCAAAGGGAGGGGTAATCTCAGCGAGGGAGCAGTGCTTTCTCCAGTGGATGGGAGCAAGATGTGCTGCTTGGTTACAGGAGCAGATAATGTCTGTGGGAGCAGCAGGAAACGTCCTTGGGAGAAGGCACTGCCTTCCTTGGCTGCTGGCCGGGCAGCTCTCAGTCTTCTGAGAATGTAGAGGGGCTATTTTCTGAGTTAACACTACAGATGTACAACATAATGATTCAATATTTGTGTAAATTGCAAGAAATGATCATCACAATAAGTGTAAACCATGGAGGATGATCTTTATTTAGAAGTCTAGTAAACATCCATCATATACATAGTTACAATTCTTTTCCTTGTCGTGAGAACTTTTAACATTTACTCTCAACAACTTTCAGATATACAATACAGTATTATTAGCTATAGTTATCATGCTGTATATTCCAACCTCATGATTTATTTATTTTATAACTCAAAATTTGTATCTTTTACCCCTGTCACCCATTTCACCCAACCTCTACCCTCTGCCTCTAGCAACTACAGTTGCCTCTGTTTTTACTTTTGATTAGGTTTCTATAGACCTCTCTATTTTTTGCCCAAATGCTCTCACTGATCTGTTAAATGTAGCATTATGTATTTTTTCCAAATGATCAAATGCATTAAATAATCTATATGTTCCATTTTTTCCATTTTCACTCCAGAAATATTTCTGCAGCCTTCTAACTTCCTGTTCTATCTGAAATGGTTTATCTGTAGGCCTCCATGAATCTTCCCTTCACCATCTGTTTGTGAATTCCCCTCATTTTTCCCTTCTGTTGAACCTTTCTAGAACCCACAGCTTCTTTTTTTCTCTTATTGAAGCATATTATTTAGTAGTTTCCCATCAAAAGAGTGTATGGAGGGTTTGTTTATTTTAACATTTTTATGGTTAGAAATGTCTTTATTTTCTCCATATACTCAGTTGATGATTAGACTCAGTCTATAATTTTAGATTTAGACTAATGACCCTCAAATATGGAGGCATTCTTGTTTCCAATATGTGTATCTGACATATCTTCTCTCTCTGAAAACATTTAGAATTTTCATTTACCCCAGATGTTTTGATTTTTCATGATGACATGACTGTGGCTGAGTCTCTTATTCATTGTATTTGTCACTTAGGGAACGAGAGACTCGTGTCTTTAGTTATTGGCTATTTTCTTAAATTGGGATTTTGATAATTTTATCCATCCTTTTCTTCTATTATTTCTTTCTAGAATTCATATTAATTGGATATTGGACTTCTTATATTTTTATTTAATATTGTGTTTATTATTTTTCACATTTACCACATCTTTGAGAAATTGTTCTACTTTCTGGGTAAGTTCTATTATTTTACTTCCTAGGTAAGTGATTCAAATTCATCATCTAGTTTTTCCATTAAATTTTTAATTTCAGTTAACTATAAAATGGTAAGTCTTTATTGTGCTTTGATTGATACCTTTTTAGCTAGCATCTTATTCTTATGTCACAAATGGGAATATGGTCTCTTAGCTTTCCAAAGATACATATTATAGATATTTCAAACTTTTCTTCTTCATTTATTGTCTCTGTTTCCCTTAATATTTTATTATTAATTAATTAATTAATTGATTTACTTTAGGCAAGGCAACCCTAGATTGACCTCACAGATTGCCAGGACCTTGTCAGCTTACAATCTCTTATTTTTTATTTTTTACGCCTACAGCACCTAGTCTTCCTATGATCTCCCATCCAAGTACTAACCAAGCCCAGCTCTGCTTAGCTTCCGTGATCAGACGGGATCGGGTGTGTTCAGGGTGGCATGGCCATAGACTCTCTGTTTCCTCTAAAACCTACTTTTCTATTGTTTGGGTGTCTTTCATGCCAGAAATCTATTCTCATAACTGGTGACTTTTGGCTTTCCATATATAATTGAGAGTAAAGTATTAGAAAGTAGACCAGAAGCTGTGCATTGTGGGAGAGAAGGGCCTTTTCACTGGTGGGCTCCATTTGAGTAAGATGAGGTAACGAGAGGGTAGTTTTATTGGGAGACTCTATCTGTCTCAAAAGGCTTTATCTTTGTGTCATCCACTTCCTGAGGGAAGAATCTTCAGCTTTTAGCCTGGAGGGTGGTGAAAAAATAATCCGTTGCCTTGCCATTGCCATTTTGGGGCAGGTGGAGGAAGAAAGAAGTTCTTATAGTTCAGTCTGTGTATTTTAATTGCTCTGTTTTCAGTCCCATCTATAATCCCGTCCCTTGGCTTTCCCCTCTTCCACTCTTTTTGTCCTTTTGGGTTAATACAATTTTTTATTCTTTTGCTGGCATTTCAGTGAAGTGTGGCAAAGAAAGGGGGAAAACTCCGGAGGATAATGCATCTTTACCTAGAAGTCTGAGACTACTTTTCACAAACGGCCTTTATCAGTCAGGTCCCCTTAATCCCATCTAAATAGGTTATGTTGGCTTTAAGGAGTGGAGTATATTACTCTCCTTTCCAAATAGACTCTGAGCTGAGTTGTATCTTGCCCTATATATTATTGAGTTTGGTTTCTAATTCCCATATTTTAGGTCATCCTTTGCTTGGTGTGGGCTCATTTTAATAGATAGAAATAAATAGGCCAACTTAGAAATAGCTCAAAATGTAGGTGTTAGGAAGTGGGATGATGAAAGACATGTGAAAACGATTAAATGTTCAAAATCCTATTGAGTGTTAAATAGAGACTCTTTGACTAGGGTATTGTAATCAAGTTCAAAAAAACTCTTCTGAAGTGAACCCATACCTTCATTATTAGGACGTAGGATAGCATTTGAAGTACAATTATGAAAGCAGTGAAATAAATCCAAGAATCCATGAAGTCGCCACAAGTCTATTATCACTCATAATGGACCTGCATATAAAGAATTTGATTGAAGTCTTTTGGACATCTGTGATTTCTGAATCTATTTATGATAGCTAATGACATTTCTTGGTTATTCTTAAGAATATTCCTAGTTGTCCCCAGAGGGAAGACAGATTCTTAAGGATGCCTTGATGTATAATTAGGCAGGAATGCAGTTATATTTCTTTTTGAAGGTTCTTAGGATAATCCTCTAGCTTACCAGCTGACCTTATTATAAAGCTATTATACTTATGGAAATTGGGGGAGCTTTCATGATCTCATAGGAACATGGAGAAAGCAGTAAATGGGAAACATTCCATTAGATTGGTGCAGCAATTTTGGAGTGCCTGATTAGGTGAAAAAAAATTTATTTAGTACCTATTATATGCTAGATATTGTGTGAGAACTTTAAATGTATTATCATGATTTAAGTATTTGGAATAACCCTATAAGGTAAGTACAGTGATTGTGTACATTCTACAAATGGGAACACTGAGATTATATAGGGAGTAAGTGGTGGAACTGTTTTGAAGTAGGTATTTCAGTTAAGTTGTGTAGTGGATAATATAGGTACTCTGACCAGTCCCCTAGGATCTGATTTTAGGGATATGTGTGTGAGTGCGCGCGCACTTAAGTGTGCTTTTGCTTCCAATAGTTTCTACCTGCAGCTCTTTTTGGGAGGACTACACTCAGGGTACTCGACCCTACTTTTCCTGGGGTGGCCTTCAACCAAGGGACTGTCAGGTAAGAGACTATGAAAGTTCAGCTTTCTTATCTCAACTTGGAACAACTGTGAGGTGTTAAGTTATACAATTTTCACTCAGAGCTGCCTCCCGGGATGAGGCTGTAGCTCCTGCCTGTGGAACTCCGCCCGAGAGAGTGCTCCCCTCCTTAGTTTCCTCACTGTCTCTATCTTGCTTCCCCACCCTCCCTTACTGGTTTCTTCTGGGTATACTTCCTTAATAAGTCACTTGTACGTGACTCCTTGTCTTGGGGTCTGCTTTTAGAAAACTTGACCTAGGACATAATAATTTCATTTATACCAACTAATTGTGAGAACACGCCTGCCTTCCTGGTACTCAGTGGGGCTGGGGAAAGCAGAGGCGAGACAGCCTCATGCCTGCTCTTCTCACTCTGACTTCTGACAGCCACAGTTAACATATATTTTGAAATTTAAACATTTAACCCTGATCTTTATGACCCCACATTCTCTAGAGTCAACTTACTGCTCCAACTTTATCTCCTTTCATAATCCCCCTCTGTTTTCCAGGCACATGACCTTCTTTCTGTTCTTTGATGTCCCCAAGTTCATTACTGCCCCCAGGGTCTCTGTACTTATTGTTCCCTTTCTCATCATCTAGATCACAGTTCAAAGGACACTACCTTAGAAAAATCTCACTCACTGATCACTCTATCTAAAGTAACCTCCTAACTCTCGTATCATTAAGACAAAATCACCTTACTCTGTCTTATTTTCTTTCTAGCATTTATTATCCCATGAAATTGCCTCATCATTTGTTCATTTCCTTGCTCATTGTCTCTTATTCTCCATTAAAATGTTACTTCCATGAGGTCAGGGGCTGTGTCCGTGTTGTCCACTGTTACATCCCAAGTGCTAGATCAGGGTCTGGCTCATATTTTGCTCAATAAATATGTGCAGAGCAGTGAATATGCTGCCTGCATGGAAAGGCAAAGCGAGTTCCTTTTCCTTCTATGCTTTTTATACTTTACCCTCTCCATTATGTTGCTTGTCAGGAATATCAGATTAATAGAGGTGGGAATAGAAATCTATGATCTATCTATCTGAAGCACATAGCAAAGAGTGACACAGTACAGGATATAGACAAACCAGATGCCATCTAGTGTATTCATGGGATTTGTTTTGTGTTCAAAGCAAGTCCGTGTTGCCCTTTCTGAGACTTGGTTCTAAGATTTCTGACTTAAAACTTTTCTGGAACAAAGGAAACATCCTTTTCCTCTCCTAAGTACCTTCCCCCAAAGGTACTTTTTATTCATTCTATCTCTTTGTAGAACAGAAAGACTAGCTCCCATTCCCACATCCTCATCCTGGCCCCTACTTCTGTCCCAAGATGGGATTCAATAACATTTTTTAAAATTTTCAAGTAGATATTTTGTTTCAAAAGTGCCACTTGGACACTTGAACTACCTAAATATGAATCCACTAGCTGGCTTGTTCTTGTTCAAGTTCATAGTTTTCAAGAGCAATTACGACACTTGCATCAGGAGTGCCCGGTCCCATAACTCTATGTGGAAAGATGAGCCATACCAACCACTCGCACCTGCTTTGTTAGTGTGTTTTAAAGTAAGAAAGAGCAAACCCATAATGATCCTTGGCTGAACCAGCACCACTCTGTGTGCAAATGTTTCTGGCATTTCACAACAATATCTAGTCACTTTCTTTCTGTTTATCAATGTCATTGTTTCACTGTCAGTGTGTTTATGTCATGAGGTTCTTTCTTCTGAAGAATTTGGAGAGGGTTAACATGAGAGCTGGGTAGTCACAGGTCAAACAGGGTATGGGACAATCTAGAGAAGGGGCCAGGTGACAAGGCCTTTGCTGTAATTAAAGAGGAAGGAAAGAGGAAATAGAGTAATAAACATAGGTACTCCAAACCCAGTTGTCAAGCCAGCAATGGGACCACAAGGGAACAGAGCTTATTGTTAAGATCAAAACATGACACGAGAGGAAAGAGAGCACCCACTGGTCCTCATCGAGATAAGGAAAACAACAATAAAGGTGAAAACCTATTGTTGAGGACTTTGGAAAATGGGCTGCACATTTTATTCAGTGATTTATTCAACCATGCCTTCATTTATATATCAGGTATTTAATGGGCACTTACTTTGTTTCATCTTGGTGATGACCCTTGCTTATGTGTTAAATTATTTCTATTTGGTTCACCTCTTTCCCCAAAGGTACTGGCAGTTGAACGATTTTGCAATCTAAAGAGTTTCTCTAATAGACAGCCTTCTTAGCCTACTAATTTCCTTTGCTAGTTTTTGATCTCTAGTTGGGGAGTTGAAGTGGAAGTGGTAGTGAGAAAAGAGAGGATATGGTATTTATGGCTACAGTGCAGGGGTATAAATAAACCGGACATTGGACAAGGTGGTGGGGATGAGGAAGTATCCCTTTTGGTTAATTCTGGCAAGAACTCAGGTGAGCCTTGGACAAGGAAAATCGACATTCTGTGGTCCCAAGAGCCTCTCTGTATATATTTAGCAACATATCCTCTTTGATAGCAGGACTATCCAAAGGCAAAGTTGTTTTGAGAGCATTTGTTGCCTCTTGCCTACTATTTCCTCCATCTTCTAGGCATACAATGGCACTGAACTTCCTCGTCCCCTGGTGGTTGTGGGGGTCATATGGCTTATTTCTGGCCAATGAGCTGAGATGAGAAGTGACATGTGTCTCTTCTGAGCTGCAGCATTTAACTGCAGGCATGAGACCTTCCCAAGTGCTCTTTTCTCTCTGCCATTGATATCTGGGAACACAGGAATTGGGGTTGCCACATCAGCCTGGATACTGGGGTGAAGAGATTTGGAGAGCAGTGCCTCCTTTCACCCCGATCTGACCTGTGATATACAGAGTATGGGAGTGAAAATTACTTTGTTGTAACTAGTACTAAGATTTTAGATTGTTGTCAAGCAGCCTATAATCCATGCATTCTTAACAGGCAGGGTATTATTCCAAGGGGATAAAAATTTGTTCTTGGGATGGGTGAAAATATACAGTATATACAAACCATAAATAAATATATAGCATATCTTTGGTATTGAAATTTCAAAGGGGATTAAGAACAAAATGTCTAAAAAGACTCCTCAGGGCTGTGATAATGAAAAATAGGTCAAGAAAATTGATCTAGGTTATCCCAAATGATGTAGTTATGAAGCACATGAACTGTCTTTTTTCTGTCACTTTCTTTATCTTTTTTTCCCTTTCTACATCACCTCGAGAACACTTTTGGATACCAGGGCCAAGATGAATATATGTTTGAAACTTTTTAGGACAAGCCTATTCTTAAATTCTCTGTTTCTTTGTTGCCATAAGTACTTTTAAAGTTTCCAGGCTTATTCTTAATTTGTGGCTTGAAAAAATATGTTCAATTTACCCAGGGCCTTTATGGTCTCGTGACTTCTCTTGAATAGAAGTGTTCTTAAAGTTTTCTTAATGTTCTTTCGTGGGGCTTGTGAAAAGAAGAGCCAAGGTCAGCTTGTATATGCGGAATTTTTAGAAATTCATTTTGCCTTGAGGAATAGTAAAGGAAGAAGCACATTTAATCTTTTAGTTAAGACTTTGACAATATTTGGACTTAGAGTGTAAAGCAAACCAAAGATAGCTTTTCTGTCATTAATACCTGACTAAAAGGTGATTTTTGAGTTGAGAGAGGAAGTGCTGAATGCTAGCTCTGGAAGTAAATAGAAAAGGCAGGTGTCCAGGGGGCAAAATATCTCTTCAGCTGGAGAATGTTGTCTCCTGCAGGATAAAGCAAGGGAGCCAAATGTAAATGAGTCCCTGTAACTCAAAACTATTAAATAATCCAATGAGAAGTAAATTCCTACTTCCGGGGTGATGTTATGGAGACGAGCCAGGGCTCTGATGGACAGAGGAGTCACGGGGAGCACTATAAAACACTAAAGCCTAGCCAGAGTGTGGGACCATGACAGTGCCCTTCTACTTGTGCAGATGATGCTTTGATACTCGAGTTGACCCCTTGGTATATAATCACTGCTTAGTAAATATTTATTAAATGAATGCATGCATGAGAACATACCTGTCATCAACCATAACGATTCCTAGGGAGAACAGCTAGACTTGTGAGGATGTCCTGCCCTGGGAGCAAGGGTGGAGTGATAATTGGGGCATAGGTATCCTATGCCCCCTTCTTTTTTCCTCTCTGTTCACTGCTCCCTGTAAATAAGCATTTTTTCTTTTTTAACCTGGCTGGTGCTGAATGTTAATTTGAACTCTCCCCATGCTTGGAGACTTCTTTAGCTAAATTTAGGACGCTTTATGAAACAGCTTCTATATTCTTGATTCTGTTATTCTACAAATCCTTGCTACTTAGTATTGTTTGTAGACTAGCAGAATCAGCCTCACCCGAGAGCTTGTTAGAACTGCAGAATCTCAGACTTGGCTGGTCCCAGACCTACTGAATTAGAATCTGTGTTTTATCAAGACCCGGAAGTATTTCATCTACAAATGAAAGTTTGAGAGGCAATGCTGTAAATGATTGTAAAGACAATGTATTATCTCTTATAACTAATAAGACCATAAGAGAAAGGAAAGACTGTATAAATAAGTAAACATTCACGTTTATGAGCTGGAAAAGGAAAGTTTGTTTGTTTGTTTGTTTTGTGGCAGGATGTCCCAGAGATTCCTGCCTCCTCCATCTAGTGAACCAGTCATTGGCACCCCTTCCTTTGAGGTGAGATGTCTCTATTGGATGTCCTGTGCATAATGTTGACTGCGTTAGAAAGAGAGTTGAACTATGTATGTCTTTATGATGGCAGTATAGTAAGAGGAGGATTTACTTTTTCTCAATTTTAAATCCATTGCCGAACAACTATTGTTTTTGAAAAGATTAAAGATAAGTCTCATAGAAATTTTCTTAAGAATTAAAGACAATAACAACAAAAAACAAAACCAAAAAAAACTTCTTAAAAGATATTGGGCCTCTCTCATTAAAGGGGATGATCTTTGTTCAGCCCAAGAGCCAGCTTCAGCCTTTGGTTTGATTTCATTTAGATTGTTATATTATTGTTGGTTACTACAACTTTGGCCCAGAAAATTAGATTTCTCTTGAGGGGAAGTCTGATAGAGACTTAGTTATTCCTCAAAAATCTCTCCTCCTTTTGTGTATAGTAGTAGAAATCCTAATATTTAGCTGGGTGCATGGCTTCCCAGAACAATGACTACATTTTCTAGTCTTACACCTAGATGGGGTCATGTGACTAAGTTGTAGTCAGTTACATGTGGGCAGAAGTGATATGTGCAACTTTGGGATCATGCCCTTACAGGGAAAGGACATCTTCCATTCTTCTTTCTCCATCTTGCTGTCCTGAATGTACGTGTAGTAGGTACTGTCTTGGACCAACAGGAAAAGCCAACCAGATATGCTTAAGAAGTTAGAAGGAAACTTGGTGCCTGACATTATAAAGCTATGGTGCCACCCTAAACTGCTGGTGGCTAGACTGTAAGGCCAAAAATAATTACCTTTCATACTGAGACTACTGTTATTTTGAGTCTACGATCCAGAAGCCCAACTGATATTCTAAGTAATGCCAGAGGATATTCTGATTATTCTCTTTACTGGACAGAACCTCTGAAGTTTTTTCAAGTTATGAAACCATGAAAGAGTTTGGAAGAGCAGTAGGGAGAACTTATTCTATGTTGTGTTGAGTTTTCATTTTTATGTGCTCAGAAGGAAAAAGCTACCTATCCACTTAAAAAAATAATAATGAAAAAAAAGTAAGATGAAGCTGATAGAGAAAAAGGTTTTAAGAGGCTTAATGTTAATTCAAATGAAAATTCACAGAAATAGGATCTGATCATACTATATCTATTATGTATATTCTTTTTAGGCCAAGAGCAAGGCTTATCAGGTAAACCTATAGAACTATAAAACAAGGGAAATATCATAGTTTCAGTGTACCTTGATTTGAGGAAGGAATTTGAAATAAAGTCTTTCATGATAGCTTCAAGGATAACATAGAAAAATGAAGATTGGAATTCACTACGATTAGACAGAATTGAGTTTGGTTGATCAACTGTACTTTGAATGTGATCAATGATCCCATTCTAACTAAATGCATCATTCAAGTTATGTATGACTGTAAATCATAGAAAATCCAACTAATAGTGGTTTAAGTAATAAAGACAGTTATTTCTCATAACAAGAACATTATAGAGAGGCATAATAGGCTGGTTCAGAGTTCTTCCATCTTCATCATATTGACTTTGCCTTCACACTTCTGACCTCTTGGTCACAAGATAACTGCTATGGCTCTAAGCATCACAATCACATTCAAAGGCAGACACAATGAAGTGATCAGTGTTAAGAGAGCACATCTTAGGCTGAACTTGCTTTTTCTTTTAAAACGGGAGCAATATAGTTCCCCGCATTCTTTCCTCTTTGTAGATGTCCATTTTTGTCTTGCTAGCCACTACTACTTAAGAGGGAAGCTGGCAAACTGGGTTTCTGGCTTTTTGTAGCCTCTATAATTGAAACAGAGCAAGGAATAAGAAAGTTAGGAGACAAGGCTATTGGATAAGTCAACCAATTATGTCTGCCATACTGGAATGAGGCTTTAGAGGTATTTGTAAGGTTTTATGGTGCTAACAGGAGGAAACCATTTATTAAAAACTTGAAAAAAAGGCATAAAAGTTGTGACTATAGTATTTTCAAATGACATCTGGTGAGGACAGTTAATAGCTTGGATGATAGAATTTGGTTTCAAAAGTTTTATTTTTTCCCCAAGGATAAATCTTTACATATAGATGAAACACAAATTACTTAAGCACAGAGGCATACTGGGCTTGACATTGGTTAATGTGAAAAAGCCATTGGGATTTAAGCTGGTCACTAATTCCAATATGAGTAACTGAGAGAGAGCATTTGACTAAATTCACAGAAATAAAAATACACAAATCGTGAGTAACTTGACTACAGATAATCTCTTTCCTTTTTGTGTGTGTGATTTTCTCTCTATTTCTATTATTTGTTTATTCATTCATTCATTTATTCATTCAGGATAGCTTCATTGAGCATATCCTATGTGCAGGACATAGTGTTAAGGTACTGAAGAAACAGCAGTGCAAGAGATAGGAAAGAACTAAATATGTATAATAGTTATCTAATTAGAAAGTGTGATAAATCCTACAAAAATAAGAAGTCAGAGGGACTATGAAACTGGACAAGTGGAGCTTTGATTTGGCCATGGGGATGCAGAAAGATTTCTCCGAGGAAGTGGTAATTCTGAGACTGGGAGGATGAAAAGAAATTGACTAAGCAGATTCACAGGGAGGAAGCAGGTACAGGCAGAGAAAATCTGCACTTTTGAAGGTGTTAATGTGGAGAGGAGCAGAGTGAGCTTGAGGAAATGAAAGCACTGTGTGGTTTTCAGAGTGGAACTGGGAGGGGGCGCGGAAGGCAGAAAGGTATCTAGAGACAGGGCTGCAGAATTGTGCAAAGACAGGTCTTTCACAGCTTTATGGGCTGTAGTAAGCTTGTCGATCTTTATTCGAAAGTGTTGGAATGCATTGCTTTTCCTTGTAGAAATATCTCTTTGATTGGTGTATATAGAATGAACTGGAGGGGGCAAAATGGATGCAGAGAAACTGGTCAATAAGTTGTTGACATTTTAGTCATAGAGATGCTAGCAGCTTAGACTTTGTGAGTAGAGAAAAAGAGAGATATTTAGGATTTGGAGATGAGTTAGATGTGGGGTGAGGGAGAGGGAGGTTTCAAGACTGACTCCTAGTGTTTCAACTTCTGAAATTGAGCAGATGGGTCTGTATTCACTTGGAAAGGACGTTGGAGGAAGAACTGGAGGAAGGAGTGGAGGTCAGTTTGGAACACACTGAGTTGGAGGTGCCTTTGAGATATCCAAGAGGCTCTGTTAGCAAGAGCTGTACTGATGGGCCTGGAGCTCTGAAGAAAGGTCTGGATGGAGAGCAAATGTGTGATCTTCCGCTTAGGGATGGTGAGGAGCTAGGGAGTGGGTGAGGCTGTGGAGGTAGAGAGCATGTCAGTGGGAATAAAAAGCAGGCCCAGGACCAAGCTTTGAGGAGCCAACATTCAAGTCTGAGATAAGGAGGAAGACTTGGCAAATGACACTGAAGAGTGGGATGCTGGGAGGTAGGAGCGAAACCAGGAGAGTTTGGCATCGCAGAAGCCAGGAAGAGTGCTCTGCACGGAGGGGATGCGCAACACTGCAGAATGCATGTTGCACCTGAATGAAGTTTGGTGGACTGAAAAGAGTGAAGAGTCTCCTTATCTGGTTCTCATCTGAAATTGAAATACATTCTCCAAATTGGGTATACTTAGTGAGAATGCTTAAAAATCTCTATTGTGAACATTTAAATTGTGTGAGTTTAACCTTTGATTCATCTCAACCGAATTACTTTTGGTGATTTTTTTTTTCCCTTTATAAGCCCATGGCCCTGAATAGAAAACAGGTTTCCAACCCCTCAGCTCTAGAGGTTTGCATTTTAAAACACCCTTCAGCTGCTGGCCAGGACACTGCAGTGGGTTTATGGTCAGTTCTGTTTTTTCACTTCTACCAGAAGAACAGCTGGGCAGCTCACTAAATGAGGACGGGGTGTTGACCTGGAGTTGGCCCCAATCCACTGTGCATTTCAAAGCAGATTAGGAGACACTTTGAACAAGCCCTTGCTGCACATCAGGTGTCCTTCCCAGTGCCTTAGGTGGAACTAGAAATGAGTTCCATGAATTGTTAATGCTGATCCAAAAAAGGGCTTTCAATAATTCCTGCGCTGGTCTCTTCTCTGGCTGAAAATCACCTTCCACAGGAGGGCAAGAGTCGGTCCTCACAGAGGACCCCAGATGGGATCGCTGACATATTAGAGATGAGAAATTCAGGGGGAAAATACAAGTTTGCTTAGTTAGTTTTTAGGTTACTAATTTTCCCTTCTGAGTGGATGTTTATAAATCTTTCCCCCTGATACTTTCCCCCCCTTCCTGGCAGCCGGGGATGATTTCTTATGAGGCATTTAGTGTGGCATCATTAACATTTTTAGTTGCTGCAGTCAAATAATAAGCTTTGGTTTGATGGTGCACACACAGCTACAGCTTACTGGACTTTTTATTTTTCATTCAAATACTTGCTTTGTGTCCTCTGACTTTTCATAAATTCTGCCCTCCCAGCAGCTCCCTTCCCCAACCCTACTTCCTGCCAGGCCCATCCAGCCAGCTTCTTTGGCATGCTGTTTCTTCCTTCTGCAGCCCACCGCCCTGTTCTTGCTAAATGAATTCTCTCCAAGCGCAGTGACACCTGGCAGTGAAAGAAGAAATAATCAGTTGCAGCTAAGAAATATTCCTCAGCGATCTTTGCAGTACTAAAGTTTCAGTCTCGTGTCAGGGAGAGAAATGAAGGGACTGCTTACGGGGAGAAGTTTCCCTTTCTAATCCGAAAAAAATATAAACAGAGAGTACACAGAAAAGGATAAGAAAAAAGTTGGATAATAAGGCTTTCTTAATATTATCAGCACAGGAATCCAAAGTCATAGGGTTTAAAAAGATCTTCAGGGGTCATTTGGTTCAATCCCCTGCCTCTAGGCAGGATGAAACCCGAATTATTTTAGACAGGTGGTTGTCTGTATCTGATTTTAAATAGCCCCTAGGGAAAAAATTCCACAGCTTTTCTTGGTAACCAGTTCCAGTCCATAATAATAGTGATGGAAATGAGGATGGTTTACTTGGAGGTGTCTGACCACATTACTGTCAATTAATGATGAACCTGTGGGCCAGACTCAACTGTTCTGTGTCTGAGTTCCTCTAAGTTTATTTCCCCTTTTCTCACTCTCTCATTTTTGTCTTCATTTTACAACCTTGACAGTCCAAAGGCTCTTTCTTCCTTGCTTCTAACTCAGTCCTTTTGCTGGTATTTTAAACTAGTTTCTTTCAGTTTGGGCTTTAGGGAAGAAGAGACTAGCTGGCCCCTCTCTGCTCTGTGTTCTATTTCAGGAGAAGCAATTGTTATTTCAGTTCTGTCTAAAGTTTATTCTTTCCTACATACTCAATATGATTGGCATCATTAGTGGAAATCATAACAAAAAATTAAGACACAGCTGCTCATGATCTTGCCACATCAATGGCACGTGCATTTCATTTTTACGGGCTTCTTTCTAGTACTTGTCCATATGTATATGTTGTTTTTGACATACCTTAATATGCTGCTTTTTAAAATTTAACATTATATGTTAAACATTTGTCTTTTCCTCAGAACAATTTTATAAATCGTTGCATACAAGTCCAGTATTGGTTTTCCCATAACTTATATAACCATTCTTCTTGTTGGACATTTAAATAATTTCCAGTTTTTAAAAACAAAATAAATTGGTGTCAGAGCAAATAGAACTGTTTAGTAACCCCAAAAGTTGGCAGCCAAACAGAGAGGTGCAAAGTACAGAGAGGACTCTAGAGTTTCATGACTCTCAGATTCCAAGCCCTGCTGAAGGAAAAGCCTCGATTCTTCCCTCAAAACATTTGAACTAAATCTCCCTAAATGAGCTGCCAACAAGGCCCAAATTTAGGTCACTGTAGATTAGATTGATCACTCCTGTCCCCCTTTCCTACCAGCCACCCCCACACTAGCAGCCTGACAGAGGAATGGCCATATTCTTTTGGGGGTAAATATTACTGACTTCAGGTTCTGTTGTTCTTTTGCACACGATATCTGGCATACAATAAAAAACAGCAAGTTGTGAGACAAAGTAGGAAAGTGTGACCTATAAACCAGAGAAAAAAGAATCAAAGGAATTGACCTACATAAGGCACAGAGGTTGGAATAAGCAGACATATGCTCTTAAATAGCTATTATAATAAATATATTAAAGAATCGAGTGGAAAAGATGGATAATATGTGTAAACAAATGTAGAATTTCAGCAAAAAGAAGTAAAATGTTAAAATGAACCAAATGGAAATGCTAGGATTGAAAACTATATATAAAAATTGATTTTAATAATTGAATTGATAAATCTAATGGCAAGAAAGGATCAGAGAACATGGAAACTGGTTAATAGAGACTATACAAGCTGAAAACAAAGTGGAAATCAAAAAGAAACACCAAAAAGAACATCTGAGACTTTACGGAGAATATCAAATGATCTAATATAAGTATAGTAGGAGTCTTGGAAAGAGAAGAGGAAGATAATGGAGCAGAAGAAATATTTGAAGAGACAATGGCTGTGAGTTTCCCCAAATTGACGAAATATAACAACTCACAGGCCCAAGAATCTCAATGGACCCCAAGCAGGATCAATTTAAAAGGAACCGTAGGCAAACATGGACAATTTCTGAAAAACAAAGAGAAAATCACAAAATTACACACTAAGAAAAAAGATACATTACTTACAGAATAATGGCAAGTTTCTCACCAGAAATTATATAATGTATATATCTATATTCACACACATATATCCTTTTAAAAATCATTGGCTATTTAAAGTCTTAATAAAAATATTGTAGGATTATTAAGTTATTAACTATGAGTTATAAGTAACTTATATGATGACAAGAGCACAAGGGCTAGGAGAAGGGCTAAATATAATTAGGTTACTTATAAATGTCCTAAATTATTCATAAGGTAGTTTAACATTATTTTACTGTGATAGCTAAAGAAATTCTCATAAGACCAGTTTTATTCCCATCTCATACATGCACATATAGACACTCTCATACTGACCAAAATCTCTGGGACTTTTTCAGGCAGGATTGTGCCTCTATAGGACTGAGAAAAGTATAGGAGTTTTGGTTCATCATATGAGCAGATGAGCAGAGCTTCCTGTTGGTTAGCAATCCTGGAAGGAGTCACATGTATGGAAAGATGTAGATACTTACCCCTCCCAGCAGCCAGGTAGGGTCTGTTCTATCATCCATGAGGAGCCTACCATTTCCTCCAGTAACCATGATTTATTAGTGTGCCATGATGTAGAAAATGTGGGAAAGCTCTGTTTTGTCATTTTTGTTCCCCTGCCTTCCCTGGTTCCCTCCTACTGCTGGTCTGTTCTTATTGCCAGGCTTATGTTCTGAGCAGAGCATTCTATGAGGCCCCTGTAGTTTGTTGGGCCCAGTAGGGCCCTGATAACCGGAGGCTGTTCTGGTAGCCACTACCATAGAGGGCCTGATGATGGCTTTACCCCAGCCCATCCTGAAATGCTATGCAGGGCTGAGGGCTCCACTTGAAGGTATGAGTCCTGGTCCAGCCCTTGGTGCTGCTACCTTTTACCTGGGAGATGGTAGTATAGGTTTCCTTGTCGATAAAACTCAACTTTCAAATGTTGGGAGAAAGAGCTTGGCATAACTTATTCTGCCCTAGATAAAAAAAAAAAAAAAAAAAGTAAAAATTTTGAGCTCAGGAATATTAAGAGAGGTTATAAAGCTTGAGTCCTTTTTGAAGGAGGCCAGCCTCGAGACCAAAGTATCAGAAATGCTGAGCCTGGAGGCAAATAATAAAAAAAAAAAAAACTTTAAAGTTTCCTTCTTAAGGTTAAAACAGACTTGTCAGTAAAAGAATGGAGGGAAGAGAAATCTAAATGTCCAGGATGAAAGTTGGTGAGGGTTCACCACAAGGATGCTTAGTGCCTAGAAGATGAATCAGAAGCCATTCGATCCCATGTGGCTGAGGTCAAAACAGCCTGAAAGTTAGGTTAGGGGAGTGAGGAACAATTAATGGCAGCATTGAAGAAAGGTGTGGATGAACATGTCCATATTCAGGGAAGCAGAAAACTACTTTCAAAGACACTGAGGATAGAGAGAGTGAAAAACCCACTGAATTCAGTGAACAGAAAAAAAAATGGTTGAAGATTCTAAAGTAGCAGATCTCAAAGTTTTTGATGTCAGGATCCCTTTATATTCTTAAAAATTATTGAGGACCCCAAAGAGCTTTTGTTTATGTGGGTTATATCTATTGATATTTGTCAGAAATGAAAATCAAGAAATTTAAAGAATAGTATTTATTCATTATTGTGCTCATAATATTAATTAATTCTATGATTATCTATTATTATAAACCCCTATCATTGAAGAAAAAACAAATTTTAATGAAAAATTGCCAAAATTTCTCCTTCAAAACAACAAGCAGTGAGAAGACTGGCATTATTTTACAGATTTGTAAAATTTTTAAAAGATAGCTGGATTCTTATATTTCCTTCTGCATTCAATATGTTGCAGTTTGTTCTTGCAATTCAGATATGTGAAGAAAATACTGTCAAACAAATATGTAGTGGGAAAACAGAATATGTTAATAGCCTTTTTAGATAATTGTGGGTATGCTTAGTTACTATACTAACACTTGACATTTATTAAAGAGTAGTTGCAATGTGGAATCTGATGTCATATCAATGAACTTTCCATACTCTGTTACACTAAAATTCATCGATCAATCTTGCACTTGAAAACATTGGTTTACTGAGTAATTAAAATCTTCCAAATGTTGACATGTTTCATTATAAAATATCAAAAAAATATACTTATTAATAAGGCCCCTGGTTAAATCAGAAAAAAACTTTATCGGGAAGCTGTCAAACTCATGAAGATAGATACAAGTTTTTCCAAAATTCTAATATTCACTTGAAAACTTGAACTTTATCATTGACAAAAAAATACTCAGTTGTTTTTCTTGAAGTGGCAGGCTTACTTTATTATTATTATTATTTTTAAAGCTGTCTGTCAAATACCTTAATCTGTATACTTTGTCAATTTTTTTTCAAGTGAATATAATGTTCTGTGAAAAAAGCGGCTAGTTCAGCTTGCAACTCAATCAATTGCACACATGCTTCCCCTCCATATAATCATCATACCTCAGTATAAAGCAGAAGTGTTTTCTGGGTACTTTCCATTTTGTTGTTCAAGGTATTAAAATGATATATCAAAGGGTTAAGCTTTAATATAATTAGTAGGTTTTTTTCTGCTTCATCAAGGGCACTCTTAAGAGAGCTGGCTTTTTTTTTTTTTTTTTTTAATTGTGATTGCAAAGTGATAAAGAATACAGTTACTACTAGAACAGTTTGGGACCTCTGCCTTGATTCAGGCTAAAGTGTCACCAGTTTTACTCATCATTATTTTTGTATCATCAGTGCAACTTGCAATTGTGAAGAAGAAAATAATGTCTTAGTATTATTACGAAAATGTTTTTGACCTCACAGCACCCCTAAAAGGGTCTTTGGGATTCCCAGGGGTCCATGGACCACACACTGAGAACCACTGTTCTAAAACATGAGTGGAAAAATCTCTACATGAAAAGGAATATCAGATCAAGACTCTGACAATATGTCTGCTAAAGATGGTAGATTTGGCAGCTGTCCTTGGAAAAGGTATAGATGAGAGTCACAAAGAAATGGACATAATGAGAGAATCAAAAATTGGACACCACTTAGATGACCAGTCAATATGAACTTTGAGGAAACTAATTTATACCATCAAGCTAAATGTTTCCTTACAAACCCTGAAGAAGAAACCAAACATATATGTGTTTAAGTAGCTGGAGAAGGAAAAACAGTCCCTAACATTATATATCACAACTCTCTAAACAAACAAAAAGAAAAATGCATCGTTGGAATCAGAAAATGCAAAGATTAAGTGAGGTTCAAAAGCTTCATCATAAACTTAAAGATTGAGCTGTGTCAAGATAAGAATAAGAAATCTCCCAGGAAACTTTACCGTAGAGAATGAAGAATAATTTAAACCGAGGAGAAAAGTTTCAAAACAGATAAAAACATGAGTCAGACCATGAGGATCTGGCTGCCAAAATAGATCAAAAACAAAACAGTGAAGCAAGAAAATAGAAAAACAAACAAACAAACAGAAAACAGAAAACAAAACTAAACCAAAAAATAACTCAAAACTCTAAGAGAAGAAATGAAAGGACTCATTTGTTCTTTGAAAAGCCAGCCCATTGCTCTTGATTACAGAAGATGAACATGGAAGATCAAAATCAACCCAGAAGATGCAAAATTTTAGATTTTAGAAAAGGGTCCTCAAAGGCCTCAAAGATCCAAGTACCGTGTTTAGCAGTGGAAAGCCAGGGAACCCTCTGGATAATTAAGAGGAGATATGTCCATCTGGGATGGTTTAGAGAGTCAGGGTTTGATGTTGTCCTGCTTCATCCAAAGTCACCAAATGTCATCACTATGGAACCTAGAGCCCAGGACGATGTAGTGTCTTCCAGGCCAGGTTTTCCTTCATGTGAACAAGACAGCATTTTCCTTTCTGCTTCAGACACTGGTTATCTTTCTGTACCAGCAAGATTTTGAAGTTTTAATGGGGCTTCTTTTGTGGGAGCATTTGGTCCACATCATAAGAAATGGGATCCCATGAAATGCATCCTGAAGATGCTTTTGGTAATTTGGGTCCTCCTGAGCCATCTCTACCACCTGGAAGTGAAGCTGGTACAAGCTTTTTTCCTCAACCACTTCATCAAGCAGAAGGTGCCACGCTGGGAATGGATCCACAGGGTATTTTTATGAGAGAAGGGCCTCTATCTCCCTCTCTACCCAGGGATTTTCCTGGCCCTTCCTTTTCCATTAGAGCTGAGGAACATCTACCTACCAAAGGGGCTTCCTTGTGACTCTCAGCCAAGAGATACTTCCAAGGCCTGAGTTTCCCAGGGCTGAATCAGCCTTCTAGAGAGCTGCCTCGTGAGGGTCTGAATCAGGGCAATCATGTTAATAATGTTTCTGTCACTCTTTAAAGACATTTTGAATTCTTTTTTAGTGTGACAGCTGTTGTTTAAGTGATTGTACATTTGTTCAAATTGAAGCTTGATAGAGTTATAATTCTTAGGGTAGTATTTTGTAAGTAGTGGAATTGTTTTATAAATGAGAACCTCATGAATGAATTATTTCCATTTTATTGTACTCTCTAGGTAGTAGAATATTTATATTTTGATTTGATTAACCAGCCTTCCATAATTTAAACTATAATAGGCATTTTGCGTGAACAACTACACACATTTCAAAGTTTAAAAGCTGGTTTTCTCTGCTAAGAATGAGGTTTTCTATTATAGTGTTGAGGAAATTGTGAAAGTTGAAGTTTACTGAAATAAATTTTCATTGATCTTAAAAAGCAGTAAATAAATGGATAAAGTGGTATCACTGAATGACTTTTTGTTTCAGAGCTGCATTTGGGGTGAAAGAGTAATAAGTGCCTTTGCCTCTAGGGAGAGATACCAAATCATCCACATGGTCCTTCTGAAAAAGAAATCCAAAAAATGATTCCTGCCCACACAGCCCATTGCCCACCTCTATTCTGTATGTATTGGAAGGTGGAGGAATAAAGGGAATATGACTAGTGAGACTCTCTCTGGGGAATCTGAAGGAGTGCTTGATTTCTCCCTAATCACACCCCCAACTTAAACCAAGTAAATGAGTCCTTAGTACAACTCCTGGAGGTGTGTCCTGTGCTGGAGAACACAGAGGCTAGTGTCTGGGTCACACCTAGAAATATTTAAAAGTGAGAGTCTAATTATAGTTTGCCTTGAAGCCAGAGCTCTGAGAGGGTATCCAACCTTGTGTTGAATTTAAAATACCTTGCCCAAGAGGCCTGTGCCATGACAAAGTGGTAACCCTGAAGCAAGTCTGCTTAACTGGAACAATGTAGTTAGTGGTAGACTCTCAAGTGAGGAGTGCTCTCCGTGAAAGGGACTGAAGCAGTGGTCCCCGACCTTTTTGGCACCAGGGACAAGTGCTCCTATGAGAATCTAATGCCTGATGGTCTGAGGTGGAGCTGAGGCAGTGATGCTAGTGCTGGGGAGCTGCTGCAAATAAAGATGAAGTTTCGCTCTCTTAGCTGCCACTTACCTCCTGCTGTGCACCTGGTCCTGGCTGGGGGTGGGGGTGGGTGGGTGGAGGAGGTGGGGAGGTGAGAGGTTGGGAGGTGAGGGTGGTGGTGGTTGGGGAGCCCTATATTAAAAAGAAAGGGCTAGTAATTTAGGTATCTGTAACACAGAGGGCTCTGACCCCAGTTTATATCAGTCAAGTAAGACTTTTCATTCCTTTTTCCCTTTTTCCTCTTCTCCTGCCCCCATCCTGAGCAGGGAAGTGGGAAAATAAGTAAAACAAACCATAGAAAAAGTTATCTGCCTACCCGGCCCTGTACTGCCCTGCCCTCCACTGCTTTCCAATCTTCACTGCAAGTTTCTAAGCTCAGATCAGACCAAGAGTTTTAAATTAAGTAAGACTGAAGTTTTGATTCAGATTTTATTCAACATTTTAATACCCCCCAAAATGAGACTGTCATTATTTTTAATATTTTAAAGTGAGTAAAGGCTATAGGATCTGCTTCACATATCACCCAGCTGAGAGAAAAGATAGGAAATAGAAGATATTTCAATACTTTTCTCCCACTTGGTTTGGATCGTTATCTTTAAACATAGACCTTTGTTCTTTATTGGAACAGTGTCCTTAGGATAAATGTCTAGATGTGGAATAATTGGTCAAAGATCATGAACATCATTATGACTTTAGATAAGCAATGTTAATTGACAACTCATATGCTTACCAATGTAAACTGCCTCTGGCAACATAGGAAAAAAATCAGTTTTATGCCAGATTTTGTTGTATCATTGTCACCCTTGTGAGAAAATGTCCCAAGTCAGGGTCACAATAATACACTGTAGGTAGTCAGAACTCCTCATTTTCTCTTTGTAGCTATGACTATGTCTTTAAGAAGAACATATGCAAATATTTATATTTGTATTCACTTTGTTGTATCCCACATCAGTATGCAAAGTTCTGCCTTATTTTGTTAATGGATACCCAATTTCTTTTAACAAAAACAATAATATACATTAAAAATTCAACGTTAGGGAAAAAGTCACATAAATTTTCTCATAATTAATTAATTGATTGATTTTACAAATACTGTAGACTTTTTTCCTTCCTCCCTCTTTCTTTATTATTGCATTCTGTATTGTACATTATTTTCAGGGTACTGTGTTGTGCTGTGCAGCATTCACTTATTTACTAGATAGATACTGTATATACAGGTGTGAGTGAAACAAACAGCACCTGGAGTTTCAGTCTTAGTGGAGTATTTTTGCACTTTCTACTTTGCCTTCTAAAGGAAAGCCTAGTATTTAAATCCAAAATGCTCATCATATCCTATATAGTTTGGTAGAAGTTTGGCCACTAATAATCATCTTCCTTGTAGCCAAGGCAAAGTGGGAAATTTAATCAGACACTTAACTTACAGTTGCTGAGGAAATGAACAGTTATTTACAGTTCTGGGGATGGAGAAAATTCTTTCTGTTGGTCTTCACTAAAGAGATACATAATAATTTAGAGAACTATTCTTAACACTATCTCGTTAGCACACACTGAATTTTATAGCACTGTTTTCTATTATGTTTTTCAATACAGGTCAATGATCTAATGGCAAATATTATTCAGAAAAATAAGTTCTCTAAGGAGTATGAAGCTTATGGATGAGGCATACAGCTTTCTGACTTAATCCACTGACATGTTTTAGAGGATTGACTCCAGACATTAGAGGAATATATGGGCCACATATGTTTCTTGGATTATTCCACTAATAATATCTTGTAAACAAAACTTTCAATGAGAATAAGGTAGCAGGGAGTTTGAGAGTATACTTCAAGATGAGTGTAGATATTTTATGTCACTAATTTATGGCAAATAAGGATAATTTAATAGACTCTGCAATGTGTTGAACTCCGTGCTGAAAACTGGGTGTACAGTGTAGATTTGATACATTCCTACTCTACAATGCTCACAGTCTCAAAGGGAACCAAAGTTCTGGCTTACTCTGCTAATAGATGATTGGCACACAAATGACTGTAAGATACCACATATCAAGATCCATAAATAGAGCCCAGATAAAGTGTAATTCATTTGTTTATTCATTCATTTATTTAACAAATATTTATTGAGTGCCAAGTATTTCAAGTACCGTGCTAACTGTTGATTGTACAAGGTGCCTAATCACAAGGTGCCTACCAACAAAATTTTAGAAAATGAAATAAAGTGCCATTTATGAAAGCACCAAAGGTATCAAATACTTATCAATAAATCTGACAAAAGATGTGAACGGTCTTTACAAACACTGCAGAGAAAAAGGAAAAAGCCTAAATACGTGGAAGGATATACTATGATCATGGATTAGAAGACTGTATTATTGATATAAATATTCACCAAATTAAGTGTAAATTCGATGCAATCTCAGTCAAAAATCACATTAGATTTAATAGCACCACTATATACATTATCTACAACTCTTTACATGTAAAAAAAAAAATGCATAGGAACTTTTTGTGGCAATTGATAAACCAATTCTAAAATTCATATAGAAGAGCCGAAGTCAGCAGATAGAGCCCCAAGGATGTTCACACTTTAATCTCTGGAACCTGTGAATATAGTATGTTACATGGCAAAAGGACTTTGTAGATGTGATTAGGTATGGACTTTAAATAGGGAGGTTATCCTGGATTATCTGGGTGGGCCTGAAGAAAGGCAGTAAGGATATTAGAGAATTTGAAGGAAGAGGATTCAGTGTGCCATTGCTGGTTTGAAAAGGGAGGGAGAAACAGGACAAGGAATGTAGGTAGCCTTAAATAGCTGACAGAGGCTCCCAGCTGACAACCAGCAAGGAAACGAACACCTCAGCCTTATAGCCTCGAAGAACTGAATTCAACCAACAGCCTGAATAAACTTAAAAGAACATTCTCTCTGAGAGGCTCCAAATAAAAGCCCAGGCTGGCTGATGTCTTTGTTTTGGCCTTGTGAGATTCAGAGCAGAGGAGCCAGCTGAGTTCATCCAGACTTCTGATCTGCAGAACTGTGAGACGATAAATTTGTGTTGTTTTAGGCCACTAACTGTGGTAAAATGTTATGGCAGCAATAGAAAACTAATGCAATACCTAAGGCAATCTCAAGGACAAAACTGGAGGACTTTTGCTCCAAAAATCAGAGTTCCTGTCTTCTTAGGAACTACATTTTAATGCAATAAACTTCTAGGAAGAGATGGTACTGCATTTATCAGTAATTGTCAGGAGTCATGTTGGGCACTTGCTGATTAGGGTACTTCACAGCTTGGTCTCTTATTATCTCCTCTATGGGCACTGATCATTTCTACCTTGCCAATGGCATATTTCCACATAGAATGTCTTTCTCCCTTTGCCCCTAAAGTTCACTAATAATTCCAGGTTACATGCTCCATAAGAAACAACAACAAAAAGAAATTTCCTTGAATATTTCTGATAACATTGATTACATTCTTTTTTTGGACTCTTTTTATATTCACAGTCAGAATTATAGAGTTTAGCACTTAATTATTCTGTTCCATGAGTGTTAATGTAATCAGTCTATTGTGTGGTATCGCCTCAGCCCACGTCCTCATTTATAAGAAGGGTTCCTCTCTCTACCACATAGTTCCAGATGAAAAAATGGCCTTTGAGGCCATGTTTGTGTCCTGTGACTCCTTTCTCTCTCTGACCACAACTGATTGGACTGCGATGGACCCCAGGTGCAGGAGGCCAATGATCTGGGCCAATTTGATTCTCTGGAGAACTTGAACTAAGCATCACAGAAACAGAGTGTGGTAGTCTATAATGTAGCGGCCTCTAGTGTATAAGTATCTACACCACTGTGTAGTTACTTCCGTTTGCAATTTGGCTTTAACCAAAAGAATGCAGCAGAAGTGATGCTGTGCAAGTTTTGCTACATTGACCATATGTTTGTGTTTATAATTATAAAAGACATTAAAAATGTAAAATGGAACTAATGGCATTATAGGGTTGATATGAGAATTATATGAGTTTATATTTATGAATTACCTTGTCTGGTGCTTGCTACATGCCTGATACTTAATAGAGGCATAATAAATGTGAGTTGCATTTCCTAAGCAAGTACTTAGAGACTGATAGCTTTCTGAATTGTTCTTTAAGTAGTGATGGTTATTGAATGTCCAATTCCCTTAGACTAAATATGATTATGTGCACAATGGTTGCTTAGGAATTAGATGGAGTCTATGGCTCCCAGAAAATGCAAAACAACAACAACAAAAAGGCATATAAGATCAGGTCAGAGCCTGGGCTATATGAGCACGATGAACCAACTGAGCTAACCAGTTTATAGCTCATGGGTCAACCCTTAATAAACTTCAAAGGCTGCTCATAGAAGGCTCTTTGTCTTCCCTGCCTCCATACAAGGGAACATGGTCTTTCCTTCATTAAGTGCCAACCTTGGAAGCAAAGCTCGATGCTTTAATCCTGTGTGTATCATCTTCTACTTCATCAAGTTTTGTGTCATGAGATAGTAAAGCCTAGAATGTAACTGAACACTCATCATGAGCCAGATAACTGTTCCAAGTGCTTGATGTGTATTAACTCATTTCATCTTCCTCATATCCTTCATTAGATGGATACTATTAATATTCTCATTTGTAGATGAAGAAACCGAGTTAGGAGGAGTTAAATTGTTTACTTCAAACAACTAATTAGTGGCAGAGCTTGGATTTGACCCAGGCAGTTTAATCCTGATTTTGTGTTTTTGACAATATTAAAGTGGTTAGCTATAGGGTGAGAACTCTCAGAATACATATCCTGGGTTTTCAAAAATTGTAAGTACTACACAGAAAAAAATCACAGAATCCAGCTTTGTCAAACTTAGAGGATAAGGTTCATTTCTTTTCTTATTTTGATTGTGCTCTTTTCAGGCCACTAAAAAGAAGTGTGTCTATAAACTTCTCCACTCTTTCACTTTGAAGATCAAGAATGTGGTGGGCCATTTTTCCAGGCATATCTTTGGGCCCAAAGTGGCCCTTCTAGGAAGCTTCCTAGGCCCTAAGATGGAGCTCTCTCTCCTTTCGAGTTCTTGTACTTGGATATCTTTCTTTTCTAATTTCTCTTCCGGGGCATCCAGCCATGGTAAATTCCACCAATTGCTTTCTGTAGTTCTTACTTCAATTAGCTAAAATACAGGTATCATTTTGTATCTTGATTAATTTCATTCATACCCTTTCCCTTATTTCCTGGCTTCCCTATTTTTGTTTCCTGTTGGTCATTTTCTGACACATTGAACATTAATAGTCAACACTACCCACAGCTATGTTAATTAATATATATGAAATGACCCTTGCCATGTACACTTGAAGAAATGAGTTATTTGTCACACACCACTCACCAAAGTTTTATTTTTCCTAGAATTACCATTCTTGATGGGATATTTATTTATAACAGAACATGGGCTTCTTTTAAAACATTAAGATCTGAAGACTTGAACTGAATTTTCTTCACATTCACACTTCCTGGAATAATATGGAGTTTTCTCTATCCTTTGGTAGTTTAGTTCTACACAGGCAGAATCTGAGGACCAAAAGAGGTGCCTTTTCTTGTACATAAGGCAAATAATTATTTTCCTACCATGTTTGCTTACAGGATGGATCCTAATCTCAGAATCCCTTAGCTATGTTCTGAGATTCCCTGATGACGTAAACTTTGATGGAGTGAGAAATTAATCAATTTCTGCCTCCAAGGTTTCTGTTAGTGTTACCAGACTATGAGCCTCACTGAAGCTAATAATTGATATACAGCAATAACATGTGGGAAGACAAAGCCATCTCCAGTGGGACTGTGAGTAATCTTAGAGCATGAATGGCTTAAGATTCCAGATTGTGGTGTTGGTTTTGGCACACCCGCTCCTCCTTTCAGGAAAAGATACTCATAAAATAGAGAATCTGTAGGTAGGTGTCTTAGGCTGGGATCCCTAGCAGCTGAAAC
>CM053507.1:138930579-139107523 GCA_028627145.1 Eidolon dupreanum | reverse complement strand
TAGGTGACAATGCTGTGGGTGGAACTACAGAGTAGACACCTGTGAGAGCCATGTTTCCAGAAGGAAAAGCTTGGCTGATGGTGTTGGTTTTGACTAGTCCTTCATCAAAAGCAGATCATAAGCATACTTGATACAATCAAGGCATGAGGACATCAGGGCAGGAAGACAGGTCAAGACTGGATTCAAAGGTCAGTTAGTATAATGGCAGAACTGGAACAAAACTCAAGTGTTTTCTTTTCCAAATTCTAGCATGTAGTTATATAGGGAGAGTCTGAATTGGCCTGAAATCACCCACCTCCTTCTGTCTTCTTTTTAATCTCAGAGTCATGGTCAGAGATAGGAATTTATCCGGGAGGCTCTATTTTGTTAATTATAGGCAATTGAATCGTGTTTTAGATTTTAGTGAGCCTGGCTATAGAATCACACCATAAACTTGAATGGGGGACTTACTGAATAGAAATGAGACATCTTCTTTTGGTTATAGAACAGAAATCACTAAATTATTATATATCCAAAGAAGAGAAGGGGTCTTTTTTGTTTTTTACAAAGGTCTATGTCCATAACATTTTGTTTTTAGGGATAAAGCTTGCTCAGGAAATGAAGGAAATTATTTAAAGCATACATTCATCTTACTTATCTTACTTATCAAAATAGGAGCAAATAGAAAAGAATAAAGTAGGGGTGGGGGAGGAAAGGAAAATAACTGATTAAGGTAGAAAAGAGTGAAATTTCTTTAGTGGAATGACTGAGATCTTACCACATAATCTAGGCAGATATGAAATGGAGAATGAGGTCTTGGAGTCCAGATTAGACATAGCTAAGAATGAATGGGAGAAGCATATCCATCTAACTACTCCTTAATGAAGGGATTGTAATACAACTGCTCTAAGATGAGAAAAAGTAACTGACCTCAAGGAGTGGATGTGAATAATTCTTCCAGGGGTTCTTGAATTTGGGAATTGATTGAGGGATATATCCCTAAACTGCAGCTAGATATTCCCTAATAAGAACAATTGGGTACGTGTCCAAGGACTGTGATAGCTATGCATAATATTTGGACAGATGAGGAGGCCTGAGAAGCCAGGATAAAATATTCAAGGCATTTAGTCATGAATTGGCAGGTGGTACAGTTATCATAGATGGGGAAGCAGAAATTACTTGTGCACCAAGGGAACCTGCTACAAAAATTTTTGGAATTAAGATCCTCTCAAAAGAAGGCACAAGGCGAATGAGACCTACTACAAGTGAGCCAGCAGGATAAAAATATACGAATTCAGTCCTGAGTTAACTATGGATCTGAAGAGGTCATGCCTCCTGAGTGGGATGGAACAACTCAGGAAAGTGAAGATAGACAAGAGTTGTTTGAAAATTGTATGCTTTGGAAACTGTTCACTCCTCTACTTGGTATCAGATACTCGGGGGCCTCTGAAAAACAAACTCTAGAGGAGCAAGTTAGAAAGACGAATGTCTAGGCCAGAAAAAAACAATACAAAAGCAAACAATGAAATTACTAAGCCAGCAAGCAGTTTTAACCCTCTGGATAAGGAAGGCTACGGGACTCTTTAAGAAGCAAGTTAAACTGCTGACATCCTACTTGAGGCTTCTAATGTGAACAGAGGGATGTGGAACACAGGAGCCCCATCACACCCATGCAGAAAACATGCAACAGGAGGAAATGTTTAAGGCCTTTGACTTAGAAAAGCAGAAGATAGGATCTCCAAGAGTATACAAAATTTTAAATAGTTTAAAATACTTTAAAAATATTACCTTATATCTTATTTATTCTGAGGATACTTATGCTTGATATGATAGAGTATTACACAGACCTGGGTTCAGATTCCAGTTTTGCGATTTAATTTTTTTTGTACTTTTAAATGACTACTGAAGTTCTCTGAAACTGTTTCCTTATTTGCATGAACTATCACCTACTTCACAGGATTGTTGTGAGAATTAAATGAGATAATATATATAAAACAATTGAACTGTTTGGCACATTGTGGCTGCTCTATAAATGTTAGTGCTCTTTCCCCTTTATCATTGCTCTGTTACAAGACAAAAACAACATATTTCATACTCATCTAACAGTGAAATCCTTCATTGGAAAGCTTTGCTCTAATGGTTTCAAATATATTCATTCATTCATTCATTCATTCATTTAATATTTTCTTAAATATAACCCAATTGTCATTTATCATTTATTTTGGCATTGCTCTGAGTCCTTGATGATTGTTTTGACAACAGGAACATTGATATTGATCAATATAATGTATCAAGTCTCTGCTTGATAGAAGTACAAGTACTGTGCAAGATATTGTGCGGCAAGGGAAGGGGTGGAAATCAATATTAGCAATACTCCTGGTCTAGTAGGAGCTTACAGTTTAATCAGGAAAGCAAGATATGTACTAAAAAGAACTACCATGAAGATGTAAATGAATAGTGGCACAAAAAATGCATGCCAGATATGGTAGAAGGTGATGACCTATTTATACTGAGGATCAGCAAAATGTACCTTCCAAAGAAGCTCATTGCTGTATTTATAGTAAGAATGTAGCTGAAGATATTGTCAATTGCATCAACTTATCCTTTTATAAGAATCTGAAGGAAAAATACTTGTCTCATTGTTTCAGGAATAGTTGTGGTTCTAAGGCGTTTAAAAAAAAATTGTAGGCCCAGAAAATCTGGTAACCCTATGATTTGCAAAAGCTTTTCTACAAACTGTTGTAAGTCTATAAGAAATGACAATAACAAAAAAGTTTGTGTGTATATGTGTGTCGTTAGTTTTTTCCACCATAGTATGTAGTCTTTATATATTGCACACAAAACATTCTATCTGTCACAGTATCAAACTTTAGAGTGCGTTATTTCCCACTTGGTACCATAATTGAATCTTCATTGGGCTATTTCATCATTCTATTATGGTAGCTGCTTCTATGTATTAGGGAACCTATGAGGACCAGTAAATCCTGAGTGTGTAAAGTTATTACTGTGGTATTTTTCTTCAATAAAATAAATTCCTAGGTAAGAAGTAATGTGTGTGTGGATGCTATAATGTTGAATAAGGTATTCTGTAAGACCATGGATGGTTTTGCTGGAAGTAGCATTGAGATCAAAGAATGCAAATCCAATTTGACAATATGCGTCTATTAAAATGGACACATTGATGCCACCTCCATGAAGGAATAGTCCAATGAAATTGGCCTGCCACTAGGTGACTGGCTGGTTCCTCTAGGGATGCAATGCAATGTTTTCTCTCTTGCTGCTTTGCCTTTTAACAGTTTGATTATGATGTAACTAGGTGTGGATCTCTTGGACTTCATCGATCTTTGTGAATGTGTAGATGAATGTTTCTCATCAAATTTGGGAAGTTTTGGCCATTATTTTTTCGAATTCTTTCTGTCCCTTGTCTCTCTTTTCTCCTTCTGTAACAGAGTCCTATTATGCTTATGTCAGTATGTTTGATGGTGTCTCACAGGTCTCTGAGGCTCTGTTCATTTTTCTTCATTCTTTCCCTTTTACTTTATAAAATTGGATCATCCCAACTGACCTATCTTCATGTTCACTGATTATTTTTTCTGCCAGCTCAAATCCGCCTTCAAGATCCTCTAGTGAAATGCTCATTTCAGTTTTTGAACTTTTTAACTCCGGAATTTCTATTTGGTGATTTCAAAAAAAAAAATTATCTCTTTAGTAATATTCTCTGTTTTGTGAGATGTCATTCTCATACTTTCCTTTAGTTCTTTCCACATGATTTCCTTTCATCCTTTGAACACATTTTAAAAAGCTGGTAAAAAGTCTTTGTCTAGTAAGCCCAGTGTCAGACTCCTTAAGGGACAGTTTTTATTGACTGCTTTTATCCCCCCATGCATAGGGTTGTACTTTCTTGTTCTTTAGCATGTCTTGTAATTTTTATCTGTGTTGCTGAAAACTAGACCCTTTAAATATTCAGTGCCAACTCTGGAAATCGAATTCTCCTCTTCCCCAGGGTTTGTAGTTGTTGCTATTATTGCTGATGCTGTTTGTTTGTTTAGTGATTTTTCTGAACTAATTTGGCAAAGTCTGTATTCTTTGTCATGTGTGACCTTGAAGTCTCTGCTCGATTAGCATGGAGATCAGCTAATGATTGCACAGAGACTTCCTTCAATGCTTTGAATGAATAAGTCTCCCAGCCTTTGCAGAGGGAATCTGTACATGTTGGGGCAAACTTTAATGCTCAGGCAGGCACTTTTGTTGGGTTTAGCCTTCACTTCTTGTTTGAGCAGAGTCTTAAGGTAAGCCATGGGTGAGAGCTTAGGGTGTTCTCAGTGTTTTCCTGGCCTTGTGCAAAGCTCCAGGCTCCTGCAGAGCCCTGGGCATGTGCATGGCCTTCTAGATTCCTAGGAATGTGTCAGAGCTTTTAAAAAATCTTTATGAATTTTGCTTTTCTTTTTAAGTTTCTTGGTCAGCTTGTTGTTTGTCCCAACTGTGACTGCCATCTCATGCAAGTGCAATACTAAACAATTGTTGCTGATTATTTTTGATAAATGCCCCCGAGGAAAAGGTTGTTCACACTGAATGAGCTCTGACTCAAGTCGCATAAAGAACTGCTAGTGAGAGTGTCCAGGAAAATGCCAAGCCTGTTTGCATCCTCCAGTGGCTGATAGGCTGTTTGTTTTCACTGTGATTATAGAATCTGTGGTTTTCAAGGCTACACTGGAACTGGGGTAGGTGGAGGAATGGAAATAGGGTAAGTGAAAATGCCACAGAACTGACTTATTATTTCAAAGATTCTGTTCTTTTTTTTTTTTTTTTGAATAAACGCTCCTTAGATTGTTTCAAGGTTTTGCTTAATTTTCAGAGTTTTGGAAAAGTTGATTTTTACTATTTTGCTGATGTTCTCATTGCTTTCATGGAGAAGCAGATTTTCAGAGGTCTTTATTCCACCATTCCAGCTGACACCTCTCTTACATGTGGTACCTTTGATTTTGCTTCTGCAATATTTACTGGAACATATTGCTAGTATCTCTTCCTCAAGCCTTTTATTACCGGTGTTCCAGGTTGTTTCTTTCCAATTCCCAGACCACGTGGCTAAAACATCAGTCATTTCCCAAGAATCAAGATAGATCTATCTCTTTCCCAATATCCCTGTCCAGGCAAAATGGATAATCGGAGGTATTATTTAAAGTTTTGCCCAGGAAAGGGTTCCTAATTATTTTTCAGATATTTCAGAGTGAATTGGTAATATTTCCTTCTGATTTGTGCCACAATATTGTATAGATCATCTATAAACTGACCTGAGTTTTATCTTTCTCACTCAAATGAAATGGTCATAGGAAACTTCTACAGAGCTGTAGGTAGAGATTGAGGGATAAACAGCAATGCAGCAAGAGTGGTTGCCATGGGAGTCTAAGCCGATTCAATATACTTGTGCTTTTAGGACCTATTTAAATCTGATCTTGGATAAACTGCTTCCATTTAGTGGTGAATTACTACTGTGTACACCCAACTTTATGGTTGGTAGGTCAGATAATAAGTTAATGATGAGAAGCTCAGACAACATGGTCATTTGATACCCCTGGTTAGATGTTTAGTTTCCACTAGGGCATAGTAATGAGCCAAAACCTGTTTCTCAAAATCGAAATAATTATTGATGGAAGAAGACCTGGGTCTTCAAATTCTATGAGTCTGCCTCTAATTCTCTTATTGGAGTTTACCAGAAGTTCCATTAAGCATCCCTGTTTGTCACAACACCTCAGGTACCATTGTAACTGCTGAACTATGAGGCTTAAGTGACCATACTGTTTGTACTGAAGCCTGAACTTTTCGTATAGCCATTTCTTGCTCTTGGTCCCAATAAATATTGGCAACTTTATTTTTTATTTGATAAATAGAACATGTAGTATATATTGCCTCCACAATCCAAAGGGGCCCAACAGTTATGCTTCCTTCCTACTCGTAGTTTATACAAAGTACAGCAATTTGTCTTTCACTTTAATGAAGACATGCCCCCATGCTCTAGACCATGGCACCCCTAGGAACTTCACTCAAGACGCAGGACCCTGGTTCAGTGGGGTTTATCTTTCAGCCTCTGACATGCCTGAGTCTTACTCAGTCTCTTCCTGAATAGAAAGTACGTCTTTTTATTTTCTAGGCTCAATTGGCGAGACATCAATTTGGGGGACTAGTGTAATACTTTAGAATGTCTGGATGATCAAGGTCCCTCAGACTAGAAAATGAGCAAAAGAGTTCATATAAACCAGAAAATACATACTGCTCTCCATACTGTACATATACATACCAACTCATGCTTTTTTCTCATCCATTCCTTTAAATTTACTTGAATGAATGATTTTAAATAGGTAACACAGGTGAATAGTACAAAAATTGAAAATGTACAAATGTATTTATAGGTAAAAGTGTATTTCCCTCCTACTGTATACTCTAGTCATTTAGTTCCCCTTTCTGGGGACAATCACTATTTCTATTTTCTTATTTGTCTATCCATTAACAATGTCTTAAGGAAGAAAAATATATACATGCACACACATACATACATACATACATATATATGTTTATATGTCTGAATATATATGTTTGTGTATATGTACATATACATGCAACTGCATACATACATATCTTTATAATACAAATAATAGCATACTCTTTACAATGTTCTGCACTTTGTTTTCCATTTAATATCACACTTTGGAAATCATTCCACATCAGTTCTCATAGAGTTCCTGTATAATGGCTGATAAGTATCAATTCTATAGATATGCTTTAATTTATTTAACTATCTTTTTTTTTGTTATTAAGAGCAATGCTGAAATGAATGTCCTTTGCATGTGTCTTTGTGCACATACATGCTTATATTTATAGGCTAAATTCCTACCAGTTTATTAATTTATTTTTATTTTAATTTGACTCATTGAATATGTGAAGTCCTGTGTACATAAATGATTGTATCTACTGGGTAATTTCCTACAAGTTTATTCATTTATTTAAAATTTAATTTCAACTCATATTGCATATATAAGTCCCCTTAAAACCTTTTTGTAACATTATGAATTACAAATAAATAAATAAAATAAATGAGAAGACTAGGATCAATAAAGTAAGCTCTTAATTTTTCATATATAAATTATATATATATATAAGTTTATATATAAAATTTTATATGTATGTATATGTTTAGATACTACTTCTGTAATATTTGCTAAACTCTAAACTCTATTTGCCTAGTTTACCTGTTTCCAATAAAATTATCACTCCACGAGGTTAACAAAGAAAAGATTTGAACATGGTATAATGTTTATGATACATTAAACCAATAAAACAAGTTGCTGGGTGTCTTTCATTCACCTCTCTAGATCTATTCTCCATGTTTTCTACCTTGCTCTGTGGCCTGAGAGGCTGACCCTTATGATCTACATCAGGGGTTGGCACACTATGGCCTGCATGCCAAATCTGGTAACCTGCATTTGCTTAAATATTATTGGTGGCTGTTTTTATGCTACACCTGTAGGTTTGAGTATTTGTGACAGAGACCATATGGCTCACCAAGCCTAAATTCATTGTTATCTGACTCTGTGCTGAAAATGTCTGTCAATCCCTGGTTTATATCACTGGCTGCTTTGTCTTCTTGGTTCCAGTTGGGTTCAGTCATTGCGGGGCATGGCAGCAGATTGAAGGGAAGGAAGAGAGGGGAGTTGGGAACTTGATTCCTTTAGTTGGCTCCCTATGGTTGCCAGGTTGGCCCTGCTTCTGGACTGAGAGTCTCACGTCCTCTCTGGGCCCCTCTTTAAGTAGCCCTCTCTGCCTTTATTCTAGTAATCTCACCCCATTAGACCCCTTCAGGCCCAGGGATGACACCTTCCTGCTGTCATTAGCCCTGGAGTCCTGAAATATCCCTTCTAGTTTCGTGAAACTTTGTGCAAAGAGCCCTTTATTAAACTCTCTTTAATTTACTTAAATATAAGGATACCTTCTTCTCCTACTGGGGCTCTGACTGATACAGCAGATAAGAATACTCTATAGACAGATAGATAGATATTATGAAAAAAAAGAAGATCCTGAAAATAATTTCACAAAAATGGTAACAATGGCTATCTGCACATAGTGAGATTATCAGTAACTTTCATTTTATTCTTCTTGCATTTCATTGAATCTATATGATGAGGATATATAACTTCTGTGCTAAGAAAAAAGCTAAGTAAATAATATAATAAAGAAAAAAAGCCTAGAATCTTTGACCTTGTAGTTAATTGGGTCAGACCTAGCTTTATCCTAACACTCTGTGACAGATGCTGCCTTTCCTGGAAAGCAGTATACAGTATGGAGAGGGCACTGTCTTTAGGATCAATAGGCTTGCTCTGCTACTCTGAGTTTGGTCATGAAAACAGACAAAATACCACCATACATGCATGTGTCCGTACGTGACTGTTCCTATGTACACACATACACACATACATACATGCACACACACAGATAGAGAGAGAACTAAAAGCTGTGTCAGCCCAATAACACCTTTATTTCAGTTGTTTCACACGAATCCTGCACAATGTGACACGTATGTACCATGCCTGCTGCTGGGTTGCTGCCCATGCTCACAAAACTCTGCCCAGTAGCAATGCTAATGTCTCCTTGGGCTCCAAGGTTCTAGGTCTCCTGGTTCTTGCATGCTCAGCCATTGCTCTCCAAAGCGTGCACCATACTGTCTGGCTGGGCCCTGAGGGACCTACGGTATTAGCTATGTGCTATTGATATTTAGCCATCTCCTAAGACTCTCTGACTCTTGTTTAAGTTTGCATCACCAGACCACACTCCCAGGCTCTGCCTGCACTCCTGTCAAGTTCTGCTTTGGGGTACTGGTGGCCAGGACCACTATGAACTATTCCGACAGCTTCTTAAACTTCAAATTCCCAGGAACAGTGGTTGGGGTCTGTTTCTCTTTCTTTCTAGAAGGCCTAGAGCTCATCCAAATTGATCTCTGGGACAGAATCTGAATAAAAAGAGGCTTGTATTTTTGTTAGGCCACAAAAAGTTTCCTTATGATCTTTATGCAGGTCGATGATCCTATGAAGAGTTGAGCCAGGAAGAGCTGAGCTTCCAGGTGTTGAGAACATGCTGAAATGAAAGCAGCAGTCAAGCCTTTACTCACTCATTATGACAGTATAAGCAAGAGTTTAAACAGGAAAAACCACCGGATCCCCCTTGTTTCATTTTTAAACAGTATTATGGGGTGGGGTGGGTGAATTAGCACAGATTTGGGGATCATCTCACTACTGGAGGAGCCCTGAATAAAAGGCTCTTACTGTTTTCTGGACCTGAGGGCTGGATGTGGGGGTGGGGTGGGAGAAAAGAGGGAAGGGGAAGGAGTAGAAAAATATTGAATACTGAGTCAGAAAAGTGTATTCAAGGCCCACCAGATAAGGTGATCATGGCAGAGGTGCCTCAGAAAGGCCTCGGTCAAGGGCACTCCAACGAGAAGGTTTCCACATGGAGGCACCTGGGGGAGAGATTGCAGATATGCACATGGCTGACCCCTGCAGCAAGTGAGGAGAACAGTACACCCACCTACACACCCCCATGCCCCCTCAGGCCTGCCAGGTAAAGCCTTAGTAAATGCCTGTGGTCAGTCCTGAAAGATCACACAGAGGAGTTTGGACTGGAGCAGATACCTCAATATCTACCTTCTCTACACAAAAAACTAGTGAAGAGCATTCTAGTGACTGCTGTCTGCACAAAGAGGGTCACTCCAAGGTGTCTTGTTAATACCTGCCTCTCTCCACACCAGAATCAGACCTTGAGGCAAGAATTTAAGTACGAGTAGTTTATTTGAGAAGTGAAGGAAAACACCTGTAGGAGAGGGGAGAAATTGAAAATGGCATGCCTCTAGGCTCCAGGCTCCAGGCTCCAGGCTCCAGGCTCCAGGCTCCAGGCTCCAGGCTCCAGGTTTTTCTGTGTCCTGTCATTGTTATTCTCATTTTACAGAAGAGGAAACTAAAATTTAAGGATGTAAAGTAGCTTCCCTAAGGCCTACAGCTGGTAAACAGCAGTTTTTCCTGATGGCAAAGGCCATTCTGTAACCGCTGCATTCACCAATTTCTGCCCCAAATAGAATGTCAAAGAGCATATGTAAATAAAAAGCTATAGTAAGTGCCACAAACTTTTCTAATCTAGTGTTTTGGTTAGAGTTGATTCTCATTTTATCTTATTTTTTTTAAGATGAATGCATTTATGCTTTTCACAGTAGCTCTGGGAAGCTCATAACTGCTGAGTATGAGCTATGGAGCATGTACCCTCCCCAGGAGAATGCATTTTGCTAAACGCCTGGACAGCAGAGAGAAAGAATGACAAAAAGGACCATGTTGGGCAGATAAAATGCTGATGGTGGAGGACCAGAGGCAAAAGGAAATGGAAAGAAAGTGAGAGAAAGAAATGAGAGAGAAGTTAAGGCACTGAGAATATTCATGTATGTCCCCACGGAAAGCAAAAAGCCTTGGTTTTCTAGAACAAACTATAACCATAAAAAGTGCTGAGTCATATAGGACCCTCTTTCTAGGAATGAGAGTCAGCATAGACAGAAGACATGAATGGTCCTGAAAAACGAGAAATGCCATTATGGAGAATGTTATACATTGCACACTCATTCTCTCCTCTTTTGTTGTATATAAATAAGAGCTTAAATTTTGGTGAGGGTTTAGGTAAAATAACATCTAAGGTCCATTTCAACGTTAATTCTAGCTATAATTCCTTATATCTTGTTATTTTCAACTATTTACATAAGAACTTCTTTATCCGCCCCCAGTTATATTTCAGTTACTCTTTCTCTTGACTCCCTCTTTTTCTACATCCCTTTCTAGCCCTCTCAGATACTTTTTGAGGGAAAGCACTCCTTCTTTCATTTTGTTTATATTTTCCATTGTTCTAAGTTCTGAATTATACATATATTCTGCTTTAATAATTTCTTGTTGAGTGAGGGAGGTATGACTTCTCAGAGCCAGTTATGCTTCCTACTCTTTGTGGAGCTTTCCTACTAACATAGGAGACAAATTTCTGCAAAATGTCAGGAGGAGGAATTAAATTCAGCAAATATTTCTTGGGCGCTGGCTACATGCCAGCTAAGAGAGGCATCCCTGGTCTAGTAGATGAGATAAAATGGAGTACCAAATAAATAATCATTAGACTTAGGAAAGCAGCAAAGCGGAGATACAAAACAAACTGCAAAGGCAAAGAAAAAACAGAATTTGATTTTTCAAAAAGATAAAGCAGTGAAATAGTCATTGTCTAACTTTATTTATACTTATGACTAATATTATATTTAATTATTATTTATATTTTTATCGTTTTTTTTATTGGGGAACATTATAATCTTTTCAGCACTTAGGATCTTTGAAAGTCCTTATCTGGACGTGGTTATAAGGCACAGGGGTCCCCAAACCCTGGGCCGCGGACCTGTACCAGTCTGTGGCCTGTTAGCAACCGGGCCGCACAGCAAGAGGTGAGTGGCAGTGGAGAGAGCGAAGCTTCATCTGCGTTTGCAGCCTCTCCCCAGCACTAGCATCTCTGGCTCAGCTCCACCTCAGATCGCCAGACATTAGATTCTCATAGAAGCACCTGTCCCTGGTGACAAAAAGGTTGGGGACTGCTGCAATAGTATTTATCTTAGTTCCAAAGCACCTTGTAGTTTGCATAGCATTTCCACCCCTATCACTCATTTCAGCACAATTTTGTGAGAGAGGCAATGCAAATGGCAGTCTTATTTCACAGATAATGAAGATGAGTCTTAGGTTAGATGATTTTCTAGTAGCTAGTGAAGACTATGCAGATTTTAAAGTTCAGGTCCTAAGGAAAGGGCCAACTGTGGTCTAAGGGAAGGTCCATATACACCTGTAAGGTATCATGGAATGAAGGGTGTGTTGGTGGCAAACTTTAAGGACCAGCCAAGGTTTCAAAAGGAGGAGGTCTTGTCAGGTAAGGGTGATCACACTGGCAAAGACAATTAGGCAGGAAGTTAGAAGGCTTGCAGCTCAATTGGCTCAGAGATAAGTAGAAATGTGGAAAAAATCAAGAGCAGGAACACCTTTTGAAGTTATAGTCAGGTAGCTCTAACTGGAGCTATCTTTGGGCAGGTGACCTGACTCTTGCCTTTGGCCAGTGGTCCAGGTTAAGGAGAAAGAGCAGGCAAACATGACAGATAGAAGACATCCAGATCTCTTTTTTAATGGAGGTGGAGATCTATCAGCTAAACCAGGATCTCCAACTCCCTCTTTCCTTTCTATTTTCCTTTCTAGTATCTTCCTGCCCCCTTGCTCAGTAATTCTCTGGTTGGTTTGGTATCTTCCTCATGGTGTTAGAATTCCCTCTGCTTTTTATTTCTGTAAATCTCCATTAATGATTCTGAAAGTATTTAAAAAATACCATATTATAATAAGAATAAAAGCCCTTGAATTCACTGAAAGTTTGTTTTTGTTTGATGGGATCATACTAAATGAAGCAATAAGACTAGATCCAAAATCAGATTGATTTCCTTGGCTTTTCTCAGTAAGTCAAAATCAAATACACTGATGATCTCATATATAGGTTTAGAGATAAACCAATTAAGGAAATATTCCCATAGCCTCTGTTCTTCCATCTGGCTGTTTAAAATTAAGACATTTACTTCATCCATCCATCCATCCATCCATCCATCCATCCATCCATCCATCCATCCATGAATGCAAGCATTCTAATTTAGTTCAATGGAAAGTGATTGAGAACCTACAGTATATTGGAAGCACTTTTCTTCAAGAACCGTACAGTCTAGTGTCTCAGTCATAGCTGCTATGGAAATGTATTGTTGACAACCAGACTTAGGATCTGAGACCCTCAGGGATGAGACTTGGGTGGCGTGTGTTCCCCTAGAATGCAGCTTTTCCATCTACCTTCCATGTTGATTAGCACATAAGACTGGATATCTACCTGGGTGCCTACTACCTCTCAACTTCCCTCCCTAGACTCACCATCTCCATTCAAGTTTGAGGCCTATCCTTGAACTCAGGGCACTTCTCCCAGTACCTGCCTTGCCTTGGTGTATAGTTTAAGGAGTCAGGTCTTTCCCTCATCTGCTATGTGATCCTGTGGATATTGTCACTGTGTCTTGTTCCTAAGTTATAACAACAGCTTGCCTATTCATAAAATTCCATTGCCAATCACTGCTAACCAAGTACAGCCCTCAAAGATGATAACCATTGAAGAAAAATATGTAATATAGTAAAAGGGTAAATCTGGTTTTCATTTCTCAAAGTTGGCTGTTAAGCCAAAGAAAATCTTAAATCCTTGGAAGGAATCATTAAGGAATGTTATTCTCAGCTTGGTCATGGTCTCCATTCTTCTTTGAATCAGAATTGATGAAGCCTTTGTGATTTGGTTTCCCTTCTTATTTCAGAAACCTAAAACCTTTGAATCACGTCAAAGTTTCTGTCTAGAGGAGAGTATAATTCCTTTATTTTGGGTGACCTATCAGGATTAGACATTAATGAACAGAGCCTGATGCCATTGAAAAGTATTAATGAAAAAGGACCCGGTGATGGCTGGGAGCACTTCCAAGGTTTTGTTCCTTTGAAAAGTCATAGGTATAGATCACTCCAGTCAGCGAGGCTAACAAATCATCCTCGGGAAGGATTAGGGGGACTTTAGAATCTGACAGCCAGCTCTGACTGTGAGATTTAACTCCTCCCTAAGTCCCAGGATCAAGTAACTCTAGCCACCCATGAGCAAAGGAAACGTCCAGTTGGTCCAACAAAGCCAAGATGAAACAAATAGAAACTTTTCTAACTAAATTTTTTGAAAGCCATTTTTTTTTACTAATATTTGCTTGCCAAGAGAAATAAAAACAATGTTGTTTCTTTGCTTGTCTATCTGAACCATCTAAGAATGAGCTGGACAAATATAGAAGGCAGAAGGGCTAGAATTTTCCTGAGAACATTAAAGGACTTTTGTTTCCTTGATTGTTTCTGTATTTGTTTCTCATCCCCACATGGTGTGTTTTCCCCACAGTTAGCTAGAGTGCTCCTTTAAAAAATTTGAGTTTGATGTTACATCTTTACTCAAAACTCTCTAGCTGTTCCATCTTCCTTAGAGTCAAATCCAAAATCCTTACAATAGCCTACAGATCCCTACCTAGATTTTCTCTGGTCACTCCTTTGTTTCTCTGTTATCTGCTTCTGTTATTATCCCTAACAGTCATGCTATCCTTTGAAAACATAATCTGAACATGTCACTACTCTGTATAAAATCCTTCAGTGACTTCTGAATTTCTCCAGGGTAAAAGTCAAAATCTTTATAGGACAAACATCTGTAAGATTTTGCTCTTTTATGCCTCTAAGAATTCTCTCTCCTCTGTTCCCTGCTTTATTATTATTTTTTTTTCTGTAGACTTTATTACCAACAAATATATCATATATTTACTTGTTTATATACTTTTTGGGGGGCTCTCCTCACACCAAGGTGAAAGCTCTGTGAGCTCAGAGATGCTTTTCCTGATTCATTGTTGTAGCTCTAGTGCTAAGAACAATGCCGGGACCTAATATTTCACTCAGTAAATACGTAATACATGTGAGTGATGTGTAGTCAGATTGACTTGGCAGTTGCTTAGCTCTTTATTGGGAAGCAAAAAGAGCACGGTAATAGTCTATACTCATGCTATTATTTTTCCTTTTTTCCCATTTAAGTCTGTTTTATTTTAAAATGTGCAATTACGTGTTCTGAAATATTGACAATTTTATCTCTTTCTTACCATCAACTTTATATGTTATTTATATTTTATCCCTAATATGCTGATTAGAAGTTCCTTCCAGGAGAATGAGCATATTACTGGTGATAGTCCCGATTTTAAAGGGAATGCCCCCAGTGCAGGTTTTCTCAACTTTGACACTATTGACATTTTGGGATGGATAACTCTTAGTTATGGGGGATGCTGTACATTGTAGGATGTTTAGCAGCATCCCTGGCCTCTATGCACTAGATGTTCGTAGCATCCTACCGCTTGTGACAACCAAGTGTATGCTGGGGGCAAAATTGTCCAGAGTGAGAAGCACTGCTCTAATGTTTCAATGTTAAATTGTTTTTAGGTCAGATTTTCTTGTGTCAGTAAAAGTAATACTCTCACTCCTTGTGAGAGGAAAAATTAATATAATCTCTCTGGAGAGCATTTTGGTACTGAGTACCAAAGCCTTAAAAAAAAGTTTCTTCTCTTTGATCCAATTATTTATTCTCTAGCAATTTATCCTAAGAAAATAATCAAGGGTGTGGATAAAGATTTATGTTCAGGGATGTCTATTGCTGCATTATGTATGATTGTGGAAGAATTGAAAGTAACCTAACTGTTCAATAGTAAAAATTGCTCAAGAAATTATAGCTTATCATAGGATGGGATTTGTTTTCTTTATAAGAAATTATGCTTTAAAGAATATTTAATGGCATAAAAAACTCATGCATCTATTATATGTGCTTATGTGTATATATATATAAAAGATAATATCTTAGGATCAATAGGTGTATAACATTATATGTATTGTTAGCTTAAATTCTTATTACATGCATGAGTGCACACACACACACACATACTGTATGACCCAAAGTTGGTAAAAAGAAGCAAACAAACAAAACCACAAATGATAGCTTTGCTAGGATTATATTCTCATCTTTACTTGGCCTAGAGAAATAAGGACTTGGGGTATCTGTAATGGAGACCATATGGCTGTTATTAAGAATAAGATCATAAAGTGATGAGACCTTGGATTTATGGCCTTTTACCAAGCTGTATCTATTTAAACACCAGTCCTTACCTGTTCAAGTAAGCCTCCTCAACTTTGAAGTAGGAAGAAGAAATTAGGAATTATTGCTCTTGTTGGTGTTCCTATTGGTGCCCCAAATCCAACCTGTTGGAATTGAAGCATCTGTTAAACACGGCAAGGTAAAATAAGTCTTTCTGGAACACACACACACACACACACACACACACACACACACACTTTTTTTTTTCTGAACAACTTTTTGCAATAATAAGATGAAATAAAAATCAAATTACAACTATATGCCATTAGATAAATCACTCTGGCTATATGGCCTTTTTCTAAGAAATTTATAGTAATAGTGCTAGTGTTCAGCTAGTAGATGCTTTTTCTTCATGTGCGTTGAAGCTACTATGTGTATGTAAGGCCTTTTTTTATTTTTTAAATATGATATTTAGTTACAGAGAAGATACTTCAGGATGGATAGGGGTTAACAACACAGTACCTTTATCCAGGATAATTTTGTTTAGTTTTAAGAGCCATTGCCCATAGTGTATATATATATATACACATTTTTTTTGTCTATTATTACATGGGGTGTAGTAGGACTCAGTTTACAATGATATTCTAATTAGGTCTTTATTCGTTTTTAATATTTGTCTCCTCCTCTTAGCTATAAGTCTATAATGCAAAAGCTGAGCTTATTTTATCAATCTCTCTACTGTTAATGCTGGGCATATAATAGGCCTTTGTAATGCAACTCTGATGCTGACTACCTGAAATTAGTGCACACTTTACAAGTTTAGGGCATGGTCTCCAATAAGACTGCTCTTACTTTAACACCAGCCACAACTCTGGTTTGATAATTTACTAGAATGACTCACGGAACTCAGGAAAGTGCTATATTTATGATTACAGTTTGATTAGAAAGAACACAAATCAGGACAACCCTGACAAGCATAATTGTTTAAGCATAGCACATAACACTGACAAGGAGACCTATCAGGCAAAATCTGGGAGGGCCCCAAACATGGAGCTTGTGTGTCTTCTTCCTGTAAAATCTGAACATGTCACCCTGACAGCATATTGATATATGATTATCAACCAGGAAATCTCACTTAAGCTTTGGTGCAGAGTTTTTATTGGGATTTTATTACATAGACATGATTAATTGAATATTGACCATGAGGTTAAACTTGATTTCTAGCCCCCTTCCTTTCCCCGAAGTTTGGGCTGATATCATGTGGCTCAAAGCCCAACCATCTTATCACATGATCGGTCATTCCAGCATAGTCAGCCCCTGTCCTGAAACTACCTATGGGCCCACCATGTGACACCACCTCATTACATAAACTCAGGTGTGATCTCAGGGACCCACCATGAATAACAAAGACACTCCTATCACTTGGGAAATTCCAAGCATTTAAAAACTCCCAGTAAACTGAGACAAAGACCAGATAAATTCTTTATGCAACAGTCCTCAATAAATATTGACTAATTATAAATATTGAGTGAATAAGTAAAGGGAATGTGCGGGAACTCCAGTCCTTTCTAGCTCTGATATTTGTAATGATGTTTATGATGACTTCACCACCACCACCACCACCACCAACACCACCACCCACCACCAACAACAACCATAGTTTGCACTTATGTTCTAATGCCTTGGTAGCCATCAGGACTGTTCAAAAATATTCAGGTTTTTCTCTCCTTCCAGGGAAATGATATATAATAGTTATTTCTCCACTTTCTGTGAGAGTAGATACAGCTCTGTGACTTGCTGTGACCAATGAAACAGTAGTGAAACTGATATGAGTCACTTTGAGGTGGAATCTTCAAAAGCCATGTGACTTCTGTCACATTCTTTTATTCATTGTATAAGCATGCATTGAGAAGCTAGTGATCTGAGCTGGGCATGTAGCATGAGTAAGAAATAAACTCTTACTGGGTTAAGATTTTGGGGCTATTTATTACTGAAGCATAATTGTTTAAGCATAGCACGTAACACTGTATATGCATTATTAAATTATTATTATAATTTAATACTTTCTACCATCTATGAGGTGGTCAGACTTAGTAGCCGCATTATTATGAATGAGGAAACTGAGGCAAAAAGGGGTTATGTCCAAATTCATGTCACTGGTAAGTGGTAGAGTGGGTCAAGGATTCAGAGCCAGGGAGTGGCTTCCAAACCTAACTGCTAAATAGTACAAATCAAGGGTGAGGCAATGAGAGAAAGGTACACAGAGAAATGTACTTGGTAGTGGTGGGTGGAACCTTGAGGAGCAGCGCTGTGTGGGATGGCTTTTACACTCTGCTGCTGTGTTTAGTTTTATTTAATTGCTTTGTCCTTTTAGTTACTTGCTTAGAGGAGGAGAGAGTCTGGAAGTGTCTCTGGATATGCTTTTGACATTTTGTGTTTCATGCCCGTGAAACTGTAGAGATTTTTAATTGTTGGTTGCTTTTTGAGAATAAACACAGAAGCTATATTTAAAAGAATTTCTGCATGCCACATGAAAGTCTTTGATGATGCCTTGGCATTTGAGGAAATAAGCTTCCAAATGAATAAATAGCTATCGCATGTGATTGGACAGAATTTAAATGGCAACAAGGAAGGACTGAGGACTATCTATTCAGGTCCCTCCTGGCCCTTGTAATCCTTTAATACTTAATTGGATTTTCCTTCAAACATTGTTTATTGTCTCTTGCAGTTTGAATGGGAAGCAAACTCATCAAATATATTTTATGAATTATGAACAGTTATTGTTTTGGCTTCAGGAGCTGGGTCTGAAGGAGAACCAAGGAGGAGCATCCTGGGAGGCTCTGGGAGGGAAAGAAAGTGTAAGCAGTTGATTCCAGCAGCTTGTGCATCTCCCAGGCCTCAGGGATACCCCTCCCCTGAGCCCTCCTGGCACTAGGTCTGTACCAGTCGTCCAGTACATATCAAACAAGCACTGGCTGCTCATGTTTGTTAGCTTCTCAGTTCTTGATCATCTGTTCCCAAGCTTTCCATAGACCCATAAGGAAACATTCTATATCTGATATACTCCTTGATATAGAGCTCTTTATGTAGAAAACAATAAGTATTTATTAATTATGGTTGACTAGGAAATGGGGATTTATTAGCAAGTAGGATTGAAAATTCTCTATCTCTGTGGTATCGTGTGAGAGATTTTTCTGTAGGAAAGAATAGTTGGCTTCAACACCCCAAAAAGATCACACTAGAAAAGCCTGTTGGTCAAAGAAAGCTAAGTTTATTAGACTTACCACAATTAGGGAGAACACTACCTGTCACTGTTAGTAATATCTCAGAAGGGAAAGTCAGGGAGGGTGTTTATTGGGTTTAGGACCTGGGATGGATGATTTTAAGGAGAATCTTACAAGGCAGAGAACTAATTGGTATTAAACAGAGTTTATAATATTATATTTTATGTAATACAAGGTGAAGGTCTTGAGGTATATATTTGATGTGTAAACTATTTAGTATTCAAAAGTAAACAGTTTCATTGTTTCACAGTCTTCTCTCCTAGGTGCAAATATTTTCTGGGTCAAGAAGCTAAATTTCTTCCTCCCTCCCTCCCTCCATCTCTCTCTCTCTCTCTCTCTCTCTCTCTCTCTCTCTTTCTTTTTTCTTTTTCTTCCTTCCTTCCTTCCTTCCTTCCTTCCTTCCTTCCTTCCTTCCTTCCTTCCTTCCTTTCTTCCTTTCTTTTTCTTTTTCTTCCTCTCCTTCTCTCCCCACCCCTTCCTCCCTCCCTCCCTTCCTTCCTTCCTTCCTTCCTTCCTTCCTTCCTTCCTTCCTTCCTTCCTTCTGCCTGGTTTCAGTGTTGTTTAGCACTGGGGGAAAAAGTATGTTTGTGCATAAATATTTCTTAATTAAGTTGATAAGAAAAAAGAAGGAATGTTCTGTCCCAGTATTATTTAGCACAAGGACAGGAAAGTTTTCTGGTTTGAGTTCTCAGGGTAGACAGAGAACCTGGCAGGTCTTTTGGAGACTCTATATTTATAACCCCATTCATTAACAAATACCTTTTCTTTAACCCTTCTCACAATTAGGATCTGCACTCTTTATGAGGTACTGATCATGAAATTCTGACATGAATTATTTATATCCACTGGAGTTGAGCTAAGGTGATAATAGAATCCTTCGGCAGAGAAGACTTACTTTTCTATTTTCCAAAATCACTGAAGTTTTCACAGCTAAATGAGTCAAGTATCTTACAATGGGTGAAGTGGTCTGTTTGTTTCTGGTCAATCAGAAATAATTTGACATTTGCATTTATGGTAGTTCCTTTTCTAAAGGGCTTGACCCTGAACTGCTGTATAAATTGTTCTTAGCAAAATGGTGGTATCTCCCCACAGGAGTTAATAAATATGATTGCTCCCTATTCTTGAGTAAAGCATTCCCTGCTTCCTGTTGTATTGGTGCAAAGACCTCTTTCTTAGAGAATATGGGGAGTATAGTGGATTATTTTGTTTATTTGAATCATTGGTCACTGTATTCTAGCCCAAAGATGGCATAAATACAGAGCTAAAAATCCCTTGTTTAATTAATAATTTTATGCACCAGCGACTTGCAAAATACAGGCAAAGTAGAACTGAGCACTAAGGAAACATGCCCGTGCCCACAGAAAGATAAATTATACAGTCAGCATCTGGAATTTAAATGATATGTTTTCTTCTTCAGATGCAAATAACAGTTAATGGTGAGAAGGGCATAGCAATCCTAATGTAATTTCCCCTCTGGAAATATGCCTTAAAATGATGAAGCTATTTTCAGTTCAAACGATGACTTTAAAAGAATTAAGTTAAAGGGCTATCAAAACCAAACCAAACTAAACTCAAACCAAAACAAACTCAGAATTAATTTTTTTCTGAAAAAGCAGCTTCTTGTTTCCTCTCTATAAGTTTTTAAGTTTTTTTTTTTTTAAGGAATATTAGCATTTTGCATAAAAAGGAAAATCATCATTATCATTATTATGTCATTTGTTGAGTAACTGCAATGTGGTAGGCAGTGTTAGACCCTTTAATTGCATTACCTCAATAATCCTGTCAGCAACTCTGTGAGGTAGGTATTTTTACCTAATTTTCAGATGACAGATTAGAAGATCAGAGAGATTATGTTATTTTCATTGCACATTGTTTCTCTCAAAGACACATGAGTCATTGAATGTTAGAGTCAGAATGCCCCTCAGAAACCATCCAGATTTACGGGTAGGGAGCTGAGGCATAGAGAATGAAAATGACTTTAAATAGAATCTTATTGTAAGTTGTACATTATGGTGGATATTGCAATTGTATATCTACCATTCATTCTAGTTCATCATTGGTAATTCCTTTGCTCTTACCCATTATTGATTCAGGAAGGGATGATTATGGTATGAAGTGTGGGGATAAGTATGCTGTAAAGCTTACAGGAACAATTTCACTGATCTTTAGAGAGCTGCAAGGAGAGAAGGTAGCATCTTTCCATTAGCCCAAGAATGATGCCAACCCCAGGGTGGGTAAAGTGCAGAGGCAGAAAGCATTTGTATTCTTGATGACATGGTTGGGCCTTTAATTCAATTAAATTTGAAGCTCATTCTACCTCTGTACTCTATAGTTATATAAAAGATCTATACTTATCTAGTTAAATAGAATAAATATAATAAATATATAGTTATAATAAATTTTCTCATTACTTAATTACAGTTTGACTCAGGATTTCTATTTGCTGCTGAAAAGATATAAACATTAACTTGCTGTTACCTATTTCCCTTTCTCTCATGATCAGGGAGAGTGCTGGAAAAGAGAGCAATGCTGGAGTTGGGGTAGGGGGAAGTGAGGAGAGGAAGAGAAAGGAAAATAGAAAAAGAAGAGAAATAGATGCTATTGATGGGAAGTTTTGGGGAGAGATGAATAATTATTTTTCGAAAGTTCTGCTCTGTTGTGCCAGGTAAAGCTTGTGTCCCCAGCTTCTCAAGAGACATTTCGAAATTCAGTTTATCTATTTCTAAGAAAATTATCCTGTTGGTATATTTATCCTTATCGCATTACATTACATATATAAATTACTTTTGAGAGAATTGACAGTCTTCCTATATAAGAATAGAGTGTGTATATTCATTTCTTCAGTTTCTTCAATTTCTCATACTTATCTCAGTTTAAGTTTTCTTTATATATCTTACATATTTCTTGTTGATTTGAACAATTCTATCCAAATTTATTCCTAAATAGTTTAGGAATAGGTATCTTTTCTTCTATGATATTTCCTAGCATGCTGTATTTATATAGGAATACTGTCTATTTTATATATTATTATTATTATTATTATACATTCAGCCACCTTACTTGTTTTTCATTGACATCATCATGGCCTAATAATAACAATTCTCCTGGGCTTTCTAAGTATACAATCATATTATCTGTAGATGATGATAATTTTATTTCTTCCTTTCTAAATTTTCATACTTTTAATTTTATTCTCTTAGATAATTGCATTGGCTAGTACCTCCATAACAACGTTAAATAATGTGGTATCAGTAGATGTCTTTGACCTGTTACCAACTTTATTCATAATATTTGTAGTGCTTTTGTGATGCTGCCTTCTGAGTTGAGGTGTACGTTTACCCATCACTATGTTTATCTGTGTCTCTATTGAAAAGAAAGAATTCATCAATTTCTATGGAAATCTGTGTAATTAATTTGTCCCTTTTGCCTGGGACTTTCCTTGTTTTATCAATGAAAATCCAGCATCCTGGGAAACTCCTCACTCCCAGACCAATCAGGTGATTGGCCACTTGAACTAAAATAAAAAATAGATGTAAATCTTATTTGATTATTTTTCAGCATATATGTGGACCTTATGATTTTTCAATTTGACTGATGGATATGATTAATTGTATTTATATATTTTATAATATAGAGTGGTCTTTTTTTCTCTTGGCATGAACTCCAATTAATCGTGTTATATTTGTTGTATAATATTTCTCTAACTTATTACTGGATTCTATTTGTTAATATTTTCTGTTAGGTATTTTTTCAATAGTAATAAATGAGATTAGTCTGTGGTTTTCTTTTTTGAGTGTGATCTTTGTTGGTCTGGTGCCAATGTTGTGGTGATTTCATAAAAAGAATTTAGAATCTTTATTTCTTTTTCTATATTCTGCAACAATTTAAGTAACAGTGGCTTTGCTATTTATTAAAGTTTTGATAGATTTTCTCTGTAAAACCATCTGGATTTGATGTTTTTGCAATGGGTAGTTATTCTGACAATTTTTTTTTTGCCCCAAACAGTAATTAGTTCATTTAAATTGTCTGTGTCTTTGGGGTTTAGTTTTTGAGTAATTTATGTTTCATTCGACAATCCTCTATTTAGGTTTTCAAATTACTTTTTATTCAGATTTTAAAAATACTTCAATTGAATCAATCAAAATAGTCTTTTATGATTCTTTTAGTGTATTCTGTAAATATCTGTCTATTTTTCCATTTTCATTTTTTACATTTTATATTTTTATCCCTTAATTTAGCTTATGGTTTTCTATTTTATTTGGTATTTTTCCCTCCCTCAAAACAAATGCCTTTTTGTCTGTCTCTTTCCTTATTTATATGTTTTGTGTATAGTTTTTCTTTTTTTTAAGTTATGTGATTCATTGATTTCTGTTTTAATTTGTTAATTATTTACTTCTGTTTTATTAGGCTTATTTTATTGGTCCTTTTATAAACCTTGAGAATGTATGTGTAATTCATTTCTCTTTATCCTTTCTTATTTATAATGTAAGTGCTTAAGAGGATCAGTTTTTCTCTGAGAACGCTGTAACTGTAGCCCATAGATTCTGACATGTAGTGTTTTCAAAACCTTTGCCATTTATTGTCATTTATTATCAGAGACTGTTACCCATATAATCTCCACGTTAGTGTATTTGGCTCCATTACTTGCCATTCTTCAGAATCCAGTGAAATTTCCCAGAGTTGTTTATTTTGTCCCTCAAGGTTCACCACTTACATTGTATTTCCAGCATTTTCCAGAATTCATTTAATTTTCTCTGCCTTTGGCAACTCTTCCTCCTATACTGTGGTTCAGCTTTACACATGCTTCCTATTTCCGTCAGAAATGGAGTTTGTGTTCTTTCTCTCACTCTTCTTGTTTTAGGCGATCTCTAAAAGAAAAAGGGGGTCAGAAACTTCTTTACTCTGACATCTTATATCAGGCAGTCTTGGGCATGTTGTAATTCTATATTGTTCCACAGAGGATTTTGGGAAGTCATCAGCTCCACACTCTTACCTCCAGGCATTGCATCAGACTGCACTTGTGTCTCTACTAAGCCTGTTCAGACGGAATCTTTCAGTGTGTGTTCCCTCTTAACTCAAATCAGATTCAACTTCCTCAGTTGTTTCTCCAAATCTAGTTGCTTTCCAATTCCTTCTCTTACATTTCTCCTCAGCTCTTCAGGCTCTGGGGAAGGAATATTTAAACTAAATCCTTTGAGAACATTCTAAGCCAGGGGGAAAAGCATGTGCAAAGGGCTGAAGGCATGAAAGAGCCTAAATGTTTGGGGAATTATAAGAAGGTCCATGTGGCTAGCTCACTGAAGTGAGGAAGATGAAGGTGAAGAGGGTAGGGTAGAAATGAAAGCCACAGTAAGAAGTGGGGATTTTGTTTTTAGGTTATTAGCCCTGGTTACCTGTATCTGTTGTACACCAGGGTCTTCAGGAACTTTTTAAAGGCCTGGCTAATGATAGGAATTTAAAATTCCATGGCAGAGAAGTTTTTCAGGGTTGGGGTGTTATCTTCTGTTTACATCATCCAAAATAGATATTTCCCAACAGGGTGTCCTGCTGGGGATGCCCTGCTTTGCCCACAGACAAAGGAATATACACAATTCTTAAGTAAATATAATTTTTAGTCACAGCCCAAGTAACCCACATGCTATCAGGTAGACTTCAGTTCAAGGTTCCCCTGCTAATTTTTGGTGCTCACTTACCCCCTGGAGAATAAAAGTGAAGGGATCTTAATGAATTACTTAAGATTACACGTATAGATACAGTCCACTCCTGTGAAGGAGGTAACTAGCTTTTAAGGAGGACCCCATTCTGACCTAAGAAGGCCATTTGGTTCTTCTTTTCCCTTCTGCTTCTTAGACCAAATGGTAAATGTAATAAAAATAAAAATATGTATTAACTAGTTGTCACTGGCTCTTTAATAGTGTGTGATGGTAGTGGGCTTTAACATAGCGAAGGGTTAGTGCCCGATCTAAAGGCTTCTGTTCTATTCCACTCCACTTGTCCCCACTGCTGGAAAACACCCTGGTACAATCTCTGTTCCTTTGATGCATCTAATAGCCTTTTGCTCTACCTATTCCTATCTCATCATTTTCACTTCCTCTGTCCACTCCTTGCATGTTGATGCTCTGCAGGCTTCTATCCTCTGCTCTTTTTTCTTCTTGGGCTCTGAGTTCTACCTGGTGGCTCTGTTCAGGTACCTAAGAACTATCATCTGAGTTCTGAGGATGTCCATGTCTGTGATCTCCTGCTCAGACCTCTGTTGGACATCTGCATCAACTTATCTCTCCAGCAGATCACCATCGACATGCTTGGAGTGGAACTCGCCAGTGCCCTGTACTCAGCCAGGCCAGAGCCTTGCTCCACATGCAGCCTGCTGGAAAGAGTGGCCCCACCAGCCACATAGTCACTCAAGGCCAAAACCTAAGGGTCATCCTCCATACCATCCTCTCCTTTACCTAGCATCTCACCAGTCAAAATCCCACCAATTCTGCGTCACAAACTCCTTCCTACTTCCACTATCACTACCTAATCCAGACCAAATCCATCATCGCTTCCCTGGACACTTAAAACAACCCTCCAATTTATCTTTCTCCCTACAGTGTTTGTCTGCCCCTCCCCCCAGTCCACTTAACATCCTAGCTCTCAGTTACCTTCTAAAAATGAACTCAGGTCCCGGCTGCCACCCTTCTTCCCCAATAGACCGAAGACCAAGGGCCAGACAGACAGAGACATGTTGTGCCAGCCACTGTGATTAGATGGTGACCGATGCCCCTGTTTCCCCTTCTTGACTGTATGTTAACATCCTAGAAAGAAGACACAATCTCAGGGAAAATAGCAGGAAACAAACCCCAGGTTTATTATGTTTCTGTCATTGGGGCAGAATGAGGGCTGGAAATAGGGTAACCTTGAGTTACAGAAGAAAAATTTATCATATTAACTAACCTGAGATTCAAAAGGCTACACTGGTTGTTTTAATATCTTTGTCTTCACTCGATAAGAAGGCCCTGAGGGTCCATGTCTAACTTATCTATGTGATCCTTGGGCCTAACTCAGGGCCTGGAACATAGTAGGTAGTCAATATATACACGTGTAGAATTTTTATGTACATTTCATACCTCACTGCTCAAGGATTCCTGACCTGGGTCAGTGAGAGAATCTTTCAGAAACTTGTGATTTTCTTTTAGAGAAGTTTGGGTTTATACTGAGACAGGCAGTTTGAAAAAGGAGCTGGACAAGGAGGGATGTGGGAGTGGGGCAGAAAGAGAGATTGAGAAAGAGAGAAAGTGTTTGAGCAGGACTTCTTTTAAAGCAAGAATTGCAGATTATCATTTAAGCACCTCCAATAAGGGCATAAACTGGGTACTTTTCAGTGGATGGACTCTGGAGTTGGCAAGGAGGAACCTGGATGTGACTGAGCAGGATTCACTCCAACTGTTTATTCCTTCTCATAGTGTGGGAAGAAAATAATCCTTGACCACACATATAACTGTGAACTGGAGCACGCAGTCTAGGCTAATACTAATGCAGTGAAGCGAGTTGGCCCCATGTGGCCTTGCCAGCTGCCAGCAAGCTGCCCTTGGCCCTGGCAGCCCCTCTTTGCCATTTCAAGATATACACAGCTTGGGGAGCTTCAGTTTTCCTTAGGACCTCCCGTGCTGCGTTCCCTCTAGGCAGACCAGAGGGTTGCTATGACTTGTATTCATTTTCAGAGAGCCTTCCTAGGTGGCTTCTGGGCTTCCTAGAGAGACAGATCTTTTTGTTCATAATCCAGAGATTAATGCAGAATGCTCGGTCTTGCCCCATATCCTTTTTTTTTTTTTTTTTTTTTTGGTCTTTTTAAGTTGGCTGGCCTGTTTAAAAGTTGTCACCTTTCCAAACCTTAAAGTGGCACCACTTGCATTTTCAATTGCTTGCTTTTCAATAGGCCTTCTATTACATAGAAGGTTTGCAACATATAGCAAATGTATTTTTAAAATATCAGGTTCCTGGCTGTGGACAACATCCATAAACTTGCATTTCACTGAAGGAAATTGCTGGAACTCTGTCCCCATGAGATATTGTTTAATAAGCAAGAAACCTAATTATTCAATGACAACACAGGTATGTGGCAGCAGAGTTCCACAGGTTACTGAGATAATTAGATAATTATTATGCTGAGCAAGTCCTCACCATCTCTCACAGGCAGAGATCTGAGACCAAACATCCAACCTGCTCCCAAGTGTGGTGGACGCTGCTGCTACTCTGCCCACATCCCCTTCCCAGGCCCTTTGTCAGGGTTGGCTGCTGATGGCTCGCAGCTGCCCCTGCTCCAGAGAATCATCCTGGGTGGAACAAGATCGACTTCCTCTGGGACTTTATCCCTCCGCCCACTCATCCTGTATCCCATGACTGACTGACATGGAGGTACAGAAGAGTAACCCCACGCCAAGCAGGGACCGGCCCTGTGGTGCATCTGATGCCCCAGAGCTCCCTGTGGGGTTAGGCTGAGGCAGTCTTCAGCTGAGACTAGGTCCTTGCTCAGCTTTCTTGGCCCTATCCTGCTTCCTTCACTCCTTTCCTCCTGGAACCACTGTCTGTAGAAATCACATGAAGCCAAGTCACTGGCTCAAGCTCTGTCTTTAGGGGACCTGACCCAAGACACCACTCATGTATTTTTCATAAGATGGGGAAAAATGGTAACCCAAAGGTTAAGGTGGAGGATCAAACTAATCAAAAGGGGACAAAGGAAATGATCAAACAGAAATCTTCAATTGCATCACAACTCTGAATTTTTTTGCGGGGGTGGGTGCCAAATTTGAATAAGGGATATTACCAAGACCTGAAGGTTATAGGTAATTTCCAAACTCCTAAGACATATTGTCAAATTTCTTCAGAAGGAGGATAACAACTCACTCTACTATCCATATGATATGAAGATAGCCCATTTCACAATTCTGATATTATTATTAGTTTTTAGAAAAGCTTGACACTTTTAGAGCAAGATAGTTTCTAGTTTAATTTTCTTTGATTACTTACGAGGTTGGCTATTTTTTTCTAGTTATTAGAAATTTTAATTACTTTTCTTGTCAAATGTCTGTACATGTCATTACTTATTATTCTGAAAGACCATTTCTCTTCTATTTGTCCTTACTGGTAATAGCTCCATTTAATAAACTCTTGCAATGTGCTGGGCATGGAGCTAAGTGATTTGCATGTATTATTTTGAATAATTTTAATGTAATTATTATTTTATGTAATTTTCATTGGCATAATTATGATCTAGTTACTGCTAGTTCATATGGCTTCTTAATAAAAATAATAAAATGTGCCCACAATCTCAGATAGGAATGTACAGTCATGCTCCATGGTACGTGACTGGTGAATAGTAAGTGAGCTGGATTTTAGTTTCTGCTTGTTCCCTAAACTGTGCTCCCTTGTGCAGTGAACAAACTGTACTTGTTATTCTTGAGTCTCACAATAACTCTCTGTAGTGGGAATTATTTCATCTAGTTTATAGGTAAGGAAATTGAGGCTCAGCCCATTTTTAAATTGAGTTGTCCAAGATCATGTACCTGTAGAGTAAGCCAGGACTTGAATACAAGCTTGGTGATACTAGAACTAGAACTTCTAATCTTTGTGATTTGCTTCCTTTTATATAGTATACCTTAACATAGTGGCAGAGATATATTTTTTTCTCATTTCGTCTTTTAGCTTAATTTTTGATGTATAGAAGACTTAAATGTTTATGTAACCAAATTAAGCAATTAATCCCTTTCTTTGTGTGTGTGTGTGTGTGTGTTTTAAGTTTTTGATTTTATACTTAGAAAGTTATTATCTTTTATTTATTTTTTTAGATTTAGAAGTACTTTCTTTGACTTGCTACTCCCAAATTAGGAACAGTTTCAGGGAAAAATACTCAACAAAATACTTCAAAGCCAGTGTAACATTGCTAAATGTCTCTACAGGTTTTCTTTTGAGAGTTGTAGAGTTTTTGCCTGAACAGGCGGTCCCACATCTTCCTTAGAAGTTGTGCGATATTGAGTCAACTTACACAGGTTTACTCATATGCTTGTATAACGTGTCACGTCAGGAGTAAAGCAGCTTCCCTTAACAAACTTAAATTCAAAATTAACAAGGTCAAACATAGGAAAGAGGAGCTCTGTGAAGAGGAAAAGGGCTGGATTCACGTCCCTGAGTTTTATCTTTGAAGATCTCTTTTGCTGTATACCAATCACACCTCCATGACGATTTCGAGAGTGAACTGTTCTCCCTTTCTACTCTGACCCAAATGCACAATAAACCTGTTCTCTAGATTTTTCTAGAGAAGGCTCCAACTTTGCAACATTTTTTGCTAAAAAATTTAGGCAAAGAGAAAAATTACCGAGAGTATATAAGATATAAAACTATCCAGTACATGAACTGCTTATCCAGCCCCCTGATTGATAACCCTCTCGAATGTCCTTTCAGCCCATTCTTGTCTCCATATTCCTCCTCACACAACCTTCAATCAGAACTTGGATTACTTCAAGAGCCTCCTATATTGTCCTTTTTGCATTCAATCTGGCCTTTTTAAATTGAATGAAAAATGATTTATTCAGTACCTATTTATTTGTTAGGTCCTACAATATAATGATAAACAATATGGACATGTTCCTACCTTTATGGAATTTACTTTCAAAAGTGATGACATTCACTCACTTATTAAACTAATATTTGTTGAACACTTTCTATGTACAAGGCTATAAGCTAGAAGCTGTATACAAAGTAATGAACAAACAGATATGGCCCTGACTTCATGGAGCTTAGATCCAGTGGGAGAGAAATGCATTGAATAAATAAACACACAAATAGATGAGTAATTGCAAATTAAGATGAAAAAATACATAATACTATAATAGTTTGTGAGGAGACTTGCTCTAGATAGTCAGGTAGATTGAAGAAGATAGAAAATTTTCTGTTACTCTTCCCATTGAGAGGTGGAATCCAATCCCCATAAACTTGGCTAGCCTTAGTTACTGACTTGATTAATAGAATGAGTGGAAATTATATTCTGGGACTTAATGAGGTGAGTTCCTAAGAGATTCAACCCAGGCTTCTCTAGGAGCTCTGAGCTATCAGGTAAAAGGGCTGACCTCTCCGACTTCACCATGTTTAGCCACTCTGGTCCTATTCATTCCAGACTTCCTGCCATTCCCTTCAAGGCACCAAATGTGAGTGAAGCTGTCTTGGTCCCTGTAAATAAGCCTATCCACTAGCTAAGGATGACTGAGGGACCTCAGTTGATGCTGCAAGTAGCTGAAGAATCACCCAGATAAGCCCTGCCCAATCCTTGACTCAGAAAATTGCATGATATAATAAATATTGGTTGTTTTAAGCCACTGAGTTTTGAGGTAGTTAGTTTTACAGTAATGAATAACGAGAACAGATAGGATGAGCAGAAAAGACCCTCCAATCGAGAAAGTCAATTAAATGGAGACCTAAAGTTGTTAGGAAGACTAAGAATAGGGGGGAAAGCATTCTAGGCCTAGTGAAGGACCTGAATCCTAAAAGAGCTTGGGAGTAAACAACCTGAAAAAAAGTTTAAGATGAAGGTGGAGAGATAGGCATAAATCAGATTGTGAAGGCTTTTGTAGGCCATGGCCAGTGTTTTAAATTTTAGCTTAAGAACAATTAGGAATCATTGAAAAGTTTTCAGCAAAGAAATCATTCAATTTAGTTTGTATTTTTAAAAGATGATTCTGACTACAACATGGAAAATGGCCTGGAAAGGAGCAAAAGTGGAATTAGTGAGATTGGTTAGGAGGTTATTGCTGTGGTCTGGGGAAGGTGATGGTGGCTTGGAGTATGGGGAGCAGAAGGAGGGAAGTGGCAGAGGAGGATGATAAAACTGGACAGACTTGAGACATATTTTGGAGACTTAGTATTGGGTTGGAGTTGGGTGAGGGGCAAAGACCAGTGCTACCTTGTAGGTGTTTGAAAATTGGTCCAAGAAGGTGCCATTATTTCAAAAAGGGGAGCACTACGCAAAGGAGCCAATTTAGGAACAATATTCAGATGTCTATTATATATAACTCTGAAATGTATTTTTAGATATTCAAGTAGAGATTTTTAGTCATCAATTGCATATATAGATTTGGAGGTCAGATAGTAGGTCTGGGGTGATGAAATAATTTGGAGAGCCACTAGCCTAAAGATAGTATTTAGAACTATAGGTGTGAATAAGGTCCCTAAAATGACCACTTAGAGAGAGGAGAACCCAGGATCTATCCCTGGGGAATGTCAACCTTTATAAGTTGAAATAGAAGGTGGAAAAGCCAGGAAAGGATTTGGAGAAGGAGCACTTAGAGGTAGAAGAAAAATTACAAATGTTATATATTGGAAGCTAAGAGAAGAAAAGTGTTTCAGGAAGGAAGGAATGGTGTCATCAAGTGTATGAAATGCTGCTGAGAGTGTTAGTAAGATGAGAACTGAAAATTGAGCATTGGCGTTGGCGACATAAAGGTCATTGGTGGCCCTTAGCAAGAGCAGTTTGGGCCGACTCTGAATTGGAATGGATCGAAGGGTAAATGGGTGGAATTTTTGAAGCATATATAGATAACTATCTACTCCTGGAGTAGATTTAGAGATAATGTAGAATTTTTCAATCTGGGAGGTTCTAGAACAGATTTGAGTGCTATTTAGGAAGGATCTAATAAGGAGGGAGAAAGAGAGAATGCTGCCCAATTTACCTTTCCCAATGCTACCAGACTGTTCTTTGTGAAAAGAAATACAAATTTGCAGATACCACTCCAAATAATTTGGAGACTCTCCTTGGATTTCAGGGTTCGGTTTACACATCTTATTTTGGCTTTCCAGAACTCCCTGGCTTAGTCCTGGCTCACCCTGCGAGCTTCATCTCCTTGGCTTTCAGGGTCTGGTTTAACTCACCAAAATGCTTGGCCTAGGACCCAAATTATTTCTTGGTTTGCTACCTTTGCATATCTATTCTTTCTACCTGAAATATTTTCCCACATTTCTTCATCCAGCTTATTCCTTTTTGTATCAGTTATCTATTGCTGTGTAACAAATTACCCCACAATTTAGTGGCTTAAAATAATGAACATTTACTATGTCATAGTTTCTGAGATCTCTCTGAGGCTGCAGTCAAGCTGCCAGCTGACATTACAGTTATCTCAAGGCTCATCTGGGCCTGGAGAATTTCTTCCATGCTCACTCACATGGTTGCTGCTAGCGCTCAGTTCTTTGCTGGCTATTGACCTGAGGCCTGAGTTCCTTACTATGTGGATCTCTTTTCAGGGCTGCTTAAATGTCCTCATGACATGGCATCCTGCTTCACCAGAGTGAGTGAGCCAAGGGAATGAGAGGGAGTGGCTGAGTGAAAGCCCAAGATGAAAGCAGTATGTTATTTGTCACACAGGCCAACTCTGGTATAATGGAAGAAACGACTACACAAAGATGTAAATATGCGGAGGCAGGGTCATCTTGGAGGCTGGGGACTACACTAATTTTCCTTTAAATTCAGCTCAAGTCCTCCTTGTGAGGAACATTTTTTTATATATACTCAGTCTGACTGGATGCCACTTTTCTCTGCCTTTGAGCCTTCTGCCTTCTCTGCGATGTGTCACATAGGGCCGTCATTGCTAAGTTACTTGTCTAACACTTTAGCTAGTCACTAGAAATAACTCTGTCCTCCAGGGATGAATCTGTCCTCTCTCTACAGGTACATTAATATAACCAAAGAATGTAAAACAATAATGCTGTGTTCACTTAGTAGGAATCATACAAAAGTGATGGCCAGCTAATATTTATAGAGCATTTACTATGTGTCAGTTACTATATCAAGGGCTAGACATATCATCTCATTCAATGCTCATAATGTCCCTAGGAACCTGGAACTGCTTCATCTTTATTTTTACTAATGAGGAAACTAAGGCACAGAGAGGCCAAGGAATCGATCCATGACTGCCACATTAGTACAGGGCATTAGTACAGGATCTGGGATTTGAATTTAGGAAGCTTAATTTAATGCCCTGCCCTTAGGCAATATGCTGTACTGTCCTATGGACATTAGTCTATTCTATTCTAATCAGAATTTGGGAAGATTTTTTGGATGAATTGGTTTTCCCTCAAACACAGTCCCAGTAAGACTTAGACCAGAGATGTGGATGAGAAAATTCAGAAATGAAACAAAGAACTCATTTGGGGACTAAATTTCTGTGTAGAACCTGTCTTGACTCTTCACATGTCTTTCTAAGATTGAATTAAATATTTTTTGAAACAATCTCAGATTCTCAGCCTTGTTTTTGTTTTTGCCAAATACAGAACTCTGCAAAGAACCCTTATTCTTCTTTCCTGGGGTTTCCATTGATTGCTTCTTCATTTCTAATTTTTTCTCCTCCCCCCACCCACATTCCTGTCTCTCCTGCAGGTTCTCACTGTCTGTTCTCTCCCTCCCTCTCTCTCTCTCTCTTGTAAATAGAAGGCAAAGGTAAAATCAAACAGAACGGAAAACTCTGCTACTATTTACTATAGTAACGGGGTTAAATACACACCCTATCAAGGTGAAGGCTGACACAGTGTCTTCCTGCCAGGTTCCCTGAGGCTCTTACGGCCACATCACCAGGGCCTTTAAGAGTGAAACACATTACAGGAGCCAGTCATGGGCATTACTGAACATTCTCAGGGGTGAGAGCAGACTTTGGAGAGGGCTGCATGCCCTGACTTTATGTCCAGCTCTCCCGCACTTCTGGCTGCTGTGTTTTTATTCACAGTATGCCCTCTACTTGGAAACTTTCTCCCATCCCCTTTTTTTAGGACCTGCGTTTATTAGTCTTCTCAGGAGGAACATCTTATAGCCATTATATAAAATATATGGAAACAATGTTTTTTTATTGAGGTATAGTTTACATATAATATTTATAACATTATATATTAGTTTCAGATTTATAACATAATGATTTACTGTTTATATGTATTGTGAAATAATCCCACAATAAGTCTAGTTAACATCTATCACCATTCATAGTTAACGAATATTTTTCTTGTGATGAAAAGCTTTAAGATTTACTCTCAGCAATTTTCAAATATCTAACACAGTATTATTAATAATCGTCACCATGCTGTACATTATATCCTCATGATTTATTTATTTTAGAACTCAAAGTTTGGACCTTTTGACCTCCTTCACCCATCTTGCCCATCTCTCTGCCTCTGGCAACTACCAATCTGTATCTCTGTATCTATGTATCTGTATCTCTGTATCTATGATCTTCTGGTTTTTGTTTGTTTGTTTGTTTGTTTGAGATTCCATGTATAAGAAAGATCATATGGTATTTGTCTTTTCTGTCTGACTTATTTCATTTGGCACAATGCTCTCAGGGTCCACCCATGCTGAAAATGGCAAGATTTTATTTCTTATGGCTGAATAATATTCCATTATGTATATGTATCATAGTTTCTTTATCCATTCATCTGCTTGTGTGCATTTAGGTCATTTCCATATCTTGTCTCTCACGAATAATGCTGTAATGAACATGGGATGTAATATCTTATTGAGTTAGTGTTTTCATTTTCTCTGGATATATACCCAGAAGTAGAATTGCTGGATTATATGGTAGCTCTATTTTTAATTTTTTGAGGAATCTCTATACTGTTTTCCATAGTTGTTATACTAATTTACATTCCCATAAATAGTGTACAAGGGTTCTCTTTTCTCTGTATTCTTGCCAACACTTGTTTCTTTTTTTTTTTTCTGATAATAGCCTGGAGAGGCTTTTTAACAACAACAATATTATACTTGTGTTTTGGAATGTTAACTTTGGCTGCTAAGTGGAGAGTATTGCAAATCTGTCAACTTCTTGCCATCTCCACTACTACCACCCAATACAGAGCCACCAGCATATCTTGCCTGAACTATTATAATAGCCTTCCAACCAGTCTTCCCACCTATATTCTCCTTATGGTGGAGTCATCCTCTCAAAACTTAGCTGGATTAGATCATCACATCGAAGGCTGAATATAGTTAGGGTTAAATCCAAACATTTTCTATGGATTCCAAGGCTGTATACCATCTAGCTCCTGCTTACTTGCAAACCTCATTATTTCAGTTACTAAGGTGGTGTAACAAACTACCCGAAGATGTAGTGGCTTAAAACAACGACAATTATTTTGCTCACCAAATACACAATTTGAATGGATCTCAGTGAACAGAGTTCATTTCTGCTCCTTTTGGTATTAGCTGGAGCAACTTGAAGGCCAGCAGCTGCAATCATCTCAAGTCTTGTTCAACCTCGTGTCTGGTGGTTGGTGATGACTGACAATCCAAACTAAGCTGAGATCTTAGTTTGGGTTGTTGGCCTCAGCACCTACAATGGCCTCTGCATGTGGCCTGGGCTGTCTTACAGCAGGGTGGCTGAGATCTAAGAGCAAATGTCCTGAGAAAGAGAGAGCCAGGTAGAAGTTATATTGCCTTTTCTGACCTAGCTTTGGAAATGACATCATCACCCCCACTATATTCCATTAGGCAGTCACAAAGTCTTGCCCAGCTTTAAGAGGGGGATAGAGTCCACCTCTTGATAGAATGTGACTCTAGAAATACATGTGGGATTAAAATACTACTATAGTAATTTTTTAAAAATGTAATCTGCCTCACTTATCAATAATTCCCACACAGTTCACTAAACTCCATACGCACTGTTCTTTGAACTATGTTAAATATTTTTGAAGGCATGTTCTACGGTCTGATTGTTTGTATCCCCCCAAATTTATATGTTGAAACCTAATAGTCAATACGATGGTATTAGGAAGTGGGGTCTTTGGGAGGTGATTAGGTCATGAGGGTGGAGCCCTCGTGAATGGGATTAGTGATCTTATTAAAGAGAGCTTGGAGAAACTCATCACCTCTTCTGTCATGTGAGTACATGAAAAGTCTGTGATCTGGAAGAGAGCCCTCACTGACCATGCTGGTATCCTAATCTCTGACTTCTACCTCCAAACCCATGAGAAATATATTTCCGTTGTTTATAAGCCATCTAGTCTGTCGTATTTTGTGATAGCCCACCGAATGGACAAAGGCAGCATGCATAGTCATAACAATCCTGAAAGTTAGGTTTCATTAACCCTATTTTAGGTAGCTAGTGACAGAATGAGGATTTGAAAAAGTTTTACTTTTATCCAATCAATGCACTTCCCCCTCTCCAACCAATATCCTGAACAGATTCCATAACTTTATAGCCAACATTAATTAGTAAAACAGTGATTTCAGCACTTACAATTCAATCTTATTTGTGTTTAAAACTTCAGTCTTAAATCCACGCTTAAGATCTCCTTCTCTCTTCCTTTACCCCAGCTCAGCTGAAACTGAGGTGTAAGGTACATGCAGTAGAGAGGGGACCTGGGCTGCTCATTCACTCTTCTTCCTTCCCTTTTCAGGTTCTAGAATGTTTCTGTGTTTACCACAGGGGGCAGGTGCTGGGAAAGTGGCAAAGTGGTTTTTGTTAGGTGGCTGCCATTTGTTGGGGGTGTTGCTCCTGGTCTTCCTCTGGTTCTAGGTAATCTGGGTTGATGGTGAGCAGGTTTTCTTGGGATGCTGTTCATCTCTTTCTCAGTCCTGCAGTAATAAAGAACCCTTAGAGAGGGCAGTTGGGTCTTTTCTTTATTACCTCCAGTAGTGTGCACTCTAATCCTCTCTACATGGGTTGTGCCCTTGGCCAGCTGGTGGCTACCCACACAGCCTCATGTGGAGTCACAGAAACTTCTGCAGCTTCTTTCATGATATCTAATAGCCTTAAGGAACTGGGTTGGGATGAGCATGCTATCTTCTTATTCATAGGCACATCATACGAATTTCCTACTTTCCACACTAGCCACCCAACCTGAGAACTCTGCAGATAAGAAGACCCTATCTCTATGTTTATTTCCTAGAGAGATTGCCAGTGTCACCCAGGAACTCCCTCCCTCCACATACCCTGGCCAGCAGGGATCCTATGCTGGGTGTGTGGGTTTCTGTAGTACAGTGGTAAATACAGCTATGGAATGAGGTATGGATCTGCTGCCCCAGTTGAGGGCACTCCTCATCTCTGTGAGGGGTCCTCAAGAGTTCTCCTCACCTGATTTCAGGTGCAAAAAGAATCAGTTTAGTGGCCTTTTAGTGAACCTTGAGGAATTTCCTGCTGTGTTTTATAATTTTGCCAGGGGATAGGGCCCTTATTCTCTTTCTTTCTAGCTTTGATCCTGGACCTCAATTCTAGGGCAACAAGAAGCTTCTCACTCAGCACCTGGTTGCAGTCATAAAACAACTGTGGTCGCCTCTCATTCATGCTCTACAGACTAGAAAGCCTCTCTTCCCACAACCACTGAAAAAGAAGTGGGCTTTATTCCAATAGGACAAACTTAGGTCATGTGCTCACCTGGAACCAATCATTGGGGCCTCAGAAATCTGACACACTGATTGGCTTATGCCTAGGGGGCTCCCCCTTGGAGCTGGGCCTGGGGTCATTCCCACTCAAACTGCTAGGCTGTTAGTTTACAGAGTCAGCATGAAATGAATGTGGAAAAGGAGTTAGCAGGTATTCCTTCTCGGTGCTTCCAGAACATCCAGAGCATGACTTAACACATTTCCTTAAATATCCTCTTTCTGTTCTATCTTTCCCATAAGATTATAACCTCCTGGAGGGCAGGGACCACAGCCATTTGGTCTACCATTACAAGTGTTTCCATGCCCAACCTCGTGCCTGGCATGTTTCAGTAAATGTTTGTTAAGCTAAATTCAAATGAAAGGAAACAGAACTTGGAGGATCAAGGATTGCTGATCTGCCTGTCTCAAAGATTAATGGTGTCCATTTATACGCAGAGGCAGGGCCTGCTTCTCAACCTGCTGCGTTTTTTTCTTCTTTCTTCATTTTATAGATCTTATCCGACCCCTAGGCTTTACTTCTTGGCTTTTTGTTTCCTTCATTCTACTCCGGTTTCTGTAATGGTTTCTGCCAGTGTTATTCATATTTGGCGAGCCTTGCTCATTGGCCAAGGGTGAGCTCTATAACATCTGTTTCCTGGAATGTACTGCATTTTAATTACATCTTAAAAGTGGAGGCATCCCGTACTGAGTTACCTTTGAGGGATTTGGTGTGGAGGCCTATTGATTTATTTATAATTCATAGTCTACTCACTTCTGAAAAATTTTTTTTGAAGCTGATGATGAATAGTGAGAGCATATGCTAGAGAAGAAACAGTTCTGATCTTGGATTTTAATTCTGGTTGTCTCTAACTCACTGTGTGACTTTAGGCGACTCATTTGACCTTCCTGGGACTTGGTTTTTCTTATCTGTGAAGTGGAGGACTGAGTATGTCAGAGTGAGAGGTGAATGAGGGGATAGATGTTTATGAAGTGGTGCCCACAATTCCCTTTTGCATAATATTCTATGATGCTAATAGTATTAGATGTGTCAGAAACCTTGTTTGATGTGCACAATTATAAGACAGAAATGGACTGTGGAAACCCAGTAGGAGAGCTCGCTTATGAAAAGTAACCTTTTTATCTATTCTGCATTATGGCATGTTTGTATTGATTGACAGAATGCTTCAGGAACCAACTAAATCCTTGCATTAATAGTATTGCTAGCACATGTCAGGCCTGGAACCCCTTGAATATGATCTAACTTTATTATTTTGCTCTCTGCTTTTGTTTTTAATAATGATGACATGCCACAGATAGATAAAGACATTTTAATAACTCTCTTTAGCAACAATGTGTTCTGGCACCTGCATCATTGCTGATAGCCAAGAGCATTCATACCATTTCAGAGATCATGCAGAGAGAAAGCCGTCTTAGCTTCTAAAGCAAAGTTATGACTATAATTTTCCTCAATTGCAGTCTAGTCTCATTTGATTTGTGCTCAAGGGTACTTCAGTTGGATTGATTTCCACCAGTTGGAATATCTTACTACAGCTGGAAGCCTGAAATAAAACTCACTCTGCTGATTTTATTTGAAATCAATGTATTTGGTATCCAGAGTGACCAAGGAGTCTGTCTCTAGATTTGGGGAGAGTCAGGGGACAGGGTGGGTGAATATCAACCTGAAATTATATGGCACGTAACCTCAGCATAAGAAATCTCCAGGTGCATTCACAGTTGTTCCCTTTTGACAGCAATTCACAGGCTTCCCATGCGTAATTTTCTTTCTTCTGACTGGAAACTAGCAATGACCATTATAATGAGAAAAAAGCCAACATGAGCACTAGGTCTGTAAGGAATTTCTATAGTTAGGTATGTTAATTAGTCAGCATTCTGAATTCTTTCTATTTTTAGTCAAAGACCAGCATCCTCAGAGACATTTTTCCACAAATTTCTGTGGGCTCTTTTTTGCCAAAGGTTTAAATAGTACATTTAAACTCATGATTAAATCAAAATGAATCTCCCACATGGTTCCCCAACCCCTTGCTTCTCTGGCAAGTACACGGGTCATACATCAAATCCAGACAATCCTTTAGCACCAGGCTGCTGGCACCATTCAACGGGAAAGTGGATGACCAATTGAGCTGCTCTAAACCAGCATCTTCTGAATGCTTCCTTTTTCCCTTCTTATTTTATAATAGATAAAATAGATGCCAAAGTGGATTTGTATTTATGAATATTTCGTCACTTGTCAGGATTGTTCTCCTGTTCATCTGAAGTTGTATAAATGCATCCAGAACATTAAGTTCTTAAATGTAGTTTTATTCCCTTGAATCCACTGTAAAGGATTTGTAAAAGAGGGGGAAAAAAGAATTATGGTATAGAGTGAAAAATGACTGATGAAAATGTAGAGCCATGCAGGATATATAGTTTAAGAAACAGTTTTCAAAGAGGAATTCATCATGGTGGTACTGTGAAGTGTGTACGCTATCACAGAAATTCTAGACTGTAAAATCAAGATACCTATTTTTTTCTCCTTTAAAAAAAATCTGTTCAGGATATAAAACCACAAGAATTTTTCTTAATAGTCATAGCTGATGAGAAAACTAACAAACAATAATAAAAACAAACAAACCACCCAACTTACTGCCTGTGGCAGTGGGAGCGTAGGGAAAGGTAGTTGGAGAAAACAATTATTTTCTTAAATTCTATGTGAGGATAATCTGAATTTTTTTTTGTATGGGTGGACAAGAAGAGTAGGACAGATGGCAGAATTGTGTATTGGTCTGTATAGGTTAAGTTATGCTGTGGTAACAAAGAACCTTCCAACAACTTAAAACAACTGAGATTTCTTTCTTATTTATACTACATGATCATGGTTTGGATGTGGCTTTGTGCCATCTCACCCTTGTCTCAGGACTCAAGCTGATGATGAAGGGACATTGCTGGTTGTTGAAGAAGGGGAAAACAGAAGATGGTGAACTCCATATTGGCTCTTAATACTTCTTTCTGGAAACAACCCCTTTCACTTCTGCTCACATTTCATTGGCCAGAGCAAATCACTTAGCCATGCTGGAAATAATAATAGGATGTATGGTTCTCTAGCACAGAGGGTCTCAAATAAGAGTAATGATTATATAGGCTCAAGCTGCTGTGCCTTGAAATCTGGCTTGTGTTTGTGCCATACTTCTTGTGTGCTGCTCCCTACCAATGAGTATATCTGATGGCGATTCTAAGACAGACCCATTCCTGAAAGACAGGGGACTTCTTTGCTAGCCAGTTTGGCTCCAGGACTCCTGAAAAACTTTTACAAACCTTCCTTTAACGGAACAATGATCTAGGCTACGTCCATCCAACCTTCTCTCCTTCTCTCTTTTACCTGGGCCCATACTTGTGTCATGATCTGATGCCTCTCCAAGCATTCTCTAGCTCACCACTTATTTCCTTTCAACACAGACATCTGGCCTAATCAAGTCCCTGTACATTTAACCTTTTCTTTGCAGAGTCCATTATAGAACACTGCTTAAAGAAGAAACTTAAAAGGAAGAAGAAATAAAGTTGAGTGGCTTATGAGTCTCTGGGGTTGTTACAATCACATATACTTATAAACAAATGTGGGTACCTGGAACAATATATATATCTGATGAGAGGGATATGTTATATGTACTATCAGGGATGTCTAGATATAGACACAGATATTCAGATTCTGTACTGAATCAGTTGGTCAGAGTGCCTGTCCTTATCGCAGCCTTTCTAAGGAAGACAGCCCACTCATAGCCTCCTGCTTGGGAAGCAGCTCTTAGCAACCATGTTTTATGTATGTAATTACACCTCTGCCTGAAGGTATTTAGGTCACAGGTCAAGACCCAAGAGCAACTGATAATAAATAGTTATCAGTGTGGAGATAACACTGATAACTATTTATCAGTCTGTGTGGAGATGTTGTGTGAATAGCACTGTCTAAATATAGGCAATAGTGATTAAGGAGAGAAGCAATTAATTCTCTTGGGATTTGAACTGGGACATGTTTTAGTTTATATTCCCCTAGGAGCAGACTCTGAAACAGTAACTTGGTTGTAGAATGTTTATTTGAGAGATGTAAGAATTAATTTTATGTGTCAACTTGACTGGCCTGAGGGATTCCAGATAGCTTGTAAAACATTATTTCTGGGTGTGTCTGTGAGGTTGTTTCTGGATAAGATTAATATTTGATTCAGTAGACTGAGTAAAGAGATCTTTCCTCACCAATGAGAATTGGCATCATCCAATCCACTGGGGCCCTGAATAGAACATAAAGGCCAAGGAATGGCAAATTCTGAGTCGAGATACCCATCTTCTCCTGCTCATGGACATCCCCGGTTCTCATGCCTTTGACTTTGGACTGCGTGTTACACCATTGGCTTCCCTGGTTCTCAGGCCTTTGGAATCTGACTGAATTATACCACTGGTTCTCCAGCTTTCAGATGAAAGATTGTGGTACTTCTCAATCTTTATAACTGTGTGAGCCAATTTCTATAATAAATCTTTTTATCTATCCATCTATCTATCTACCTACCTACCCATCCATCCATCCATCCATCCATCCATCATCTATCATTTATCCTGTTAGTTTGTTTCTATGGAGAACCCTGACTAATATAGAAAGTAATTTCAGGAATCAAAAGTAGAGAAAGTGGGACATGTAAGGAGAGAAAAACTAATAAAGAGTTAATGAGTGGGTACCACTGTGGCCAACTGGAGCTCAACCTTATTGGAGAACTTTTGAAAAACCATGTGGGACTCATTTAGAAATTGTCTCCCTGGAGGACATGGAAGCTGGATGCTTATTCACTGAGTGCCTCTCACAATAAATAACCCCTATCACAATGAGTAATAACCCCATCGGGTGAGGGTTATTACTTCTATAACATCAACTCCTTTACTCTTCAAGGTTGTACCCATTGCAGCTGAACCCATGGAACCTCAGGTAGAAAAGTAAAAAGGTGCTTTAACTGGGAAGCTCAGCTTGCTGGAAGTTCTCTACCATGACTGTGGTGGACCTGGCGGTAGGCAGAAGGGGTTTTGACTGCATCTGCAAAGACTTACAAGTAGAGAAACAGGAGCAGAAATTGAAAAGACAGAAAAGAGCATGAAGCAGAAAGTGACTAAGTGAACAGAAAATATCAAGCTGACACTAAGAGCAAGAAGAAACTGTGAAGTAGAGGATGACATGAAGCAGAGAAAACATATATTGTGTAGCTGCCTAGATCATCGGTAAATTAGGTATTTAACTGTTTAACAAGAGATGGGGAGGAGATATTTCCACTGAGGGCATTGACCCTTGTTTTCTTCTCCATCCTTGCAAGGCAATGTCAATACTTTTCTCAGTAGATACAATTTCTTTGTGACCCTTATATTATTCTGATTAGAGTTTAAGTCTTTATTTCCAGGGGTAAGATAGAAACTAGAAGTAGATTTTCTCCTCTAAATGAACTGGTTTCATGAAAGTTGTCAGGATATATGTAAAACATAAGCAAGCATTAACTCTGCTTTCTGAGCTTCTGAGACCCATTGGAGAAAAGGGAGAACACCTATTCCATAAGGAAGTGCAAGGGGACGGTTTCTCCTCAGGCCTGCTTTGGTGTTGTGTGAGGCTAGCTAATGCTCAGGTCAGAGTTCTTTCAAATCTTGGGATCCCACCTTTGCTAATTGTGAGAGAAATAGCCCTTCCTCACCGGGTCTCAGCAGGAACAGCAGCAACACTATAGCCCTGCTGTGTGTCTTATTAGATTATGCTGAGAGACTTCTGTCAGGTCTTTGCTGTCTTTGGGATGAGGTGAGTGTAGGTCTCACTCTTATCAAAGATGGCTGAGCATTTAAGACCCAAACATCCCATGCTCAAGTAAGCCACCAATCTTTTAAAAACATTTAGCTAAAATCCAGTCATATACCTATATTTTAAATGTAAAATTAGTCCCTAAATATAAATAGTCATACTTTTGTCAAAATGTATTATTCAGCTTTATATTTAAGGTCTGTAAATTTCAACTAGATTAGGGGAAAGTTTGTGGATCAGATAAAGTCTTGTTTCATAGTGGCACTTGTTTGGCAAGGGTGGGAATTGCCTAGGACCTCCTCCAGAGAGATTGCCCTGAAGATGAATACAACATCTTTTAAGTTTATCTACTATCTTCTCCTTTTGGGCCAATAATGCCACAATATACCATGAAAATATTCCAAATTTCTCCTAGCTTTTCTCTCCCTCCTTCAGAATGTACCTGTGCAGCGTCCCATTCCTACAGTGCTTGTCTAAGGTGCTCAAGGCTGGGAAGAACTTATTATACTGGGATATTGGCTTTTTCATGGAGAATCCTTGAGAATACTGCTTGTAGGAAGTTGAGTTCTTGTAGAAGCAGATGCCGAAATAAAGTTAGGGTACAAAAAGTTTACTGGGGATTTATACCTGTGAAAGAAAAGAATTTGAAGCAAGATTTACAGTGGGAGCCATCAGACCATGATACACACTGGATAAAGCCTCTGCCAGTCCAATGGAGAACTCCTGAGCAAAGATTACCCATTATGGGGGTGGGGGGGTGAGTCCTCCATTGGGTGAAAATAGCTAGACCCTGCACCACTGTCTTGCTCAGTCATTGTCTGGGTGCCACCCTGAGAAGAGCATGGCTTTGGCTTGAAAGTGTAGGCAGACTCTAAAGACACTAACTAACAGCTGGAGGCTGTCAGCTGCCCACAGTCCTGGGAGCTGGGCAGTAAGTTCTTTCTTAGAGGGAGATCTGAGTGGTGCATCCTCATGTCTGCGACATCGATTTAACCAAAGGAAAGACTATATAATGTGGAAATTTTAAGGCCTGTGGTGGGCTGAGAAGGGAGACATCTTTTGTGTTTATAAATGTGTGTTCTGGGCCTGCTTTAAGCAGGATGCTTTCACCAAGAATGTGTCCAATGACACTTTGAGCCAAAGAAGAAAAAAGAGATCACTTTTTTTGTTGCCCCCTTTTCCACTCCATGTTGTCTGTTGTTTAGTTTTCTTGCTTGGTTGGCAGAGTATTTAAATCCTACTTATCTTTCAAGGCTCAGATCAAGATTTGGGACTCTCTTAGCAAATTTGAAAGGCTGTGCCTTCAAATCACCAGCACTGTGTATTTTCTGTAGGCAGAACTTGTTTTGTTCTTGTTTGGTCTTACTAATACTTTAGTCTGTTTTATGTTTCCTGACACAATGACTTCTTAACTTCCATCAAGTCCGTAGTTCACTGGGGCAAGGTGTGATTTCAATGCCCCCATCAGACCTCTGTGGATTTTCCTGGGTTAAGTCTCCACATTTTTAGGAATGAAATCTTTACTCTCTCTTGGCATATATTAACATCTATCTTTTTTTCCTCCATAATAGAGAAAGATTGCAAGAGGAGTTTTGTTTTTAACAAGTTTCGTCTTTTTTTAAAAAAATTATTCCTCCTCTACATCTTTTCTTCGATGGCATTTTTTTTCCAAAAATAGCTGCAACAATCTCTTCCATCCTACACACTCTTTAAGAATCTTACTATTCCTGCATCAAAAAGTGGAGCCTAATTCCCTTTAAATCTGGGTAAGCTTGTAATTGCTCCCATCAATAAAAGACAGCAGAAGTGATGTTTTGTGAATTTCAAGGCTAGATTAGATAATGCCATGCAGCTTGATGGTTCTTTCAGGACACTCATACTTGGAACCCAGCCACTATGCTGTGAGGGAGCCCAACCATCTCATGGAGAGGCTCCTGTGAAGAGGAGCTGAGGCCTTGGCCCACAGGCCTGGTGGAGCTCCCAGCACCACTACAACTTGCCAATCATAGAAGCAAGATGTATTGAAAGGAATCCTTCAGGCCATAGTCAGACTACCCAGATTGAACCATCTGAAAGAGAGATGGACCTTTCTCACCGAATCCTGCACAAATTACAGATGCGTAGGAAAATAAATAACTGTTGCTATTTTAAGCCACTAGGTTTGGGGATTGTTTGGTATCCAGCAATAGTAATCAGAACACCTTCACTTTGTGACCTCCTCAAAGATAATTTATTTCTGCCCTTTTAGTGGCAGCTATGATGGGTAATTCTATTACACTATACTGTGCAGAGATCTCAGGGACATGACTTAGCAAAGTAATTTCTAAATGATTGCAATGTAGACTTTCCAAAGATGCAACTTTTTCATAGCTGAGGATTCATGTTCTCTTTTATTCTGACATAATGGTTCTGGAGTCTGGTCATTTTCATTGATGGATGAATCCTTACAACAAGTTTTGGGAGATTTACATAATTATGATGAAAACCAGTCTAATCTGCCATAGTGTTGGCAAGCTGAACAAGAGTATTCATATTTTTTATCTTCCTTAGACTTCTAAAAAGCTCTGACTTCTAGGAATATGGTCTTTTCCCACTTTACTTACCCCAGGAATTTTCAAACTGTGTTCTGTGAAACACTATTCCCTAGAACATTCATAGGTTTTCTGCAGAAAGGCAACGTAGTTTGGGAAACACTGCACACTTTATTATTGGAGATTGATGATGCTCATTGATATCTAAGAGTCATGCAGTGAAAAAACTGATTTCAATTATTTATTCATTCAAACAGTATTTATTGAGCACATGTTATAACAAATATACATGGTTCTCCCCTGAACAATCTTGTAAGGAAGACAACTAATTTATAAATGCAAATCGTAATGACTGCTATGAGAGAAAAGAACTGTTGGCCACAAGAGAGAATGGTACGGGATCTACTTCAGAGAAGCATCTCTGAGGAAGTGATGTTTCAGCTGAGACTTGATGGAAGAGTTGGTATTGGACAGTTGAAGAGTATTCTAGTTGGAAAAAAAGACAGCATGTGCAAAGGCATGAGGCAAGAAAGATGTTGGCAATGAGAACAATGTTGACAACAGAGGCAAAGGGGAAAGGCAAGTGTGACTGGAGGAGAGCATAGGGTGACTTAGACCAGCCTTTGCAAATTTTAGTTGACAGATGCTAGGGAGGCCTGACTGAAGTGGGGAAAAAGCCAAGAATCCATTGATTATGTGTTAGCAATTGCACAAAATGGCAGAAAAGCTGGTAAGAACACATCAAATTTTAATTTGTATGCCCATGAAATTCTGATTCAGTGAGTCTGGGGTGAGGCCCAAGACTCTGAAATTCTACCAAACTCCCAGGTAGTGCCAGTGCTGCTGGTCCAAGGACTACAGTGTGTGAAGTTAGGGTATAAACTATCTCCTTCAAGTCAATTTCTTCAATTCTCCCTTCTCTCCCAAGTTTTGAGTACCTGGTCCCCACTCCAAGTTGTCTGGAACATAAATCACTCAGCCACCCTATCCTTCTGAAAGATTACTGCACCTTTCCGTGCTCAAATATTCTCTTGTTTATCTTAATCTTATTCATCTCTAGCTCCAAGTCCAATTGGTCCAAAGTTCTAAATGGTCTTTTGTAAAAGTTTAGCTAACGTTAAATGTGATATTAAACCCTGCACTTTATAGCTCAGATAGTGGGCTTTGTGGCGTAGGGGTGGTGAGAAAACCTCAGGGAAACTTTCCTGGAATTTTTCCTGGGATGAATACTTTCGTCAAATACTAGCATTCGTGGTCATCTTAGAGCAATGAAAAGACCAGCTCATAGGGCCCCACAATGAACACTCCTAAAATGTAGGGTGGATTGGGGGCCCGTGTTCTTCTACACTTAGTCTTCACTAGGCCTAGTCTCTGCTCTACTAACATGCTGATTTTCCTTTTTCCTATCTGTTAAATTCTTTTTTGCTTGAGTTTCAAACTCACTTCCTACAGGAAACATGTTCAGACAAGGCAGGAGGAAGTGTGGACTCACGGTCTATTGTGCCTGTCATGAGGCCTATCTACCTGTGCCTTGACTTACTTTTAATTATTTGGGGTCTTGGTTTTTTGGGGTACAGAGGCCCTCCTTTTCTATTTGAAGTAGAATATATATCATGTCTTCTATGCCTGAGAACTGAGTTAAAAACAAAACAAAACAGTGTCAAAGATCATAGAGTGAGTTAATATAAGCTCAGGGCAGAGAACTATCTACTCCTACATCTTGTTAATTGATTTATTGCTGTTCTGCTATGTATCCAAACTCCATGTACATTCTTGGGTATTTATTGACTAGTTGCCAATATCCTGAGGCAGTTTGCCAAAGTGAGAGAGAGATACCAGTAGCAGTATATGAAATTATTTGGGAAGGTATACAGATGAACAGATTTTACTTTAGTGGTTACATATTTATTTTAATGACTATTAGAAAAAAATCACTTACATATGAAACCTGTGACTTAATATATTCTATTTTTTAGCATAACCAAGTTAAAATAATGATTGATATAAAGTCAACTTTTTTTAGTACCCCTAACATGACATATTACTTTTTCATTACAAAAAAAAATTGTTTAATGTAAGGCTACAGAATGAGACCAGTGTTCAAATCCTTGTTTAGCTATCTAACATTTAGCAGGAAACTTTTATACCTGATTACTCTTTTTAAAATTAAAAAAAAAAATTAAATTAAAGTTGACATACAATATTATATTAGTTCCAGGTGTACAACATAGTGATTAGACATTTATATACCTCATGAAGTGATCACCTCAATAAGTCTAGTACCCATCTGATACCACACATGGTTATTACAATATTATTCACTATATTACCTACACTGTACTTTACATATCCATGACTATTTTTATAACTGGCAATTTGTACTTCTTAATCCCTTCATCTTTTTTACCTATCCTCCTAAACCGCTTTCCATATGACAACCATTAGTTTGTTCTCTGTATCTATGAGTTTGTTTCTGTTTTGTTCGTTCATTTATACTGTTCTGATGTAAAATCAACTTAAAGAGACATAATAAGTAAATAATAGTACAGGCCGTGTGGGAAAATCATGAAGGTAATATGCAAATTATGGAGTCCTTAAGAATTCAACACTAACAATTTAAAGTGTTACCCTTCTTAAGAGAACTGCTCTTTGATGAAGCATATTTATTTATTTAACATACATTTATTAAGATAAATATGACTTTGCTCTTGGGGAGCTAACAACGAAAACAGACTCACAAACAAACACAATACAAAAACACCAGCCAGCATTTACTATGAGCTAGTCATATAAGTGCTTTGCATGCAAATTATCTTATTAATTTTCACAAAAATGCTCAAAAGTAGATTTGAATTTTATATGCATTTAAAGACATGAAAACTGAGTAAAAGAGAGATGAAGTAACTTACCTGAGGTTACCAGGTTGGAAGTAGCAGAGTCAGGATTTGAACCCATGCAGTACGGCTTCAGAGCCATATGAATGCTCTAGCAGTAATGTGTACACAAGACCATGAGAGAAGAGTGGACTGAGTGACAGCCTGGGAAAGGGGAGAGCTCAGAGAATTCTACACAGCAAGGATAATAGATGTGAAAACAAGAATAAGGGAAATGTGGATTGAGTTTTGGGGAATGGAATAAGTAATTAAGTGTGTAGTTGGAGTTTAAGATGAACACTAAGATTAGTAGAAACTAAATTTAGGATTTTAAGTCCTGCTCTGGTGACAGAACCCAGATTAATAAGTATCTTGAGTTAGATTTTCCAGAAGCAGATCCTGAGCTGTGGGTCTGGGTGTCTAGTGATATTAATGAAATGCTCCAAGGAGAACCCAACAAGGGGGTGAGGATGAAGGATGAGAGAGCAGAGGAAGACATGCCACTTTGTGATCTCAGAGAGGCCTACAGAGCAGAGTTCAGGCTGGTCTTGCAGGGACCTCTCTGTGGGGGGAGTACTGTCCCTAGTCAAGGCTCCCTTACCCAAGGTTCTTTGGTTAAGGACAAAAACAGGGGCTCATAAATTCCCAGATGCTTTCAACTTTCTATACATGTGGGCAAAGTGGGCTCCCGTAGCCTGAGAGCAGATCTCTAAAAACATCTTCGGGTGCTGCCTGTTGGGGAAAAAATGTTGAAGACAGAAGGGTACAAATGGATCTCCTCTGAAGAGACCTGGGAGGACACTATGTCATCGTCTATAATGAAGAAGTTTGGAATGAAAAGATATCTTTCTGGAAAGGCCATGTTGAGGACAAGGACACCTTGACACAGTTTTATTGTGGTGGTAGAATAGCTGACCCAACTGCCACCTGTAAATCATTTTTGGGTAGAACTTGTACAACTTGTACTTTTCCTACCAGTGGCCTTCAGTTGTGTTCTCCCTCTCAAAATAATATTCTCTACTTTGTATTTAGGAAGTTGAAAACTTTTTATGAATTTATCTTAATTCCTACAAGACAGTTGGTAGACAAAAAAAGTCTATTATTGTATCATGTATAAAAACCTTAATAAAAAATGTGAAGAACAGAAGGATTATAGAGGTGAATCAGCAACACATGGTTAAAGTTGTCTTATGAACTACTTATTTCATCTGTTTAATATTTTTTTTCAATTAATTTCAATCAATTCAAATGTATGAAATTCACCTCCCACTTATTCTCTTAGAAAAGAGTAGGTCATTTAAGTAGTGTGGACTATTCAGTCTATATTCTGTCCTGTGAGTTTCTCTCCTGGACTGGGTGTACTGTCTCAGAGGTAAATCTGTTTTCTCCTACTTGGCTTAAGTTCCCACATGCATCTTATAATATGTACCTCTTGCTACACTGAGTGTGTTTTTAGTGTTTGAAATATGTATTATTTCTTGCCACATGACTTCTAAAGCAAGCCAGCTGCTTTGTCTGGCTCTCATTCAAAGAAATACTTGTCATGAGTTCCGTCACTGGAGTAAAAACCTACCTGTGATGGGCTCAGGGAGGGGTACCCGTGTGTTGGTTTTTAATATGGGGCAAGTAAATATGGCTGCAAAAAATCTAGCCATCAAGAGGCAAGAGAGAAAAATTTCTGTATTTTATGGGCAATTCGATAGATTTTCAAGGATAATTTTGATTTGGTGATTTTCACCTTATGGACACAATAACTAGAGTCAAAGCTTTTAGTCCATTGTAGTAAAATGGGCCATTCATTGCGTGATCATTTATTTATTGGGCTTCTGTGATGTGCTAGATGTGGTCTCCTTCTTACCCCAGCTCCCACTTCATAGATATTAGGATTGTGCTGCTACCTGAGGGCACATTACCAGCCAGTATATAAAATCACATTCAGGCCTGCCCTACTTGCTTTGTTGTCTCCATGCTTACTGCCCTTTTACCTCAGAACTTCTCCTTAATTCAAACTTAGCTTCTCCTCTTTCATTCCCTCCAAACTCTGCTTCCTTCCTGCTGTACAGCAGCCGGTCATTTTGGGGGAAGAATTAGTCCTGTGGATGCTTATCCATGGATCTCTAAGGTAGGGTTTACATAGGGAGGACATGCCCAGACGGACAGAACTCCTTCTTCAAAGAAAAGACTTTGAAAGCAAGAATAAAGTTAGACAGCTCTTCAAATGGTCTCAGAATTACCCCTGGAATGAGATGATAGGGATCACAGGACTGGGTCTTATGTTAGATGCTGGTTGGTGCATGCGTGCAATAAAGAAAAGGTCTTCTTGCCAATTCTACTTTGTTATTATAGCAACTCTTTTTCTAGATTTGGCCTTCACATGTTTTCCTTGAACTTTCTGCCAATTCTTCCTTAAAATGTAGACTGGAGTTGCTTGGGAAAAGATCCTTTACCTCTTAAGCCTATTTATGTTCCAAGGCACTAAAATAATAATTTGTGAAGTCTTTAATAGAGTTTAAATGAATGAATAAATTTAGCTTTTATGTTATTATGAAGTTTATATTTTCAGCTGTAAAGTGGAATTTTTATAGTTCTATGGACTAAGGCCAAAGTAGGTGTGTATCAAAGCTAATACAGATTTCAGCTTTTATGTATTAAGAATGGAACATTTACAATATATTCATACTGCAGGAAATTAGAATAAAATTGAAAATCAGTCATTACATCTTTTAATAGAGATTAAATGAATAAAATCACCTTTTAACATAACAAATTTGACGTTTTCATTATTTTTCTTCAAATGTGATGCTTTGATAGCTCACTTGGTACTATGGTGATATTACCTTTGGTTAGTAATTAAATCTGGTTCTGAGAACTTTTGTTTCCTACTAGATCCTAAGTTTCTCAAGGTCAATTCCAGGTCTGTATATTCTTGGCATCTAGCGCCTATTAGTCCATCAGTTTATATGTTGAACCAACACACAACTTTGAGTCTATCAGGCCTCAAGAGCTGTGGTTTGCAGAAATAAAAAGGTTTAGTGATACAATTCCTTAAATATGAGGTATGAGAGGGCAAGGGAGGGACCCAATATCTATGAGCACCTACTGTGCGCTTGCTGGGTGTTAGCTGATGTCACAACGCCCTGTATATATGGTGCTAGCTTAGGCTCTGTGGAGTTAACCTGTATCACTCAAACACTCCGAGCGCCTTTAAGAACAGGGGACAGACCAAATCCTGTTATAGCTAAGCCAGTTACCAGGAGAAACCACAAATAATTAAAATATTTTTGGTTCTTGTTGGTGGTTCCCTTATTTCAAGAACTTTCCAGGGCAGGGAATGACCTTGCATTGTTCCCAGGGTTTATTCTAATGGGATTAGCCTTGAAATAGTTCCTTAGTTATTGTCCAAGTTTTCCTGGCTCATTTTAGAGTCACTTTTGGCCCAGGCAAGGTGAGGAAAAGCTCTGTCCCACAAGTTCGGGTCAGGGTCATGAACTCACTTATTTCTAACTCTGTTCCAGGGTTCCAGGGTAAAGATATCCGACAGTGGCTTCTGTTGTAGGGAAATCACTATCAAATTCGGCCTGGGTAACCTTAGACAGTTTGCATAATTTCTCCATGCAAATGAAAATTCTGATATCTAACTTATGGGCTGAAAATGAAATGAGCTTATTTATATGCAGACGGCCGGCAGACTGTATCAGTTATCCATTGTCACAATAACGTTTTCTGACAAACGACCACAAAACCTCAGGGACATATAATAATAAGTGTTTATTGCTCATGTGTTTAGGTCTGCTGGGGGTTGCCTAGATGGTTTTGCTGATCTAGGCTGGGTTTGCTAATAAGTGTGGCTTGTCTAGCTGTCATCTGGCAGATTTAGGCTGAAACAACTAGGGAACTTCTGCTCTGGTCCACATGTCTCTCATTCTCGGTCAGGCTAACTCAGGCATGTTCCTTCGGTGCTAGCAGAGGTACAAGAGAACAAGCCCTAAATTGCAGGCCCATGGCAAGCCTCTGCTTATGGTACATTTGCTAACATCTCATGGGTCAATGTGAGCACATGAATGACTGAATCTAGCATCGAGGAGTGAGGTAGGTCACCCTGCCCATGGAGGGAGGCCATAGCAAGCTATATGGCAAAGGGCATACATTCAAAAGGGATGAAGAATTGGGGATATTCTGTAATATGTCCCAACAGACATTGGGTGGTTTTAGAAAACAACTGCCAGTTTACTGGCAACTTAGTGTCTGAACTTTCTTCCTATGTTTGGAGTATTCTCCACCTTATAGGTCTTGTTGAGAGGCAGAACCTATCTCCTCCCATTGAAGTAAAAAATCTCAGATACCTGTTTTCTCATTGTTTCTGTGCCATTAGTTTACAACTCCATCATTTAATCCCAACTATCTTTATCTACTTGCCTGGAAACCTGAATCTGGAGCTGGGATGCAAAGAAGCATGGAGAATCCATACATGTGGGGATAGCAGCAATGGAGGCCAGGTATACTGTCAGGGCAGAAGTGGCAAAGATGTTAGTGGTGGTTTCCTATGAGTGGTAGATCAAATCAATGTCCCTTTTTGTAACCCACAGTATTAGTCACTTGCTTTGCAGTTCCCTCACTAATGAGACAGAGTCTATTTCTTTACTCCTTAAACCAAGGCTGGTCTTGTGACTTGCTTTGGCCAATAAGATGATGGTGTTGCTATTTTTAATAGTGGGGAACTTGGTATCAAAGGTCTCAGTATGTATCCCAGAGCTCAAGAGGCATTATGTACCTTTGCAATTCCTTTTCCTCTGACATCACCATGAGAATATGCCTGGTCTAGACATGATGCAGGATGAGAGACATGTGGAGCAGAGCTGAGTCATCCCAGTCACCCTAGCAGCCTAGAAAAGCAAATAACTGACACACCTGGAACCTCATGAGTGAACCAATCAAGATTTCAGAGCTGCCTACCAATTTCTGAGTGACCCCAGGGACATGAGCAACAAACACTTATTATCATGTCGCTCTGTGTTTGTGGCCATTTGTTAGACAGCATTATTGTAGAAATACCTGACTGATACACTGTGTCCAGTGCTACACTAGTAGAGTGGTGGGATTCTGAGTAGTTCTGGCTGTCTAGCATCTCTTTGTTTCTGCCCATTTTCAAAGCCTAGTCCTCCAGAATTCCTGGTGATTATGCAATTTACCCAGTATCTTTTTAGCAAATTCCCTTTGTGCTTATATCAGTCAGAGCCAGTTTCTGTTTCCCATACTTAAGAACTCTGTCCAGCGCCGTGGAAGTATAGTGCTAGCTCTGATTATTATTCTCCCATTTCTGCCTCTGTTTGAACTGGCACTTATCATCCTGAACTTGTTTCATTCCTGAATTAAACAGCATCTGACACTGTCTTCCCAAGAAGCCTCTCCTGACTAATTGGGAAGGGACAATTTTTCCTTGTATTTTCTCTTCTTTGTGTGCCAGTATCTTCTCAGCCTCTCTTGTCACTGTCTTCTACCATATTCCAAGCAACAGCAAAACAACTGCCATTGTTCTCACGTAAGTGATTCATCTGTTGGATGTTTATGGAACTATCAGTGTTGTTCATGTCAACATTTCCTATTATAGAGAGTAAATGTGCAGTGACTACAGATGGTGTTGATTTAACTGATTTATTTGAATATCGTGTGGTCATTCAACTTGATTCAAGTGAGTGGATCAGCCTTTTGATGATGATGAGTAATTCAGATAGTTATTGGTTAGAGAGAGGCAATGAGTAGCCAGTCAAATTTGCTTTCAGAGGAGATTGCCTGAACTGAGCCATGTCTCAGGCTTCTCTCATTAGACTCTAAGAAGTCTTTTGGGAGGGAGCATTAGCAAATAGGAAATAGTGGAAACCTTGGAGTCAAAGGTCTGAATTTGTATCCTGGCTCTGTGCCTTGGGCAAATAATAGCCTTTCCAAGTTCCAGTTTCCTGAGCTCTAAATTGGGGACACAAGCCATTACCATCCCTGTACATTGGTTAAATTTGTTGTGACAATCAAAAGAAATATTACTCATGAACATATTTTGTAAACTGTAAAAACCTCTTTAAGATCAAGGGAGTAATGACAGACACCAACTATTGGATTTTTCTGACCCTAGGTTTACTCTTATAGGGAGACCAGGAGATGAGAACTCAGCACAAGCCAGGAGTCTGGAGTCAGTGTCCAGGTAGTTAGTTACTGGATAATAAATTCTCATTTCTGGTCAGGAACCAGGGGCCACAGACCTGACCACACAGAACTGGCAGACAGGGATGAGAAGTTCACATCACGGCACCTTTTAGGTCATAAGGCAGGGTAATGCCAGCTAGCATGACTCTCTGATTCTTCTTAAGCAAGAAGGCCAGTAGAGAGTAACGGTAATGAGTGGGTCCTCTTAGTATGGGATTGAGAGTTAGAGCTTATATCAGATAGGTATTGCTTTAGGCAATGAATAATAGAGACCCAAAATGTAGTGGCTTATGAGATAAGAGAGAAAAAAAATATTATTCCCTATCTCTGGTTCTTGATATAGCACTTCTGAAAACTTTGTAATTTCCTGGGTGATAGGAGTTTCTTTTGTCCTAATGAGATGACTCTGGGTGTGTTCCTGGATGGTTTCTGGATGAGGGCTAGTCACTGGAAAGACCAAACCATGGTTAGAAGCTTGAAATTTTTAGCTCCACCTGTATTCTTTTGAGAAGGCAGAGGGCTGAAAATTGATCATGCCTAGATGATGAGGCCTCCATACTATCCCCAAAGCACAGGGTTTGGAGAGCTTTCATGTTGGTGAATACATCCACACCAGGAGAGTGACACACCCCATCTCCACTGGGACAAAGTTCTATTCTTGGGACCCTCCCAAACCTCACCTTATGTATCTCTTCATCTGGCTATTCATCTGTATTCTCCTTTAATAAACTAGTAACTGTCAGAAAGGGTTTCCCTGAGTTCTGTGAGCTGCTCTAGCAAATTAATTGAACCTGAGGGAAGGGTTGTAGGAACCTTTGATTTGTAGCCAAATTGAACAGAAGTTGCCAGTAACCTGGAATTTTACTACTTGAAATTGGTATCTAAAGCAGATTGAGGAGCAGTCTTGTGGGGCTGAGCCCTTAACCTGTAGGATTTGATGCTGTCTCTAGGTAGACAGTGTTAGAGTTGAGTTAAATTGTAGGAGACCCAGCTGGTGTCAGAGAGAATTGCTTGTTATGCAGGGTAAACCACACATTTGGTGACTAGAGGTGTCAGAAGTCAAGTGTGCTGTGTGAGTAATCAAGGAGACACATGGGAAAAAAAGACTTAGTAGTGACGAGCTGGGTTCTTCTTGCTACACAGGAAAAAACAAGCTGTAGGTTTTCCTTTATATGGCTGAAACAATTATTAAAAGTTTTATTTTCTCACCTAACGAGGTCCTGAGGTGACCCTGAAGGTTGATGTGGTAACTCCATGAACGGAGACTCAGGCTCTTAGAAACACCCAGTGACCTCTGCTTGCATCTCATTGGTTAAGGGAGTCTTGTAAATGTGCCTTTCTAGTTGACCATATTGTCACCCTCAAATAGAATTGAGGTTCTATTAGTAAGGAAGAAGGGCTATTAGGTGGGTAATTTGCTTTCTCTGCCACAGGATCCTTATGCTCTGGCATCCCAACATCAAGATACATGGTCCTCAGAGGAGAAATGGTGTAGCATTACTGGCTAAGAGTCTGGATTTGGAGACAGTCTTAATCTCTAATTTGCCACCATAATTTATTAGTTTTGTGACTTCGAGATATTTACTCAACTTTAATGAGCTCAAGTTGTCTGCAAAATGGAGATAATAATAATATTTATCTCATGGGGTTCCTGTGCAAATTTAGTGGTTCTGCACAACCCTTAGCATAGTGCTTGGCAGTCAGAAAACATTTGAGAAAGGTCTTTATAAAAGTATATGAAATGAGCTATTTAGTTGAGAAATGTGAGCCATAGTTTTATTGGTTCTACAACAGTGAGAAAACCACATGTTTCTGGCAAGATGGGGTATTAGATCTAAATAATTTATCGTCTAACAGCTGGCACTAGAATTCCTAGGAAGGAAACTATCTTTGTGTTGGAAATTACCCTGCTGAGCCTGCTGGGGAATGGAGCTGGTGAGTCCTGAGAGTATGCAGCATGAGAGAAGTTAAAGGAGAGTGATGTGAGACAGAAGAGAATTGATAAAGATCATCCAGCCACAGTTCTCTGGTCAAAAATGTCTGGCCCATCTACCATCTGTTTTTGTAGGAACCATGAGCCAAGAATGGTTTTTAAATTTTCAAACGATTAAAAAATCAAAATAATACTTTGTAACTTGTGAAAATTATATGGAATTCAAATTTTGGTGCCCATAAATTGTTTTGTTGGGACACAGGTACACTCATCTATTTACATATAATCTATAGCTTCTTTTATGCTTCAATGGCAGAGTTGAAGAGTTGGGACGGAGACCACATGGCTGGAAAATGTAAGTTATTTACTGTCTGTTCCTTTATAGACAAAATTTGGTGACTCTGGAATAGAGTGAGATGTGGTCAGGCTGGGGAAGTGTGGGGATGAGGCAGCCACTTCTGGTGGTGGAGTAGCTGGAGGGCCACTTAAGAATGGACAAGCTTAGGGTTTGTTATGGGCTAAATTGTGTCCTCCCCGCCCCCCACACCAAATTCCTATGTTGAAGCTCAAAGTTCAAGTATATCATAACCTCAGAATATCATTGTATTTAGAGATAAAGCCTTTAAAGAGGTAATTAAATAAAATATTATTTTTTTCTGATAATATATTGAATAGATCTCATTCATCAATAATTAAAAAAACCCTTAAACTTGGATTAAGAACTCATTCATCAATAATAAACAAAAACCAAAAAACAACCTAAACTTGCATTAAGATGTGTGCCATTAGCAAAAATACACAGTTAGAAAGGTTTAATGGTAGCATGCTGAAGCAGCATATTTTGTAAAGTAACAGAAGTCACAGATGCTCTGCAGTTTCTTCTGGACACAAAGGGACAGGCCATTAACCATTGCTCTTGGTAGAGGAAAATAGTTATTTCTGTACTCATTGCCAAGGTCAGCCTGAATGCATGTTCTGCCATCTTGCCATGGCCATCCCTCCACTACACTTCACGCATTGTGGGTTAAGGAAAGGTAAAGGTTTTAGAGTGTGCCCTAATTCAATATGACCAGTGTCTCCCTGTGCCCACTCTTGTTTCCTTCCTTTTCCTTCCATGGGTGCTGATCACAATCACACACCCCAGTAAATGTCCTGTGGGCTCTCCATGTCAGAGTTCACTTCCTGAAGAACTGGGAGGTTATGAAGCTAATCTACAGCTGATCACACCCATCAAGGAGCACCTGGGCAGAGCATACTAAACCCAGCATACTCTTGTCTCTGGAAAAGGGCACTCAGCCTTTAGGACTCAAGGTCAAAGAACCTTAGCTGTGTGTGTGTGTGTGTGTGTGTGTGTGTGAGAGAGAGAGAGAGAGAGAGAGAGAGAGAGAGAGAGAGAGAAATAAGTATGGACTGGGGTGTACCAGATGCTTATACTTAATTTTACTTTCTGCTTTTACAAGGTACTCATCACTAGATGCTTGAAACAAAATATCCATGAAAGGGAACACTTCAACATTCTGACCCTCCAATAACAGTAGAGGGAGAGGGATATAATAAATTTTCTGTCTTGAAGAATTTTAAAGCTTTCAGAGTATGTGTATAAGTGGAATACACTTAAATAAAATGAAATGCAGCATACCCAAGATCACAAAATGGAGAAAATGAGGGCAGTGGTTTCCGATTCTGATTTAAAGAACCCTATAATTTAGTCACTCATGCATCCATTTATGTATTTCTCAAGTATTTATTTATTTACTTAGTTTTGGGGAAGATTCATTCCACTCCCCCTCCCCTCCCCAGCCTTATTGAGATATAATTGACATATAACATTGTGTAAGTTTAAGGTATACAACGTGATGATTTGATACACGTATACATTGAGAAATGATTACCACAATAAGTTTAGTTAATGCCTCCATCATCTCACATATTACTATTAGTGTGTATGATCAGAACATTTAAGATACGTTCTCTAAAAACATGGAATGCTTCATGAATTCGCATGTCATCCTTGCACAAGGGCCATGCTAATCTTCCATCATTCTAATTTTAGATATGTTTTGCCAAAGTGAGCATTATCAAATATTTATTGGGGATCTATTCCTGTACTAGATATCATGTTGGTTCTGAGGAAACTAGATGGGCTCATATTCTAATGAGGGGATAGACCCAGGAAAAGAAACAGGTGAGTAAATAATCATAGCAAAACTCAAAAAGTTTGAAGACTTACTGTTGGTGAAGCTGTAAGGAAACAAGCATTATTATTTCTTGTTGGTCAGAGTAGAAATTAGTGGAGGACATTTGGCAATATTTATAACAATTGCAAACACACATACCTTTGGACCCAGCAATTTCACTTCAGCGAGTTTATCCCAAGGAAATCACGGTACGAAATATTATGAGCACAGGATTATTCACTGTGGCATTTTTTGTAATAAAAAAAGACTGCAAGCAACCAAAATGTCCCCAAATTATGGTACATCTGTATAATGGAAGACATTTAAGCTGTCTAAAAGAATGAAGCTTGATAGAGAAAGATCTACAAAATATATAAAGGCACAGATCCAGACCAGTGTAAAAGTATTTGTTTAAAAAAGAGGGAAGAATATAGTTATATACATATACATAGGTTATCTTAGAAAGGATACTTATGAAACTATTAACAGTTGCTTTTGGGGAGATGATTTAGGTGTATATAGGATAAGATAATATATTCTTTTTACCATTTAGATTATCAATCATGTGAACATATTACCCTTTTTTAAAAAAATAAAAGTTTAAACTTTTTAAAAAGAAGTAATTACTTTAAATGAGCAAGGTAATAATGGAATATATATACAGTACTGTTGGGGTACTACGCAGATTTGTGTGCGAATTATAAGACGTCTGATGTGGGGGTGGGTGTCAGACTAGCTATCCTTTACTATCCTTAGAATCATGAAAATAAGGAAGTATACTAGAAGATGCCTGAGCTCCTTTTAAATGCCAGAATTTTATGTTTCAATGATTTTAAGAAACTGAAGGAGAGTTGGGTGCAGAGGTTTGTGTACGTGTGTGGGAAGGGGAGGCTTTTAAAATGACATGTTAGGGAGTACTTGCAACAACGGTCCAGTCGACAAGGAAGACAGTTTATACATGCACATCTTCATCACGCAAAGGGAGGCAAGCCGCCTTTGTATGCTGACTGATGGTTGTGGTTGCAGCTAGCTAGCCACTCAGGTGCTGCTCTGCCTCTTTAAATCAAACCAAGGCAAGTAAATTTAGTACCAGAAGGCAGAGGCCTTTGAATAATTAAAGGTTTTCCCTTTGTTTTCTTGATCTATATGATTCCATGAACACACCAGTTATTTTGTTAGCCTCCTGCTGTGGGAAAGATGCAACACTGTGACTTTGGCCATTGTTGAAGAGATTTGAAGGAAAAAAAAAAACTTAACAAAGATTTATTAGGTGATTTATCTCGGTTTTTAATAAACCAAGGGAGAAATGTTATGGGCCAAGGCCAGAGACAAAAATAACCCACAGAAATGATGCTTGCCTGCGGCAAACAGGATGATACAATGAACTGCCAGCCCGGCTTCTTTGCGAAGCTGGGTCTCCCTCAGCGGTGGTTTCAAGCTAAGTCTGGGAAGGTTGCCCTCTTGAATAATGCCAAAACTGGGGCAGGCCCAGTCCACCTGCCGACCACACTCTGCCCAGCCTAATTCACCGGAGTTCATGGGCAGCTGGAGTCCTGGGTATCACATCTATTCCGGTTTCTTGCACAGAGTTTTGGTGACTTCCATGTGGTTAGATTTTCAAAGTGTTTCATTCCCAATCTGAAAGTCTGAGTTTATACAGAGGTCACCCTTAACACTTTTCCACTTTTGTTTCTAGCTTTCCTAGAAAGTCCTTGGGGTAGTTCCTTTAGGGAAGGGGAGCCCCATTTGTTAATGTGTCTCGGGGCCACCTCCTGGGTGAGTAAGGATAATGAATGTCTGCTGTACACTTAGGATGGTTTCCAGGGAAGGACCTACCTCCCCTCAGCCAGTTGCAAAGATTCCAGGTTCCCAAGTTCATGTATCACTGAGAAAGACATTTCCTGGAGAGGCCTGGGGTCCAGCTCGACCCCACCCCCTGCCCCCTGCCCTCGGCCCCTGAATTTCAGAGTGGCACTGAATCTGCTTCTTACCAGACTAGGTCTTCTACACAACCCAACTACCCCTGCCCCTACCCCATATCTTAAAAAAAAATTTTTATTGTGGGAAGATTGAATTGACCATTTTCACCATTTTTAAGTGTACAGTTCAGTGGCATTAAGTACGTTCACGCTGTGTGCAGCCATCACCACCACCTATCTCTAGGACTTTTCATCTTCGCAAACTGAAACTCCATGTCCATTAGACAATAATGCCCTCTCCCCTCTTCCCAGCCCCAGGCGACCACTGTTCTACTTTTCTGCTTCTATGGATTTAACTACTCTGGTTCCTCATATGAATGGAATCATATGTTATTTGTCCTTTTGTAACTGGCTCACTTAGCATAAGGCCTTTAAGGTCATCTTTACTCGAGTGTGTCCTGCCTCCTAGCCCCTTTTTAGTTTTTATTCTGATCTCTACAGGCTATCTGCTTTCTCCTCCTCTCACCACCACTTTCCCCACTCCCTCCTTCCCCCAACTCCTTATTCCATGTATTCTCTGAGGTAAGCCAAACCCTTAAACTAGTTGCAGAATGTGGCATCCACCTTCTACCAGACACTCACCCTAGAGCAGGGGCTCAGATCACATTCTTTAAAAGTGGGACTTCTGCAAGAATTGATTTTAAGGTAATATCCCCATAGGAGTGATAAGATCATCAAGAAAGAAGAGAGGATGCAGTAAAACATAGAGAGGGAGAGAAGAGGAAGGTATTCAATGAGCTGCCTTCTGACTTAATTGAACCCAAGTGCCCTTGGAGGCCACCATCCCCTGCAGCCTCTTCCAGAGAACTGCCCTTCATTTTAACCGCCCACACGCCACAGCACAGGTCCCCCTGACGGCCTTCCCGGCCCCGACTATTCCTATCCCACCTTCGTGGAATTGTCTAGTGTTTCCCACATTATGAAAAGATAGCACCCGAGCAATGGGGGAGCAGGGGCTCCACAAATATTAATTCATTTCCTGAGGTCTTTATGTGAAATAGCACAGAGGGTGGGAAAACTGTGTGCTGCTGCTGAGCCTGTGTGAAGGGGAAAGATTACAAAACCCTATCAAAAATATTACCTCTTTAATCTCTTAATTTTCTTCCTGTCGGTAATGTGAAGGTGGAAATATCAGGAAGCCATTGGTCAAAGCTAAATGGAATTTATTTTTTATCAGTGCCTATGGAGTGTTAATCAGGTGTGCTCCAATCACCAAATGGATGGCAGATAACTGTCAGAGAGAGCCCGCTCAGGTTAAGAGTGACCCAGTTTTAATGGGACAGCTGAACTCTGATTTTCTGTTATAGTACTTAATATGATTGGCCATTATTTGTAAGAAAAGGAAACTGCTGGCAGCCTCCCATTGGATTTCTTTTGAAGGCCTGTCTGCAGCTTAAACTTGGCCGTTCCTTTCATCAGTTACTTGTCGAGTCATTTGTAATGAGATGAATTGGACACTTACAAACAAATAAGTTCTTTCCTACTTGATTCATCAAATAGTTTCTTTGTTGGCTGTTGGTTTTTATTTGTATTCTCAGTCTTAGTTACTGATTAATGAAATATTGTAACTGTATTTGACATAACTGAGTTCCATGCCAGTGTTTATATGGCTTCCATGTTCTGGTGTTTTAATAATTTGAGGGAAGTGGTAAGAAGTTATTTTTTTCTTAACTGCCATCATAGATCAAAGTTGCATAAGAGCAGGCTCCAGGGTGGTCTGGGCAGGGTTAAAAAGTTGAGAAGGAAGAAATGATTTGGTCTGAATGTTTTGGTGTCTTACTCAACCTTTGCCGCTTGGCACATTCTGAAAGCTGCCTCAAAAAACTGAAATAGAAAAAGAACTTGAATAGAATCATTACTGAATTCTAGGGTACTGAGAGGTAACCTTATCCATATGCACCTTGCCTCCTGCTAAACCTGCTTCCTCCCCTCTTTGCCTCTGTGAAAGGGATGATGCTGCTTCCCTTGGTAGGCTCTTTCTATGCAAAAAGCCCTTGTGATTTGGGTATGTTTGCTTTTGTCTCTCCTAGTTCCCTGATGCTGTGGAGCAAGTCTTTATTTTTACTGCTTCCTTTTGAGGTGGAGAGAAGCTAGGCATCACCTGCGTAGTGGATTTACTCAGCCTTCATCAACTCAGAAAATGAACATTGCTGAGTCTCCCTTCATTCTTGTCTTCTGCAAGCTTACCACAAAGTCAGTTTCTTTACTGAAGACTGGCACCCTTTGCCCACACCTGGCTGTGAGATTTAATTTGTTAAGTACACACTTGAAAGGGGAAGCTTTGTGTTTGCCATTCTTCCCAGAGAAGGGTCATTTTGTGTCGATATTTCAGAAATCATTTAATTTAGGGATAGAGAAAGAGTTTGCTTTGAAGGAACGAGAGTGGAATGGGTTAGGGGAAAATGTGTGAAGAGGGAGTGAAGTGCTTAAGAGCGCAGGGCCTGAAGCTGGACTGTGTGTGCTCTTGTGTGGGCTCCAGCTCTTGGTGATTCTATGAATACGTGATGCCCACGATGGCTTGTACTTAACCATCCTGAGTTCGAGTAAACTCATGCCTATGGCTTCTTTTATGGAGTCAATCCATCTCGTATTTGGTCTTCCTGTTTTCTTACTGCCTTCTATTTTTTTTTTTTTTTACCAGCATTATTGACTTTTCCAATCCTGCTTTCTCATGACATACCTGAAGTAGGACAGCTTCAGTTTTGTCAATTTTGTCTCCAGTGATGTTTTAGGATTAATTTGCTCTAGGACCCACTTGTTCATCTTTCTGGTGATCCATAGTATCTGTAGAGCTCTCCTCTGACACCATATTTCAAATGAATAAATGTATTTTCTATCAGCTTTCTCCACTGTCCAACTTTCACATCCAGACATAGTAATTGGGAATACGAGGATGTAGATGATGGACTTCCTGGTTGGAATTCCAGTTCTGTCATGTGTTACCTGGGTGATTATAGAATAAATTATTTACCTCTCTGTGTCTCAGTATCTCTTCTATGAAATGAGATTGTAACAGAACCTTCTTCATAGAGTTTTTATAATAAGATTACAGGAAAGTGTACCATGTAAATGGTTTAACATAGCACCTCAGTTAAGGCACTCTGAGTAAATGTTAACTATTGCTATAATTGTCATCATTATTGTTATTATTATCATTATCATGCATTGGCTAGACTGTGAGCTGCTTAAGGACAGGGACTAGATTTACTTGAGCATAGAAGGGGCTCAGCAAATGTTTGCCGAGTGAGTAAACAAATGATGCTTAATGTTTGTCTTTTCTGTTCGCCTTCTCTTTTAAGACTGTTTCTTAAGGTTTCTCTTTGTTTTCCTCCTTCAGTCTTAAAGACAATAAAATAATAGGTATAATTTTGGAAAGAAAAGAAGTTAAAATACTTACCTATGATCTCACCAAACTAATCATCCTCTATTTTACCTATTTCTATCTCATCCTTCTTATAGTAGATTATTATTCAAAAAATATTTACTACCTTACCTTCACTTCCATGGGAAAAGTATATCCCTGAACAGTTGGTGTTGGACTTGGCCACATTACTTACTTTAGTCTCATAGGGTGTGGAGTGTACTTTCTCATCCCTCTATTTTCGGCTCAGCCATATGATTTACTTTGATTACTTGTATGTTATAATGTGAGTAGAACTTGAAGTGCACTTGTGCAGATGGGCTTGCTTTCATGTTCCACTGTCATTACCACAAGAAGAGCTTGCTTCACTTGGCTGTTGCCCTTTCAGCCTGAGCCCCAGAATGGGCATGCATGGAGCCCTGTGTCCAATCTGCATCAAAGAGACAAGCCCGGTTGGACAACAACATGATGCAAAAGCTGCTCAGATAAGACCAGTCTAAATGTGTAGATCTACAGCTAAGTAGCAGATATATAAGTAATAAGCACTTATTGTTTGTTATGCAGCACTAACTGACCAATACACTTATGAAATATGAACATAATTTGTATATAGGCACAACCAAAACATAATACTATTTTATAATTTACTTTAACTCACTATATAATGTGTGATAGTTGAGTTTTTCTATGTTGCTGTACGATTTTTATAATTTTCAATTAACAGCATAATACTTGATCAAATTCATCTAGAAAATAATATAGTAATATTGACTCATATATTGAGGACTTAGTGTGTGTCAGGTACAGTGTCTTGCATACATTTAACCTTTTCGACAATCCTAGAAGGTAAACTTGACTCACTTTTCAGTAGTCTCAAAGCTGTAGGTGATGTAGCATGCTTTATGAACATGGACTCTGGAGCCAGACTTTGCCACTTCTTAGCTGTGTGACCTTGGGAAAGTCATTTAACTACTCATGCCTCAATTTCCTGCTCTATAAGGATAATAATAATAGTAGTACCTACCTCATGGAGTTGCAGTTGTACAGTTTTAATGAGTTAATATACCTATACACTTAGACTAGTGCCTGGCCTATAGAATTTGTGTTAACTATTTTTACTGTTGAGGAAACTGAATTTCAGAGAGGCTAACAGCTTGCTCAGATTCATACAGTTAGTAAATTATAGTAACTCAACTGTGTCATCTAGCTAGGGTACTTTAATGATTCTCACATTACTGAGCAAGTATTTGAATTTTCAGGATTATTTTTTTTCTGGAAATTATAAACTAAGAATGCATAGAAAAATAAGTTGCCCAGCAAACATTGGTAGTGTATTGTTAAGCACTGTCCAGGGAAGCAGACGCTTGGCTAACCGGCTTTGGGTATTACATTTCCACTGTTGAGTCCAATCTTAGGCAGCGAGAGAAATTGGGTTTCAGAGAGTTTAACACTTGGCCCGAAGTCTCATGGTGGTAAGAGGCAGGAAAAGAACAACTTGAGTTTTCTGACTCCTACCCTGGAGAATATTCACGGCACCAGGTTGTTTCTCTAAAAACAATCAATAATTGTTCATTTAAAGAGAGAAGGAGTGATCCATTGAAGATTAATTTTGCTGTGAAGCAGCGTGACCCACTTAAAACCTAGCTAAGGTTTTGTTTTTCACTGCTATAACAAGAAACACTAAATAGTTCCTTTGCTTGTGTCTGGATTGGAGAGTAAAAGGTGAAGTAGGAAAATTATTCCTTCCTCCATCATAAATAAAGAAACTTTTCTCTTTCCTGGACTCTTGAAGGAGGTCTGATCTCTTCTTAGATGTTAGCATTCCCTATTGTTTTGAAAGCAGAAAGCCAGCAATGTTCATATTCCAGGGTCAAAAAGATGAAGCTGACGGTGAGGTTATATGTGTTGAGGATCTGAATTCTTCAATCACTACCCCAGTGTCCTACTGAATAGTAAGGGAGTGGAGTAAATCTTTCGTACTTCCCATGTTGAAAAGAGAGATGATGGATGCCAGATGTGTGGCTGTGGATCCTTAGGAGAGGAAAGCAAAATAAACAATGGTTCTGGTTGGCAAAAGATGGGCTCCTGAACCCGTTTCTGATTGGATTCCTCTGGTGTGAACCATGGGAAAAATGGCTCTCAGCCCTGGGAGTGAAAGAGCCAGGTACCTGGACCCTCATTGAGAGACACCCTGAGCTAGACTTGCAGTAGAGAGAATGGAGGCATCCTCTCTCACAGGACAGTGGCTGCCATGCTGGAAGCTGGACCATGCTTGGGATTGGCACCCCCATCAGTTGTCCAGAAGCATCCATGGGCCTTGGAGCACCAAATGGCCATGGTAAGAAGCAAAAACAGCAGTGGCAGTGTAACCTTTGGGACCGATTTGAACTTCAGTGTTTCCCCAATGGTGGAGGAGGGGGGTGGATAACAGCACAGAAGTGTAGTTAGCATTTTTCCTTGGTTCTTCCTCATTGACACAGTGAAGAATCACAGTTCAGTGAGATTTAGAAAAGAGTTATTAAAGTATATTTTAGAAAGACAAAGCACACCCCAAGGAGGCATATGATTTTAGCCAAGAGCTGTAACTGAGTGCTATAACAACAACCAACAACAATAAAAGACCCCAGAAGTGGGAATATCTGCATTATATTGGGGCCGTGATGGGTGGTTCCAAAGGTATTCTTAGGTGATTGGCAAGTGAGATTATTTTGATTGACACTTGGTTGCTATATAACACTTTGCCTAGTGTGCATGTGTGTACCCAAAATGTACTATCATTGGGGTGTTCTTTGGGCATTCTCTATGCTGGGCTCCTATTCATTTGTTCCCCTGGTTGCTCATGTCTGACTAGCTACCAAACAGCAGTAGGTAGCAGAGTAGACCCCAGCTCTAGCAGTTGGTGGAAAAGTCAGGCTGATCCTTTTCTTCTAAAGTTTTTGACCTCAAAGTTTGTATTTTGTATCATAGTTCATGGGGAGGTAGGTTCCTTGGTGTGGGGTGGGGTGGGGATAATCAGTGTCACTTCCAGTATGGTAGTGGGGGCAGCGAGGGGAGGGTAGCAAGAGCTTGGGCTTCTTCTCATTTGACTTGGAGACATAAGAAAGATGAAAACACTTTTTACTTGAGTGTTGTGAAGTTCTCCAAACCTGTTAGTTATAACTCCTAGGAGCTGTTTAAGAGAACATTAGTAATGTACCTATTTTTCAAATGGAAAAAATCAAGAGTATCTTATTCTTATTGACTCGTAGTATTTCAGCAGCACTCCCAGGAAAGCAATGGCTAGAGCTAAGGATATGAAATTTTAAGTGTGAATTGCTTTTACATCCAGACAAAAGCTACCAAACTTTATTCACATGGGAAAGTATAAAAAAAATCATGCAGAATATTTAATGACATGGAAAAATGTTCTTAACATAGTGCCAAATGAAAAAAATCAAGTTCATTACCAAAATGTTCAGTGTGATCTTTTGCAACACTAAATGGATAGATCTCTGCAGAGAAAAGAGTCTGGAAAGATGTACTCCAACACGCTCACTGTGCTTATTCTTTGTTTGATGCATTAATGGGTGTTTTTAATTTCTCCATTCTGCTTCTCTGCACTGTTTGAATATATTTATGACAAACATGTATTGCTTTTGTAGTAAGAAAAAAGTGCAGCATAGGTTTTTATTTTTAAAAACTGAAAGCAAATCTAAACAGCAAGCAAAAACCCTGCCACTTTTGTGTTCAGGATGGAGGAGATGGTAGAGCTCTTTCATCTAATGGGAGCGTAGATGTCAGGGCTGGAGGACAATGACTCTGCCTGTGGAAATGTGACCTGCAGAACAAGTTTCAAACAGGAAAGTGCTTGTGGGGTGACCCCTGGGGTCAGCTGCTGGGCTTACTGCAGATTCTACAGATAGAAAGAGGCTCCAAAAGGGTGTGGGGTAGGGTCAGTTGGGTGGGTGTGTCCCAGTTTAAACACAGCCGCTTTGATGTGCTTCCCAGCGGGCTGGCACTGGAATGCACACCCTGCTCTCTCCTGCAAGCATTAGAGATTTATAAACATCCATCTCCAAAGGGAAGATCCATCAGCTTCACATCAACCACAAAGGAAAGATTTACAGGTAATTTCCCCCTTTCCTTACAGAAGTGTGATTAAGCATATGTTTGAAAGGGCTTTTTTTCCTCTTTTCCACAAAGTAAATAGAGATGCTTTGTTTTTCTCTCATTTCTGGTGATGTTTATAATGACTTTTATAGACACATGCTAATGTTTAGTGCTTACATTGTGCTCTCCTCACATCTATCAGGAGAGTGAGGTGTATGGAATGTGCCAATCCCCATTCTGAGATGACTGGGAACTGCCCAGGTGTAGGGTTCTGGGCTGTGCGGAAGATCTGCCAGCACAGGGCTACTACGGAGAGCACAGTACCTCCTCCCAGGCTTAGCCCAGATGACCTCAAGTAGGGCTGGACTACGTGGTAAGGAAGGGAATACACCCCAGCTCTCATATTTTGGATCAATAAGCTAAGGGAATGCCTTGGGAGGGGATGGAGGTTTTAAGGCCAACCCTCCTTGAAAGGCCTCGAAAGCCCTTTTATTAAGACGACAGTGGCACAGTGAGCTGGAGTTGGACAGTCATTAATCTGAATCCATGCTCTGCCATAGACTGGTTGTGTGATCTTAGAAAATTTAATAAGTTTCTCTGAGACTTATCTTTTGACATTAACGAAACAGAAATTACCTTCTTGTCTCTGGCGATTGTATATAAGTATGCTAAAATGAGAGTCTTGTCTGTGTATTAGCTGAGATAGGTGCCAATTACTCCACAATTCCAGAGGTGCTAGCTATGCCACCTAAACAGGACTTGCAAGGAGGTATAAACCTTACCTGAGTACCTGCTTGAGAGTTCTGAGAAATGCATGGGTGTTTCTTTCGGAATCTGACCTGCAAAAACCTCAAGGTCACAGACTAAGACTGCCTACTGCTCTTAGAGAATGAATGACATCTGCTTCCTATGGACTAATGGGGACACATGGGAGAAAGCAGCAGCCTAAAGCCTACATGAGTAGGGGCAGCGGAAAGAGAAAGAGGTCTTTGTGGAGTGCCGGCTGAAACTCAGAGAACTGTGGAGGCCGGTGGGAGGAGCACCGTCCATATTAAGGAAAAAGAGTTAAAAGATCCCAGTAATGGGCTGGAGTGGAACGAATGGCCTCTCCTTAGAATCTGAGAACTTGCCCTTGTCAGCTGAAAAAATAGTATCGACCAGGTGTTCAGTCCCAAAAAAGGATTTACTCAGGGAAAAAGAAAGGACTGCAACTCTCTCTACGCAGACATGGCAAGCCATGTGCACACACACTGCACAGCTGCCAAGATGGAGGAGCATTTATAGAAAGAAAGAAGTAGAAGAGGTGCAGCTACAACCATGAGCTTTATCATTAGCATGGAGTTTTCTGCTGTTCTCGCGATGACAGAGCGCGAGCACTTCTCCCATAAGCCCTAGCTCCTCTCACAGACCGTCGCGACTGAGCACGAGAGTTAAAAGTCTCAGTTATTTTTATCATCCACATGAAGAAAACTTTGAACAGCTTCCCCCATGGTGTGGAAACCGTTGTGCCATCGTGCAGGCGCGGGCCCGGTAAGATTTTTCGTGCATCTGAACTCTCCCCCCCCCGCCCCACTTTCCCCCCACCCCGACACCGACTCTGGAGGAGCAGGGGGCGGCCGGGGGAGTGGGGACAAAGCTAGAGGAGCCAGATTAGAAACCCCGAAAAAGCCAACCACGACTCCTTAGGTGCGGATCAGAAACACCGAAAAAGCCAACCACGACTCCTTAGGTGCGGCAGGCTTCAAGCCTGCATCAGACCTGGGATGGAGGACGAGAGGGAGTTGAATTTTAGGTAACATTTGGAGTTTTTATTATTACATTACAGTCAAACAAAGTGGAATTTAGTCTGTTTTGTGACTATAAGCGATGGGAAGATTTTTTAATTATGTGAAAATGACCACAGATACGGAGTTCACCCAAGTTTCCTTCAAGGGACAGGATGAATCAGCCCCACAGAATGGTTTAAAGGTGCAGAATTGAGGAAATAAATAAAACTAATTCCTAATTGTTTATCATATTAGGATTCTTTAGAGAAACCAACAAATTATATATAATTTATATAGATTAGACAATTAGAAGTTAGCTTTATTCTCTTGTTTGTGTGTGCGCGTATATATATATTTCAAATATATGAAATTTTAAAATAAATTGGCTTACATGATTATAAAAGCTGGCAAGTTCAAGACACCTAAGGTGGACCAGCAGGTTGGAATCCTAAGGACGAGCCAATGTTGTAGTTCAAGTCTAAAGGCCATCTGATGGTAGAATTTCCTCTTGCTTCGAGGGAGGTCAGTCTTTTCTATTTAAACCTTCAGCTGATTCAGTGAAGCCTATCCAGATTATGGACAGAAGTCTGCTTCAGTCAAATTCCATCGATTTAAATAAGAGGAGTGGGGGACGGGAAAAAGGTGAAGGGGAATAACAGGTACAGACTTCTAGTGGTACAATAAATGAGGAATGTAATGTGCATCATAGGAAATATAGTCAATAGTATTGTAAAGACTTCATATGGTGACAGATAGTTACTAGATTTATTGCAGTGATTACTTTGTAAGTTATGTAAATGTTGAATAGCTGTGTTGTACACCTGGAACTCATAATATTGCATGTCAACTATACTTTAATAAATAAATAAAATAGAACAACAGAAAGGTTAACCTCATCTAAGAGCATCCTCACAGGAACATCCAGAATATTGTTTAACCAAATATCTGGGCACTGTGGCCCAGCCAAGTTGACACTTAAAATTAACCATCACATCCACTGAGTCCCACACATCTGTGTTATTTTCTTAGGCTACATTTATGGAAGTAAAATCTCATAAAATACATTTCTAGAGTGAAAAGTTTATGTAAAATTGTAAGATTTTTAAATATATTGTCAAATTACCTTCCAGAAAGTTATTTTTTAAAACAAAAAATATTAATTTTACTGTACTATATGAAGCTGCATGATTTTATAATTCTCCATACTCTCATGAGCCCTGGATATTATCTTTATGAAGATTAGGTTATATCTTAAAATAAAAGGACTTGCTAATGTGATGGGCAAAAAATGGCATCTCATTGTTGGAATTTGTATTTGCAATTTTATGAAATTTAACATTTATTAGCATGTTTATTGGCCATTTGTATTTTAACTTTGGCTCTTGACCTCTTCATGGTTTGTCAATTTTTCTATTCGCCTCTTTTAGACCAGTCAAATTTAAATATGTGTTTTAACCTGCACCAATTTTCAAAAGAAGAGGTACATTCCAAGTAGCACTGATTTACAGCTCAGTGAAAGGACAGTCTTGTGAGCCTTGCATTTACTTTCCCCACGGGGAAATCAGAATCTATGTGCTTTCCTCTCCCACTAGACCCTTTTCAGGCTTAACAAAACAACAGTAGTTATGAGAGATAAGCAATCTAAGGGCAGAAACTCTAAAGAAAAAAGCCAAACTTAAAAAAGAAAAATTAGTTGCCTGTGGGATGGGCTCATCTTATTACAGTATGGCCCTAGGAGCAGAAAGGGGACAGATGATTATTCTGCAGACAAGGCAGGACCCCAGAGACAACTGCTTCAACATTTTAGGGGTGAATTATTCTTATCACCCTAAGGCATCAAGAAACAATTCTAGCATTGTTGACAGCATTTTCAGGTCCTGGCCCAACATTTTTAGAGAAAGGTCTTAAATTATTTTGTCATCAAATCAAGCTCAACTCTATCTTTCAACAGATGATAAAAAAGCTCTTCGGCTACAGAGTTTTTCAGAGGAGACTCGGTTTGGAGAATCATGTAGAAAAGAATATTTGTCCTTCTCATCATTTCTTACCTTTAGAGTCTTTCTGAGGCTTAGATAATGGAAGGCCAGGGGGACAATATGTGTCTCACTGTCTTCCCTTGGTATAGTCAATGCAATGTGGGGTTGGGAGAACCTGCAGTATGCTTCTTATTTTACCTTTCTTCTCCCAAAGTCTTGGGAAGCTCTTTGAGTTATTGAAGGTCCAATATCCCTCAAAACCCTCCCAACCCAACATAGATGACAACTTAGGTGGTCACTAATATTTTCAATAAGCTAAAATTGCAAGAAGGAAAGAAACCAGAACCCTTGGAGTTATGTACCTTGGCTATTTTAGAAGCTTTTTGGAGCCTGTTTCTAAGGGCTCTGGTTCCAGAAAATAATTAGCAGCAAATGAAAGCACTGCCGGAAAGTCTGGGGGGCATTGGATAATGTCCATGGACGGTTAACTAAGAAGAGTTTCTTGGAAAACTGAACCAGCATCTTGTACCAATTCTATTTTCCTGATTGGCTCCTGGTTGGGTGCTTGGAAGAGAAAAAATTGAAATTTGGCTTTCCTGAGATAGGGAAAGGAGAGTACTAGTCATATAATGGAGTAGAAAATACAGTATTTCTTTGATTTCTCAGCAGTCATGCTTACTCAGTTGCTTTCAGAGTTTTACTCTCTTGGGTCAGACAGTTTGGTAAATGTCTTAGCCTAGGCTGCCATAACAATATCGTAGACTGGGTGGCATAAACAACATAATTTTATTTTTTTATGAATCTGGAGGCTGGAAGTCTGAGATCAGGGTGCCAGCATGGTCAGGTTCTGGTGAGAGCCCTCTTCTTGGTTTGTAGATGACTGTGTTCTCACTGTGTCCTCACAGGGCAGAGTGAGCACAGTGCAGGATGGATAAGGAGAGGGGGAGGGGGAAGGATAGGGAGGAAACCCTCTAATGTTTCTTCTAATGAAAGGGCACTAATCCCATCATGAGGGTCCTAATTACCTCTCAAAGGATCAGTCTCCAAATACCATTCACATTTGGGCTTAGGGCTTGGATATGAATTCCATATGCATCTTGGGGTGGTACACAATTCAATCTACAGCAGTGAAGTTGATGAAAACAGCATCAAGGTCCTGATGTTCCCATTGCTCCTTCTGTCTCTTCCATATTTTCCATAGTTTCTTTGCTCCTTTGTGTGTAATGTTAGGTCTTGAGGCATAGATATCATCTGGTACCTTGCCAACCAAGATAAGGAGCTGAGGGTATTATTATAGGACTTCTCACCTTTCCTCGTTGTGAAAGTGATGTTAGCTATATTTTTGAAACTTGTTAGTATTTCTTTAGCTTTCTTCGTGGCCCATCATGGATCAGTGACTTGAACCGGGCCAAGTACTCTGGTGAGCAAATAAGAGCAACCCTGTGTCCTCCAGCCCATTTGGGAACAACTGGACTAGCTGTGGATGAAGTTATTTTACAAATGGCTAAGTAATAAGTATTCCAGTTTCTGTGGGCCACATGGTCTGTCATAACTAATTACTCAACTCTGCCATCATATCATGAAATCATACATAAGTAATATGAATGGGGCATGGCTATTTCCCAATAAAATATTCTTTACAAAAAACAGACAGTAGGCCAATCTGGCCCATGGATCATAGTCTGCTGATTCTTGAATTATATATACCCTCTCACTCTGTTTCTTGCTCACTCTTTGCTCCTTTCTCTGTTCCAGCATTGACCTGTCCAATATCTTTTTGATTATTTTCATTTCCTTTGTGCTCACAACCAGTTTTTTTTGTATCTGACTTTGGAAATTCCCCCATATTCTCTGAAACTTTCTGCTAGTTGTTGGTTTGGGTAGTCTCCTGTCTGATGAGTGACCCCTAAATCCCGAATTTGGTGTGCTGGCCCTTGGTCTATGGTAGGCAAGGGAAATTCAGACCAAACAAGGTGATTACTGAATGTTTTTCTCTCTGTTTTGGGTGATTTGGGAATTTGGATGCCCTGCACAGTGCATTACATCCCTGGGGAGAATCTGGAGCCCATAGATCTATGACCATCAGTCTAATCCTGGTTGCCAGGCACCTGTAGCTATGGTAATCCACTAGGCAGCTTGATTTAGATCTTGATTGCACAAATCTTTTTGGGTAGGAATAAGATGGCAAGTTGCTAAAAAGCTGAAGTTTGACATACCCACTGAACAAAGATCAGGGGCTTTTGGACATCCTAATCCTAGAAAGACAGACAGCCTTCCTTCATACTTCCTCACAGGGGATGTGTTGAGTGATGACAGGCATTATTTCTCCCAGAATGTATTTCATTCCTCAAACCTTCTTCATCGCTACCTCTTGGGTCCAAACCACTGCGTTCCTTTGTGCATGGTTTACTCCCCCTGCTCCCACCTTTGCCTTCCGTGGCCACCACGTTTAACCTTAATCCAGCAGTGGGTGTAATTCTTTTAAAATAAATCAGATGTGTCACTCCTCGGCTGAAGACCCTTCGGTGGCTCCCCATAGTAAAAGCCAAAGTTCTGACAAATGTCTATAAGGCCCCAGATTCCTTCTCTTGTCCCATTACTCTTCCAGCTTCATCTGCAACTCTCCCTGTTACTGGCTCCACTGTAGCCATACTCTTCTTAATATTACTCAAATGTTCCAATCAAGTTCCATCTTCTGCACTGTTGTCTATTGCCATTTTCAAGTCTTTGCTCAACCATCACTATCAGTGAAGCTTTCCCTACTTCTTTATTTAAATTAACACGCCACCACCACTGTCCTGGCACTCCCTAATGCTCTTACCCTGATTTATTTTTCTTCAGAGGACTTATACTGACATACTATATATTTACTTACTTATCTGTGTATTATCTCTCTTCTCTACTAGAATGTAAAACTCCAAGATGGCAGAGATACAGCCTACATAATTCATTGTTTTATCCGCAGGGTCTAGACCAATATTTGATACATAGTAGGCTCTCCAAAAATACACGTATTTGTGTATTTTAACAAATAAATGGGCGAAGGAATGACTAATGAATGTGACCTGTGGATTTACTCTATGTTCCCAAAATTCTTCCCTTAGAGAATGATCCACATGCATGAATGTACCCATATTTAGGTAGATATAAAGTAATTATGACCCCGTAAAACTATTAGGGCCATTAGTTCTGGTGAGGAATATAGAATAAATTAAGTCCTTTGCAAATAGGAACTAGTTTTGTTTTGAGATTATACATGCTTCCAAAATCAGGAGTAAGATTTTTTTTTCTATTGTACACTTCTGCAGCGCATTCTATTTTACCTTATTTCTTTGCTCACAGTAAAAGATTTATTAAATGTAGGGAGTGAGCTAAGCTAGTTTAGCCTTGTTTGAAGTTTGTTTCATGGGACAGTAGATCTATGTAGTGGTCTATGGGAGAAGGGTACTCTTAATATGCCAGTTTGGGGAAGCTTTTAATTATAAAAGCTAACATTGATTGGTTACTATGTATCAGCCTCTGTGCCATGCACATTATAAACTTCTCTCTTTAATACTATTCACGCTACTGAGTTGTAACACATTATTAGCATATTGAAGGCTCTGAGAAGTCCTGTAGTACTTGCTTAATTTTCTTTAGCTCAGCATTTCTCAAACTTATTTGCTTATAGGACCAGTTATTTTTAACCACCCCAGGGATATTTATTAACACCTCATGGATCTATTTTTCTGCAAAACACAAATTGGAAAATGCTGCCCTAGATAAGGGAATTAAATAGAAAAGCAGAATTATGGCAAACCAGTTTATTGCAAGGAACTAAATAAGTATTGACCTTTAGGGTCTTTTAAATTACGATAGCTATCTGCTGGATACCATCTTCTTAGGTCTAATGGCATAATCTCCCTTTAATTGTATGAGAAAATAAAATAGTTTTTCTAAGAATAAATATGTACCTAAGGAAAACTTTTTATGTTCATGGTATAGATTTTATGGCTTCACAATCTATACCCTATCCATTTAAAAACTGTTGATTTGGGTAATCAGGAAGGAGTTCTTAACAACTTAAGATTGGATAAGAATTTTGTCACTTTAGAATGGAAACATTATTTGAAAGTAAATTGAGGAAGCGTTTGTGTGAAAGTGTATGTATGAGTGTATGTGCATATGTGTGTTTTTGTGCACGTGTATTTGTGTTATTACAAAATTTTCTGGCCATAGAATATGGTCTTATAAATTATGATACTGGTTGGGGTCCAGAAAGACTCTTTGTCCAGTTTTACAGCCAGTGGGCAGTTGGATTGGGGATACTGGTGTTTTGAATAGTGGTGTGAAATGGATCTCTTTCTCTTTGTCAAAGATTCAGCAGTCTTTTTCTTGGGAGTTAAATGTTGAATGTGGGTGAGGGGCTGAAAGTAGAGATTAAGAAGAAAAGAAATTGTTACCTAAGGGAAAAAATTGCCCCGAGGATGGTCTTACTGTCTTGTCTATTGGAAAAGGGAATCTTATGTCTGGCAAAGTCTACATTTCTGCATACGTCTATTCTTCTCAAACTAAGTTTCCCTTAATGGATTTTTACACTAAGACTTACTGATTCTTGCAATGATAACCTGTCACAATGATCCTTACAGTGATATGTTATTCAGGTTTCCTCAAGAAAGCACCTGCTTTCTTGCTCCGACTGGGACATGAAGCATTCAAAAGCAATGAAAAAAAGAACAGGAAGAATAGGAACAAATTATGAATCTAACACCATTGAACTCTTCTGAAAAGCCAGTGGAGTGGGAAAATGATTCTGTGCTTCTGTTTCCTCAAATAATTTTGTCTTTACTTTAAAGAGAAAAAGAAGTGACTTACAGATCACCAGGGAAAAGTCTGAGCAGAAATATCAAGTCTAAAACCACAGGGACCTCATTCATCATTGTAGGTGACACAGTGCAGAGCAGAGAGCCTTATGCTTCATGGGGACTCAGGAGATACTGAGAGAGGGAATGCAGAAATGTGTAAGTGTCTAATTATTCAGGACATGTGCTTCTGCTTCTGAGAAGCTGATGTGTTGCACAAAGGAGTTCAGGATAGGAGTAAGGAAAAGAGTATAAAATAGGAAAGATGTATATAGACCCAACTGTGCACCATGTATCCTAAATGTGCTATGCATTTTAACTCATTGGTCTTCATAACAATCATATGGGCAGGTTTTATTATCATCTCCGTTTTACAGACGAGGACATGGAAACAGATAATTGATGACTTGCCCAACATCACACAGCTGTTGGTGAAGCCGGGCCTGAAGCCTATGTGGGCAAACACCTGAATCTATGCTCTTGACCAACAGACTGTGGTGCCTTGGAAATGCAAGGTTAGGGGCATGGCTTGGAAACCAGACGAGCTTGCTCATTCAGTTAACCTCCTTAAACCTCAGTTTTCTCATTTATTAAATGAGGACCTTAATTCTTTCTGTCTTATAGGGTCATTGTGATTATTTAAAGAAATAAATGCTAAATGCACAGTAGCTTAATACATGGAAAGCTCCCAACACCACAATCAACTTAAAAAATGTGAGCCTGGGAAGAAATTTGGACTGCTTTTATCTAACACTGTAAAAGGGGAAAGGATCTAATATCTAGAGCAGCAATGTCCAATAGAATGCCATGACAATAGAAATGTTAAAATTTGTACTGTCTCATACAGTAACCCCATGCGGCTATGGGACACTTGAAATGTGACTAGTGCTACTGAAGAATTGATTTTTAATTGTATTTAATTGTACTTAATTTAACTGTAAATAGCCAAATAATGGTTGCCTGGGATGGGGATGGGGGGTGGGAAGAGAGGGACAAAAGAGAGATTTAGAGATTACCAAGGGGCAGGAGGAAACTCGAATGTGATGGATATGTTCGTTCTTTTGATGGTGGTACTAGTTCCGTAGGTGTATATATATGTCAAAAATTATCAAATTGTTCATTTTATGTGCAGTTTGTTCTATTTCACTCATACTTTAGTAAACCTGTTCAACAACAAAACAGACTAGTCCAGGATAAATCCAGCTTAGGTGTGGCTTCCAGCAATGGTTTTCAAACTGAGTTGGAAGGGATCTCGGGGGCTCCCAGGGCTTCTGGGATTGGAGGCTGAGACAAGTAGTCAAGTGGTACAGGTTGGCCAAGTTCAGCCTGCAACTCTGCTTGCAGCAGAGTTGCTGCTCACTGTTGTAGATCTCTTGTGGCCAGAGTCCCCTGGAGGAGTGAGCTTTTGATGTTATGAGGAAAGCAGGCAAGGGCTTGGGGAAGGGCTTGGCGGCTGTGGGGCTCTGCAGCCTGCCTAAGAACCAAAAGTTACATCACATCCTACAACAGATAAACTCCTCCAGGGAACACATATGCTCCTGGGCCTGGAGACTGCACACTGGGGTCCCACACTCCTAGAGAGCAGGAATTAAGAGGACTGGGACATGGAGCCAGTGAAAGCAGGAGTTCACACGGTGTAATGAAGAGATTCTTACATTATGTACATCCAGGGAGATTATAAAAATGCAGAATACAAGCCCCCTGCCCTAGCAGTCTGGTTCTGGGCATCTCTAGGCCCATGAAGTGAGCCCAGTGATCATGCTAGAGGGAAGCTGATATAGTGGGCAGAGCGCAGGCTGTGGACTCAAGGTACGCTGGCTCCAGGTGTCAGCTCCCCTGGCCGTGTGACCTTAAGCAAGTTACTTAATCTTTCAGGCCTAGAGATTCTCACCTGCAGCAGTTTCCTGTGTGTTAGATGTTAGCCCAAGTGTATGAGCTGGATTGTAGGCCCATATAATTTATGTTTTGAAGCCCTAACCCCCAGTCCCTCAAAATGTAACCATACTTGGAGATAAGATCCTTAAAGAGGTAATTAAGTTAAATGAGGTAATTGGGGTAGGCCCTAATGTAACATTACTGGTGTCTTTATAAGAAGAGAAGATTAGGACACACGTGCAATCACAGAGAAGAGACCATGTGAAGACATAGTGGGAAGGAAGCATCTCTGAGCCAAGGAGAGGCCTCAGAAGAAACTAGCCCTGTCAACAGCTTGGTTTTGAGCCTCCAGAATGGTGAGAAAATTAATTTCTGTGATGTAAGCCACCTGGGGTGTGGGTTTTGTTTCAGCAGCCCGGGAAACTAATCCAGATGGGAAGCACTGTTGTGTGTAGTGCCTGGCACACAGTCCAGCCCAGCTAATGGGAGCTATCCTTGTTATTAGTACTAATAGTATGATAGAAATTTCCAGGAATCCTCAAATACTAGGCATTGGAGCCAAGGGTCTTTATGTCTGGCTGGGGGCCACTTTCCTGTGGGAGTTGTTTTGTGACTGTGCCCTGTAGGCTGGTGGGTCTGTGTGCCCTAGCAGTGTGGGTGGTGACTGGTGTTGGCATGATGCCCCTTAGGTTACAGAGAGAATGTTTCTTTCGGGAGGGTGTCTGTACCGTGCGTAAATTGGTCACAAGGTATGGTACTGTGAAAAGCTAGCATCAAGGGTGTGGTGACTAGATGGGAATAACGCTAACAAAATAGAAAAGTGCTAATAATTGAGCTTCTAAAAGGAATGCTGACCTTTTGGGGGAATTTTAACAAGAAATCAGCAGAAGCAGCAGCCAGGAGGAAATGGGATGTATTTGACAACCTCAGAATGTTTTGGGGAGGTGCTTGATGACCATTTTTTGAGGCTTTCTTTTCCTTTTCCCACTGGGCCAGTTCTTTCTGAAGGGTTCCCGCAGTGCCTACCTATGTTCTGAGAGTCAGCCGAGTGTTTTTAGTTTGCTTGGTTGCCGTCCCTGCTTATGAACCTGTGGACTCTGTGAGAACAGGGTTTTTGCAATATTCATCTCTGTCTCCTCAGTAGGTGCTGACTAGATGCTTGTTCAGTGAGTTTCTGCATATAATAATCAGAGTCTCTAGTCAGCCAACACTTACAATAATAACTCATCTAATTCTTTAACCACTTCTTTGAAATACGTTCTCTCAAGGCAAGGGGAGGGTAAGCACTTGCCCAGGTCTCATACCTGTTGGAAGGAGGATTCAGACCTGTACTGTCTGGCTCTAGAATTCAGCTACAGACATACTGTCACCACTATGGGGTAGTGGCCACTTCTGGCAGACCTTTCCTTCCACATCAAGGAGTTTTAACCTTTTTTGTACCTCCCTCATTCTGGCGATGCCTGTGAACTCTTTCCTGGAATAATACTTTTGAATGCAAAAAATAAAATAAAATGCATAAGATTACCAAGGAAACCAATTACAGTGAAATACAGCTATTGAAATACGAAAAATATCTTAATGTGTGAATTTGCGAGGTGAAAATACATGCCTTTGTTAATACTTAAACTAAAAAGAGCTAGCAGTGGGTCTCATAATGTTTGTAATGCCTATACAGTCATAAGTTATATTTGGAGAGATCAGAATATGAAATTTAGAGATATCTGCAACAATAATGAAGTGATATTGAAGAGATCTGAGATTTCTGTTGGAGACAAAGGTACTGCTTATACTAGTGTGGTTTGTTGTCTACATTTATAATAGAAGGGAATGATAAATTTCAGTTAGAAGTTAGTTAAAATAAAGATATATATTTTTTATCATCCAAGTTTACAGACACCCTGAATTTAGGAGTCCTGTGTAGACCGCAGGTCTAGAACCTGTGTTCTAGAAGTTTTAGATGTGAACCAGGAGGGATAGCATCACCCGGAAGCTGGAACACAAATCTTAATCCCTACCCCAGACCCATGTATTAAAATCTGCATTTCAATAAGATCTTTGGGTAATCTTTTTGCATGTAAAACTTTTAGAAGCAATGTAAAATAACGCTTGTTTAGGTCAGACTAGCAAAGAGCTGCATACTTGAACAGAATTGAAAAGATATGATTATAGATTTGTTTCCACGCTTCTCTCTACCTTTTATAATGTCCTACCAGGGTTGGGCCTAGTTAGTACTTGGATGGGAGACCACCTAGAAAGACCAGGTGCTGTAGGCATAAAAAATAAAAATAAGGGGTTTGTACGCTGACAAGGTTCTTGCAATCTGTGAGGTGAACCAAAGGTTGCCTCGCCTAAAAAAAATAAAAATAAAAATTAGAAAAATAAAAATACAACCTCCTTCGCAGAGTGGGAGATAATTTAACTCTTGGTGACATTGGAATAATGGCCACTTCTGGTGCATCTAGCTTTCCAGTGCTCCCTTGAGATCACCTACCCTCAGGGCAAAGGTGTTTTTAGTCCCTGAATTTGCCTCTTTCAGGTGATGGGTGGACTGACAGGCAGGTTCTGCTCCTTGGATAGGGGAAGGTGGAAGTTGTCCACAATTCTGCCTGTGGCTGGGGCAAGACAATATTTTGGATCTCAGACCCAAGTCCAGTTTTCTAGGCTAACTTTCTCAGCATAAGAACAGAAATAGCACTTTAATTTTATTTCTGGATCTATTTCTTAATTGTTGTGAACCTTCTGAGGAAGGATCTGATTAATTAGTCTCCTTGAATCCCAACAGTATTGGCTTCTAGGAAACTGAGAGCCAAGTGTATAAGCTGTAAGAATGTGTTTTTGTGATAACCTCATTCCTGAATCATTTCTTTGGCTATACTCTTTCTTTCCCTTTTTTTCCCTCATCCTTTGACTTTGTGCTCTCTGTTATTTTGTTCTATTTTCTCTATCCTTCCAAGCCTCCTTGAGTCATTTTCAGAATAAATAAAGATATAAATATAAAGACAGGTAAATACACAAGTCTTAGTAGACAGAAAGTGACCTTATGCATTACATAAGTGCAGGGGACACTATTCTTGTTTTTTATGTAAATAGTGCTCTTTGAGCACAACAACATACTGCAAGGTGAATGGTAGTTATGCGACTAGTGGCTGTGATCCAGGACTTTTGACAAATTTAATTTCTGTAGACTAGTTGGTAATATGTTACTGAAAAAGATAATGACGTTTGTAGTAACCAAGGGCATTTGGGGTAGGCTGTTCATTTGTAAAAATGTTCTTAGAAGACTGTAAATATGTTCTACACTGGAGATAGTCTCCCTCTTCACTTAGAGTATTAAATGATTTGAAAGCCAGGAATAACAGTGTTGTAGGGAGGTGGGATTAGGACATTCTTCTGCTAATTGCATCCAAATGCTTCCCACTTCACTTTGAGCTCCTAACTTGGGCTCTGCCCCATAAGAAACAGCTTCACCTTTTTTACCAGCCTCCCATGGCACCACTTTCTCCCCTGTTCACTAGACTCTGGCCACACAGAGCGTTCTGTGGTTCCTCCAACAGTCCAGACTCCTTTGAGCCTCAACGGTCTCTGCATATACTCTTCTCTCTGCCTGGAACACCCTTCCCTGTTGCCTTTATCAGACCAATGTCCATCATCATGCTTCAGGATTTAGCTTAAGTGTCAGGCTCTCTGAGAAGCATTTGCCTGCTCCTCACCTCATTAGATAAAGTCCCCTGTTATACCTTTCACAGTGCTTATCATGATGTTAATGAATAATTGTTCATGTCATCATTTCTTTAGTGTCATTTTTCCTACTGGACTATAAGCTCCAGAAAACATGAGCTGCACTTGTCTTGTTTACAACCACTTCATTGCCAGCTAGGCCAGCAGTGCCTGGTACATAGTTGGGGTTCACTGAATAATTTGCTGAATGAATGGATGGAAAATGGGAAGCATCCATAGACATAACTAAAGAGTTGGAAAATATATTAAATGAAGAAAAATATAAATGTGAAAGGAAGCATATTTTTAAAATAAGAGAGAATATGACGTCGACTTATTTCCTGAATATGCAGACAGGCTGTTGTGTGTGTGGTGAGCCAGTTGTAGGGTTCACTGTGAGAGGTGAGCAGCTCTCCTATCTCAGGAAATGCCAGAAAACAGAAAATGTGTTAAAATTGCAGAAGAATTTTTTGAATAATGAAATTTGGACAAGAAAGGCATGTATCCTAGTGGTGAGGAACCAGACCCTGGGTTCAAATTCTGGTTTTACTAATTACTAGCCCGTGAGTTTGGGCGAATTACTTAACTTCTCTCTGTGTCATTAAAAATAATAATAATGGTTCCCACCTCATAGTCAAGGCGAATATTCTTTATTTCCGGTACTTTTAAAAGTAAAAGAGGTGGGGGCAGGTGCTGATAATAACTTTGCTGGGATGACAGGAGTAAATTAAGACTATATCCAGCACATAAAGCGAGATGGTTACTGTACTCATAGAGTGTTAAAAGGATCAAAGAAATTAGTACATATAAGTCACTTAGAGGCATGAGTTAGTGCTCAGTAAAGGCCAGTATTACCAGTAAGAAGCTGTAGAATCTTCCTGGAGACTTTAGGAAAAGATGGACAGTTGAGATGGAGTTTATATCTCAGGGCGCATCAGGATTTAATTACTTGATTTAAAAAAATCCTTTTTTAATCTTTTTTTTTTTTTAAGTTGAATTATAACAGCCTTAGGGAAGTAAACATATCACAAGTCTGTAGCTTACTGAATGATCACAAAGTGAACATACCCTAAAACCACTCAGTAACCACCACCCAGAGCAAGAAATAGGATATTACAGCACTCCAGAAGCCCCTCTCTTGCCCTTTCTCAATCACGAGTCTGTTGCCTCTGCCCCAGGAGTAAGCACTTTCCTGACTACCAACTCCATAAATGAGTTTTGCCTGTTTTGAAGTATGTATAAATCGATGCATACTAGATGTGCTCCTTTGTGTCTGGCTTCCTTCGCTCAACACTTAGTTAATGTGGTTCATTCATGTTGCTGAATCAAGTAGGAATCCATTTAATTTCATTGCTATGTAATATGCCATTGTGTGAGTATGCCACAATTTATTTATCTGTTCTGCTGATGGATATTTGGGTAATTTCTAGATTCTGGCTATTATGAAAAATGCTGCTATGACAGTTCTTATCTTTTGAGATGCACAAGTATGTATTATATTGGGTATATATTAGACCTTGAACGAGAACTACTCAGTTATAGGGGGGTGCATATGTTCAGCTTTAAGTAGATTCTGCTGAACAGCTTTCCAGAGTTGTTGAACCAAATCACCCTTCCTCTAGGATTTATGAGAATTCTGGTTGATTCCCATTCTCACCATCCTTAGACATTACTGTTCTTTTCAATTTTAACTGTTTTGGTTTTTTTAAAATGTTTTTAATGCTTATGAATTCCATCTAATTATAACAACAAACACCACCATTTCCCGAGTGCCTTCTAAGTGTCAGGCACTGAGCCAGGTGCTTCATAGATACTACTTCATTTAGTCCATTCATGAACCCTCTGGAAGAGGTGTTGTTGTCCTCATTTTATAGGTGAGGACCAGAAAAAGGAAATAACTGACTCCAAGCCACAGAGATCATAAGTGGCAAGGCTCTGGGCTTGTTTGATCCAGTTCAGTTTGGTTCTTAAACACAAGCACTGTTTTAACTATATTATGGTGTCAACACCTTAGGGGACAAGATGAAGGATAAAAAATAGTTGGGGGATATGATGCTCTTAGTCTCACTATGGAGCACTGTGTGTACTTCCTTCCCCAAGCCATTAGAGACATGTCCCTTGTTCCCAGGGGACAAGCACTTCAAGGGTGCTGAGCCAGAAAGCTGGAATGACACTCTGTCTTAGGTACAACTGAAGCATGGGTAGGTTGCTTTCTTCTTCTTCTTCTTCTTCTTCTTCTTCTTCTTCTTCTTCTTCCTCTTCCTCTTCCTCTTCCTCCTCCTCCTCCTCCTCCTCCTCTTCCTCCTCCTCTTCCTCCTCTTCCTCCTCTTCCTCTTCCTCCTCCTCCTCCTCCTCCTCCTCCTCCTCCTCCTTTTGTTTTGAAGAGGATCAGTCCTTTGTTTGAAGAGGTTCCCTTGAGTCACTTCACACTGAAGTGGGGGAGGACTCAGGTTCTTTCTTTGTCCAGAGTGATGTTGCTTTCATTACCTTGACCCTGAACAAGAGGCTCTGATATTATCACCCTAAGCTTCAGGAGGTTGTGATGCTGACTCCTGAATGGAAGTTGTGGAAATGAGGACCTCACTTTTCCTGGGGTCTTTCTGACGTTCCCCACTTGCCTCACTCCCTCTTCTGTCACAAGTCTGGATAGTCTCACAGCCACTTACTCCCTATCTGCAACAGTGACCTTGGGAATTTTCCCCAAGTACACACGTTCTTTTGTGTGCGCCTGAAGTATGGCTGAGCCACCTGAAGGCTTGCCTCTAACCTCCGCATTCCTACCCTCCATCCAGAGGCCTTGAGAAATGAGACTCATCTTTAATCCAGATATTGGTGACTTTTTATGTTATAAAGTAAACATAAATACCAAAACTACCCAAAGCAAAAAAGAACCTAATGAATTATTTATACAACAAACACCCCCATAACCACTGCTCAGGTCAAGAAAGAGAACATTATTGACCACCCCAAAGGCTGTCATGTGCCCTGACCCATCACTTCTCCTTATCCACCCCAGGGTTACCACTCTCTTGCTGTACAGTACTCTCGTCCTTGAGTGACTGTGTATAGTTTTATCACTGAAGTGTGCATCCCTAAAACACAATAACAGATTTTTCTTTCTGAGGTGCTGTAGGTATTGACCTAGGCCATCATACAGTAATATACCCTACAGTTCCTCTCTTATTCTTTCCCTCTCCTCAGTCTCTCCTACATGCTGCTTTCTCCTTCCTTTCTGCTTCTGCTCGCACACTGTACCGCTGCCCTTTGGGTTTCCCACCTCCCACAGCCATCTGGCTTATGTTTTCTGGTTTCCTTCCCATTTTGACTATGTTTTTTCTTTCTGGGGAGCAGCCCTTGAGAATCCTGGAGAGGACAGTTTTCTGTCTCATTCTTCATGTTTAGAATAACTTGTTTCCTCTTTGACTTCTGGAAAACTCTAATTCACCCTTCAAGACCTAGGTCAAATGCCACTTCTATGAACAGTTTTTTAACTCCCTCTGCAGACCCATCTTACTTTCTTCTGTGTCCTCAAACCATATCTTAGAAGACTTGATCGTGTTTTTTTTCTGACTGTATGGTAACACTTTGCTCAAATGTTGGCAGGGTCATGAGGTGCTAGCATATAGTAGGTGATAAATAGATGTCTCTTGAGTTAGCAAGGACTATAAAGACCTATGCAAATTCTTCACAATAAAGACACTGTATGGTTACAGCTTACAAAAATAATAAGTTGGCAGTTGACAGAAGCAAGCATATTTTTGGCTGTAATAGTCATGTAACAAACCAACAGGATATACCAAAAATGTAGTCAGAGAAAATGGGGTAAATGGACCCTGGGTATGCTCTGAAGAAGATAAAATAATGCTCTGATGGGAGCACCAATTTTGAGTGAGGAGAAGAATTTAGTTTTTTTCTTTTAATTAAATGACATTTTATAGTTCAGGAAAACCCTTAAAAAATGTCAACCACTTTAAGAAAATAATTACAGTAATATGTACATAATGGTTAACAAATATTCAAACAGTAAAAAGGGTATAAAATGAAAAGAAAAATGATTCCTTTTCCACTTCATGTGTCCAGTTTTCTAGAATCTCTTATTACTTACAGTCTAGAGGAGGTGGTTCACAGTGTGGACTTTGACATCAGGCAGATCTGGGTTCTGATCCAATACTTATTTCCTGTTTGACCTACCAGAGGCAAAAGCGCCTCTACAGTGTTGAGCTAAATAACTACTTTGGAATCTTAAGAATGGCAATAGTTCATCTTTTCTTCTTTATGCCCCTTTTTCTTGATATTGTTGTTTAATTTCTTGGATCATTGAATTGAAAGTCAGAAAACCTGGGTATTGTTCTATTTCAGTCATTAAATCTTTCCATGATCTTGGGTGGGACCCTCAATCCCTTCTCTGTGTGACCTTGGACACAGCCTCTAAGCTTTTTGGGTCTGAGCTTTTTCATCTGAAAATAAGTGGCTTCTACTCTATGGTTCTTTCCATCTCCTAATGTAATGGATTTTATCAATCCACTCTCAGTCCGTTTTTCTGCATGACTTAGTACACATATATTCCCCAAAACCCAAAATCCTTTTTAGAAACTAGGATAGCAAACTCTTCCTTACCTCAGGAGGCTATTGTGGAATTAATAAATTAATACAAGAACCTCTTTGAACTCTCTATTGTGGGAGAAGGGTGATATGAAGAGAAACCATTGCTTATTATTATTTTTAGAAATAGCCTAAAGGGAGATCAGACAGCACTGTCAGCAAAAGGCCTGTAGCAATCTACTTAAACTGGAGCTTTCTTCTCTCAGCCAGACTGCCTGTGGATGCAAAATCTTGGGAGCACACAGGGAAGAATGGTTCTGTGGCTCAGGGTAAGAAAATTAGCAAACGAGTGGTTCTTCCAGAATATTTATGGGTCACTTTATGTTCCCCTGAGCGTGCAGGGAGGCATGTTGCAAAAAGACACGTTTAAATCAATACTTGGGATATTTTTTTTTCAGGGCTCACAGTGATTTAGGTCTTTTAAATATATGTAATGCCATATTTCCAGCACACTGGGTGATAGAGAATCCACTTGGTTCTTTTATGCCAGGATGGTAAATCACAAACTGTAATAGAGATATGAAGTGGGCATTAAGCGAAAAACAAGGAGGCAGAGATGAACCCTTCTGAAGTGTCATAATCTGTTTCAGTTTTATAAATGAAATTGGGTTTTCCTGTTGAGCCTAAAATATAGTTTTCCATCTCTAGTTGATACAAGCTCTTTCCAGTGGGTAGGGAGGGAAATGTGTGTAAGGAGAGAGGCAGAGGGGAGGGGGAGGAATTGGGGGTGGGGAAGGACTGGAGAGAAGAAAAGTGGCTTTCAGTAAATCTTATGCAGTGTGAAGTTGGAAATGAAGTTGGTTTGTCATAAACTGCATCTAACTTGTTTCAAAGGACTTTCTGAGGCACTTCACACAAAAAAGTAACTCCAAATATCCAATAAGCTTATGAAAAGGTGCTTATTATTAGTCCACAGGGAAATGCAAATTTAAACCACAAAAAGATACCACTACATACCCATTAGAATGGCTACAGTTAGAAAGACTAACCATGTTAAATGTTGTTGAGGATACTGAACAATGGGGCCTCTCATGCATTGCTGGTAGGAGTGCATGTAGGTAATGTGACTCTGTACGAATATTCTTGAAATATTGCTTGAAGGTGTATTGAAGCTAAACATATGCCTATTCTATGGCCCAACAATTCCACTAAAAGTTATATATAAGACTGTTCATTATCTTGTTTATTATAATGGCCCCAAGTGGGAAACAAGTGTCCGTCAACAGTGTAATAGATGAGTAAATTGTGGTACATTAACATACTACACAGCAATGAGAAAGAACAAACTACTGCTATGCACAACAACACAGATGACTCTCACAAATATAATATTGAGTAAATTAAGCCAGATTGAAAAGAGCATTTATTGTGTGATGCCATTCCATGAAGTTCAAGAATAAGCGAATTTAATCTGTAATGATAGAAATATCACAGTGGTTACTTTTGGGAATGGTGTTGATTGAGAGGGGCTATGAAGGAAGTTCTAGAGTGCTGGAAATGATCTATATCTCAGTTTAAGAGTTTAAGTGATGGTTACACATGTATAAACATTTGTAAAAGTTTATCAAGCTTTACACTTTACATTTGTGCTTATCACTATGTCAATCAAATATGTCAGTCAAAAAGGAAAAAGTCAAACTCTTTTTGGCTCTAAATTACTGCAAATTAGACTCTACTGGCCTGTGTCTTCCCATTATACTGTGAGCTCTTGAGGGTGGGGGTTATTTAACTTCATTGCCAAATCTATGACATGACATATCCATTGAATAACTTTACTAACTACTTAGGCCCTGGATTGTGCTTTCACTGGGCACCCAGTCTGAGGTGAATTAATGACTTTTGAAAATGAGTAGTTATGTTTCTCAGGTTGTCTCTTCTTATGGCCTCCAGAAAAGGGTGGAGCTGCTCAGTTAACTCTTTCTTTTATCATAAGTGGAACTTAGTTAAAATCACCCTTCCACTGAAGGCAGTGTTTTACATTAGAAGGGCATGGGCTTTTGAATCAAACATATTAGGGACAGACTCCTGGCTCTGCCACTCTCAGGTTTGTAACTTTGCCTTTGTGGGTCTAAAATGAGGTCAGTGATATTTACATTTTAGAAAGGCATTTGGCATAGTATGCCTAGTACATAGTAGGTGCTCAATCAATGTTAATTCTTTCATCTGTTATCTTCTTTTCCATAATCAGAACCAAGATATTAGAAGACCTGGCAAGATTTTTACGAAGTGGCATTTCTCTGCTGCTCCATAGCCTGCCTCCCAATTGTATGGATGCTTCTACTTTGAAATTCAGTTCATTATCTTGCTCTTGTAATGCAGAAAACAATTCCCAACTACCCTCTGAGAATTATCAAAACTTAATGGAGGACAAAGATTTCTTCAAGATTATGATGAGGGTAAGGAAATCAGAAGTTAAAATACGACCTTTCCATATCTCTTCATGTACTTCTTTAGAACATGTATATCTGTCCACTTTAAAAGTTACCCCAAATCATATTTGGACACTTTGGGGGCAGTCTGTGAAGTAAAATCAAGTGCACAGAACATGTCCCAAATTCATCAGCATGAAAAGATGTAAATCTACACTTGTGCTAACTGAGCTTCAGAATTCTTTCCCCATGATTTCCTTATATTTCCCTAAAGATCAATCTTAAGTTATTAAAATGAAATCAGGTAGAAGGAATGGGCTTCCAGTTTTAATTTGAGGGGAAAAGGAAACATTAAACCAGATGTAATTATGAGGTCAATTGTCCTGAGTTTGGATGCTTTCATTCTAATGAAGTTTAAAGTAGTTGAGTAAGGAGAGTGAAGAAAATGAGAATCTCATGTTAATGCCTCTTGAGGACTATCCAGTTTTGCTCAGTCCAGAGGTGAAGGAACAAGGTAAGACATGACAACTTGTGAAGGTTGTTGAGCAATGCAATGTTCTTGACTTGTATATTTTTAACTCATGGCAAACTTTTTTCTTAGACAACAACTGCATAACAAGCATTTCCCAAATTCTTCATACGAAACATGTCCTGCTGCATCCTCTATGAAGCCAGCATCCCATGGACAGGGAAGTTTGGGCATCCCAGCATACTTTGTCTCCTTCCTGGAGATGTATGTTTGCAGTCATGCAGTAAAAAAATTCCTTGTGTTGTTAAATCACTGTTTCTCCAAATGATTTGAATTTTTGAGTCCTGTTTTGTTTTAAGAGTAATAGTTAGTAGGGGCCCAGCCGTTCTGGGCAGAGGCCAATCTCTGGACTCTGGAAAGGTGCGTATGTGACATGCGTGTTGGTTAGAGAGCCAGGCTCTGTCTTAGGAGTAGGAGGACAGTCATTGATGTGTCTGCTGTGTCCCAGGAGTGTGGATCTGACTCAGACTAGAAAGGGTGCAAGAGTGAGAGCTGGTGCCAACTCCCCATCCCTACCTCAGCCTACCCTGCCCTGAGTGGAAGCAGCCCCCAGGGCTGTCAGAGAAGTCTCCCTATCTTGAATGTGGAGACCTGGGAGCCCCAAGCCCGTGTTTGTGTGCCACTCCCAATGCTGGAGCCTGCGGCCTGCTGGAGGCTGCCACGTCCTCTGATTCCTGTGTGCAGATGCTGCCAGGTCAGGGTCCGCTGATGTATTAGGCAGTGCTTGGGAGGGTCTGCACTACTCATGTGTTTGTCTGTCCTCAGTCTCTGTGTCCAACTGTGTGTGTGTCTGGGCGGGGTCTATCTTTGTGGATCTGTCTGTGTGTGTTGGTGCATGAGGATCTGGGGCGGGGAAGGAAGCAGTGTCTGCCTCTGCCTGCATATCTCTAAGCATCCCCAGGTCTGTATCCTCTCCCTGCCATAGTAGTGCCAGCAAGGATGGGGTAGGAATAGAAAAGGAGCCAAGATCTGCAGTGATCAACAAACAAGATTATTTATATTATTATTATTAATTTTAAAAGGAGTTGTAGTGAAGTTTGAGCCTGGCCTAGATGGTAGGGAGGGCACAGATTTCCACACACCCAGCCCTCCCCAGGGTTCTGCCATCACAGCTGTGGCTAGGAGGCAGTGAGCATCAGGGGGTAGGAGTAGGGAGGCAATATAAAAAAACAAGAATAATGGTCCATGGAGTTTAATGTGGATAAACTAAAAGTGTCTTTTCTCATAAATGTCACCATTGCAACTTATATCCAATTATATTATCTTTACAAGTTAAAGTCTATCATCAATTTCATATGAAACTTATATTTTGCTCTCTGTTCATTTTGATTAACATTAATATCCAAAATTCAATTGTGTAAATAAAGTAAGGTGGTGTTGGCAAACCTTGTTCTCATTTAGAAGCATTCTCTTGTTAGCACAGGCCCCTGTGCCTATGTCACATGTTTAAATCTATTTCAGTGTACACACATCATTTTCAGGACATATTCTTCTCATTCTGATTTCCCATACTGAGCATTCTACTCTAAACTCCCTGACATTGTAAGAGGATCATGGCTTTAGAGTCAGGCTGATGTCGGCTTGAATTCAAGCTCTGAACCAAGTCATTCTAAATCTCTTACTCTCAATTTTGCCATCTTTAAAGTCTAGATACTAAAACTACCTTACATAGATGTTGTAAGAATTCAATGATCCTTCCTTCCCTTCCTTCCTATCTATCAATCATCCGTCTGTCTGTCTCTATCTATCTATCTATCTATCTATCTATCTATCTATCTATCTGTCATCTATCAATTATTTATCTACCTATCAACAGTTTGACATCATCCTCATGGCACACAATTTCTTTATAAATGGTTTCACTCTACTTTCTAGTTGGAGGTGATGACCTAAAATGTGTCTGTTCCTTTCATCCTAATTATCTAAGATCTGAAACACACATTGAATTGAGGTTTGTTTTCTGTATAAACAGCCATTACTGAGTACATACTGGCATGGTATATAACTAAGAGTAGCTTAGATTTGTCTCCTACCCTTAATAGTTTTTACAATTATGTGGCTATAATTTTTAAAAGTCATCTTGGTCCTGAAGGAGAATAGTGATGTCATGTTTGTCTACTGCAGGTTGCCTGATAGTTTTCATTAGTAGCTATTGTTTTCTTTATCTCACATGCTAGAGATGTTGCTGATAAAGATTTTCAGTTTTTCAATGAAACAAAATCTGAGGGAAGTAAAGGAATGCAGACTTTACACTTCACTTTGCAGACTACTACCCAAAGGAACAATACTGATGCCCAGCAGCGGCTTATTCTGTCCCACTCATTTTTTTCAGGAGAGAGCTCCAGACCTTAACAGTGTCTTGGTTACCAAGCAAATTGGCTTGAAATAGGTTTTCAATAGTGACTTAGAATACGACTGGGTTCTTTGACTTCCCTTTAAGTTGGGAAAGACTAAAATATGTGCATGTTCTATAGAATGTTTGATAAAAACTTTAAAGACCAGGAAAGTGAGTAGAGTGTGTGTGTGTGTGTGTGCGTGCGCGCGCGCGTGTGTTTTAGATGTGGGGAAGAACGTGTGGCCATGTGAATGTGTGTGTTTTTGTACATTGAAAAAGATAGGCAAACTTATTATGGATAGAAATTGAGTTTACTGGTTTAGTTTAAAAGATTACTGAACCACAAATTAAGGCTTCAAGCTTCACTTATTCTCTAGTTAAGAGGTGGAAAAATGCCATACTTCTTTTATCAGAATCTGTATGGTAGGAATTTCTTAATACGTGACATTTTCATGAAGAAGTATCCAAAGTTGACTTTACAAATCTAGTCTGGGAGGATTTTGTTATTGTTGTTGTTGTTGTTGTTGTTGTTGTTTTGTTTTTTATTCTTTTAGTTTAGTACCTAATGTTCCATTATTTACTCTAAAGGTCAAAGCTACAATTACATTTTTAACTGGCTATTTTTATAACCACGAACCTGTCTGCCAACCAAAAAGATCTGGATACTGGTAATATTTTTCTGTAAAAAGATTATCAATAGAAGAGTTTTCTGAAAGTTCTTAAAAGTTCTCATTATAATTATTTTTCTTTGAAGGATGAGGACAGGAGAGCAAGTATTGTCATTGTGTGAATGATAACAATGCTATGTGAAAGCTGCTTTGAATGAGTCACTCTTGACTTTATCACAAAAATGTTTTTTTGCTGATGTAGGAGAGTCTTAGTATTTGGGAAAACTGCATAATATAAGAAAGGGGGTTTATATACAACAATATGAGGAGATAATTTATAAATTATTAATTTGATTCTACCTTTAAAAAATATTTATCAGCCCAGTAACAGTGGCAGTAGTATGTTTGTTTATGGACAGCTCTGTTGCGTAGCCTCAGCACTCAGATTTTGATCTCTAAAACTCTTGTGCCTTAAAAAAGAACAAGAATTGTTTGGAGGTTTTTGATTTCATGTCTTAGATCAAGGTTTTTCTGCACTATTGATATTCAAGGCCAAATGTCAATTTGAGGGGGGCTGTCATGTGCATTGTAGGATGTTTAGCAGTATCCCTAAACTCTACCCTCTAGATACCAGTAGCAACTGCCACTCTGCCTCCTGCCACCCCCACCCCATGTGCTTCTGCTCAGTCATGACAACTAAACATGCCAAATGTCCCTTGGGAGGGAAACTCACCCCAGATTGAAAACCAGTGTCTTAGAATAATAGAAAATCAGTGTAACTCTGGAACATACTGTAATTACCGAGAAACGAGAATGTTTCTATGAACATTAGAAAAATTAACAAAAAGTGGTAATTTAAGGAGGCATAACATTATTATTATCAGTGGTACTGATAGTAATAATATTAGCCAGTTGAATTAGTTGTATTTATAGAAAGCCGTGACTTATGGTAATGGTTAAAAGAGAAAGTTTATCCTAAAGTACACAAGAAGAAAAGTATAATACAAAAGAAGGATGAATATACATTTATATTTAGTTTTTATTGATTTTAATAAGTAGGAGAGCATGAATATATAGATGTTTTCTATATGCAATTAAACAAGATTATCTTGAGAATATAGATCCTATTGTTTTTATTTGTATAAACAAGAAGAAATAAAATTTGTCACGAGGTCAATAAGGAATGGAGAAAGTAATGTTGGTACCCAAACAGGAAAGATTGATTGGTATTAGTAGTTTCATATGCTAACAAAGTAGAAGAAGAGCCCAGTAGTTGGTTAAAACAGTAGTCTTTAACTATTTAAAAAGAGGGCCCAAGAATGTATCACAAAATTATAAATTGGCCAACAGCTTGAAAAGAAGATATTACTAGCTATGTACTCATTTTTCAGATAAGGAAACTTCTGACCTTAAAAATGTCAATACTTCTAAATTTAAAAAAAATACTAATAACACCAGTGGTGTAAATTCATCTATTGAGCTCTTAATTTGCTATTGAGTGTATCAGTCCTTTTCTATTTGGTTTGTTTATAGTTTCCAGTTTTCTATGAGATTTTCATCATATTTGATTTTTTGCACACATTAATCATAATTATTTTAAAATCATGTCTTATGACTTCAGCACCTGGATCTCTCGTAGTCTGTCATTATTGTGTTTTGTATTTATTTTCTTTTGACCATTGGTTAGTTTTCATTTTTTAGTATGTCTGGTTATTTTATATTGAAAGCCAGGTATTATTTATGAAGAATAATAGCAATAGTTTAAAGATATGGACTACATTATTTTCAACTAGACTGGATTTGCATCTGCTTCTTTCAGCAGTTGCAATAGGGAAAGATCACTTTAATTGAAGATTGAGTTAATTTGAACTTTGGTGGACTGATCTGTTTTGTGTTTACCTTACTTTTAGGGTGTATCTTTTCAAGGATCCCAGCTGTAACTTATACCTGTTTATCCAGGTCTCTCTCTAATGCTGGGTCTGAGTTCAAAATTTCTCTCCCATCTTAGGCTGTGCCCCATCTGCACCCTACTTAAACTGCCCATATTCTGCTTCTCAGGTTTTTGCCACTCTTAAACAAGCAAATGTCTCAAAAGGACATGTGAATCCAAATGTGGGACTTAACTCTGAGTTTCCCTTCTAATGGGATTTTTGTCCCCTCAAGTCCTTAGTGCTTTAGCAGTTCTCCAGTGACTCCAGACAGATTTGTTTTCTTGTTTGAGTATCAACATTACTTTTTGCATTCCTTTTTGACCTACTGACAAATTTTGTTCATTTCTTCTTGTTCATGCAAATAAAAAAAATAGGATCTATATTCTTAGTTAATCTTGTTTAACACATGAAACCAACATACCAATCAGGATATGGAACATTTCCATCAACCTGGAAGTTTCCCCCTTGACTCTTTCCAATCTATTTCTGCTCCACACAGGAAACCACTGTTCTGACTTATATCACCATAGATTAGTTTTACCTCTTCTTGAATTTAATGTAAATGGAACCATGCAGTATGTGATCTTGTATTTGGCTTCTTTCATTCCACATGATATATTGGGGATTGATCCTTATTGGTACATACAGTAGTTTATTCTTTCTCATTGCTGAGTTGTATTTCATTATATGAATATACCAGAATTTGTTTTTCCATTCTTTTATTGAATGGAGCTGGACACTGTTTCCAGTTTTGGGCTATTATAAATAAAACTGCTATGGACATTATTGTACAAGTCTTTTTGTGATTGTATTTTTATTTACCTTGGGTAAATACCTAGAAGTAAAATTTCTGAGTAGCAGTATAGGTGGGATTAACTGTATAAGACACCCCACATAGTTTTCCAAAGGAGTTGTGAGATTACATATAGAAATATATTTAATATTGCCAGCAAAACTGGTTTGTATTTCTTAGAGACAGGACAGTAGGAATAAAGCAACTCTTATTTTGAGAAAGAACACCTAATGTCAATAATGAAGGACATGGATGTAAGTTTTCCATAATTTCATAAGCAAAACCTAGTAATTAAAGGACTGCCAGACAAAATCCTATGTTCTGACCAAAAGTCAACAGGTCATTAATCTTGCACCTGTCTTTTAAGCTTTTTTCGAGGTGGCATGCATTTATTTCTGGGTCTAGTAAAATTACTAACACTAGAAAATTTTAAAAATGATGTATGATAGGACTACTGAAACCCTAGGGAGCCGTGGAACTTGAAACTCCTAAAAAGCATAAGCACTTAGAAGAAAAAAAGGTGAAATCCATGATTTCAGCGTATTTAGAGCCATTTTTTTTTATTAGTTTCAAGTATGTAGTACATTGGTTAGACATTTATATGGTTTATAAAACGATTCCTCTAATTGCTCCTTCTCTCCTCTGGTTTTCCACCGAGCCAATATAATAATGCTAACTGCGTTCCCTATGCCATGCTCCCCATCCCTGTGACCATCTATCAACTACTAATTTGTACTTCTTCAACTCTTCACCCCATTTTCTCAGCTCCCCAACGTCCCCCCACCCTGGTCTGTCACCAAATCATCCTCTATATTTGTGAGTCTGTTTTTGATTAGTTTGTTATTTTTGTTCCATAGATTCTGCATATAAGTGAAATCATATGGTATTTAACTTTCTCTGTCTGACTATTTTGCTCAGCAAAATAACCTCTAGGTCCATCCATGTCATTGTAAATGGTAGGATTTCGTTCTTTTGATGCCTGAGTAATATTCCATTGTATATATTATGAACCATAACTTCATTATCCAGTTGTCTGTTGATGGGCATTTAAGTGGCTTCCGTATCTTGGCTATTGTAAATTGTGCTGCCATGAATATTGGCGTGCATAGATCTTTATGAAGTATTGTCTTGGTTTTCTTTGGATAAATACTCAGAAGTGCAATTGCTGGGTCAAAAGGTATATCCATTTTTAATTTTTTGAGAAACCTTTATACTTGTTTTCCATAGGGGCTGCACCAATTTGCAATCCCACCAACAATGTTTGAGGGTTCCCGTTTCTCTGTATCCTTGCCAACATTTGTTCATTGATTTATTGATGATAGCCATTCATTCTGACAGGTGTCAGGTGATATCTCATTGTGGTTTTATTTTGCATTTCTCTAATGATTAGTGACCTTGAGCATCTTTTCATATGTCTATTGGCCATCTGTATTTCCTCTTTGGAGAAGCATCTGTTCAGGTCTTTTGCCCATTTTTTAATTGGATTTGTTGTTGTTGAGTTGTATGAGTTCTTTATATATTTTGGATATTAACCTCTTATCAGATGTATCATTTATGAATATCTCCTCCCAATCAGTCAGTTGTCTTTTTTGTTTTGTTGATGGTTTCCTTTGCCGTATAAAAACTTTTTAGTTTGATGTAGAGCCATTTTTTATGTGTGAAAGTTTAGTTTTGAAAGCATACTTTTGTTTGTTTTGTTTGTTTTTTGAGGCATTGAAAGCTTTTAGAGAAAGCAGTCATACTAAATTTGTAATTGCAATTTAAATTGTATAAGGAGATTGAATTAATCAAACTTGTAATCAATGACTAATGCTTAAAAAAAAGGCTTTCAAAGTGTCCTTTATTAGATATGTGAGTCTAATGAATTGCACATTAAACATAATACAAATACTAGTGCATGTTCTTTTCGACACACAGAAGCCCTGCAGACTTTAAAGGGCTTGCCTAATATGGTTTTAATTTCTGGAATTATTAAACTTTGTCTCACTGAGTACGATTAAGCAGTTGAGCCAATAATAATTAAGTATTTACTTCTAAGGAGTGGGTCTTTAGAGCTATTTAGTCAGTGAGAAACAAGTCTCTAATTTTGATATAACAGCCTTGGGGAAGACAAGGATGGACTTTTGTGAACTATGAATTGCTGGGGTAACTTCAGTGGGCTAAGACCCTGGCCCTTTAAGACCATGGCCCAAGGAACTTCACTAAATTTGTCTCCAATTCAAACCGTGAGACTCTTTTCCCCCTGGTCATGTGTAGAAATTACATATGGATAGGGAGGAGTGATTTCAGTTCTTTCTTTCTTGTTCCCTAGATCCAGTGAATTGGACTCATTTCCTTTCATAAAAGACTGAAATCCAGACTGTCTCTATTTCGTCTCATGCAGGAGGGTTACTCAGGTAAGTTCTTTCTCTTGTCCTCAATTTCTCTGACTAACTTTGAGACCATCTGCATCACACACTCCTAGCATACCAGGAAAAAGTCACTACCCATGAAAAAAATAAGTAAAATCTAAACATCCTGGAGTAGTCAGCCAAACTCTAAAAGTAATTCAAGAGAGTACTTGTAAAACATTTTGCTGAGAAGTTCCAAGAACATTCTAATTCAGCCAAGATGATAGTTGACCACTCCTCTTTAGGAAGCATGAGTGGAGTGGGAACTGCAACTAAGAAAGCTTCAATCTAATCATTTGTATCTTACTTCTTAATGGAAGATGGATAGGTGAGATGGTATGCATTGTGCTCACCAGAAAGGGAGGTCAGTGTGGAGTTAGGGAGGTCCTCATGCTTCCCAATCGAGCAGTACCTTTCAGGCTTACTAATAGAGCAGAATGGTATTTTTTAAATGGATGTATTTCACTTTTAAGGGTCCCCAGATGTTTCCAGTTATCCTTCCTCTCTCTCTTCTCATCCAAATCCATAGCGTTCTTTGCTTTCTGAGGAGGGCGGATAACAGCACAGAACAAAGACATCATTGTTATCTTTGACTTTTAAGGGTTTTGAGAGCCCATGGCTATAATAATAGTCTGAAAGCGAAGTTGGTATTATTTGTGAGAACTAGGCACTTGAGATAAAAGGGACTTTTATTCTGAGTCTCCAAGAAGGCACAGCTTGAAATAAGTTTAGTTTGAGCTTAGAGGACTCAGATTTGAGAATTAACACTGGAGTATGAAAGGATATAGGACAGGACATCAGAGAATCTTTTCCTCATGAAAAGAGATCCAGATGCTAGCACTTGACAGGGAGAATTGAGGAGGAGAACAGGGAGGTTAGGTTGAAGTCAGTGTTTCTCATAGGGTATAGAGACCCTGAGAGTGAGGTGAGTGTAAAGTCCTCCCACTATTGCTGATCTCTGGGTGCCACAACACTACTCCTGAAGCTTGCCTATACCTCAGTAAGTAGCCCTTTCATTAAAAGTTCTTAAACCATGTGTTGAGGAGTGTTTCCTACCAGGGCCCTGATGGCTACAAGATCTAATGGGATCTGGACTTGACTAGAGTTATTCACAGCTTCTCCAAAGGGAGAAGTTGCTCTCTATGGGAGTTTATTGAATCATTTATTTAGTTATTCTGAAGATATGTTTAATTGACCAGTGCTCATTAAGTGGGCCTGTCATTATGCTAGGCAAAATTATAGCTTTCCAAAATCTTATCAGCTAGGACTGCAGATGACTGCCATGTATACAAAAAACTACAGCATATTCTATATGTGTCTTTGGTAGGGACAAAGACAAAAATGTCTGCAGTGTAGGCCATATGAGTCCTCAAAAGCAGAGTTTTAGGAATTAGGGTATTACCACCTCGAGCTCTTGGGAGAAGTTCAATCCAAGGGAACAAACGGAATGCCACTGCCTGTGGATGTGCACAGTGGACATTACATAATTCTAGGTCTATGTGAGTGGTGTCTCCCTCCTGTCTCCAAAATTGTGCAGTGCCCGACCTGCACAGCTGTATGTAATGGCTTTGGGCAAATAGAAGTATTAGCTGAGGAGGGCTTCTAAGATCAATACTGAAAAGATTAGGAATGAACAGCATTTGTTTTTTTCTTAATATATGACTTTTTTTTTTGAAGAAATATCTGAAGTTGAATTCACAAACCTAGTCTTAGAAGATTTTGTTTTTGTTTCTTTATTCTTTTAGGTTAGTACCTAATGTTCCATTATTTACTTTAAAGATCAAAACTACTATGATATTATCTGTTTTTTTTCCTCCACAATGCAGATCTGATCATATCACCTCTGCCCCCTAATCTTGCATTGCTTCTTAGTATTACTGTAATTAAGAAAACTTCTTAAAATGTTCCAAAAGAATCTGCCTGCTTTGACCCTGCCTGACTGACTAGTCTCAATTTGCATCTGTAGTAGCCCAGAGTGCCTTCTTGGAGTCCTTTGATCTCATCATATACTTTCCTACCTTAAGACTTTTACATAATCTCTTTCTCTGTCTAAAAGCCTTTTCTCTCCCTTCTGTGCTTACTACTTTTTACTCCTCCTTCAGATCTTAGCTCAAGAATCACTTCCTCAAGAGAGCCTTCTTTGAGCTGCCCGACTAAGTTACATCCCCCATCAGACACCCTCCTAGCACAGTGTATCTCTCCTTCATAGATCTGCTTGGAATTTTACTTTGGCTTTTGCAATCATTTGATAAATGTCTTTTGTTCTAGATAATAATCAACAATCACAGCTAACATGTATTGGATGCTTTCCCTGTGCTGGTTACTCTCAGAAGGGCCTCTTTTAAAATCAAGTTAACTTATTTGATCTCCACAATGAATGGGTGAGGTTTGTACTACTGTTACCTATGCCTATTTTATAGATGAGGAAACCAAGGCACAGACAGGTTAACTCCCTTGACTAAAGTTAAGTAGCCCAGAAGGATAGGGACCACATCTATTTTGCTTGCCCTTGAGTATCTGCTAGCCCAGTGCCCAACATAGAAAACAATCACTTTTTCTTGGCTACTTTAATAAAAGATATTTGAGGTGAATCTCAGAGAGCCAGTGCTGGGCATTAGGTTACAGTAGTCTAGTGGCTAGGGAGGAGGTATGGAAGCAGGGATAGGCTGAGAGACAGATTGTGAAGGACAAAAGAACCAGAAGAGAGGCCCAACTAAGTGCATGACAGATGTTGAAAAGATGGGTCACTGGAAGTGGAGCCCACATAGTTGTGAAAACCCCCACTCTCATGAAAGAGGGCATCTGGGAAAAAGAAAATTTGAGGTCACAGTGGTCCTCATTTTTTCCAGTTCATTTTAATCGTTCTCCAATGGATAACACTTCATCAAAGGATATAATTGGAATCTTCCAGCTCAAGGGTATATTTCATGAGAAAAGAGCTATAGAAGGTCCGTACATTCACCTTGATTCAAGGGAAAGGGGGAGGGTGAAGAGAATGCCATTATGATGGATATTTCTGGGTAACAGGAAGCTGTAACAAAATAATAAATCACTGAAATTCAGCCACCTTTCTCTGGGATCACCCAGATGCATTTTGAAGACTTGTTCTTTAGTTAAACTCTGAGTTTTTCAAATTGACTCATATTGTCAGCATAAAGGGAGTGGGGATGAGAGGTAGAGCTCAGTAATAGGTGCCATTTGCTGTTGGTGTTAGATGAGGAATCCTAGGACTGACTGTTGTCCTTTAATCTACCCATGACCTTGATTGAGGTTTTCATGTCTCTGGACCCAGTGTCCACTTTTGAAAAAGTAAGGGATTAGAATGACTGCTTCACTGTTAAGTTTCCATGACTCTTGATGTGACAGGACATGTCTGTGGTTCTTGCTGTTTGGTGGTAGGAGAAGGAAGGAGAGAGGAAGGGCTATTAAGGATCCACAGCCTGAAGGAAATTGGAGAAGCTCTTAACATTCAGCTGCTCCGTGGGTCTGTAAATGCATATGGTGACAGTAGTCAGCATAATGGTCTGATTCATAAACTACAAGGTGCATTTTACTCCTTAGCAAATTCAGCAATTCTCCTGAGAGGCTTTGCTGTCATTTCTGGCTGCTGTTCCTGCATGGGAAATTATGAATAGTAGCCAGCAAACAGTCCCTCTTCATAAACTTATTTGCTAATCAGTGCCTGATACCAGGAGGAAGAAATGACCTTAAAACCCCAGCTCTGTGATAATCTGCACCTGGCAGCACTTTAAAAGGGGCATTTCTCATTGTGAAGATGAAGTGCCATTATAAAGGTGAAGATTGCCTACGGTTGTGAGAATGGTTTTCTCTCAAAGAGCTCTCATGTCCTACAAAGTCCTGTCTTGGATCTGTTCCCATCCCTCTCAGGAGAGAGGGAGGGACAGGATCTATTTCCCCCCTTTCATGGATAGGAGAACTAAAACAACAGGGCTACAACTTTGTCCAAGGTCATATAACTAGCAGGTAGCAAGAGTGGGCCTCACAACCTAGTCCTTTTTGTTGTCACTTCCAAAATGCTACCTTCAAGATAAGCTTGATTTTGGTCTCCATTTCCCCCTTTAATAACTCTGCCTGTGGAGGATGCTCCTTATTGAGTTGTGCTAGAGTTTCTTTATTGAAGTCAAGATCAGCTCATGAAACTCTGCATGGTGAACACATTGGAAGAATACCACCTTCAGAGTAGATCTTTATTCAACAGCAGCAATGATACTGAGGATTGTCCAGCACTTACTTTGTGTCAGGGATTGTTCTCCTTACCTGTAACCTCTCCATTAATTCTCCCAACTACCACATGAGGCTGGTACTAATATTATCACCATTGTACGGGTGAGGACACTGAGACTCAGTGAGGTTAAGTAACTTGCCCAAGATCATATCTATAATGGTTTTGTACGGTGTCTACTTGGTAACACTAGAATCATGTTTTTGAAACCCCCTTCTTTTTGTGGTCCTGGACTAGAATTTACCAAAAGAGAAATATGCTTGGGATTTGGAAGGGAAACAGCAGCTTTTGTTCTCTGAAAATTGTTGTGGTGAGAAGTAGTGAGAGATGGATGTGGAGATCCTGTCAGCGTATTTCAATCTTTTCCTCACAGCTCCTTCTTCCATGATCACTTTTTCCTTCCAACTGCCAGCCTGGCTGACCAGCAGCAGTCCCAGGCCCATGACCAGATACAAGACAACAGCCATCGCTGACATTGCCACCAGCACTCCTTTGTGGCCCCACGCCAGCAGCTGGAACTGCCAGGCTTCCCGATTCGCCCACAGGCTCTGACTGGTCCCGCAGAGGGCTGGTTAATGACTTTTCTCTGAGCCTCTAACTCTCCCTCTCAGACCCTTCTCCAGCTCTTCCCATAATTGTTTAAGATCTTAGTCCTATCTCAAGCCGTTCTCCCATAATACCCACAGTGATTCTGTTTCCTTGACTGAACCCTGGCTGATACACATGACTGATAAAAGACTTGGTGGGACTTGAACTCAGATTAGGCTAATTCGAAAGCCCATATTAGTAACTCCTTGCCTTTAGTTCTTTCATACTTGATTTATAAGGAAGAATGAGAGTATTGGAGAGGCTATGCACTTCTGGAAACCAAAACAGTCAGATCGCATTATGCTGTTTTGATTCCTTCAGCAGTAGCCATCTGTCAGTAAATAAAAGTCTAGATGCTTTACAGAACTAATGTGTCTTTCAAAGTACTCACACTCTTGGAGAGAAACTTGAGAAATGGGAAAATCAGACTCAATATGTGTGAAAGAACTGAGTCTTCTTCAGGGGAAAGCCAATGTACACATTTCAGAGAGTATTATTATTACATGGAGACAAGAACACACAGCAACTAAGTGAAAAATCGTTGCTGCTAATATGCCCAACCCGGGGACTTGCTCTTTTCCAGACAGTTCCATGAAAAACTCTCTGAATTGCCTGAAAAGAATCAATACCAACTGGTTAAATCATCACAGGCTACACCTACACTGATGGAGCTAGGGAGGACTGCTCAGCAGAGTGTCAATCAAGCCTAATGAACGCTTCAAGCTGGGTGTGTTCACTTTTCCCTTGACCAAGTTCAACTCACACTTCAGACAGGTGAGTCCTGAAGTCTGCATGGGCCCAGCCACACCTTGGTCTTTATGGTTAATTTAGTTCTTGGTTTCTCACAAAATAGCAAAGATGCCTGTTTGTTCAGTGTTTGTGTTTTGGCAATTTAACACGTTTCATCCAAATCTGCAAACATGTCTTCACTGACTGCTCAGTGTAGTGTGTTGTGTTTGCACCAAGCAGAGGGTGGTCCTGCCCCTGGGACCATGATCCAGTGGGAACCAGACAATTAAACAATCAAGGTAAGTGGGAAATGCTCTCATAGAAGGCTGTGCAGAGCTCCATGGCAACACACCTGGGCAATAATTAATTCTTTTTTTTTAACATGTTCTTATTGAAAAAAACATTTCTGATAAAATATATAGCTAGGAAAAAAGATAAAAATGGCCTATAAACTCATGGCACAGAAATAACAATTCTTTACATTTGGTCTATATCTATATCTGCCTGTGCCTCTGCCTATGTCTACCTTTATCTATACCTGGATGCATATTATACTTGTATTTATCACTAAATTTAAATAATAAGATCATCCCCTATATGTGCACATATATTTTATAATCACTTGTTTACTTAGCAGTGTATTGTAAACATGTTTCCATGTTGTTTAGTATTCATTATTTTTAGTAGCTATTATTATGGTATGGATAGAACTTTTTCAATTAATCTTATATTACTCACAATGTAATAATTTTATAGGTAAATCTGTACATGAATCCATAATTTTGTTCTTAGAAAAAAACCCTAATATTGAAGTCTCAGGATCGAAGTTGGAATTTTTGTCTCAAAGGAGCCTCAGGGAGAATGGAGGGAACAAGGAAGGTGTAACATTAGAGTTGGGGCTTCACAGAGTAGCAGGCTAGGGTAGTCCGGTGGGTGGAGGGGAGAGGTAGGGCAGTCTATGAAGAGGGAGTAGAGGTGCAAGCGAGTAGGTGGAGGGTGCAGGGAGCAGGCTCTGAGTGCCTGGAGTTCAGAGTGCTGTGGGCTGGGGCCTGATAGGGAGGCCAGGAGTAGTGGGGGCAGAAGGCAAAGTGCACTGCAGGCAGAGCTAAGGTCATCCTTGTAATCAGGGAACTTCAAAGGAGTGGGGGAAGAGACACACTACTCAGGGTGTGTGTATCTGAGTCTTCAAGGCCTTTGTTTTCAAGTGCACATGCCCTGCCCTTCCCTCCCAGGTCTGAGATTTCTATCCTTCCTTCCTTCTTTTGGTAGATATGACCCCTTCCCCAACTCCTTTGAGAATCCTGGCATAATAAGAGGTATGACTGGTAGGCAGTGCTGCCCCTAGGAATGGTGTGGAGGCAGGAAAAAGAGGTAAGAATCATTGTTAGAGGCAAGAGGGAGCTGCTGAATGTTTGCAGGTAGAGAAATGACAGATCCTCACTTGTGGCCCATGCAACTCCTTCTGAAGTGGGCCACACAGGGCTTCTCAAACCATCTGTGCTGAGGCACCAACTTTTCCTTTTCTAATATAGTATTACACACTGATATTTTTAGAAAATATAGTAAAAATGAATACTAGAAACATGAAATAAAAAATGTACCAAATTCAAGCACTAATTTTTAATTAGTAGTTTCAACAGATGTAAAATATCTTTGCCAAATTGCTGAAAGCTTCCAGTGCTTCTCTCACTTTCTCTTCTTACCTGGTTGCTGACCTATAATCAATAGTGTGGGGATGGCTCCATCTTCACAAACTGCACTTGGAGCGGCACAGGTGTAGCCTCCACTCTGCAGAGAACTTAAAGGAAATGAGACCAATTAGCAGGCTGCTTGCAACAATGCAGAAGGCAGAGAGTATCAAGGCACTGCTAAGGCAGGGACAGGAGTGTGAAAAGGAGGGGGAGGATAATGGACATGTTTGTTTTATTTAAGCCATTTTGTTTTATGCTTAAACATTTTTCTTGTTATTTTTTTGTCTTCTATTTTTATTTAAGTTTTTGGCTTTTATTTCCCCCAACTACTTAGAAGGTGTATATTCTATATTTTTAGCACTACAAGTAGTTTTCATTAAGTTTTTTTAAAAAATTGACATCTTTATTTCTCCAAACATCAAAGAAAAAAATTGAACCACTGTGTTCTGACTTCTCTTTCTCTAATATGAGAAAGATTATATACTTTAACTTCCTCTCACCATCTGATTTTTACTTCTTGACTTTTGCTGATATAAATTGAGGTTTTATTCATAAATTATTATTATTAATACATTCTTATTATATGGCTTATATGTCTCATTTGATGATTACTTTTGATATTTTGTAAGCATATTTATAACATTTATTTGGATGTAACTCTATGTTTAACAGGGTTCAGTGTTCATGGTTGGTACTTTCATACCATAGCTTTTTTTTAAATGAAGTTCTTTATTGTGAATCACCTCTGGGGTTGATTTATGAAAGCTTTAAGTAAAATTTCCACAGTAACTGGTAGTGTGTATAATATGAAAAGGAGAAAAAGAGCCAGTGTCATTGCACAGGTGCTAGTGTCATGTTGGACACACGATTTCACAGAATGTCAGTTATCAGAGCAGACCACACTGTGACTGTGCTAGATCAAGACAAAGATTGACTACTTCATGATCATGTCTGAACACAGTCAAAACATGACTATTTTCCAAACCACAGAGATGACCAAACATCTCCCTGTCTTGGCTAATATGAGTAACTGCTGCTTCTTTACCAATTATAACTTTAGCTTTTATCTTGTCTCCCCTCATTCTAGAAAAGATTTATTAAGATACCCAGTCATAACGTTACCTCTGCATCCTGAGAGTATCAATCCAGGGCTAAGCCTGTATCTCAAAATCACTTAAGCCCAAATTCTATCATAAGTCCTTTTGAATACCCTTTTACTGATACATGTCAATGTTTTTCAGGCTGTGTTTACCCTCACTGAAATGAATAATAAACCCAGCTTGTTGAGGTGTATTCCTGGTGGTTTATGGCTGGAGGGGATGGACGGGTACACTGATTGCATCAATAGCTCCACGAACTGGCTTCCTTGTGTCTGCCTTTTCTGCTCAGTGACTTTGTAGTCTCTTCCTATTCTGACTCTGGCTTAATCATGTGATTTGCTTTGACCAATGGGACAGTAGCAAATGTAATGCAGATAGAGGCTGGAAAGTGCACATGTCTACTGTCTCTCCTGGTACCACCATGAGACCAAGCTCGTTTGATGGAGAATAAGGCACATGGAGATCAGTCAAGTGGATCCAGTTGTCCAGCCAAGGCCACAAACACGTGAGGTAGCTTAGCTCAGAACGGACGACTACATATGTCAACTCAGAATCTTGAGAACAAAAATAAATTGTTTATTGTTGTATCTCATTAAGATTTATGGTTGTTTGTTTTACAGCATTATTGTGGAACAGGTAACAGATATAGTTTACAGTCCAAAAGTATATTTCTATTGACAGCCTATTTCATAGAGAATTATTGGGTCATACACTTTGCTTCAAAACTCTATAGGTTTGCTTCATTGTCTTTTATTATTAAGTTTTGATTATTGCTTCTGGTTAAATTGTTGTGATTTCCTCTTGGCATCACCAATTGTTTATAAGTTGGGTCTCATCTCCATTCTATTTATGAATTTCTTCACCTTTTTAACTTTCATTACATTTTTTATTTTCTAGAATTCTTTCCTCCTCTCAATAAGCTCCATTTTTTTTATCTAAGGACAAAATTCAGTCTCTTTTCCTCCTGTATCTTTTGACTCTTGTTTCATAGGTCCTATAACTTCTTAAATTATATTGAGTTGCCTGTAATAACTCTTTTTCAAATATAATTCCTGCTTTGCATTGTCAGGGAAACATTTCTTCAGTGATGCAGTATTTTTAAATTGTGTGTGTGTATTCCTGGAATTTTCAAACAAATGGGCACATGGCTTCCTCCTCATCCCATTATCTTCCATCTATATGATGACTTAATTCTCCTTGTCTCAAATTGTCTCAAGTTGAAGAGTGAATTGGCATGCTCCTAACCAAATTGCTAATGACTTACACTTACTTGAGGAAATTTCTTGGATTATCTGCTATTATTTTTTTTTCTTTTCTGAATATGATGAAGAAAAGTATTTCTGAGTAATCTGTAGTAATGTGTAGTCCTTATGTCAGAAGCTTAATATGAAAACTACCATTCTCAGTTCTCCTGGCTTTACTCTTTTCTGATGGCTGCCTAAAATCCGAGGGTGCCATACTCCAATTCCCATCTGTGTCCACACTGGGCCAATGGAGTAACCATAACCAGTTTATGCAGAGTGTGCTGTCCAGTATAGTAGCCACTAGCTACTAGTAGCTGTTGAGCACTTGAAATATGTCTAGTCCAAATTGAAATATGCTGTAAGTGTAAAATATATCCCAGATTTCAAAGACAAAATGCAAAAAAAGTATAAGCTTTTACTAATAATTTTAAAATACCTATTATATGTTGAAATAACATTTTGTATATATTAAATATTATAATTAATTTTACCTGTTTTATTTTGCCTTTTTAGAAGTTTGGTTACTAGGAAATTTAAAATGATTTATCTGTTATGCATTGTATTTCTATTGTATAGCACTGATATAGAGAGACAGTAATAGAGAATGGGGCGAAAATCTGTGATCATTCAGAGAGCCATTTTCTGACTGGTAATGGTTTTATATCTCTACATTGACAATACATATAGGAGGTCTGCTCACTTTTTTCCTGTTTGTCTTTGACATTTTATTTCAATGATCAAAGCGAGTGAAGACCACCAGTAGTCTTTTACCTAAGCCCATTATATCAGTTAAATTTTGTTGTGTAGCAAACACCTGGAAACTTAATTACATCTGACAATAAGCATTTATTTCTCACACATTAGAGGATTAGCTTGGAGCTCTGTTCCAGGTTGGATTCAGATGGGACACCTTAGTGGGGGCTTCTTCATTTCATACATCTCTCACCTTCTGACAGGCTAGCCTGTGCATGTTCTCATGACAATGGCAGAGGAGCAAAAATGAGAGCAAGCCCAATCTTATAAGCACTTTTCAAGTTTCTGTTTACATCACATTTGTTGAATCCCATTGGCCAAAGCAAGTTGCATGGCAAACCCTGAAACCAAGTGGGAGGGCGCCATGAAATTACAAGGCAAAGAGCCTGAATACAGAAACAGATAAGGAACAGGAGCTCATCTTCCCATTGAGATTAGAAGAAATTCCTCCACAAGTTTGGGGAAGTACTAATTTGTTTAGTTTCCAATGGTATTTCAAATTTGCCTCAATGGGAAGGGAGGGGGCTATCATGATGTGACAGTTTCTCACTATGTTTATTCAGAAGTATATTTTTAAGTCCCCTTTAAACTGCTTTTGGAATAAGCTGTGTCATTGCATTATTAATAGACAATATTCCATTCTCCTTTTAGATAAGTGCTAGAAAAATTTTTTCTTGTGATTTTTAAGTTAGTAAAGATAGATTTTTTCACTATTATTATTATTATTATTATTTTATCATTATTAATATTTTTGCCTGGCAATAAATATTTTACTTTTTGTTTTATTTTTATGATGACAGATAATTTTCAATATTTCTTTTTTTAAAAAAGTACAAAGCTAAACCACAAACAGGTACAACCAAGACATTTTATCTCTTATTGACACTCTGTCAGATCCTCCTCCAAATCAATGACCACTGACCAGGCAAGTGGGGTCCGGGGAAGATTTTCTTAGGTAGCACTGTTACGAGGTTGGGGGTGGATGGAGTGGGAGCTAGGGCATCAAGTTTGAGGACAGGCTCTCACACCTATCTCCATTCACATTGACCTGGGGTCAGGGGGCCTGGGAGACCTCAGGTCACTTATTATCATTATTCTTATTAAATTTTATTGTTGTTATTATTCACCACTTGTAAAAGCAGCATTGCATATATCACTAAGGGCAAAAAGAAAACTAGAATTTTCTGGGTAGTGTCAGTTTGCCCACACAGGAATGAGCTGGTACATTTAGAACAAGGGTAATAGTTTCTTTTGGAGCAGCCAGCTGGATAGAAGGAAATGTTCAGACCAAATGTTTGCTTTCAGCCAGTCTGTTTGACCATATTGAGAAGGGGTTACCAGCTAAAACATTTGCTATCAATTGTGGAGGATGGTATGAACCACAGAGTAGTTTGGTTTGGAGCCAGGCAGACAGGCTTTGCATCCTGACTGAAACTCACTAGCTGTGTGATCCTGAGCAAATCCCTTCACCTCTGGGAGCCTCTTCCTATTTGTAAAATGGGCCAGTGAATTTCTACCCAATAGGGCAGCTGAAAGGACTGTTTGCGATAGCATAGCAGTTAGCAGGAGACGTGCTCAGGCAGCAGGAGCTACGTTCCAGTATGTCTATGTGTGACTGTTTTGGGGATTCCCTAATGGCTCCAACTCTATCTTCAGTTGACAGTGAGAGTCATTTAGCACAGCTGAAATATTTTCTAATTATATCTTTTAGTCATTTATATAATAAATATGCATTCTGTGTTTTACTCATTCATTTATTTATTCAACAAACATTTATTTGTAGTTTCAAAAGATAGGTTCTCCTGGAGTAGACACTGAGATGGAATTTGAGGAACAAAGTATTTATGAGGGACTAATTTCTGTGAAGGAAGGGGGAGGAAGCAGGATTAGGCAGAGGGAAAAGGCATACTGCAACATGGGATAAGCTGAGGGACAGGACATCTGGAGGAGATGTTGCCTGTTGGACTTGTCCTGGGGCCATACTTGGCCAACATGGCCGTGCCTTTTTCTATTTGCTTGCTTATTCCCGGGATGAGGGCTGCCCTGGGGAGGGCATGGCCTCAGCAAGGTGAGGTGTAGCTGAGGCAGTCTCTGGAGGAGCTCGTGGCTAAAGTCTGTGCTGATGACTCTCTGTGCAGAAGGGTCCTTTCTGGAAAGGAAGGGCCTGGGGGATGTGGCTTAGTGTCCACCACTGGTTGCTGCTATGAGCAGACCTTATGACCGGACCTGGGGTTGCAGTGCCAAACAGGAAGGAGAAGTTTTCTCACCCCATGGAGCTTACAGCATTGGCTAGTTTTGAGAATTTTAGGTTGTCTCCATATTACAAGCAAACAATCTTCTTTAGATGGAATGCCTCACTACAAAGTTGGGAGAATAGACTAATGTCCTCAGTTATTACTCAGGAGAGAAAGAAAGCAACAGATTTCCCTATTTATAGTAATACAGATTTCAGTTATATTGAGTCCTCTTCTGTTCATTTTCTGCTGATTTAACAGCTGAATGATTACTCACTTTTAGCTTGTGCCAGGTGCAGCATGGCTAGGGGTGCTAGGGGTACAAGGTGAATGGTATTCAGTCATGCAGGAGAGATGGACACATAAAGATAACCTCAACATAAAATAAAAGTGATGAAGTAGTGACATAAAGAGACTGCTAAAGACACTCAGAGATAGGACAACTTCCCCGTTCCTGGGGGTCAGGAGAAGCATCTTGGAGGTTAAGATACCTGAGCAGAGACCAGAAGAAACATTATGAATCAGCCAGATAAATAAGGTCTCTACTCTTAAGTAATATCCCTCTTATTGCAATGAAAGAGAGGACAAATCAGACGTCTTAAACATTTATGGAAAGTAATCATGCTAAGAGTATCAAGGATATTTAATGGGAAAAGTTAGGCTTTTATGATCCTTAATGAAGGTTTTCAAGAAGTTTTCCTTCATTTAAGCCTTGAAAGCTTAAAAGGTTTTCCTATGATGCCAGAAAGCCTCACATCGGATAATGCTTGTTCCTTGTCAGTGATTTTGCTCTGTGTGTTAAACTGCAGTCATGCCTCTAAGAGGCCATCTGTAAAGAAAAAAACCTGTGCACTCCTAAATGTTATGTGATTCAGTCACTTGATTTAAGTTCTCTTGAGTTCTTTCTCCCTATCAACAGCATTGTGGGATCCTGAAAAAGGCTGAAGGAAGGTACATGAACGTAAATGCGGGAGCCTCATGCAAGGTTGCCCCCTTAGCCTCTCAATTCTCTTGACTCTTGCGTCACAAATATGATTCTGAAAATTCGGGGTCTTAATAAAAGTTATTAGATAGAGGCCATGTCTCCTTCTTATAAATATTAGAAATGGTTGTCAAGATCCATGTGCCAAGACTTATTTGCTAATACAAAAGCTGGTAAACTTCAAAGTCAAAAGGTCCATTTACAAACCTGATGAGTATCAGACCGCCACAATAGCCTCTCTGAAGTTTCTACATTGGTTAGTGGGATTTCTGTACCCATGGCTCCATATAGGGGAATGTCAAGTGTGTGGAGGGAGTTGAGATATCAACATAGCAGGCCTAATTATAATTACCACTATGTATTGAAAAACTGTCCAGGGAGAGCTGTGTCATGTGCAACCCCAAATCAGCTGAGTTCACCCTTCCCCTTATGCCCTAGAGAAACTGGACACATGTTCTTATTTCACATGATGGAGAAGTCTATGCTCTCTCTAAGATTTCTACAACTTCCTATGGTTTGATGTGTCTCTTGGTCATTTCTCATTTCTGGCTTTTGTTGAAACCTTACTCTTTGCTTATATTCTTGTTCCATATGAGCCCTAGTGTCAACCCAAATTAGAGTCAATGATTCATTCTCCTGGAGTGTCTTTTTTCTCTATCTCCCGCCCCCCTCCCCCAGTACCCTACACAGTAACTGTGTGATTGCTTTCACTGGAAAATTTGGCATGACATAGCCAATATCAATTATATTAGATTTTCCTAGTCTTTAATAAGACCCTTAACCATTTCTGCTGCTGGAGATTCAGATACCTCCCCATAGCACAAGCACAGCTTCTTTTTCCTTTACCAATCTCCAGACCTCTTTTCTTTCTCATTTGCTCATCTGTTTTGCCACTCAAGATAACTGTTTTTTTTTTTTTTGTCATTGGTTTTTGGGGGGAGGGGAGCAAAGTGATCTGGCTGTCTCTTGTATTCTTCTAACGCAGTAGCACTCAACCCTGGGCTGCACATTTGAGAATACTAAGACTTAGACACCATTCCTAAAACTTCTGATTTAAATGGTTTGGTGTGGAACCTGGACCTAAATCTTTTTAAAAAAGGCATCCTCCAGCCTTGGACCCACCCCATGTTTTAAAATATGCAGCCAACACTAAGAACCACTGTAAACCAAACCCAACCCATGTCCTTAGAAATTAGACTTGTAAATACTCTGCTACCCAGCTTTAAAAGTATATACACACATCTTATTACCGACAGATTGTTTATTTAATTTTATGACAAATTCTGAAGATAATTTTCAATATCTACATCTCACACACACACACACACACACACACTAGGAGACTGAGGCCCAAGTGGGTCAGTCTCTTGCTCAGGTTTACAAAGCCAGGAAATAGTAGAGACAGGATTTTATCAACTATAAAATTCCAAATCTAGTGTATGTATGTTTGTTTGTTTGTTTATTTTTAAATTCTGCCACCGTACCCCTTGGCTCAAGGAGCAGAGGCAGAATGGACAAATACATACCTCTGTTCAATGATATCACTGTTTCTTCCACCTATTTTTGCTTCCTCAGCTCCAGTAAAATCTTTATCAGTTTATATCAGGACTATGTTATTCTTTCATCAAAGGATTTCTCTCTAAAGCCCAGAAGTCCTCACTTGTTCCTAGAAATGTGTCTCCTTTAACAATTAGTAACATTTATTGAGTGGTTATGATATGCCAGGTACACTGAAATATACAGAAAGCTATGTAACCTGGCCAAGGTCACACAGTGAGTAAGAGCAGAGCCACAGTGCAAACCTAGGGATACTACTCAGACTGTAGTGTGCACAAGAATAACCTGGAGATCTTGTTAAAGTGCACATCCTGATTCTGCAGATCTGGGGGTGGGGCCTGTGATCCTACACTTTTAACAAGCCTCCAAGTGCCCACAACAAGCCACACTCCATACTATCAGTAGCAGGACCTAGATGGCACTGCTTGCTTTTCTGTTTTTCCTATTTAAAACAGCTGGGGCTTTGCAAAGTGGCTAAATTTCTCATGCAATCTCTGAATTTTTCTTCCTGAGCAGTAGGGCCAGGAGGCACTTAAATTCAAAGATCTAGGACTACTACACGGTCAGAGATTTCATTTAACATTAATTAAGTTAATTCTTTAAAAAGCAACTGTTACTTGAATTTAAAAAATAAGCCCCCTCCCCTCCCACCTCTGCCTACCACTGTGCAGAAAAGATTGATGTAGGCAAGGTGATTTAGTGTTGAGACGTAGGACTTTGATATTGAATAGTGACAGTAGATGTTTAAAGTTCTGCCCTTTTGTTCCTTCTTCAGTCAATTTGGTGAGAAATCTACTTTGGCCATCCCCAAGCTTCTGTGAAATGCAAACCGCAAGGGGAACTTTAAAGACAGCTTCTAACAGTTGCATATCATTCCACAGAAGCTTTTACTGAAGGCAATTTCTGCCACAATGATTTTTTTTTTTTTAGTTGTAGTTATTCATTTTGATGTTCAAATTCACTGAAGCTCTGGGACTAGAGCAAGGGGTGATTAGTGCTTGGGGAAAGCCACTTATCACTGAAGCCTGCTGCCGCGGAGGAAAAGGGCAGGGCCGCCCACACTGGCAGGGCGCGGACTGCCAGCTAGCATATGGAAAAGGCTTTCATTGCAGGAATGGAGAAACTTCTTATTTCCTTATGAAAGCAGTTAGGATTGAGTGCATTGTACCCTACGTAGCATACTTAATTATAGAGGAAAGTTATGGGTTCCAGTTGACAGGACAGTCTAATCAATATTGCTTACCCCAAACTGTAATTTACTTGTCTTACAACTCATTAAATTTGAAATATTATTGATTTTCAAGTTAATGGCTTAGAGGATAAATAAGTACATTTTATCTTGGGGACCTTGGTTTGAGTTTGAGCAGTGGACCTGCAGGCAAGCAAGCTCAAATCTCTTCACTAGGCAGTGTTTGTGGAATAATCACACCAGACATACTTCACTGATGCAGATAATTTGCAAAGACCCTGTATTTCCCAATAGCTCATGCTGAAGGGGCTGTTTTCCTGTTTCTGAGGAGGGTGTTTTGACATCAGGGGACAGTAAATTATATGACTTGGAGACATCCTTCTTAAGAGAGGCACGTCTCTGAAATGTAATTTCTTTGTATTTCACAAATCAAAAGCTGCTATGAACTTTCTTTTTCTTGTGCACTAGACACTATCTTGCTTGGTTTTCAACAACCTATGCTGTCTTTCCCCTCAGTGGTCTGGAGCAGATTCTATTCGTACTATGCAAGCAATCCACTAATGAAAAGTCTCTGATGCAGCCTTTTGCAGTGGTGGAATCTGACGAGCCAATAGCCACTGTTAACGAGCTTGCCCTATACACGTGCTGATGGTGATGGGTGGGTCGGTGTGAAGGCAGGGAGGTCAAGTGAATCACATCTGTGCTGATTTTCACTTTCTGAGGTGGCACTTTTTAAACGTAGGTTTTTGAATAGGTGCCAATTGACATGATTCAAAAACCTATTATAAAAAGGCACCCAGTGAAAAATCCACCTCCTCATCTTGTTTTCTTATTTGCCTCACTCCCTCTCTTCCCAATAGGAAACCATTGTTTTCAATTTCTTTTATTTCCTGCTAGAGGTGCCTTATGTGTATTTAAGAAAGAAATATACATAAGAAATATACATAACAAAGAAATAATGACTTGCCCTATTTTTATAAAAGGTAGCATATTATATACACTGTTCTGGACCTTTTATTTACTTTCAATTTTTATTTTTTTACTTACTGGCATATTTCAGGAATTTTTTCCTATCAACACAAAAATATCTCGTTAAAAAAAGCTAGATAGTTTTCCATTGTGTGGAAAGATATCATAATTTATCTAATCATCCCTCTATTAATGGACTTTTGGATTCTTCCAAATATTTTGCTCTTACAAACACCACTGTAATGAATAATCTGGCACGTAGGTTCACAAGTGCAAAAGGACTTTGTGTGTAAGGTGTTTTCAGTGGCACAAGTGTATACATTGGATAAATTCCTCAAGGAGAGCTGGGGCAAAGGGTACATTATAGTGTGCCAAATTGCCCTCCCTGGGTGTTTTGCCTATTTACCTTCCCACCAGCAATGTGTGGGAATCTGCGCTTGGCAGTTTTAATCTCCCTTGGCAAGTACTTACATTTCTAGGTCAGAAAGTGTATATTTTGGGTTGCATACAAGAAGAAGAGAGTCCAGTTAACTCAAGGCAAGAATCATTTATTGGAATTGATTGGACAGCTGGGGCACAGGCTTTGGGGAGACCAGGGAGGTGAAGCAGAGCCAAGGACTTGCCATGGGAACAGTCTCATGAGGACAGTGCCATTAAACCAGTGGCCAGTGGGCATATCGGTGGTACCAGGGGCCCCTACCTAATCATGCTTCCATAGGATTATAAGGGTTGGGGGGAAGGGTGGAGAGGCCCTGCAAACCTCTCCTTGCCTCCTGGAAAGAACAGTATTCAGCTCTCAGGCAGCCAAAACAATGTCCACTGTGAAGACGAACCTATCTCCTTACCTTTCTTATAACTGTAGTGCATCCAAAGGTATTTTCTTGGATTATTTAGGATCTATTTGTGAAAGCTCTTCTGGCTTTAGGATCTGAGTTGGATCTAGAATCCATCACTGTGCCCAGGAGGGGATTAATGCATCATTTTAGGACTCAGTCAGTGAATCCACCTCATTTATTGATCACCTTCTACATGCTAAGTAAGCACATACTTGGCCGAGGATTGGAAGTCAGGAATTCTTCCATCTAATTCCACTTCAGCTCTTCTGATTGCTGGCTTAGCCTTGGGCAAGCCATCCTTCTAAGCCTGTTTTCTCATATACAAAGCAGGGATAATAATATTGACCTACTTTCTAGGGTTGTTGTAGGGGTTTATTAATTAATATCTATAAAGGACTCTGAAAATGCTTTAGAAGACCCCGCACCTTTGTCTCCAAGTCTGTTTCCCTTCAGCACTCTTGCCACTTGTGTAATTTGGGTTGGAGTGCAGAAGAGAACAGATGAGGGATTGGGGCACAAACATGACTTGTTTGGCATATAGATAGTGAGCCTGAGCCAGCGCAGAAGGTAGTTAGCAGTTAGTGACTGTCGTTTGGGTTTCCGTGGAGCACCACTGCCGTGGCTATGTCGATACGGGATCACAGAAGCGCAGATGCCCAAGTCCTAATTGCTTTCCTGGTCGTCATCCTCATACATAAATAAATTTGGCAGCACAGTCCTTGACACTGAGTATGAATGACTCTCCCTGAACAGCTGTTACGGATTGTCTCTGATATTAATCACATACTCCCTTCAATGACTTGACCTTAAGGTGAAAATGGCTTGCTCTCCTGCAAGCAGCTGAGGAGCAGTCAGCCCTATGGAGTGTGTGTGTACATGTGTAGGGGAGGGAGAAGCTTTGATTCTTATCATTATAATCACAACAATAACATTTTTCTGTTATATTTGGGTTTACAAAGTATTTTTACGTTTGTGATCTCCATTGAGCCTCAGCAGTATTTCCAGACAGGCAGAAATGCTTACCTCCACTTAATGATCAAAAAATCCAAATTCAGAGAGCTTACTGGGCCTAAGATTATATAGCTAGGAAATGAGATCTTTTGCCTGGCAAGCCTAGTACTCTCTGTATTTATTTCACTCTCTTTCTTAAGTGATAAATAACTGTCTCTAGTTCTCTCCTTTGATATCAAATCGAGTCAGCTCAAAAATGTTAAAATATGCACATCTATCCTTGATTAAATGTTCACTATATGTCATATACTATGCTAAATGTGTTACAGGCAGAATATCATCTAATTCCCATTCTATTCTCTTGGGTGGGTGGCTTTTCCTGCTTTAGAGATGAAACAAACCAAGACTCAGAAAGGTTAACAACTTGCCCAAGGACACACATAGTCCAAGCATTCAGCTGCAATTCCGTTCTGCTAGCTAGAAAATGCCAGCAGTTGAGAGTCCAGTGATACTTCTGCCTGGGACAGAGGGCTACTTTTTCATGGTTGGATGGAAAAACGGGGAAGCTGCCTCTAGCTTCTAGCTTCCACTTCAGTTTGTCTCACGAACCGAGGGGTTTATTTCAATAAATTCCATAGGAGAGCTGCAAACCCACTTTAGTAGGTGCAGCTGGGGACCTTGGTCAAGGAGCAGTGGAAAGTTTCACATGAGTGTGGTAGGACACGCGTGGTTTAGGCGCTCAGGCTCCTGTCTTGGCCCTGCTGCTTGCTCTGCTGTGTCGGAAGTGTCCCCTCCCACCAAATCTCCCCTGGGAGGCAGGCATACCTAGACCTGGACTCAGTTTCTCATCACATCACCTCTAATTTTGGCTGTGGTTGGGCTGGGTGGTTCAGAGCCGGCTTTCTGTTTCACTTCCTGCCTACTCTGTCTCGTTTCACACATATCTTAGGTCTTTGTTTTCTGCCCCAGGGCTCCCAAGGTCAGGGATGCCTGAGAGAGCTCAGCAGGCCCATACATGGGGAGTGTTCCATCACCCTTCCTGTGGGAGCTCAATTCTGGGAGAATTCTGTATGCTTCTGGGGAAGACCCGTGGGATTGAGCCCCCCGCTGTCCATACTAACAGCCCCAATCATGAACCCTTTTTTGCTTTCTCTGTCAGACTCCTCTGCTCCCTGGGATCACCTTAGAAATAAACTATCCATACCCAAATTCTTGTCTCAGATTATGCTATTGGGGGAAACCCAAACTAAGGAAACATTTCTTTTCTAATAGCATTTAGAGCATCATTCACATATACTTTCTTCTAACCTGGGTGGAAATATTTTGTGGTAATTAGGGTCTAGATTTGAATTCTGGCTCCTCTGTGACTTAGGTAAGTCATGTAACTTTACTGATCTTCCATTTCTTATTTGTAAAAGGAGAATTGATATAATACCTTCCTCATGGGCTAAATTTCTGTGTATATGTAATGTATGAGGCAGTGTTTAGTTTTTAGTAAGTGCTCAATAAGTATCTGTCATTGGTCCAGTTACTATATACTCTGATGATTATAAATGAAAGTTTTGGAGTGAGAGTCCCCATCTAAACCCATCTACTTGATATCAAATGGCCTTTGGCAAGTTTCCTAACTTTGTCAGCCTTGGCTTCCTTATTTCTATAGAAGGACCAATAACACCGGCTGCTTCCTGGAGTTGTAAGAGTTAATATTTATGTAAGTAGCTAACACATAGCCTGGTGCATAATGGTAGGCACTTAGTGAAATAGAGCTGTTATTATTGGATCATCCTGATCCCTATTTGGATTGAATGACTTCCTTCTCTGTGTTCTTTTAATGTTTCCCTATATACCTAACAGTGATTGTGCACTTCCCTGTCTCTCCCCCAAGATGGTAAGCTTCTTAAAGGGAAGGAGTTATGAGTCCTTCCTCCTTGAATCATCTTGAACTTTCACTTTCAGGCAAGATAATCTGAGAGGGTCATTAACTGAGACAGTGTTCACTGGTGAATGCTACTGACAGAGCAGGCAGGAAGGGAAATGAACAGCAGGGGAGGAGAACTGGCCTTGTTTGGCCAGTCACCTGAGGGGACTCGGTTAGAGAGGACAACAGGGTTAAATTGTGGGAGAGAGAATCTTTATCCACCAGGTTTGATGAAAGTCAAATGTTCTTTCTAGGAGGCACGTAAAGCTTTTCAGAGATGGGATTGTCAGCCTAGCCATGGTTTTCCCTGAAAGAGAGATACAGGGCATTCAGGGGAGCAGGACAAGAGACCTTTCTGTGGCACTCGGGCATGGGCCATCCTGGCTGTGAGTGTGTGGGGAAGAGGGGCTGGGACTTTTGGTTCTATATGTAGCTGCATCCTCAGCATCAAGCCAGGTAAGTATGGACATGGCCTGGAGAGAAGAGTGGGGCGGGGCAGCAGCATGGACTGATAGAGGGCTGCTCTCTGGAGGAGAGCTTTGGTGTCTTCTTAGGGCTGATGAGGGAAGTTGGCATCTTTGCTAACTGTCTCTTGAGAAGCTGGCCAGCAACCCAAGCTGCCTGGAGCTTGTGGATGGTGTGTTGGCCCTGAATTGCCTCATAGATTTCAAAGGAGAGTCTGTTCCTGTTATTCTTTCTTGTGCCTCTATCCTGTCCAGCAAGTACCATACCAGCTAATCCTTCTGTGTTAGTTTTAGAAGAAATTGAGAGAGTGATGGTGGGAAGATGAAAGCCACAGGTGATCTCCAAATTGGAGGTTGTGGTGTTTGAGGCATTGACTTCTATATTTGAAGCAGACTAGTATATTTGATGGGGGAGTAGCTGAGAATTGCTGCGGCTCCTGCACCTCTGAATATGATGGGAGCATAGGGATGGACATGCTAAGGGATCATCTGATTTACAACTATGCAGTGCTGGAGTCCACTTAATGGCATTTTGTACAGGGACCAGACCCCCTAAGGATAAACTCTCTTGAGTCTCTTCTTATCCATCTGGCTATTCTTTAGTTTCCTTTATTGCATTTTTCTCCCAACTCCTTTTATATGTTGATGTTGCTGTGACAGTGTTTTGACCTTTTCACTGTCTTTACTTGCCTCGTTCGAGTCCATGACTTCCAGGTCTATAATGCCAGTCCTGGTTTCTTTTCTCCCTAGATGTCTCTAATGGCAGGGGTCCCCAACCCCCAGGCCACTGACTGGAATTGGTCTGTGGCCTGTTAGGAACCGGACCGCACAGTAGGAGGTGAGCAGCGGAGAGCAAGTGAAGCTTCATCTGTATTTGCAGTCACTCCCCAGATCTAGCCTCACCACCTCAGCTCCACCTCAGATCAGCAGGCATTAGATTCTCATAGGAGCACTGGTCTCTGGGGCCAGAAAGGTTGGGGACTGATGCCTTATGGCTCCAAACTTGTCATGGCCAAAATAGAATGCCTTAACTCCTTCACCAAACTGTCCCTCCTTCTGAATTCTCTAGTTTGGTGAGTGGAATCACCTTTCATGCTATTTGCCCTAGACCCAAATCTGGGTGCAATCTTTCCCTCATCAGCCACTCTCCCAAACATACACACATGCACACACTCAGAAAGACTCACACATTCCTCTACACCTCTAGAAACATGTGTCACCAGGTGTGCTGCTTAATTTCCATTCGTCCTCCAGATCCATTCCTCTCTTGGCCTCCCCGCTACGTGCACTAGGAGGCTGTCTGGGACTGCATCATCCAGGATCTTTTGCCCTCTGGTTCAGGCTGGGTTCAGCCAATGTGAGGTTCTGAGAGGAGAAAGAAGTTGATGGATTTATTCCTCCTGCTCCCTCCGTACTGAGCTGTGGTTTGGCAGGATCTATGTTTTTCCCCCAAGGCCTTGACTCCTATTGGCAGGCCCTCTTTCAACGGGTTCAGTTCCTTCTAAATTGCAATATCCACTGCTTCCCTTTGCCCTTTCAAGTCCAGGGGTGGTAATAGCTTCCTGCTTGGTGTGTGTTTGTACCTTTTGGTACTGGTAAGCTTGCCCACACCTCTCTGAGCATTGTTCTTTCATTAAACTCTCTTCAGCTATATCTTTAAGTAGACTGGATGTTTCTTGTTAGGATGCTGCCAGATAAACCAGTTTATGCCATTGCTATCTGTTTATATTTCTCAAATCTAACCTTGACTAAGGTTAGAAAGGAGAAGGAGCTGGTTTTCTAAGAGTAAGCCATGAACAGTTACAGGCAGTGGCTTCAGTGACTTTCCTCATTATTGCTTCTGACCTGACTCTCTGATGTGTGGTCTCATCAACATGATGGGGACTTATTGGTCCTGTACCTTGGCTTCGTTTCCTGCCTCAGGCAGCATTGATGGCCTTCTGGAATGTGCTTTGGGATTTTCAGACTTTGATTCCTACAGAGTGTTCACATCTACTCATTCTCCTGGATGTTTGCATTCTCTGCAAAACACAAAGTATGGCACATGTACTAACAGGACAGGCTTTATGATGTGCAGCTTGTGTAATTGTGTAAGCTCCTTTCTTAGAAGGGCCATGCACTTGGCCTAATGTTCTGCTGTTACTGCCTTGAAATTATTAGTAATTTTTGAACAAGGCCTCATATTTTAATTTTGTACTGGGCCCTGCAAACTGTATGGCTGTTTCCGTCTACCAGCTATGCAGACGATTCAGGTAGTGTGTGGATATGGTAATAAATGACACTGAATCACACAGAAAGAAGGACTTCTTTTTCAGTTATTTTCCAGTCCTTCTGATTATTTCAAGGAAAGTTTTTATTTTTTGCCACTATATCTTTAACAGCTCTCCTGCCACTTGCCAGTTCTCTCCTTTATAACATAGAGAGTGGGCTTGAGATTCTGGGCCTTCAGCGGGCCACGTGATAACGTTTTGTTTTCACGGTTACCTTCTATTTTTGGCACGTGACATGATTTTTCCATTTATGAAAATGCTAGAAAATTTCCTTTAAAATGAAGTTAAATAAAATATGAGTTAATTATAAATATAGTAAATAAGTAAATAAGTGTAGCGGCGGCATGTGGATATAACAACAACTTTTAAGACTGTGGGACTATTTGAAGTTTGGGAAACTCTACATTAGGACAAAAATTCTCTTGTCTACCTTCATCTTCCCAGCAGCCAATGTCAAGCCCAACCTGCTCTTGGAGATTTCAGTAAAGGGTTGTCCTGGGAACCAGTATGAGAACTGGGTAGAAAGAATTAATTATACTCCCATTTAAAATCTTTGACTTTATTTAAATAGCTGTCATTGTGGTACTTAAAAAGTTTAATCCAAAAATGGGCCTAGAAGGAGCAGAGTCAAAGGTAGACTGACTGCAGATCAAATCATGCATTTGTTTATTTCCATCACCCATGCCATGCCTGAACCCTGACTAGTAAGTGGAGAGAGAAGGAGTAAGAGTAGCACAATCCTCCAGAGACAGCTGAAGCAAAAGAAACATATTTCTCTGTAAATCTAGAACTGGAATTCCTGAAGTCTTAGACTTGGAGTTTCAGTGCTCAGCTGTCAAGGAGTTGGCGCGTGGGTGGCCAGAGGTGGTCAGTTTCCTAGTAGCTCTGGCTAAGTGGCTGGCCCTCCTGAGTTGGCACTGCATCTTCAGTCTGTGCACCTCTGCATCCCTGCTTATGACATTTAAGGTGGCAGAAACTTACCCTACTGGCTATATTCTTTCTCATTACACCCATCATTGACTTCATTGGCTGGCCTTTAACAGAGGAAACTTGTTAAACTAAGCTGTTATGCTTGTGGTTTTAAAGGTTGGCACAACAGACAGTTCTAGGGACAAAAGAAGTATGTGTGAATGGACAGAAGTGAATTTCAACTAACAATATAACAAACTTCTAGGGAAATACATCCTTATTAGCACAAACCTCTGATTATATTTCGTAACAGCAAACTCCTGATCTCAACATTCCTTTGACCTACAATGAGTTGTGAAATGATTTCACTGCCTGGGTGAAAGGAGTTCAGTACAAGTTCTTGGGTCCATCTCCATGATATGTTTGGGAGCCATAGATGTGGTCTGATTTCATTCCAGTCCTATCTCCTGCCCACACTTTCATGCTCAGCTTGAACAACCCAACAGAAGAAACCCAAGCGCAGGATGGATGTTACTAATAGTAATAATAATGATACTAATATTAGCTATCTTTTCCAGGCATGATGTGGACACCTTACTTAAGTCATTTTATCTCTTATAGCTAATTTGCAAGGCAGGCGTTATCCTTACTTTGCAGAAGAGATGGTCATTTGACTGTCTACTACCCATTGCCTGCCCTTCCCTTCTAATGCTCTGCCTTCTATTGCAGAGAACTACATTTCCTAGGCCTTCTTGGCAATAAACTTCCAGATGGCTTCAGCCAATAGACTGGTGTGAAATTTGGGGTAAGAGGAAGTGAGAATCCAGATTTTCTCCCTCGCCCTCTGTCCTGCCTTGGGCAGCATCTCTTGCACAGCTGTATGTCCTTCAGCTCTCTTGGATGCCACCAGCTCTCTGGCCAGGGTTAGTTAGACCACTTCCTTTCTTGGTTGTCTACCTGCAGCTTGGTAGCAGCTTCCTGCTGTTGTTAACTCTGCATTGCCTCACTGCGTCTTTTTGTTTCCTTAGCTCTACACCTTCTGAACAACCAATTTTCTAGGTTAATTACATGCCCCACCCTCTACCCAATTTGAATGGTCTAGGCTAGTTTCTGGTTTCTTGGCTGCCAGAGGTTAGCAGATTTTTTCTATGAAGGACCAGATAGTAAATATTTTAGGCTTTGTGGGCTAAGAAGCTAAATTGAGGTACTTATATGTAGGTATTTATAAAATAAGAATGAAAACAAATTTTCATACATTATTTAACTCACAGGCCATACAAAAGCAGGTGCATGCCAGATTTGGTCAGCAAGCCATAGGTTGTCAACCCCCGCAGTAGGGCAAGGAGATTGAAACTTATTTTAAGTGATATGAAAAACTACTGGACCAGAGAAGGGATAGGATTGGATAACTCTTACAAGAAGATCACTCTGGCTGCTGTGCTGAGAATAACAGTAGAGGAGCAAGAATGGATGTGAGGAAACCAGTTAAGGACAAAGCAGCAATCCAGGCAAGAGTGAGTAGTGACTTAGACAAGAGAGATGGAGCACAGTTCATAGACCAGAGGGGTATTCTCAATCTTGAAGCCAGAGCGACTGTTCCAAAATACAAATGTGATCACATCACTGAGAAAAGCTGTCCCAAAGTCAGATTGTCCACAGTCCCCTTGGTGAGCTCCATGGATTCAGTAAACATCTGTTCCAAACTCCCAAAAGGGGACATTGTTAGAAAGGAGAGAGGCTCAGGAAAAGAAGACAGCGGAGTGGTACAGTCTGTTTCTGTGTGCAGCAGATAAGTGTGGTGAATAACCATTAGTTTGGGTAGATTTGGAGATGACAGGAGTATTGTCTTTATATGTTGCTTTCCCTGTCATTTCATTACAGATTTCAGGGCCCTTATGGCCAGAGTCTAAGGGATTTGCACATAGCACAGTTAAATTAAAAGTTGAATGCATGTTTTTTTTTTTTTTTATCTTTGTTTTGTTTTTTTACAACACACAATGACTGGAGAGGGTCATTGTCATTTTAAAGTCTCATTTACAGCAGAAGTTCTTAACCTAAAGCACACAGAGAGAATTCAGGGGTCTATAAATAAACTTGGATAGAAAAGATATTATTTATTTTCACTAATGTCTGAATGAAACTAATACTTTCTTTAGTGATAAATGTAGGTCAGAAACCCACAGTAGAATTAACAGTTCTACTAGATATTGTAAATATTTTCATATCATATAGTTATTGTAGATATCTTGAAAAATTCATTACTTTTATAATTCAAAGTTATTATACCCATTACTACATCTTACTATTTAATGTTTAATAAAGATGCATAACTATTACTACATCACCAGTTTGTTTTTTCAAAAAAATATTCTGGTAACTGTATTTTAATGTAATTGGCTTCTTTTGAAGTCCTGTGTATTTTTTTTTAATGCCCCAAACATTTGGAGAGGGGTTTATAGTATGCACCGGACTGCCAAAGCCAAAAGCAGAGCTCTTTCCCACTCTAATCATAGCTTCTGCTTACAATGTCGGTGGATGGGGTTGGTCTTGGTTTGGGGACAAGTATAAAATACAGTTCTTGAAGCTTTTCTTTCCTTAAGCACCTTGTGCTTAAGAGGTAGCCTACTGCGTTCACAGCCTTCTCTAGCACAGAAGCACTTAGCTAATTGTGCTGAACTCAGGGCCAGACCTCAGGGAGAGAGAAGCAGCCTGTCCATACCTCTTTGGCAATCAGTTATTCCCCCAAGAAGAATAATTGATAGCTTCTGTACATCTTGGTCCAGCTACTAATACTGCAGATGCCGCTTTATTTCCAGAGCACATAGCCACCCCCACGTCTCACCTTTCTTTTCAGCTTCTTTGCCCCAAATGGCTAGGGAAGTGGTTCTCAGAGATGGAGCAAATGTAACATATGGGGACTGTTTTTATACTTGTGGTTGTTGCTCCTGCCCATTTCCACAGCTCATCCACTTTCTGGCCATCGATTTAGATTTTTTCCCATTCTTAGGTTGCCTTTCTCAGATTGTTTTTTAGGTCACACAGTCTCCTTTCCTCTATATTCTGAAATTACTTTTTCTCTTACCAAAACTCCCTCAAAATTTCTTGCTTTCTTAGGACCTCTTCAGTCCTTGGTGGGACTTGAGAGAACAGAGGCCTCTGTATCTGAATGATGGATTGAGAGTATTTTTCCCTCTGCTAGTTGCCCAGAGACCCCTTTTCCAGGACCCTAGGAAGACCTTTACTTTTTTTTTTTTTTTTTTTAATCAGGTTTCCCCATGACATTGCCAAAAATTCATCCCTTCATCCCTGGGAACACAACCAATTCTAAGCCAAGCCTGAAAGCTCTGAAGTTTAAATAATAGTTTCTTGCAGGTTCCTCTATGATTCAGATCATTGAATTTTCTTTCCCACTGTGGTTGCAGAGAGCTTAGCTGCCTTCCTGTCAGTCATTGCTAATTTACTCTCTACTTCTGCCCCTCTAGTTCTTCTAGGGGGCTGCCCTCCCATGATGGGTCAAAGACAGCATGTATCGTCAACACAGGGTCCTACTGGGAGCTTCTCTCTAAGGCCTTGTTGAGATTTGTGGACACTAGAAGACCATTGTAGCAGTGTGGACGTTTTTGCTTTTTTCTCTCTGTTTCAAGCACAGGGAGCCCTAGATGGGCAGTATTAATTTCGACCCTTTTCAGCAGTGGGATTACATACTTTAAGCATTTCCAATTGTTGCACATGTGATAGTAACAAGCTCCGATGATGCCCATGCCTGGGAGCTTCAGAAGCTCATGGCATGCTTGACTAGTTTGCAGTCTTCTTTACTGATTTTTTCCCTTTTTGCTTCCCAAGCCCATCTCACACCAGAAGCCAAATGTACCAGTCAGGGGCCTGGAACAAAGCTGAATTCCACTCAAACGAGATTAATTTAAGAAGTATACTGTAGGAGGTCCACAGGGATGCCGGGATACCCAGGGACTAGCATCAGGGGAGGCCTTGCCTTCTCCTGACCTGCTGTGACAAGGGGAGCAGGCTATGTTACTGGAGCCCTGGCACAGCGCAAGAGGAGCTGTGGTGCAGGGTTTGTTGTCAGGGAGGGATGTAGCCAGTCCCGGAAAGTGGTGCTGAAGCCGAGAGGATACCAGTGAAAGACACTCCCTTCTCCCACCCTTGTGTTTCCTTCAGGTGGCTCTAGTGACTGGGTACCTTCAGAAGCCAGAGGGCAAGGAGCCTTCTATGGTGATCTGGGACACAGAGCTGGGCAGAGAAAGGCAGAGATGGAACTGTGCAGGGGCTGGGCTGTGGAAGGGTAGAGGTGGATGGGGAATAAGCAGCATGGAAACTTCCCTTAGCCTCACGCCCCACACTGTGTGGAGCAATTCCTCACTTTTCACAGACGGGTCCCATCCCATTGAAAAATGAGGGAGCAAATGAATTTTACTGAGGATGGCATAGGGGAGGTGGAAGAAGGCCTTCATCACACACTCCATGACAAGCAGTGTCTTCTCTTCTTAGAGAATTAAACTCCCTCCCCCTACCATGCAAGAGTGTCTTAGGTCCCACGGATGACCTGGGCTGTTCCTCTCACTGCTGCCCCCCTGCAGAGCCGAGGCTCCTGGTGTCTCTTCTCCTTTGTCTTTGATCTTCCCATTCCACACACCTTTAAAACTCTCCTCTCTTAATCAGAGCAACCTAGGTCTGTCCTAGCTTGTCCAGATTTGTATTCAGCAGATGTCTGGACTTTCTGAATCTGGGAACTATCCTTAGGAGCCAGTTGAGGAAAATGTTTTCTTTGTTTTTGTTTTGTTTTTACAGAAGAGAGGACTGAAACACCCTGAGTTTTGCCTCTCTGGGCTGTGAAAAGGTTAATAGGATGTAGTAAACTTTGAGATTTTGGACAATTTCATGTTTTTAAATTAAAAAACATCTATATGCGATAAAAACATGTAACAAAATTTACCATCTTGATTATTTTTATGTGTACAGTTCAGTAGTGTTAACTATATGAACATCATTGTACAGCAGAGATCTAGAGCTTTTTCATCTTGCAAAACTGAAATTCGAAACCTGAACAACTTGTTTTTCCCCGTCTCCTAGCCTCTCATAATCACCATTCTTCTTTCTGTTTCTATGAATTTGGCTACTTTAGATACTTCCTACAAGTGGAATCATACAGTATTTGTCTTCTTATAACTGGCTTATTTTCAAGGTTCATTCATGTTGTAGCATGTGACAAGAATTCTTTTCTTTTTTTTTTTTAAGGCCGAATAATATTGTATGTATAGACCATAGACTATATTGTGTTTATTCATTCCTCAATCAGTGAACATTTGAGTTGCTTCTACCTTTTGGCTATTGTAAATAATGCTTGAGTGAACATGGGCGTGCAGATGTCTCTTTGAGATCTTTTGAATTCTTTTACATATGTACAAGAAATAGAATTTCTAGATTATATGGTAGTTCTGTTTTTAATTTTTTTAGAAATCTTCATACTGTTTGCCGTAGAGGCTATACTATTTCATATTCTCACCAACAGTGCACATGGGTTTCAAAATCTCTGTGTCCTTGCTGACACTTCTTATTTTCCATTTTTTTTTTTTATAGTGGCCATCCTAGTGGGTATAAGGTGGTTTTGATTTTGATATCATTGTGGTTGTGATTTTATTTTTCTAATAACTAGTGATGTTGAACATCTTTTCAGATTCTTGTTGGTTATTTATATATCTTCTTTGGAGAAATATCTATTCAAGTCCTTCCACCATTTAAAAATATTGGGTTGTCTTTTGTTTTTGAGTTGTTGGACTTCTTTATATATTCTGAATATTAACCTTTTTTCAGATATATGATTTGCAAATATTTTCTCCCATTTTGTAGGTTGCCTTTTTGTTTTGTTTAGTTTTTGAGGACAATAACAGGTTTCACTTAACTTTCATAATCATGAGAATCTTTTAGCTCCTGTTCAAAATACAGTTGACCATTGAACAACATGGGTTTAAACTGCATGGGTCCATTTGAGTGTGAAATTTGTATATAAGTGGACACAAGTAGCCTAGTTAAGTAAAGTGACTTGTTCAAGGGTCAGCTGCACATATTCCCAACTTCTTCCTTTGGAAATTCTGATTCAGGAGGTATAGGTCAGGACCTATGAATCAGTATTTTGAATAAGAAACTTAGATGATTCTCAAATCAAGCAAGTGTGTAGCACTCTGGCTTCTACTATATTAGTATTTCTCAGTTGTGGCTTCACATGGAATTATCTGCAGAGCTTTAAAAATTCTGATGTCTGCTTCTACTCCCAGAGTTTCTGAAATAATTGAGAATAATTAATTCTCAATAAATAGAGACCTATCAGGATTTTAAAACTCCTCCAGGGAGACTATCGAGCAGCCCAGGTTTGTCCGTTCCTCCAGGCCAGGGACCCTGCTCCTGGCATAGTGCCTGGCTCAGTTTGGATTTGCTGTATTCCAAGCCTCACTTTCTTATTTCGAAAGTAAATCTTATATTTCTTGTATTTGAAAGTGATTTTTTTCCCAATGAGGATGAGAGCTTCACAGATAAATCTTGTGGCCAAAAGAGTCTCCATGTTGTGGTGGGGAATTTGGAAAAAATCTAAATTTACTTCATAGCTGACCCAGGACAGGTCTTCTCTTGTGCAACAAGATCTGAATGCTTTCTTCTGCAGAAGTTACAGGTATTTTATGTGCCACAGTTACACACACACACACACACACACACACACACACACACACACGCACGCACACACTATGAGCCTTCTATCACTGATTCTAACCGTGGTCCTACACAGCTGCTTAAAATTACCCTGAACCTTGGGAAACAGTCTTTTTATTCATGAGAAAGAATTCTTTTTGAAGATCACTGAACAATTATTTTAAAACTATTTCTATACTTCCTTGTGTGATTTGGATATGTGGGTTTTTGGGTCTAAAAACCGATTAGCTAACAGGAGAATTGATAAGTTAGCTTCCATTTATTCCTCAAACAAGCTAATTATTTATTTATTAATAGAGGGAATCAGAGAAGAAACAGGAACATGAAATTAAGATTTCAGACTTGATTCTTTGGCTATTTTTCATGGGCCTCCTGGGAATGACATCTAACTTCTTTGGGTCTTTGTTTATTTATAAAATGGAGTTAATAATACCCATCGAGACTGCAAGAGTATCAGGTAAGGTAAGACATAAAAGTTATTTTTAACCTTGGTATGCAAATAAATATTAGGCCTTTAGAAATGGTAGTTATGACTGTTGCTATTGTTGTGTTTATTAGTGGACATTACTTTCACAAATTTATCTTCTACATCAGAGGCAAACTCTTTGCCTTCAAACTGCGTGCTAAAGCTCAGAAGAGCACACAGCCATGAAGATGTGACATATTTTAATGCAAACTTTCCATCTGTATGTATTTGCTAAATTATTCCCAAATACCACCAGCCTCCCATTGTGCAAACACAGCTGGAAGCCATAGCATTGTTGTTTTACTCTTTCAGATGACTAATACATTTCAGTTCCTCACCAGCTATACCTAAATCAATTAGAAAGAGAAATTGCCATCATCATTTGCCCATAACTAGAACTCATTCATGCTAAAGTATTGACTTCTACACCTAGGTAAATTTTAAATCTGTTTATTTCTACTCGTGGACTCAAAGCCATCTGTCCTGATTATATTGGTAATTTTCCTTCAGATGGCAGGAAGTATTTTTTAAAGTATGAATAAGTTTAGGATTTTAGTGTGGGATTATGTGGGACTTTGAGACTGAAGGCAGGTGCTTCGGGAGTGGGATCCAGGGCAGGAAATGATAACTTGTGGAGAGATAATCAAGAACCTCTGATATTAATTTACATGGAAGTAACGTTGATAAAAGAGACAAGGAGACTTTTATTGAGCACCTACTGCATACTAACACCAGGCTAGTGATTGCATTTCAGTTTTTTATTTGATTCTTATAGTGACCCTGCTGGGGAAGCCCCATTTCCATTTTATGTAAGAGGCCCAGTGAATGTAAAGTGACTTGATCAAAATCATAGTCTGAGTGATCTCTTTTTTTCCAAAGTCTATTTTTCTTCTACCTTGCTGACTCAGGGGAAACCAGCCACAGTGACGCTGAATAGAGGTGGAGACTGGGAAATTGTCAAAGAGAGAAGAAACACAAAAATTGTTGTTTGATATATAAAATGGTGCCATCAAGAGTCATTTATGTTCCATTTATACCTAATTACCACATAGCACAATAATGATTATGATTAACTATCTGACAGGTGAAGTTGGCTGTTCATGTTATTGGTCACAACAGAAAGCATAGCACTTACAGTTTTCATCTTGACCATTTCTTGCCCATGCAGTATGGTCATTTGTTTGTAACTTCAATAAATTATGAGTGACATTGGTTCACAATTTCAGGCCAGTATTTGTATCCCAGACATAAAATAAAGTAATCACATCTAGCTTTTGCATTAATCGCAACAGAAGAATAATTCATTAATTTGCTAATTATTCCTCCCTGCCGTGTACAGGTATCATTAGGAAAAACAAATACTCTGAGACTTGTGATTCAAAGTTCCTGCATTTGTTATTGAATTTTTTTTAGATTGGTTTTGAAATTTGGCATTTATGATGGGTGTCTGTGTCCACAGTAAATGAGCAATTTGATTTACTGTTTTTGGGGAGAAAAGAAAGATTGCTTAAAATTACAAAGGGTCGGGATGAGGAGGGGTACAGTTGTGATGAAGCAGGAAGCAGTGGATCAGATTCAGAAAACTTTATTTTGCCACTATTTGCATATAAACCAAATCCATGTGTATTTTTTCTCATCCCTAAAATAAAGATGATAATAGTAGTATTTACCTTATATGGGATGTCTTTGACCTCAAAAGCAGACCCTAAGGTAAGAATTTGGAGTGTAGGTCGTTTACTTTGGAGGTGACCTAAAAAAGCAGAGTGAAGGAGTTACTGAGCAGGTTACAGCTATGGGCAACTGCAGTCAACATCACTAGGACTGTACCCAGTTATCTACTACTGTGTATAAATTTCTCCAAGATCTAATTGCTTAAAGCAGGAATAATTATTTTTATACTTATATTTCCTGTGGATTAGGAATTTGGGAGTGGCTTATCTGGCTGGTTCAGGATCTCTCATAAGGTTATGGGCAATATGTCACTTCATCTGAAGGCTGGAGATCCATTTTCAGCGTGGCTCAACCATATGGCTGGTGAGTTGGTGCTGGTTGTTGGCAGGAGACCTTAGATCCTTACTGCATGACCTCTCCATGAGCTGCTTCTATGTTCTCATAACATGGTGCTGGCTTGCCTCAGAAGCAGCTATCAAAGGGGAAACAATATTTCTGCGATTTAGTCTCAGAAGCCACATAGCATCACTCTCATCACATGGTGGTCATTAAGTGAGTTGGTGAATTAGGCTTCATCTTTTAAAGGGATGAGTTTCAAAGAATTTAACATATTTTAGAACTACCACTTATTCTGTGTGACACTTGTGGAACACACTTTAGAATTGTTCTTTTTCCTGGGAGTGGAAGAAGCTGGGTTATTTATCTCCCAACTCTCATTGCTATTGGTTGAAGATTGGGAGTGGTGTCTTGGAGGTAAGAATGAGTGAGAGCAGGGGAGGGAGGTAGTCCTCCTGTTCTGAATGGTGCTTAAAAGACATTCCAGAGGTGCTGAAGGGCACTATTGACAATCTGTACTCCCCCAGACTGATTCCTATCCACAGGAAGAGCCATTAGTGTCCATTCAATTGGAGGACAGCTCAGAGACTTCAGCTCAGTTTAGGCCTATATCTTACCTCATTATTTTCATTTATCATGACTAGAAGAACCTGTCTTTTCTTGCCTTCATCTTCTTCAGCTGAAAATGAGACTGAGACTCTTGTTCTATTTTCTAATCCCTCTTGCTTAGACTAATAGGTGATTTCCAAATGCCATGTAAATGAAGGTATTAATAAACACATACACACACATCCATAAAGACAAATTACACCCTTCTCTGCTTTGTTATTTCTGGCACTAACCTTCATTTATAATGCCATATTTATGTAATTACAATGCTGCAGTGGTGGATCATAATTTCAAAATACAAGCATAATCACCATCAGAAGAAATGGAGAAAATGAAAAACAAATGCAAAGCAATTAAAGTCTTTGTGAATGAGTTTTCCCATTGCCTCCTACATGCGGGCCTTGGGATGCTCTGCCTCAGGGTGTGTGTATGTGTGTGAGCGCACCTGCGCATATGCACTTATATTTTTGCTTATATTGTTAATCTGGCCTTGGGACTAGAATGTGGATATCCAGTGGAGTGGTTGTCACTTGGAGATTACCAGCCTTCTGCTTGATTAGACATTTTTTGTTTAATTATCTACAGTCTTAATGGTCAAGGGGTCTTGGCCACAGAGTTTATTTTATGACACATGTCCCCATTCTTCACACCTCCCCGTCCTAAGCACACTTTTTATGTATTAATTCTTCAGCAGTATTTTTGAAGTTGTTCTTTCATGCTTGAAAAATAATTTTCCACTTTCAGAATTCACCTGTCTATTCCTCCTTATCCAATCCCTCTTCCTCCTATTGCCCTTTGTAGCATCCCCCCCACCCTTGTTACTGGCCACTGATGAGAGGCCTGCATAGTCAATAGCATCTTATTCTCTCTGCTGGGCATTGCCAACTAGAAGCTCAGGGGTCTGGGTTGCTTTGTGCTGGGGACACTGCCTCTTCTGCTTGTTGAAATCTTGTGAACCTGTTATAATACTCAGTGAGCCCCTTTGCAGTGCCTGAAAAACTGATTTTTTTTTTCCTTTGCTGTCTTGGGGTGCAGTGAAGGCACAATATACTTTGTCAAATCCTAAAACCTTAAAGCAATTTGTACATCCAATTGTGGGATTGCCTTCTTCTTCCAGACAGTTCCTCAGGGACCATCTAACCATCCTACTCTAAATAATGTATTTGAACATATTAATGGAAATGTTCATTTGTGCATTGCAACTTGCTAGACTGGGGAAGAAGACTTCAGGAGAAAGAAAGGGAATATTTTAAATTATTATTATTATTTTTTATACAGGACTTCAAACAATACTCACTCTACTTTGAATCAAAAGCTCCTAACAACTCTTATTAAGATTAAGTGTTTTTATCATCTACCATATACACTCTCATCCTGTTTGTTCCTGGCTACTGGTGATTTTTTGTGAGTTAGGGAACAAAGGGAAAATCTAAGAAAGGGGTGGTGGTGTAAGAATGTCAATGGGAAGTCCAGTTCCTTCTCATTTCTTCATCAAAGTACCAAACATGCAAGTCTATGAGCATTTCAACAGATGTGTCTTCTACCCTCATTGCTCCTTTTGGGTTGACAAGGAGAACTAGTTGGAAATACCGTCTTTAGCCAGGTTACATTTGACCAGCTTTACAATTTTATTCTTGTGGCTTTACAACTCTCAAACTCTTTAAGGGTTGCTAGAGGGAGATCTTTTACTTAAGAGATAGATTGAAGGAAGGAGTGTGTGTGTGCCTTTTGGTCTATGTTATTCTTGGCTGATTTCAAAGCTAGAAAAGAGGTTAATATTGGGAATTCATTCAATTTCTTTATAGAAGCGAAAGCCTATTTTAAAATAATTTTTAAAAATTAAATATGGACACCTTTATGTAGGTTCTTTTTACTGATCTAGGGTAAAGAGATCTGTTTTCCCCGGTAATTCTTTTCCTCTAACTCATTTAACTTCCAATGGTACCTTCTTTGGCTTGTATAATATTACTCTTAAAAAAAATAAAATAAAATCTTACTCTTGTTTACCAGCTGTATGAGGATCTCCTGTCTACCATTTCTTCTCTCACTGATAATGTTTTCCCTCATCTGTGGCAACAGCACATACTCAAATAAATTAATTGCTCAGGATTGCTGTGTTAGAGGTATGGGGTGGGATCCAGCAAAATATAGCAAATTATTTTTATCTCTTGCTCCTTGTTAAGTAGCAGTTATTATTCTATTATCTGTGTTTTGAATCTAGCTGTTTAATCCTCAAAGCCAGAAATAACGTCAATGCAGTTTTATGATATTTGAGATGCCAGTTAAAGCTATAAATTCCTCTGGTTGAGCCACATCCACTTGCCACATCCTGAAAATCCATTCAACTACATAGTTTCTCTGCCAACCTGTATGTTGGGGCCTGTAGTGATACTACTTCCATATACATTTCTCTTTCCCTTCCCCAAAAACCCACCAATCGAATTGACAATATGAATGGACAGCAAATATAACACTGCCACTTCTCCCACACCATGTTGCCCTTATTTCTTATTTAGCTAGTGACGTGTTAGAGTCAGCATGCTGGGAGTTTTGCAAGAACCAATCTCTTTTTTTTTTGGAGCTACAATTAGATTCCATGAGAGAGAAGAGCACTGTAGTGGGAAACCTTAAGTTCTTAGATGTTATTTCCATCTGGGCCTTTTGAGATGACAAAGGAAGGCCTTGGTATTATTATACCTCCATGTAACAAGATGGTCAACATGTCTTCTATAAATCTTGTTCTGAATTGGGAAAAACAAGGGAATTGGAAAGGTGCATTTCCATCAGCTCTAATAGCAAAACTCTAACCATTCTCTCTTGATGGGTTTAGGCAGAGATGGACATAATAGGAGGAAGAAGAAGAGAAAATGTAAAAAGGTAAGCAAGGGAATAGTTTGTATTTGCTCATACCTGGGGCAGGAACAGGGACGTTAATATGATGCAATCAGTTTTCGTAAGTCTACTTTATTCACTGTGTTCTCCTAATTGACTTCTGTTCTCCTAATTCTGGCTTGCTCATAACTTCTCATGGTCTCTAAAGCTGTCTCATGGCCTTCTTTGATATATACTTTCATCATTCTGTTGTTCATATCCTATTTCAAATATTCAAGGAAGGGAATATGGCTGGCCTAACTTTTCTTTTCATTGGTGGCCATCTCAGGCTAGGGTTTGGCTGTTCTTGCCCTAGGTTTGCACTCTGGCTGTTGGCTGGAATGGCCGGGCCACATGATATAGAATGGGTCTGTTCTGCTGAGGCCGTGGTTAGATACCTTATGGGATATGGTGAGTGGTAGCCAGTCTCACCTAAGGTTTTCCTAGACAGCAGAAACACACTATTAACATTTGTAATTAGTTGTGTATCCTACAAAACATAAAACAAAAGAGCCTACAAACAAAGGAATCTAGACTCTATCTAGCACACGGCATTTGTAGGGAACTGATTGTTGACACTTTTGGTTCAAAAGAAGAGGCTTCTGTGTTAAAATCTGCAGAGGAAACAACAACAATAACTGAAAATTAAGAATCACTCAAGAGTGATTTAACTTATGAAAACATATAAACAGTCATTTCTGCCCTTAGAGAATGAGTAAAAGATCAAAGTTGGAATGAAAGAACAAAGAGACTCCTCCCCCCATTTTTGTGCTTAAACCACCAGAGATTTTAATACTCATTGTTTCTCAGATATGAATGCAAATATGTATAATCCAAAAGGCTTACTTGCCCCTTGAGAGGTATATAAATTTGCCTTTAGCCCCCAAATTCCATGGTCCATAGAGCTTTAAATCCTAGATTGCTGCTCCTTTCTAGGGTGAAATGGCCACTGTGTCCTTTGGTTTCTCTGCTACTTGAGCTCAGCATCCTTGAATCTGCCCTTGTCCTATAACATGTCTACTCTACTGTGGAACTGCCTGTTTGGTGAGGGTTTCCTGAGGGATGTCGTGAGGGATCTCACTGTCAGTGTGATGTGTTGGCCATCTCCTGACCCTTTCTCTCTCTCTCCCAGCCCTGTTCCTTACTCCCCCTTACAGATTTCTCCAGATGGCAGGAAGTCCTCTATTTCTCTTCTCTTCCACAGAGCAACTCAATTTTCCCTCCAGATTTTCTTCTCCCTAGTTTGCATTCTCAATCCAATAAAAAAGCTGAACAGAACTGAGAGATTTTCACTTAACAGTGTCTGTGCTCCTAAGGAAGGCAGGCAGTTGGTGTTATAACTAGTTCATAGGTAACAAATAAGATATATAGTACTTTATAATTTAAAAAAACCTACTGAAGTATGAGATTAGAACCATTATCCCCTTGGGTCAGTGAGAAAACTTGAGTAGTGAGGTTAAGTCAGAGACTTGAGATCATGACACAAGTATGGCTGCTTAAATGCCGGCATGAAAGTTGTGATTCCAGTATATTCCAGAAGATTTATAGAGTGCCGTAGGTTTCACATACCTGTATTTCAGAAAGACTATCAATTTGTTAATGCATTCTTATTGGGGCAGGTAGATCTATATTCCTGGACAATTAGGTGGATCGCCTTCTGGCCTAATGGCTATTGCCACAGAGTACTAATTAGTGAATCACTATCACGTGGGAAAAAGTTAGAGTAGACTTTTGGCACTTTGCAGTATCCAAGTATGCACGTTCCCTCCTGACAGCACTGTGATTCCATTTGGGGGCATTGGCCATCCTCCACTGTGGGCAGTTTGGATGGAGGAGAAATGCAGGTGGAATCTTTCTGTAACAGATGCTGAAGGGTCTTGTCAGCCAGATCCTTTTTCTTACTGCCTACCACAGCCAGGAGCTGGTCATGAAACCTGAGCCCAGCCAAGAAAACTGTTCTCCTAGTTCTTCAACTCCTGACTAGAGTGACATAGAGAAGCAGATGATGGTTACAGCTTATTCATTTCAGGGCCAGATTCTGACATTGCCTGGTTCTGTTACTCCCAGGCATGGTTCGTATCCTTTGCCTAATTTACCAGTATGTGTTTCTGTTAACTGCAACCAAAGGACCTAAATGAGTACAGATTTCTCTAGTAACATTACAAACTGTGTCCATGTCTCTTTGTTTTGTTTGCTGTTAGTTTTCAGTGACTGGGAAAAAAATGTAGATGGCATTAGGGTCTAGAATGCTTACAACATATGGGAACAATGGATTAAAATAGGTGAAACATTATTAGTAAGGATGATTGTGGGAATGATGGGAATGATGGATTAAAATAAGTGATACATAACTAGTAAGTATGATTGTGGCTTGGCATTTTAAATGCTAAAATCCAACTGCACACCAGGTTAGGTAAATGGTAGGAGCATGTGTTGGAGTAATAACAGTAGCCCTCATTTAAGGCTTAGCTGTAGGGATTCTCCAAGGAAGGCATTATTATCCCACAGATGAGGAAATTGGGGCTTGAGGTGACTCACCTAATACCCGATGGTGGTCAAATCCAAACGTGAGTTCTGACTTTTTCCAAAGAGCTGTAAGTGGTAGCCAAAGCTATAACCACAAGGGATGGTACCAGAGATCTATGCCTGTGAGGGAAGCTCTGGGTCCAAGGGTGTGGTAACCCAGGTGCAGATTCAGCAGATGCATGCTCTGGGGACATTTTTACCCAGGAGCAGAGGCAAAACAACCTGCAGGGGATCATTAAAATAACAGTGGTGTTCATGCATTGCAAGACTCAACATAGCAAAGATGTCAGCTCACTCTGAATTGATCTATAGGTTTAATGCAAATCTCATTAACATCCAGCATAGTTTCTTATAGACTTAGACAAGCTTATTCAAAAATTTACGTGGAAATACATAGGACTTAGAATAGCTAAGATATGTTGAAATAAAGAATAGAGTAGGAATAATTACTCTAATTGATATTAAGGCTTACTATATAGCTATAGTAATCAAGACAGTGTGGTATTAGTGAAGGGATAGACATATAGATCAATGTAATAGTCACCAACCCACAATAATATGCCTAACTGATTTTTGACAAAGTTGCAAAAGCAATTCAATAGAGAAAATATATAACCTTTTTAACAAAAGGCATTGGAGCAGTTGGATTCCTGTAGCCACCCCCCCAACAAAATACAAACAATCTAAATCTTTTATCTTACACAAAAATTAAATCCGGTGGATCATAGACTTAAATGTAAAAATATAAAACTTCTAGGAAAAAATGGAAAATTTTTAGGATATAGAGCTAGTGATGAGTTTTAGACAATACCAAAATTATGGTCCATAAAAGGAAAAATTGATAAATTAGACATTAAAATTAAAAATTTTTGTTCTGTTTAACTAGGTAAGAGGATAAAAATAAAAGCTACAGACTGGGAGAAAATATTTGCAGGCCACATATCTGTCATAGGAACTTGTATCTACAATATATAAATAACTGTTAAAACTCAAAAGTAAAAATTAAACAAATAAGTCAGTTAGAAAATGGGCAACAGACATGAATAGACATTTCACTAAGGAGAATATACAGATGGAAAATGAGCATATGAAAAGATATTAAACATCATTAGTTAGTAGGGACATGCAAATTAACTCCACAATGAGATATAACTATACACCTACCAGAATGAATAAAATAAAAACAATAGTAATAAGACCAAATGTTGGCAAGGGTGTGGGGAAATTGAAGCACTCTCACATTGCTGTGGGAATGGAAAATGGTACAGAAAATACTCTAGAAGATAGTTTGGCAACTTCTTATAAAACTACCCATGCAATTATTATACAGTCTAGGAATTGCACTCTTGGGCATTTATTTCAGAGAAATGAAAACTTACGTTCACACAAAAACATATATATGAATGTTCATAGCAGCTTTATTTGCTATAGCCCCAAACTGCACAATCCAAATGTGCCTCAGTGGATGAATGATTAAACAAGTTGTGGCACATCCACACAATGAAATAGTACCCAGAAATAGAAAGGAATGATGTGTTGACACAACAACTTGAATAGCTTGCAAGTGAATTATGCTAAGTGAAGAAAGCTGGTCTCATAAAAGTTGCACTATGTGTTTCCATTTATATAGCAGTCTTGAAATAAAAATTTAAAAAAATCATAGAAATGGAGATCAGATTAGGGTAGCTGAGGGATACTTGTAATGAAACTTCTGTATCTTAACTGTGCTTTTGGCTTCAGAAATCTACATATGTGATAAAATTGCACAGAACTGAATACATGCATGTATACATGTGCACTGAGTACATGTAAAGCTGGTGAAATCTGCATAAGGTCAGTAGCTTGAATAAATGTCAGTTTCCTCATGATATTATAGTTATGTGAGATGTTTCCATTGGGAAACTGGGTTAAGGGTATACAGAATATCTTTTTATTATTTCTTGCATGTGAATCTACAATTATATAAAAATATAAAGCTAAAAAAATCAAGTGAGTAACCTCTCAAATCCAGAAATGACCCCAGTCAGTAGCTGGTGTAAAGCCAGCTGTTACTTATTTCCCAGGTAGGCCAAGTCCAGCTTCACTTGCCTCCAAAGCCCATTTTCTCTCCAAGGCCCATTTTCTCTCCATGTGACACTGTCTTTAGCTGACCTCCACTTCCTCCATCCTAAAGACTAGGCATCACAGTATCTGGCACACAGGATTTATTAAAGCTTCCTGAATGAATGAGATCTTTTTCTGATGTCCATTTCCTATGAAGTCTCTCAAATAGATGGCTTCACTCTGTTATAAATCTTTTTCACTGTGTTTTTGTTATCATTATTATTTTAACCTATTACCTGACTAAACTGTAAAGCCAGATCACAAATGGGGATGAAAAGGAAGTAAAACTTGCCAATGAGTTAACAGCTCAATTCCTAACTTTTAACTAATAGTTCAAAGACCCCATGTTCAAAGTTGACAGTATAAACACTCAAGGAGAATAGTGGCAAAAACCATTTACCATATACCATATACCATAAGTTATCCTGTTCTAGAACAGAATACTGAGTATTTCTTCAGCAGAGAAGAAAAAAGTTTTGGTTTGGTTTGTTACTTTCCAAAACAGAATGAAGACTTCTGAAGTCAGGACAACATAACTGTAATTTTCCAAGTCACTATGGTAAAACAACAGTTGGCATTTGTTTGAGGTAAAAGTTCAAGGATTGCTTTTCCTGTTTGTCACTCAAAATAGAAGTTAATCATAAAAATAGCTATTTGAGAACAGTATAGCCACACGAATAAGAGTTCCTCAGTGTCCTTCTAAAATCTTAGAGTGGTTTCTAGGTAGTGAGCCAGATTTTCTTACTAGTCATCCAAAGGAACCAGCCAGTTTCTTTTGCCACTGCCTTTCCCCTTTAAACCTCCCAAGAGTGCTGGGTTTGGAAGTGTTCAACATTTAATAGAGTTCATCCACAGGGTTAATCTGCTCTCTTATATGACTACACAGATCTCCTACCAAGACCAGAAAAGAAGAAACAAGAAGAAATGCAATCAAAGATTGGACTCACATTGTATATTACTAGAGTTGAGTGCCACTTCTGTAAAATAGCAGGAATACTGCCTCTAACTGCATCCTGAAGAAGTTCAGGAGATTGGAAAGCTCTCCAGGAGGATTATGCCAAGCCATGAGTAACTTCCTAAGTGATCCACCCTCCTTTATGGGCTTGTGTTCAGTATTAAAGGAGTCCTTGCATTGAGTAGGCACTTGCTCATTGTTAACTTGTTGCCATGATAACTATTATTAGCCTTGTTATTTCGACCATCAATGTTTGTGAGTAAGGAAAGCCCCATTGACTCCCTGCTTATTCTGATTCTAGGATGTTAGACTGAAATTAGATCTTACCATGGTAGAGTTTTATTGTCATCCTCTGATCTTCTCTTTTGCTATGCTGAGGAACAAACATAGCTTTCATGATCCCCAAACCAGGGGCAGATAAAACAGTATCACTCCCCCTCACAGAGTCCTGTGTATTTAGCAGTTTTTGGTTATAGCATTCCCTGTGTCCAGCTATATTAGTCGAGTGCATTAGCCTGTACTCATTCCCTTGGCATATTCTGCCATAGTGAAGTGGCTAATGGCATATCCTGACCTTTTGACATCTCTAACAATGATCTCCTTATGCAGCTAATATGATGTCTGTTTGACTTATAACAACACGCTTTGTTTTGCTTAATAGTGAACTGTGTGTCAATATTTCTGACTTTCCAGTCTGCAGTGGGTAATACCGACTTTGGCCCCATAGCCAGAGAAATTGCTCTAAACAATTTATACCCAGTTAGAGCAGATGCTATAATTTCATTATTTTGGATCACTATCAGCTCTATTGAGAACCCAGTGCAGTCACTGTCCCTTGCCAGATATCTCTATTTCACAGTGTCAGATTGGAGTGGCAGACACAGCTTTATTGATACTCCTTCTGGAAATTTCCAACTTACCAATATGTTTGATTCTTGGAAACATGATTTAGTTTACCCCAACAAAATTCGATAACATCAAATGCGAGCAGAGGGCTTAACATTAGGTTTAAATGGTTCGTTTTTGATTCACTTGGCCATTGCTAAATGGATAATTCTGAAAAACATTACTATAGAAATCCATATTTTTTTGACAAGCTCAGTTGAGTTGTCATGCCTACAATACTCCCTGGTCTTTCTTATCTGAGACCCATTACATCAGTCACCATCCCTAGCCTATTTACTCCCAAAACTGTATCTCAAACTCAGATTTTAAACTAAGCTCATACCAGAATGTACAGCTAAATATATGTGTATGAACTGGTCAGTGAAAGAAGGAGAAATAAATGTCTGATAAAAATTAAGATGCTCAATATTTAATTGTCAGAAAAATACATATCAAAATGAGATGTAATTAAAAAAAAATTATTAGAGTGATGAAAATTTGTGGGAGGGCCAAGGTTGAAGCCCCATGTTTCTTATTTGTTCTTGAAAGTTTTAAGCCATAAATTACAATCTAGTGATATGATAGATGGTCCTAGAAAAGATGGAAATAACTTCAAATACCTTTCTGTGGGGTGTGTCCACTGTGCAGGCACTGTGCTGGGGGAAAGGCAGTAGACATTTGTGACATAGTCCTTGGCTAAGGACCTTAGAACTAGGGCAGTTGAACTCACAGACCAAACCATTAGCAAACATCAAAGGTAAAACTATGGGTTATGCTCTAACTTCGAAAATGGAAATTTTGTTGAACAGAGATGGCAGTAGATGAAATAGAGAAGTCTTCTTGAAGAATGGGGTACTTAAATAGGACCTTAAGTAAAGCGTATGTAAAATTCCAGAGAGCAGAGGTAAAGTGTTGCAAGACGGGCTCCTACATCAGTGTGAGTAGAGGCAGAATGAGTGGAGCACATTTGGGAAACAGCAAGAACAAAAGCTTAATAAGCATGGATGCCCTTGAGAGGAAATGAAGAATCAATAACCTATGGCTTGATTATGAAAACTCTCAAAAGCCAGGCAGAGGAGTCTGGAATCAATATAGAAGGCATGGGCAAACATTTTGTCTCAGTGAACATTTATCGAACATATTCTGTGTGTGCAGAGGGTTCTGAGGAAACCGAGATGACTAGAACCTGGCCCCACCCTGAGGAGCTTGCAGGTTATGATGGAGCTTGCAGGTGATGATGGATGTGAAAGTGAAGTCTTAGATGAGTTGAGCAGGAGTACACAGAATAGATGAAACATTAAGGAATCTCCAGAACAAAGGCTGAGGCAGAATCAAACCAAAGGCAAGAGTACATTTAACAGCTTTTTTTAGGGATATTGGAGTGTTTGTAACACAATGTTTTAGCTTTAAGATTTCAGCTGAACCTTTCACATGAGAAGTTGTTAAGCAAATTTAGCAAATAGTTTTTTTTTTTTTTTCAGTATTATTATGTCCTGTGAAATATTTATTGTTTATCTGAACTTCAGTGTAACTGGGCATCCTATATTTTCTCTGGCAACCCTAAGAAAAGTCCTATTTAATATCCTGTTACAATTTTAGTAGCTTGCTTCCTGTGGCAAAGTAAGTACAAGATGGGTGAATGTTCCGCAGAGGGCATGGCCAGCGTTGGTTTGAGTGTATGTGTGTAATAAGACCTTCCATACCACAACATTTACATATCACACAGGAAAATATCTCATTTGAACAAATAACTTTACAGAGAAAAATTCTACATAATAAAACTTTTCCTGAGTTCTAAGTTCTATTAAGAGTTCTTAGCAATAAAATTGGTTTCTTGGGCCAAGCATAAAGAACTAAGTATAATAAAGAATAATGTCTGTTGCACTTGTTTATTCTGGTTATTGTTCTTAAATGTCATTTATCCTCTAACATTGATGTACTCGATTGTGTCCTGTTTTCATTTCCAGAGGAAAGAGGATAAGGGAAGTGAGTTCTTCACAGTTTTATTGTTTCGGCATCAAAGATTCCAGCTGATTGCTCTTTCCTATCTCTAACATCTAGCAAAATCTGCTTAGTTCCCAACCGCTTGCCAAAGCAAAACAAAATAAAACAAAACCAAAGATTCCAGGAGACTGAAAAAGGTTTGAGGTATAAGGATGAAAAAGTAGTTGTGAGGGGCCTTTGACATCAATTTTGTTCTCCCAGTGGAGAACGAATTTATGGAATTCTTTTTCTGCTTCTTTTACTACAGAGAGACTTGACTTCAGCTCTGCTTTGTTACTAACTCTCGAAAACTGGGGTGTGATGTCTAACCTTGTAATTTGTGTAATAAAATTCCACAATCACAAAACCCCCTTTGGAGTTTGGGGCATTTGTAAGAATTGAGTTTTCGTTGAAATACATAATAAATGCCCAGAGTTATGGTTTAACTCAGGAAAATGCAAATCAGAATAAAAGTACACATGGAAGATGCTTGATATGTGAACAGGCGTCTACTCTTGATGGCAAGCAACAGAAATCCTTTAAGAAAGCTCACATGAAAAGGAGTTTATTTCAGGGACTCCAAGGGTATTTTTGCAGGAGGAGTTGTTGCAACAAAGCTTTGAGATGCTCTGCTTTCTCCTTCCATCTCTCTCTCTTCCTCACCACCACAGCAATATTTCTGCAGCCTTTCTAAAATGAAGTCAGCACCTTAGCTTTTTTACATGACCTTCTGATTCCTGCACTTGTGGCAAAACAACTAGAGCATTGGCTGGTATCTGAGTTCAACCTTCTGTTAAGGAGACTCTGAATGCTTACCTTCAATAAATTGTCCGTCAGTAGGGGAAGGGTCTTGTCACTCCTGTCTCTTCAGCAGGACTCTGAGCATGGATATGGGCAGGGATTTGGACAGAGCAGTCAAACCAAGTGATGTGAAAATTTAAGTATTTTCTCTTGCATTTTCCCTCTAATTGCTCCTGATCTGAATATGAGACGAATATTGTATCCTGATGTTTATAAGCTTTTACATATATATTTTTTTTATCAAGTTCTAAATTCATTGAGTAAATCCTTTAGAACATTTGGCTTTGTGTTATGGATTTTGTGGTTTAGATTTCTACCAAAGCTAATTGTACTGTGGAGAATATTGGGATGAAAGTCTTCTTCCTAAGATCATTTGAAAAATGTCTAATTCTGTCTTGAATTTTCAAGGTCATTTGTTCCATCTAAACTGCAGACCTAGATTTTCTGCAGCTGATCACTTCTGAAAGCAGGGAAGGAGAGAAATACGTACTTTCTGATTAGTATGTTCTGTCCTAGGCAGAAGGGACAGTGTCACTGATATCAAGGTGATGTTGGGAGAAAGGGCTTCCAGGTGGTGCCTTCCACTAACTGTGAGATAGCTGTTCTGGTTGTCTCACAATGTCTCTTCTAAAGTAGGTCTGGTTTAATAACAATGCCATAACACATCCAGGACTCCCTTTGGCCTATAAATACCCCGTATCACTGTGATAAGCAAAGATAACACTTAAATGGGGGAAGGAAGAATCTCTTTAAATTAAACTCACTAATCGGAGAGAGGCTTGAGTCTCAACAAAGGACATTTCGCTGAATAATTGGTTATAGCAATTGAGTTTTTTAGAGATAATTTTTTTTTTTTGGCCTATTCTCAGGTTGTATGTTGTGTGAGAATGGAAGTAGACAGGAGGGAATGAAGATGGTCTTTTATAGGCTTCCAGTTAAGCTTTTAATTTACAAGGGTTATCTGTACCTGTGGATGCTCCCACACCATTATCTGTGAGACAGTGGAGAGAAAAAAATGGCATTCTATTTTCTGCACCCTCTTCTCCTTGAAATCTTGCATCTTCATTTAAAAGTAATCAGGCAGGCAGGTGAAGGGGTTGGGAAAAGGATATATTTTAATAGCTTTTGAGTTCAAAATTCTAACTTCCTCCTTAAAGGTTGGACCATACTTCTGTGATATCCAGTGTGGTATTTTCAGTTCTACCTCGTGTGTTTTAAGAATTTTGCACTTTTCAGGTTGGAGGGGTCTCAGGGAGCTGGTGTTAGGACTCAACAGTTAGTTAGGTGTTGTGTGAGGACATTCTAGGCCAGTGGTGCTCAGCTGCAGTGTTCTAAAAACGTCAGCCTATGCCTCCTGGCAGCAGAAAGGATGGTGGGCGGGGCTGTTGTGCACCACCTGCAGAATAGCCAAGAAGCTGACAGGGTCCTGTCTACAAGGATAGTATGACCCTCCTTTACACTGTCTCACAATTATTGGTTTACAATAAAGAATTCCCCAAGATTTTGGGCCCTGGGTGTCCATGAATTACTATAGTTCTGTGATGAATCCATGTAACTCTTTAACAGAAAGACAGAGAATGAGCTGATGATTTCATGGCAGTGGCTGTTGGCACCTGTGGGGAAAGGGTGAGTACCTCTGGTTTGGCTGTCATTTGCTCACCCAGAAAAGCACACATCTTCCTACCAGGCTGTGCTTCTCTTGCCCCAATGTCATAGCCATGATTTAAGGAGACAAAAACGGTATAATTTTGCTTGAGTAGTGAGGACTCCAAGAACAATGGATATGTCCTCAAATGCCTGACTCCTCACTTCACAAGTGGGTGTGGTGGGTGTGGTAAATGGCCCAGGCTTAAGCCAACTAAGTGACTAGAACCAAAAATTAGATTCTCTGAGGCTAGTCATACCCAAAGGAGAATCATGCCCACCATGGGAAAGCCAATGGGAAAGCCAAGGGTCGGACAGCAGGAATACCACACATATATACCAATTCAGAGGTCTGAGGAAGGACTAACTAGGTGGGGAACCAGAGGGGGATCAGATCAATGCAGAAGTCAGAAAGAGATAAGGAGGTTTGGAATGGAGGTAGGGAGGCAAAAGGATGTACTATCACTTTCTAAAATAATCAGGAGTGTAATTTATTAAGGACATCATTCAGTCATTCAGGAAGTGTTCATTAATTCATAGAGTACCTAATATGTTCTAGGTTCTGTGCCTACATCTTGGGGTGCAATACTGATGGGACCCAGTCACCAACATGGTATGACAAGTACTATGACCTGAAAGAGGGTATTAGAACATGTAGGGAGGACGTGTATCTGTGTCCTCCTACTAAAGGAGTCTTGGGAGAAAAGAGGAGCCTTCCTGTTGGTAAAGAACACTGAGCTGAGGCTTAAGGACAAGGTGGAGCTGGGTGGAAGTTGCTTGTCTGAGGCAAAGGGAGCAGCATATGTGAAGGCTGGGTGGCAAGAGAGAACACTGTGCCTTGGGGATGTCGCATGGTGTTTGGCCTGGTTAGAGCAGAGAGTGTGAGGTGGGACATGGCTGGGAATAAGGATTCAGATAAAAGCAAGGGCCAGAACTTGAAGGGCTTCCTAAGCCATGTGGGGATTTTGGACTTTGTTCTAAAGCCATGGAGAGCCACTGGAAGGGTTCGAAGCAAGAGAAACTCCATCTGAGCTGTGTTGGGAAAGACCACGCTGGCTGCACTCAGGTTGCATAATTCGGGGCTGAGATGGCAACGAGCTGGATCTGGGAGGTGACAGTGAAGTTGGAGAGAGACAGACGAGAGAAAGATTGAGACTCTTATTGACAGGACTTGGTTATTGGCCAGAGAACTAAAAAAGATGGAGGCAAAGATGAATACTGGGCTTCTGGATTGGACAGTGAAAGTAGATGGTTACCAGTTTACCAGTTCTGGAAACTAAAAGGAGAATTAGGTTTTGGAGGGAGGACAGTGAGCTCAGTTTTTGATATATTGGGGTTATAGGGGTAGCAGTGCTTGCCCAGGTGGGTAAAGCTGCTCACAGGATCAATCAGAAGCTCGTTTTCAGTTAATGAAGTTATTTCTCTCCCTGGTATCAATGGAGATCTGCATTGGGAAAACAAGGAATTTGGTTTGGAATATGTCAGAGGGATGAATCTCAAGTTAAAATCTGGATATACAGTAATAAGATTTAGCTTCTGAATGCAAACATCGAGCTTCTAAGACAAACAATATCTATATCACTTAGTGTTTAAAAAGAAGTCATGGAATTTTCCTTGCACCAATGGTTCTTGTTTTGCCAATTCCTTGACATGCCTCTGTGACAAAGCAATTGCTTTGTATTATGTTTGTGGGAAATGCCTGCAGGGTATGCCTGGAAAATGGTGTACTTCTTAGAAGATATGCTATCTCTCAGGGCTGATGCCTCTGACTTTCTCTTCCTCAGGTAAGTATTTCACTGTCATCAGGATACTGCCTGATGCCTGCCTGTCTTAAACCCCAGAAGAGAGCCATCTGTTGAGTTTTCAGCCACAAGTCATGCATCGTTATTCTAGCCAGGGCGTGCTGTTGCTTGTAGAAATTTTTATAGGTTGAAGCCCAGCTTATGTTCTGAATTAGAGGTTCTTATTTGCCGGTGGCAAATTGCAGCATATGTTAGTGGAAATTCCCTCCTGGATAATACTTGAAATATTTGGGATATTATTTGTTCAGACATCCCACTACCCCTTTTAAACAGCTTTTTCTTTATTACCATTCAGTCTTCAAATGCAGAAATGTGTATGTGTGTGTGCGTGTTTGTGTGTGTGTATTTATTAGTTTGTTTTGGATTGTTTTATACCGAAAGCATTTTCCATTTTCTCATTAAGAATTTTCTCTTTATCCAGAAGGAGAAAAAAACTTGTGGAGAACACACTTTAAATTTAAGTTTTTTTCTTTTTTAAATGACCTATTTAAAATATGCTTTGAAGGTTGTATTCTGGTATAATATATTTGTAATTTTAAACTTTTAAGGAGAGAACAGTTTTGAATTTAACCCAGTATTGATGATACCTGCTAAAGAACAATTCCATTCAATAGCTTCCAGTTACATAAAAGCTCAAGCTTCAGGGGAAAAATAGCTAAAGGCAATGGGAATAATTGAGGAGAGAAATGCATTGTAGGGATAGATTAGTTATGTGGGTTCATGTTACAGTGCTGAGTAATGATCATCTTTCCTTCCAGCTCTGCATGGATCAGAATGACTCTTTATTCTTGAGCCGGGAGACAGGGAAAACTGTGGCAATGAACTGTGGCAGGTAGGAGGGCTGAGCATGCTAACTGGATGGGAAGTCCTCGACATCAGGGGTTTCCTTTTCTAGAGTAATTAAAGTCTGCTACAGAGAAAAACTTTAGGAATTTTAACATGTGGTGAGGCTAAAAGTTCTAGGAGGTTTAAGTTACACGAGATTGGGTGGTGTTATACCTGATTTTGGAGATAGAAGGAGAGTTAAAACGAGTAGCTATTGATGAAAGTCTTTTGAAGGTTCTTCATCTCCCTTTGGATAAAGCCCAGCCATCTTAAAATGGCACATGAAGCTTTTATGATTTGGCTCCTGATTGCAGCCTTATTTTTAGCCATCCTTGCCCATCTCTTTCTGTAACCCCTTACTCTGTGTCCTCCTCCCTACTATCCCCATCTCTGTGTTCCCACCAACCACATCTTGATACCTGTTTGAAGAGTGGCTTTCTTGAACATACCATGTTCTCAACTCCAAGACCTACTGTGATCTTTATTCTGCTTCCTCCATGTGTGGTTAACATCAAATCTCAGCATAGATGTCATTTTTCTCCTAGAATCCTTCCTTCTCTTTGTATATGCGCCTGTAGTCTCCTAATTCTTACCTTCTATAGCACTTGCAACATTTTGTTGAAGTTACCTGTTTAATCATCATCTTCCTGACAGTATTGAAAGTTCTACAAGGGCCAAGGGCCATGTCTGCCAATGAATATTTACTGTATTTCCTGTGTCTGACATATAGCAAATACTAGAGTAACATTTATTGAATTGAATTGTTAAACTGAAAATTTGAAAATTTGAAAATTTGAGAGAAAGATACTGAACTGTACAGAATCATTTGTATTTCAACACTTGCTTTATCTGTGTATTGTACTCAAATAAACTTTTAGGAGAGTATTAGGCAATATTTAGCTTTAGCTTTTAAAGTAAAGTATACTGTTGTGAAAGAAAAAATATGATTGAATAAAAACATTATTTTCAGTTATAAATTCCTTGGAATAAACTATCATATGTAACATAAAACCAAATCTGATTCCTGCTGGCATTGCGAGGCTTACTCCTCACGAAACAGGTACAACTTAGAGATTAAGGACCCTGATGCTTTTTTTTAAGGTCCTATAGTAGTTTGGTGATGGAGTACACCTCTGTTTTCTTATCTTTCAAATGAGGATATTACAACCTACAAAATGTGTTTGTTGGGAGAATAAAATGAGATCATGATGATAAAGAATGCCATGGTATTTGGCACATAGTCCAAATGAAATAAATGGTGACTTCTGTATTCATGAATATGACTCTCTAAGGGGGTGGCTTGATCCCTTCCAAAAGGCAATGTTTCTAGAGACAAGTGTGAACTCACAATGCTCTGACTTCATTACTTCCCTTCTAAAATGTTCTTCTGTGTGTACATGTATGCACATATGTGTGTACATGTGTGTATGTGTGTGTATAATGCTCACCTACATATTCTTGCTGCATGTACTGTATACCATATAGAGCTTGAATTTTTCAGAACCTTCTTTCTTGTCGTCCGCATTTTTCTCGACTTTGTATTGACTTTACCATGTAGTTCAAAACATCATTTAGGTGTTACTGACACCTTTGAGCACTTCTACTTAGAACTGTACTTAGAGGATTGAAATTTTTGAATGTGTGCATAACGGCATGAAGTTCTAAATAATAAATTAAAAGATAGTTTAGAGCACTTGTTACAGCCATCTGTGTCAGCTTCCCATTACAAATTAAAATATCTATCTTGACACACATTTAATTTTTCCAAAACACCAGTTCTAAAGGCAGTATACTTTTTACATAATCAGAATGGCAGCACTTTAAAAGTATTTTACTTTACCAAAAAGCCAGCTATATTCCAGAATAAATTTGAGTAGGTTCTCGTATGTGATGGGAAAAATCAAGCCCCAGACAAAAACCCCAGGTAACATCTACAGAAATCATGCACAGATATTCTTTCCTTTCTCTTTCATTATTAATTTTTTAAAAATCAGCAATGGGTCCCTTCGGTTTTCTTCTCACATTATACAAAAATCATTTTAGAAGCTGAGGTGTGATCAGTTAACAAATAATGAATTTTGAAAAAAATAACAAGAAAGCTTCCATCTTAAGTCATCCACAGCAATCGGAGCAATTTCCATCACAGTCTTGAGGATTAGGCAGCTTATTTGTACAGTCTATTTTCCTCCATGCCAGCTAACCATTTTATAAATCTGCTAGTGTGGCTGCATGGTATGCTGGTATTTCACTAATTTTTCTACCAGGCCAAATGTCATGAGGCATTTAATGATGTGCATGTCTTTGGTGACAGACTTCAGTACAGACTAAAATTGGAGAATTCTGGTTTACAATGGCTATGCCATTTTCTAGGCACCATTTACTATAACTGGGTAGCAAAAGAAATACCAGTGTTTTCTTAAGATAAGATATTTTGCAAGGCCTTTCTCAAGAAGTGGAAAGATTTCTCTTCCTTCCTGGTTTCCTTTTAACTGTCTTCATAAAACAAAGGAATTGCCAGAAACCTTTGGATGCTTCCGCTCTGCCCATTAAAAAGACTGCTTAATTTAGTTACGACCTTCTTTCCTTTTCCATTCAAAGATCACCTCTATCCCCCAGGATGGATGTGGGGCGGGGCGGGGGGAGGGAGAGGAGGAAGAAGATTTCTGCCTTCCAGGAGCTGTAGAGAATTATAATCGTTTGTTTCCTTGTATTATATACTCTTCTTTGAGTATGTTGAACAGCCATAAGATACAAAATATATAGTATATGTACTTTATTACCCTTCAAATATAGGTTTTTGGAAAGCGTAATGGGTAAGTTCAGGGGTGAGAGGGAGGGGAGGCTGGGTTTAAATATGTTTCTGAGCAATTCTAAGACTCTCTGATGCTGTCACTTGCACAATATAAGGTATTACTCGGAACATCAGTTCTATGAGCTGACTGCCAACTACCTTCTAGTGTTTGTTTCTGCTTCTTTACCTTACTCAGGTAGTTTCTCCTCCATGTGTTGCCCTCCTCCTCAAAAGTAGAAAGGCCTGGATGAGAGAGGGAGCATGGTATTTTGGGGGAAACAAAAATAGTTTTTTGGGATCCAGACTTCAGATTGGTGAGTGGGAAAATGTGGGCAGGAAGAGGCTGGAAATCATTAAGAGTAATGTCAACCTTGCAACTGAGTTTGAGCTTTAAAGGATAAATAGGAGCCTTTGGGCACTTTGCAGACTAGTTATATGATTTTAATTTTAGAAACATCACTTAATTATGGGTAGTGGGAATATGGTATTTTATTATTCTTTGTGCTTTTCTATATTTTCAAAAGTCTACCTCAAATGAAATAGATAAATAAATTTCATCTGGTTATAAAGAGGGATTAGAGAGGATGCACTGCCTATGTGGGGGAGAAAGAAACTTTCCTTTATCCTCAATGTTCTTTCGGCTGACTAGTAATTGAATAGACAGGTGACAGATTAATAAGAGAAAATGACTGAATTTAATTACATACATACGTCTGGGAACCCCTTATACATGAGAGAGAGTCAGAGACCCCATATAACACGAGAGGTTCAGAAAGGGAAATTAAGGTATATAAGACATTTTGAGCTAGGGTTGAGGTAATGCACCTTAGGACTTCAGAAGGTAATTGCAAGGAGAGTACATGTTCAGTAATTATTAGTTTTGCTCTACCATATAGCTAAGTAAAAAGTCATTTATGGTGTTATCATGGGCTAAGCTCCTAATTAAATTCTTCTAGATAGTCAAGGGGGGAGCAGAAGTTTCTCTTGAGCCCACAGTGTCTTGGTTGCCTTTAGCTCAAAATAATCCATGTGCCACTGAGCCACATGTTGGGGTGGCTCCTTTTGAACCCCTACACCTATATGCGTTGGAAATTTGAGATAGTGACATTGACAGAAGGTAATAATGTGCTAACCATGGCAGTGCCTCAGTAAGACTAGAAATACACAGTTGGATTGAAAGTAGAATCAGGATTGGATGTGGACGGCAGTGAAGAAAACAGATGTCATTAAGGTTTCTGGAAGTATCAACTAGATAAGTGATGGTTCGTTCACACAGCAAGACAGGTAGAAGATGATTAGGTCCACTTGAGGCATTTTGAAATGTCTGTGAGTCATCTGAGTAAAGATGCCTTAGAGGCAGTTGGATTTTGGAGTCTGTAGCTTATGAGATAGTTCTGGACTACAGATGTATATTCAGATATTGTCAGTCTGTAGAAGCATAGGAGTGCATGAAATCACTAAGAAAGTGTGAGGAGAGTGAAAAACAGGCAGGAAGAACAGCTGTCTCAGGCTGCTTTAGTTCAAACACCTAACCTTATTGGAGAGAAGAGAGTGGGGGCAATGAGTGTAGGCTCTGCTTTCGACAGGCTGGGGTATGATGTTGAAGAATGAAGAAGAGAGAACTGGAAGGGCCAGCCCATGGAGAAGAGGGATTTTGTCTGCTCATTTGCTTTCAAGGTGAAATAACCTGAGGTATATTTAAATACTGTTGGAGAAGGAACTGATATAAAGGGAGAAGTTGAAGATCTGGAAAGAGAAAGGTTGATCTGTAGGGTAGATGTCCTGAGAAGGTGGCATTGAATGAGATGGGCTGCAGAGAATTTCACTATCATTATTGTTTAGTGATAGTAATAGTGGGCATTCTGGCAGGGGAACTTGGAAGTAGATGGTTGAGGGAGTTCTTGCTGATGGCATCTATTTTTTTCTGAAATGGAGAAGACAAGGGGCTTTTCTGAGTAAAGAGGGTAGTGATGAGGTAGAAGCTTTGAGAGTATGAAGACTGACATTACCGATATGGAGAATTGGGGAGGGTGCTGACCAAAGAAACATAGAAAGGCTGTAAGCAGTACTGAAGGCCAAGTGGAAGCTGGAGACCATGAATTTGGTAGTGAAACATGGGGCAGAGAGGAGAGAGAAAAGCATAGTCTGTACTAGTGCTTAGGAAGTATTTGTTGAAAACTAGATAGAAAAATAGTTAGCTGGCTAGATGTATATGGAAAGGTCGATGTTGTTGAATCTATTTTGTCCTTGTGTCTTTCTATGAAATTAATCTATTTAAAAATTAATCTATCGCATCAGCTCACTATTAGTCATTTTCTCATAAAAGGAAAGGAAACAAATTAGTGTATGTGAGTTTTGTGGAAGTTTAGATGTCAGATGAATAGACTCTCTCTAATAAGCTTATGTTTTGTATTACTTTTTTTGTTCCTTTAATTCTGTAAGTCTCTCAAAAATGCAGAGAGGAGATAAGAAGAGAGGAGGAGGGGAAACCAAGAGGAAGAAGGAGAGACAGGGATGGGAGAGAGACAAGGAGAGAGGGGACTCATATGGCTTTGGAGGGCTGGTATACTAGTATTATTAAGAATTCCAATGTTCCTTGGGCTTGCTGGCATTTCTTTATCTAGATTTTCATTTTGTGAAAATCCTCCTGGGTCTTGGCCAGTTCACGCAGTGACTTTGTAGTTCATGTGGTGACTGACAGCTCTGCAAACCAGGCTTGATGTCTGACAGACGACTACATCTCTCCTGCTAAGTATTGGCTCTGAACTTCTGCATGGCTTTGCAAACCCCAGAGTAGGGATTTCTCCCAAACCCCTCAGTCTTTGCCCGACTCTTTTTCTTCCTGCTCTTACCTAATTGCATGCTGGCATTTCATGTATTTTCTTAATGGGAAGAGTTGGAGCTCAGTTGATTATTCAGGGGCAGTGAATGGCACTGATTTGAATGAACTGTGTTTTAAAATTCGGGCTAGATAGCGTTGAGGGTAGCTACCTCAAATCTTCCTTCTATGGAGATTTGCTCCTCTCCTGGGAGAACAGAGTCATTTTGGTGGCCATGGAGACATTACTTTTGGTGCTTTCAGTCTATCATCTAATGGGCCATGTCACCATTCACAGTTTGCCTGAAATCAGGACTCTTTAGGCCGTAGTGGGGCTGAAAAATGGACAAGACTTTTAGACTAAATTGCTGTAGTTCTTGGTGAATTCTTGTGAATTAGGGCTAATGCCATTAATTGAAATTGTGAGACAGCCCCATTTCAGGATGTGAATCTTTTCCCTCTTTGGCAGTTGCAGACAAATCCACCTTCTATTTTACATTCATCAAAAAGTTACTAAGTGCTCACTACGTGCCAGGCACTATTGTAAAGGGACTCTTTTCTATCATGCTTCCATGGGCAGACATTTCCACCTGTGATTAAGACCAAATATTTTGAGGGAGGAATTATAAAGGTCCTATTTATTGAGCATCTTCCATTGTCTCTACTACATCATTTTTGGGCTCACCAAGAACATGCTGAATTAAGAAGTATTATACCCACTTTACAGATCCGAAAACTGAGGCTTAGACATGTGTAATAATTTACCAGAAAATGGCAGGGCTGGATTTGAACCCTTGTCTGTCTTCAAGGTTCACAATCTTTCCACTAGCTGAGCTTCAGAGGAGGAAAGCCAAAATGATGTAAAGATTTCAATTTTCAAGAACTAAGATTATTTCATTTTACAATTATATTTTGGCTTTGGAAGCAGCCATTTACTTCTTTATTTTAGATGAGTGTCACTCTAAGGGTGATTTTCTTAATAGTAAAACTGCATGTGTCTCATACACTGGCTAAAATATTTAGTTGCTGGGGGGAGGGGGTAAATGGGAAGACCTCATTCACAAGGTGAGGCTAACTGGAGAGCCCTTAGCTACCTTGACAAGTTCTGTGAGCTATAAATCATTCATTTTGTGCTCACTCTGCCATCTACTTGACACCAGTAATACTTAGTTGATGTTAAACATCAACAGGAAGAAAGGAATAGATCATCTTGGTTGAATGCTCCTGGGGTTACTATGCCTGTCATCCCTTTAATCTTCATGCATACTCTGCAAAATAGAGATGAAGAACCTGAGGAGGTAGAATAGGTAGGAATTTGCCTAAGGAAGAGAAAATTCAAGATTCAAACTCAAGTGTGTCTGGCTCTAAAGTCTTGGTTTATACCACTGTTTTACAATGATACAGAGGAGGTTTAAGGAGTTGTTTGAGATGGGCAGAGGAGAAGGGAGTAAACAAGGGGTTAGAGATCATCTGAGATGGAGGCAATCTCCTGGGCTTTTGCTGTTTTCTCTTTAATTTCAAAGGGGTGCTTATTTAGAGCTGTGAAAGCTGATTACAGCTGCACACAACTTCATGTACATTTTCCTTACTGGATATTGCAAGGCTCTGTAGGTCATTCCCCAGAAACTTGGACGTATCGAAATGTCCTATGGCAGGAGGAGCACTGCATTTGGAGTCAGGCGGCTCACCTGAAGACCCAGGTCTGCCAAGTGGCTGCGCATCCTTGGGAAAGGACCCTCAAGTCCTTTCAGGCGAAGTCCTCAAACTCTTATTTATGTTCTTTGCATTTTAAGTAGAGACAAGAATACCTGCTGGATTCATTCACTCATTTAGTCATTTACTCAATCACTTGTTCAGTCATTTGTTCATTCACTTGTTCTTATTCTGGGCACTGTTCTAGCTGTGGGAGTTATGGGGTGAGTGATGGCTCACAGCATGCCTGTTCTTAAGGAGCTACATTCTAATGAGGAGACTGACCATAAACAATATGCCAGTACATGAATAAGGTAGTTTTGGATTGCTTTAAGTATCACAGTGGAAAGAAAAATAAACAAGGTCGTAGATAAAGAGGGAAAGCATGTGGAGGGGAAGAGAACATTCTAGATGGGGTGGCCAGAGCAGGCTCCTAAGGAGATTACCTATGAACTATAATAATCATAATAAAAGGAGAAACCAGTGGAGGGAAGCGCACCCAGGGAAAGAAGAGAAAGGAGCACGTGTTTGGAGCATTTGAGGAACAGAAGGAAGACCTTAGATGACTGAGGACAACCCAGGGATATAGCATGTGTAAAAATACTTTGTAGGTTTTAAAATATTATATAAAGACTGTAATTTTTATTTTCTTCCCACTCACCTTCCTTCCTCCATCCCTCCCTTCTTTGTTCTTTTCTTCTCTTTCATTCTTCTGATGCACTCCTATACTAATTCCCCGCCCCCTCAAATATTAAACATGAGAAACTCTTCAAACAAACTGAATATATAAAACAGGAAATGTGTAATATGTATTTTAAAAAAAGGAACAACCCCCCAAAAAACTCTGATGTTGTTAAAAAAAGCAGTAGTTTGTTTATTAATTAAAAAAAAATCCGCCGTGCACTGATAGTTCTGTAAAATGTCCCAGCACTGTCAGATAGCTACAGAGCTTTAAATGCTGGTCTTGACTTCTGTACGTGCCTCATGGTGGGCATGTAGTTCATAGTTTGTGGACCACACCTTAAATAGCACTCTACTACGTGACAGTATTTTTATGGCCCAATCCCGCACTCACAGGCTTGGTTATTGCGGGTTGCTGACCACTTAACAAACTCTAGTGACCCAGTTGGATAAATGGCATTGGTACCAAGGAGCACAGAATAGAGGGCATCGTGCCCTGCTAAGGTAGGCTCAGTGAAGACCTCCTGGAGGAAGGGTAACATTTAGGATAAACTGAGTTTGAAGATTGAGTAGAAGTTTGCCATATAGACAAGGAAGAAAGCAGAGGAAAGTGGTCTGTAACTTCCTGTGTCTGTTTTATTTTGCTATTTGTCAATTATCGTATGAATAAGAAGCATTTTATTTCAGTGGGGCATGGGGTTCGAAAGTACACTCCAGGCATCCATGCAAACAGATCATATTCTGGCCCTCAGTGTGTTGTCCTGTGATTTCCACAGATCTTCCAAACTCTCAGACAGGGGCCTGGAGGCTGGTGTCAAGAATCACCCTTAGTTTTTTCTGATACTGTTGTATAATAAAACAGCCCAATTGGCCCAGAGCCAGGGCAGCCCTGTGGGAAATTTCATACAGACTCTAAAGGAGAGCAATGGCGGGCATTTCCCACTAGGTCTCATTCCTTTTACTGAGTTTGAAAACCTAGGGGGAAGTGTCCAACAAGGATAGAAGCCTTGCCAAGGAGAATTTCAAGTTGATTCGAAAAGGCTTGATTCTTAAATGGGAAATGGACAAGGTTATTAAAACGATCAAAGCGAGCCTTAGGTTATTTGTAACAGCTGGGCTAGCTCTCTTGCACTGTGAAACTTAAATGGTAAACAGTAGTGGACCCTGCACCCTGTCTGGGTGTGGAATAAATACATATTAATGCCACATTTCCAAGAGCAATAATGTTTGTCAAGGGCACCCTGGGTATTTTTCTGATACCCCAAGCAGTGCAAAGAAGTTTTAGCATCGGGAGGTCTCAGTCCTATTAAAAAACAAAGAGAAAACCAAGAAACTCTTTGGCTTCTAAGGGCAGGAAACAATAGTCTTCTCAGTTTGCCTTGTTTACCAAACAACTAAAAATCAAGCAGAAATTATTTGGAAGATTTCACCAATAGAGTTCCTCTAGGCAGAGGAAACGGAGTCTCTGTGGACTCTCTTTTGAATAGCTACTTTAAGTTTGGCAGACTTAAGCTCATTATCTTTTTCTTGGATACTTTTCTTGCCTTGTGATAAAAAAAAAATTCTTGGAAATTTAAAGATTTAAAAAGAGCCTAGCAGTCAATGAAATCCCAGGATTACATCTTATCACTCAGTTTCAGGCTCCGTGGATACCACAAGTGTCTCTCTACTAGCTAGAATTCTGTTTCCAACAGAAGACTGTCACGTTCATGGCAGTGTGAAGCAGAGGAGCTTAAAGCTTTGGACTTTGGAGTCATATAGACCCAGGTTGAATTTTGATCCTGCCACTTTCTAGCTAGTGTAAGTCATTTTTATTTCTCTGAATCTCTAATCATGTGTAAAATCGGGCTTTGATGGCATTTATGCAAGTTTCTTGTCAGTCTTTAAATGAAGTACACCAAGGGGCCCCTCAGCACAGTGCCTGATATATAGTAGAGTAGAGGACTCCAACCCTTGGGCCACAGATCAGTACTGGTCTGTGGCCTGTTGGTAACCAGGCCACACAGCAGGAGGTGAGTGTGGTCAAGCAAGTGAAGCTTCATCTTTATTTGCTTGTAGCCACTCCCCAACGCTGGCATCACCTCCTCAGCTCCACCTCAGATCATCAGGCTTTAGATTCTCATAGGAGCACTGGTCCCAGGTGCCCAAAAGATTGAGGACTCCTGCAGGATAGGATGGTTTTGGTTAATGCTAGATGCTGTCATCATGCTATTCCTTAGTACCATTTCAGCTGACTCATATCCAAGGGATCTGTTACTAGGTCGGTCCTTTGCTGACACCATTGCTGCGTGTGATAACTGGGTTACTTTCCTACTGTCGGTTGCCCTTCTCCTCTGCATTAGTCAGGCATTCAGTGTATGGATTGTTTCATTTGTTTGATTTGATGCAGCATGAGCTTATACTGTTGTGCTAACAGCTATGGTGGACATAGAAAATGGACCATAAGTGGCAGAAGGGAATTGATACTTATTGAAGACCCACACAGGGCATTTCCTGCTTCATCTCATTTAATTTTACATCGACCCTGCACAGGAAGTTTATTACTCCCATTTCACAAATAAGGGAAGAGTTCCTGAGATTTGCCTATGCTTACACTGCAACTAAGTGGAATGACTGAGATTTGCACCCAGTCTGTGTGTCACCTAAAATAGTGCTTGTCTTACTGTACCATACCACCTCTTTGCTTTTGATGAGCTAGAGAAAATGTGAATACTGCAAGGCAGGGTATAGATAAATAGGATGCTACAACATTTGAGTTAGAAGGGCAGTAGCAGCACACAATAGCTAGTTTGCCTGTCTTGTCTCTCTCCTTTCACATGACATTGTATATCCACTGACTGAGCAGTGGGAAACATGCCCAGGCCCAGTTGTCATAGTGGCCTAGATCAGTGGTGGACCCGTGACCCAACTAGGGACATACTGATTCTTTCTGTTATTTTAGGACTTTGAGTTTATTATAGTTAGTTGGAATTGGGAGAGTGTATAGAGGCACGGATGTTGTACCAGTATCCTATTATTGTGCAGCAAATTATCACAAACTTGGCAGATTAAAACAACACCCACTTATTAGCTAGCAGTTCTGTAGATCGGAAGTCCAGGCCCCATGTGATGGTTCTTACAAGGCTTACAGTCTTACAAGGTTAAAATTGTGTTGATTGAGCTGTTTTCCTCTATAGAGACTCTGGGAAAGAATCCACTTCCAATTTAGGTGGGTTTTTCTTGTTGCTGTTTGTTTTAATAGTTGTAGGACAGAAGTTCTTGTTTGGCTGCTGACTGGTATCTGCATTCCTTACTATGTTGTACCTTCTACCTCCAAAGCCAGCAATAGAGAATATCTCTCATGTTTAATCCCTCTTATGCTTTCAATCTTTTTCTCAAGAAAAGCCCAGACTCTTTTAAGGTTTACCTGATTAGGTCAGGTCCACCTACATAGCCCTATTGATTAAAGTCAGCTGTGCCATATAATGTAACCTAATCATGGGAGCAAAATCCATTACATTTATAACCCTGGAGATTATGCAGGTACGTTCACCAGAGAGTAGGAAATCTTAAGGGTCATTTAAAAATTTTGCCTAACAGAGATCAGGTTGCAATTTGGGAGGCCATATGCGAATAGAGTAAAGAAAACTGGAGGGGAAGAGGGAGAGAGCCAGAGAGGAGACAGGAAGCAGTAAGCGAAAGCAAGGCCAAAGCTGGACAATCTCAGAGAGCACAACCCACACATGTATGTGTTGAGAGAGATTAGTTGCCTTTTTTTTCCTCCTGATGCAATTCCAGTTTCTAATTAAGCCCTGATACAGTTCAGACTCTAGCCCTTGGGTTCCATGAAAGATCCCAGTGTACCTGTAATTAATTCTCCTTTATGCTTGTGCTAGCTTGAGTAATTTTCTGTTTTCTGTAACTGGGTGAATGTAAATCTCTTTTTATAAACTCAGATACAAAGGAAATTCATTTTCCTTTGTCTGTAAGTCAAATTAATTTCTTTTTTGAGCCACTTTCCATTTAAAAACAATCTCAATCAATTTAGAGAAATTTAGCTTTCTTTGCTTTTGCATGTATGATGTCTATACCCACCCATAACCCCTTGGGCTTTAGCATAGTACTGTATGCACATGGATTTCCACTGCCTGCACCTCCATCTCTCTGAATGCATGCTTGCTCTGATGGCTGGTGCTTTCCTTGTACAATCTATTCCATCTTGGAATGAGGCATTCACACTCCCTAGGAGCCTCCTTCAACCAGTGGATCCCCCAGCTGGTGTGTTACTGTCCTTGCACCCTCATCTCTCCAGTGGGAAAATTCTGAAGCATGTGTTCTCCACTGGCTTTCAGAATCATATATAGACACAGAGAGTGGTAACCTGCCTTCCCTCCCCTGGCTCACTTGCCCCCTTCCTTCCTGGTATGTCCAAGGATTAGCACTTAAGTAAAGTGCTTGTACCCAAGGACATACTTCTGTGGGAATATACCCTAAGACACGTACGTGCAGTGGAGCCTTTGTGGCACTGGCGGGGCGGAGTAGCCCTTGATGTCATCCGGCCACAGAAGTACTGCTGAGATATCCATCTCCCTGTCATTTCCTCAATCAACAGACTGTCTTAGAGGTTTTCTTACTTCCATCCTCACCTTCTCCTTGCTACTTTTGGCTGCCCAGATTTCTATCTTCCTGTCTATATCCATCACACAGCTGGATCAGTGAGAGTCCTGGCAGGAAACAGATGACACACTCAGCCAGGTATTTTGAGAAGAGTTTACAGAGGTATGAGTGGGGTATAAGGAAAACAGAAGAGGTAGTGCCATGGCCACTTGGCCTTCCTGGAGACTGGGATTCTCCTCTGTGCTGTGCTCTGCTCTTCAGAAGATGCCGTGACACCTAGATTCCAAGAACCACCTCCTTTTGCCTGGTTTCATCCATCTCCTGTCCTTCCACGTTCTCCTGTGTTTCACTTCAATTTTCTTGTACATTGTATTTGTATACAAAGGATTTCCTTCAGTGTTCAAATGAAGCCTTGTATGCTGTGGGCATGCTTTTATCCACTGGATTTATCATTCCATTTATGTCAAAACTAAGACATGAGTTACAATGTAAAGTGAATAGAAAGTAATTACTGCCTTTTAAACCTTTGTATCCTGAGGTAGATAATAATAGCAAGGAAACAATGAAAAACATAAAAACACATCCATGTCACCCCAATAAATTTAATATAAAAAACCACATCCACACATATATAAGGATTGATTACTGTGTTGTGATGACGAATAAAGGTTGGTCACCAGATATATCTGAATCTAATTTTTACACTCATTCCTTTGTAATTCAGCATTACATCTGCCTTTCAGGTTCCTCAAATAAAAATTGGGAATGATAACAATTCCTTATAGGGATGCTGTAGGGATTATAGTTATTATGTGGGAGGATAGTAAGTGTTGAGTGGCAATTATAAATGTTAAGTGGTTAATCTAGCACCTGACTCATAATGAGAACTTAACAGTATTTACTGTTATTATTATTGTATGTATATGCAAAAGAAAGTAGAATATTGTAATATATACACATGCTGTCTAATATACACAGGTGTGGAATTAGATTTGTAAAAGAATAACAGAGGCTGAAATAGATATATTTAGTTATTCTAGTTTGACCTTAGAGCTCTTTAGAGAGGATACTTTTCATGAGAAAAACTGAATCTTTTATTCATCCGGACCTTAGTCAGCGACCAGGTGTCACAGGTTTTGCCACACAGTTTCTGGATATAGTCAGGATGTAGAAACATCTCACTGGGCTGACTGGGTCTTAAATACTTTTGAGTCTTAAGTGTCCCACTCTGCTAATGCTAGTTTGGCCCTTATTCTATTATTTTAAAAAGTACATGAACAGATAACATCCAACTTTCCTAGTATTTCTTTATACTTCCTATTTTTAAAATTAAGTTTATGAATTTAATGAAAGGTTTCTGTTCAATTAAGGATATCATGTGCAAAGTTAACAGACACCTAGTATATTGAGAGAAAATATTTGCAATGTCTAACTGACAAGTGACAATTCCTACTAGACTATATAAAGAATTTTTCAAAACCAATAAGACAAACCCAACACTCCAATAGAAAAATAGGCTAAGAAGCATATGAAGAATACTCAATCTCATTAGTAATCAAAGAAAGTAAAGGTAAAATAATGGTGAGTTACCACTTGACACTTGACAAAATATAGACAGTCTGGAGCTGGGAAATAGCTGGTGGTCATACAGACTGGTGCAGCCATGCTGGAGAGAAATCTGGCATTCTTAGTTGTATAAAGTCTCTCTGTGTTCTGTGCTTCAGTAGTCTGCTCCTGGGTATAGAACCCACAGACTTCCCACATTGGTCATAAAGGGTGTACAGGGGCATTTCTAGCATTTCTTTTGTGGTGGTGAGGAGTTGGAAGCAATTTCACCACCCAAGGAATGCATAGGTGAAAAGTGGTTTGTGCTAATGGTTACCATGGAACAGTTAGAAGAAATGGACTTGATGCACACATAGTAATAAGTATGGACAATAAAAAGCTAGTGCTTAATAGAAATTGGAAGAAACAGAAAGAGGTGTGTAACCTAATCTTTCTACATATAGTAAAAATACTTGCAGAGAAAATAGTAATACATATTTACCAGATATACTTTAAAAATATGAAAATGATTTCTGATAGGGATGGGAACAGGAGGCAGAAAGGCAATACCAAGGAATAAAGAAGTAAAACAAGAGAAGGGCCTTCTACACACTGGCTGTGATGATGTTCTGTGGACCAAAGGATCTGATTAACTCCACCTTTTCCACAGAGATACGCATTTTATAAATATGGGATAATTCCAGTGGCCCTTGCTTTACTTAAAAGTCTTAGGCTATGGGAGCAGAGAGAGAAGTGAATAAGGGACCCTTAGACAGCATCCTCTTGTGTTGTTCACAATCCTGTTCTCTGCCACACGAGCCTGGGAGATTTCAGATGAATTTGGAGGCTTAGTTATATTCCCATCATCTTCCCCATCCACTATTTCCTGGCTTGCACTGGCAGAATTTATTACAGTTACAAGGTTGTACTTCTCTTTTTCTCTATTCTACTCAATTCTGTTTAATTTAAACCTTGCTTTCTCTTTCTCCAGGTTCTTTTAGATTCAAATGCTCTGCCAAAACACTATCAGATCACTTCCCCTTTGCATAGCTTATAAAATTAGGCCTGGCACAGTCACTGCCTTTTTGTGTGACATTGTCTCTCAGGTGACCATAGTGATGTCCCAGGTGGTCTCTGTGTGCTACTGCAAGATGGATGTTCTGTTTAGCACTAACTCTGAACTAGTCATGCAATCTGAATGTGTCCATTGGGCAACAGTATTAAATGTGGTTTCTAGCTTGGGGTGGGGAAACAGTGTATCTTTAAGATTGCTCACAGTTCCCAAGTAAATTGGACAGTTCTCTTGGCTGATTGCATACTCTATGGTTTATTCTGTGTATTAGGGCTTAAGTTGTTCTCTCTATGATTTTATAAAAGAAACCCACCCCTTCCTTTAAATTATGAGCCGATTCTGTGATCCAGTCTCACTGATGAAATAATAAGCAACTATTTATAAAAAAAAAAAAAAAACCAAACATGTTTTTCTTCCTGGATTCCTCAACTGAAATGCTTAAATATTTGCCAAACATGTTGAGCTCAGTTCTCCCTTTTCTATTGGTATCTATTTACAAACTGTGACTTTAACGGTTGAATTTTAGAGTCTTTGATGTAGTTAATTTTTCTGATCTTGACCAATAAAATTCTGTTAAATAAGAGCCTGTTCCATTACAAAAGTTCCAGAGGCCTCAATGATTAAGTTGTAGTGCCAATAAAAGGGGCAAGGACATACACAGACACACACACACACACACACACACACACACACACACACAGAAAGAGAGAGAAAGACAAAGAGAGGCAAAGAGCAACAGAGAGAGACAGACAGGCAGACAGACAACGAGAGATAGAGACCAAGAGACTGAGAGATAGATAGAGACAGACAGAGAGAAACAGAGAAACATGCACATAGACACAGAAAGAGACAGAGACAAAAAGAGAGGAAATCAAGGTCAAAGTAGCCTGAGAAACATTTTGTCTGTGGTCAGGAAATTGGTCATCATTTTCCTAAGGAGTTATGATGACTCATCTTACTCTCTGTGGTAGTTAAAGATTTGGGTTTGTTTTTGGTCAGTGTGATAAAGGGATATGGGAGCTGGAGAATAAACCTTATTCTCACTTCAATCAGTATTATCTCCATTCCTTATAGACACCAGCCTTCTTGGACTCGATTGCTGAAAAAACTAAAGCTATACATTATATGTAATGTTCTTAAGTTAACTCTATTTTTGTTGAGCAGGAGCGAAGTTGGTAAGGGAAAATATTTTCTTAAGAAATAAAATGAATCAGTATATGCTGATACATGGATGAACCTTAGGAACATGCTAAGTGAAAAAGCCAGATATAAAAGACCACATATTATATGGTTCTTTTTATATGAAATGTCCAAAAAAAAGCAATCTATAGAGACAGGAAGTAGAATAGTTGCCTAGGGCTGCAAATGGAGAGAAGAGACCTTTATTGGGAGGATGGAAATGTTTTAATGTTTCATTCTGGTGATGGTTGCATAACTCTGTAAATTTACTAAAAAAATCATTGAATTGCCCACTTAAAACAGGTGAAGATTATATAAGTATACCTCAATATTTATATCTGTTCAAATAGGAGAGAACCATACTAAACAAAGTCATAGATCACCACTGTTTAGAATCATACAAGTTGGCTATAAATGAACTCTTCTTTTGCTTCCTAATCTGAAGAGAAATGGATCTCTTGTGCCAGGACACAATCACTTTCTGCAGATCTATTTAGACATTACCCAAAATGACACTCTGCAACTGTTTTAGGACTGAAGGAACTGGACATCCCATGTCTTGTCACTGTGCTGGTCCCATGCATGCCTCACTGCCTCATCACTGAGCTTGCTGTCTTCTCAATGCATGGTCTTCTGTCCATGGAAAATTGTCTCTCTGGAACAGTGGAATTATCACTTACCATCACAACGGGAATGCATTACAGTGAGTATTTTATTTTTTTGTCCCTAAAACTGAAATCTGCAAATATCATGATAGTTTATCTGTGTTTTGGACAGACTAACATAACCTTAATAACTCTATATGTCACCTGACATAGAGATTCATCTCGGATCTAGGCTTCAGATCAAATTGCTTTCTCCCAAAGGAGGGCCTCATGGAGAATTTGTGAATTACAGATTTATCTTTTGTGTTCTTTTTTCAGGAGCCCATTTTAATGTTTCACAGACCGTAACTCAAACTCCAGGCTTCTGAGACCACAAATAGGTTTTGACAGCCCATTATGGGGGATGGGGAGAGCCATGGCTGAAAGGGCTGCTGAGTTACGGGTTTTGACTGCTATCTTTATAGACGCCATGGCCATCAGAGGGAATGCACCACCCGAGGATTTAAAGGCAATAGCAGTTTTAATCTCTCTTGATATTTTTTACCTTGGATTGGATCAAGCATTGCCTGACACTGACAGCTCTTTGCCCTGACTTGCTTTGCTATTATATGGTGACCTTTCTTTGTTTATTGTTTTATTTGAACTTGCTGGGAGTTTATATAATTGATGAGCTTGTAGGCTGCAGTATGTCTGAGAATCTGCTGATGATATACTACAATGTCTGAATATGTAGTTTTTTCCTTTCCTTTCTCTCCCACTGCCACCCTTGATGTCAGATAGACAGTCAGCATCCCAACTGGTGAGCTGATATGGTAATAGAGACTCTTTCTTATCTTGTAAGCTAACGGTTTGGGTCAATCAGAGTCACCAGGGTCATCCAGTATTAGAAATTTCAACTTATTGTTGACAGTCTCTTGAGCTCTGGTATAATACCTGAGTTGTAGGTTTCAATATGTTTCTGAACAGACAATGTGCATTTTATAATCTTATCACTTACCTACCACATTATGGTCATGTTGTTTTTTAGGTTTCCATATTCCACCCAGAACAAAAGCTCTTCTGAGATGAGAGAGACTCTGTTATGTTAATCTCTTTGCTCTCAGGGCTTCGTATATAGTGGAAGCTCAATAAATTTTTACTGGTCTGTGTTAACTTTGTTTGCCAAAGAATTACTACTGATATTGTGGAAGGGGACAGTAAAGTTGGCTTTCATTAAGACGTTTAGGACAGCACCAAGTCATAGGAGGCTTATTTTCATTGTATCAATTTTATTTTATCACAAAATGTTTCCTGATAAACCACCCCAACTCAGTGGCTAAAATCAACAGTCTCATATTCTCGCTCATGCATCTGCGTATTGGTCGAAGGTGGCTAATCTAGGCTTTGCTTATGTGAGCTTGGCTTGAAACTGTGAGATGGGTTCAGGCATTCTCCACGTTTCTCTCATTCTTTTTGAATCAGTGAGCTAGCTGATACATGTGATGGCTGGATAGTAAGAGCATGAGTGGAAATATGTGATACCTCCTAAGATCCATGGTTGGAACTGTTACAAAACCACCCACATTCCAGTAGCTAAAGTAAGTCACATGGCTAAGTCCAATATCAGTGCATGGGAAAATTAACTCTACCTTTAATTGGGGCATCACAAGGCAGAAAATATATGATGCAGAATTTATAAATTATTTGTAAATAATAGCAATGCAAATGCTTATTTGTAAATGCTTTCCGTAATAAAACCAGGTTGAAATATCAGACCATAGAAAATTTGTAGGATTGTGCTGATCTGAGAAATGAGGAGAAACCAGTGCTCTGTGTGCCCTGTGCTTTCCCATTGAACCAACTTGTAACTCCCAGCCATAAAAATCACTGCTCTTTCATTTCCATTGAATTTGGCTTGCTAATCCCTTTCATAGGCATAAGTAGTACAGAATGCCAGGTCAAGAAGTAGTTCTGCTAATGGGAGGTCATAAGAGAGCTTTCATTGGCTTAAAAAGGAGAGTTTGAATGAAAGCTGAAGAGCCACACACTTAGGTTATCATTTCAGTTTTAAAAACTATTGCTCTCACCTGCTGAGGAAACTATAATCCAAAAGGGACACACTAGATAGAGGGAGATTAAAATTGTCCCTGGTGCTTGTGGAGGCTGCAAAGTTCCTCTACCAGACAGAATAATGGCTAGTTTTCTGAAGGGCTTCTATCCCCTGAGGATGCCAGCATAGTATGATCATTGAAATGAAACATTTTGACCAGTGAGTTTGCAGGCAGTGCTTGTTACTTTGTCTTTCAGCAGGTTGCTTTCTAAGAAGTAAAAAACACCTTGAGGAAGAGTTGCCTATCAACCAACTACAGAAGCAACTACAGAAGATGTTGAAAGTGTGACACGTTACCAAATTACACCAATATATAATCAAATAAAGTAAACATATTACAGAAACCTTGCTGGGTGCGGGGACCTCGATCTTTTCCTTTCTGTGTCATCTTTTGGAAAATAAGTGTTGTGTAGCGCTCCTTTCTGTTCACCTGAACAGCACTTTTAAAAATTCATTTGTTTAGTATTTATTGTTTACCATATAGTAGCAGCAAGCCATGTTCTGACCAACCATCTCATCTTGTCCAGGGCTGAGGGGTGTCCCAGAATGCAGGTCTTCAAGTTTTAAAACCAGGATGGTCCTGGGGAAACTAAGACGAGTTGGTCAGCCTGGTTCCGAGGTACTGTGGTGCTTATTACACACAGTACACACTCTGGTGAAGCTACCATTCTAACTAGAAAGAACACCTGCCAAAATTGCACAAATAAAATAATGCAAGTTGTGATAGGTGCTGTCAAGGAAGAAAACAGGGGTTTGGGGTAGAAAATAACAGATGGAAACCTACTTTTTGTGTGGTGCCCAAGAAGAGGAGACATCTAAGCTTAAGCATCAAGGAGAATTGGAGATAGTTAGGTGAAGGGTGAGGTGGGAGCTTTCAGAATGAGGGAACAGAATAAGTAAGTGTTCTGTGGTGGCAGTGAACTTGGTGTATATGAGAAGGTAAAAAAAAGGCACTGGGTTGGAACAGTGAAAGCCGGGAGAAAGGAGTCCAGGGTGTGGTTGGATAGAGGGTAAAGCCTTGTAAGCTCTGGTTGGAAGTTTGAATTATTTTTTTAAAAATATTTTTTGAAGGTTAAGATATATACAGAAAGGTACACAACCATAATATAATTTTTGTGAATTTTCTCATAATATACTTGTGTAACCAACACTCAAATCAGGAAAGGGGACACAGCCAGCAGTCCAGAAGCACCCTATTATCCTTCTAGTCGTTATGGCCCCACTCCTGCCAAGGATATCACTAATCTGACATTTAACAGCCTTCAATAGTTTTGCCTGCTTTTGAATGCAGTATAAACAAATCATACAGTAAGCTCTCTTTTGTTGTCTTTTGCTCAGAGTACGATCTTGAAGTTTAAGCATATTTTTTCTGTGATTGAAATTGTTTTCATTGCTGTTGAATAACCTGTTACTAACATTTATTCATATGCATTAGAAAGTATTTAGTTAATTCCACTTTGGGCATATTTATGAATAGTGCTGCTAACAAAAATCTTGTGTCTTTAGGTGTATGTATGTATATATTCCTGGGGTGTGTGTATGTGTACTTAAGGGTAGGATTGCTGGGCATAAGGTAGAATATTTTCAGCTTTAATAGATACTGTCAAATAGTTTTCCAGCCATTTTGCACCAATTTACACACTTACAGTAGTGTGTGAGCATTCCAGATGCTCCACAGCCCCTTAAACTTTTGGTGTTATTATTCATCTGCCTTGTTTGTTTTAGCTGTGCTATCCTTAGTGCTCTAGTTGTCTTGCAATGTGTCTTTAATTAGTACCTGATGACTAAAGGGGCTCAGCCCCTTTTTATGTGTATGTTGGCCATTTGCGTATTCTCTTTTGTCAAGCATTTGTTCAAGTATTGCTTCATTTTTCTATTGAGTCTTCTCTGTTTTTCTTACCGACGTGTCTGATGTCTTTTATATTTTAGATATGAGTCCTTTGTCAGATGTATGTTTTGCAAATACCTTCTCTCACTCAGTGGGTTGACTTTTCACTTCTCTTTGATGAACAGAAGTTAATAGTTTCAAAGGAATTCAGTTTATCTTATTTCCCTTCCTGGCTAGTGTCTTTTATGTCCTGTTCAAGAAATCTTTGCAGATTCCAAGATAAGTTTTTGAAGTTCTAGTTCATATGCAGTTAGGATCCATTGGTAGGTATGAGCAGGAAAGTGACATGACTGGATTTACATTTGAAGAATTTCATGTATGTTGTTACCTGGCAATTAGAATGGTGAGGAGAGGAGTGGAAGAGGTGAGTCTATGTAGGGGTCAGCTGCCCAGATGAGAGATGATGATGATTCAGAATTGACAGGATTCACAGATGAGTTACAGGGGTGGTGTGGAGAAAAATGGAGGATTCAAGGGTGACCCTCAGGTTGTGGGTTAGAACCGAATGGGTAGTGATGCCATTTACTGAGGTGTGGGAACTGAAGAAAAGTTTGGATGATAGGGAAAGAGTGTTTGTTTGTTTTTAAATGTAAAATACATTTTATAAATGTGAAGTTTGAAATGTCTGTGAGGCACCCAAGAGGAGATGTGTGGAGGCATCTTGATATGGTAGTTTGGATCTCAGACTTGGCAGTGGGAATATGTGTGAGTGTGGTGGGAGGGGACATTGGCGGTGTTGGAGGATTAGGTAGGGGAATCTGATCTCAAAGGCCCTTAGAGACTTTCCTGATGTCTCCAGAGGAAAAACTGATCACTCCTTTTTTTTTTTCCTTACATGCCTCTGTGTTATGCGGAGTTCTGTCATGGTCTGTCTGTCTGTCTGTCTGTCTGTCTGTCTCTCTCTCTCTCTCTCTCTCTCTCTCTCTCTTTCTCTCTTTCTTTTAACAAATCTGTCTTAGTTATCTGGAAGTTCATCGAAGGCAAGGTATCTGATAAATACCTTTGCGCGAGTCATTTTTTTTGTTAAGCAGGTGAATGAATTTTCAGAAAAGCACACACTGAAAAAAAAAAAGACTTTGTGAAATTAAAACCTACCAATCAACCAGAATTTACAAAATGTTCTGCAAATTCCAGTAAGAAGTCAATAGGATAAAGAAAAGCCTCAGTACTTGAGCAAATAGAACAAAGTTTGTTTCCAGATTATTCAAATTGCCTGCTGACAGTGAGTAATGAAATGATTGTGAGCCTTGTGCCTTGATGCAAAAGGGAGGGAACCAGGCACACTGAAGGCATGCTTATTGAAACAGACTGCCTGGTCTGTGTAGGGTCAGCAAGTAGATAGATGCAAATTTTCATGACAAAGCAAAGCTAGCACAAAAGCAAAAAAATTGGGGCAGAGAAGAAAATCGACATTTTGCCCCAGCTTCCTACTACCTGTGCTTTCAGCTTCCCCCAAAGTTGGTTCTTTTTGTAGGCAAGAGGAAGAGTTAATGCATTAAATGAAAACTCTGCTTGTTCTCTAGGCTGGTTGTCAGTACCAGGGCCCAAACTGTCCTAATTCACCACTCTGCTGAGGCTGGTTTCAGTGCTTCTCTGGGAAGCATAAAGCTCAGGGGTCCAGAGAAGGAGAGCAAGGCTTCAGTATGGCGAACTTATCTATCCAGAGTTTTGAAATTCGGCATCTTTTTGCCTAGACAAGTGATGTCCAATAGATATGTAATGAGAGCCACATATGTCATTTAACAGTTTTTAGTAGCCACATTAAAATTCATAAAAAGAAAAGGGAAATTAATTTTAATAATGTATTTTGTTTAACCTAATATGTTAAAATTATTTTTATTTCAATATGCAATATAAAAATAATCAATGAACATCGAATATCTTTTTTTTAATATGAAGTCTTCAAAATCATCTATGTATTTGAATAATAACTAGGCACATTTTAAGTGCTCACTAGTGAGTGGGCACCATGTTGGGTGACATAGATCAAGACTTACAGACTCAGGAAGCAACTATTGACACAGTGATTCCCAGAATTCTGGCTTTGGTATGACTTGCATAGACCTTTCTGAGGTCAAGAGTATCTTTCCCCATTTTTCTTCCCAGAAACACCAGAGAGACTCAGCTTGTCATCCTTTCTTCTTTGAGCTGCTACCACTCATTTCCTTGTTTTTTGTTCCTGCTGAAGTCAGCCGTGGATGAGACCCAGTCCTTCTGCTCTGCCTTCTTCCAATTCTCCACTTTGGGCCTACAGATGCCTTCCATATTGGGCTTTTCTCTTAATACAATGCAAAAACGGGAGATAAAATAACAAATGTAGGAGAAATACAACATGGAGAAAAAACTAAAAACCTTCAAGTCTTTCCCTGGACAATACCTGATTCTTCTGTGAGAGGAAAGCTGAAAGCTTCAGGTTTTTTTTTTTTTTAACCTCTGTGGAGGGGTTTCAGCATTTGTTTCTAATGATGAGGTTCACCAAGCACCCCCCACCACCACCACGCCACTCTCCCATTCACCTGCCCCTCCCCCCTCTACAGCTCCCATTGTTAGTGAAGGCCAAAAGGTGATGACTTCCTACTAATGGCCTATCTTTCTGGCTGTAGCCAAGCTGAGATTGACAAGCAGACAATCTCCGAAGGCCTCTGAACTGACTAACATCCTCTCACTGAATCTCTGCGTCAGCCAGGAATTATCAGACACCTTTGGGTTTTTCCTCCTACAGGACAAACTGAACATGAATGATTGTGTGGTTTAAAAAGGGGCACAAGGTTATGATGAAATACAGGGTGGGTGTTAATGGACTTGGATTGGGGTGGCAAAAGGAATCGGCTCCATTAGCTTGTTAGAATTTAAAAGACTTTTAAAGAGGAAATAAAAAGTGAAACCAATTTATTTCCATGCCAACAAAGATAAAAGAGCTCTGGCTGAAGGTGAACTCCATCACCTCGTGCCTCTCCCACCACTGGCAGCGTTAGCAGCTGGGTTCACGTACATACTGATGTACTCAGTATGGTGACAGCTCCGTGTTCCAAACACTCACTCTTCCCTCGTCCCTCATCTTCAGTGAAATATTTGACAGGCCCAACTGAAGCGGAATTCTTTTTTTTTAATGACCTCCTCAGAGGGTCTCACTTGTGGGAGATAATCTCTGAGAAGTGTGCAGTTGCCTGGGATTTAGGAAAAGTTAAGTAAGAAAAATGGCAGCTAAGGTCTCACGCTGAGTCAAAGGCCTGCCTGATGCCAGTTCCTGGCTGTCAAGAGAGGAAACTTTGGTCTTTTCATTAGGCAGTCATACAAAATAAGGATATACTCTAGATTCTGTCTATAAAGACCCTTTGTGGTCTGTGTCATCAGTTATTACCTGTCTTGATCACACACACTGTCTAGATATTAATAAGTGATTTTTAGGCAGCCATCCTATATTCGGTGTCAATGTGGAAGTTTGTGGGGATACTTAATACTTAGCAGTGTAATCAAGGGCTTTTGTATGGCAGATCTACTCCTAACTGGTTTTAATGTATTTCTGAGCACTCAGATAAATGAAGGGAAAGAGCAATGTGAATACCCGATCATTATGAAAAATGTTATTCCTATTGTGGGCAATTAAGATGTATTAAGCCCATTTCATGTAAGAAATATGCAGATCACATTCATGGTAGGTTAATCACAGAGTTGAATGCTAAAACTCATTTTTTCCAGAGGAAGATGAAAGACTCAGAACACACTGAATGTTCAATCTAGCCCAGGATTTAGATGAAGATTTTTACTGCCAGCACCATGGTAAATGTTCTCCTTGCCTCATGCCCAAATTATTAGAGAAGACTTTTGTAGATGAGACTATTGGAACTTACCCAGGAGTCATTCTTAGTCTTCCTTGGAGACCTAACTCCAATTTTATTCAAATATCTGCTGTTACTATGCTCCAGGATATGAGTCCTGATTGACGTAACTGCATTGTGTTAATCTCATTCCCCTTTGTGATTGCTTTATGGTTAGGCATGGACATGTGACCCCATTATGGAAATAATATGCAAGGAGAAGGTGTTGTGGGTTCTGAAAGATTTTTTTCCTCAGATAAAATGAGAAATATGTCTGGAGCCTCCATCTTGTGGGACATACCTCAGGCTGAAAGTCAGTTAGCTTGTTTAAGAAGCCAATCTCGAGAAAAATATTTAAGTTTGAGAAGTTTATTTGAGGAGCCATCTTAGGAAACATCAGTAGGAAAGTGGAGAAGTGATAGGAAAAGGAAGGAAGCCAACAGAGTGTGCGCTAATCAGCAGGTTATTGATCTGGGCAACTGGGCCTCAGCCCCGCTGGGGACTCTGGGAGAATGTGTAGCACATACTTGAGAGGTGTCCCACCCAAGAGGTGAGGAAACCTGAGTATTTATCCATCAGCTCCATGAGGCATTGTCTGAGCACTGGTCCCAGGGTGTTATCTCCTTAGAATTTTCCAGCCTGCCCTACACATGGGATGAGTACACTCTTGTGACTAGAGAGAGCAGGCAGAGAACTGTAGGTGCTGGCCACAGGAAGCCTTTGGATCAGGATACATTGCAAGGGTGAGTTCTGAGGGATATGAGTGGGCCATGCCAGTTTCTGCTAGGTTGCACAGTTAACCAACTCTAGGATCATCTTCCTCCAGATTTCTTTTTATTTGAGTTAATAAATTATTATCATTTAATCCATTTTCTAGAAGGTACGCTCTCACTTAAGAACAGGGCTGATATTCGGCTTGATGCCCTGGTATAGCAGTATGAGTTGTTTACAGTCAACATCCATTCTGATGACTCAGTTGCCTACTTTAAGTGATCAGTGCCAATGCTGTGCCATTTAAAAAATTTCCAATTATCAGTCTGTTTTACAGAAGAAGTGTACAACTGGTGTACCTCCTGCTCAGTCTTTTTGCTGCTACCTCTTCATCCCTGATTTATCCAAAGATTAATGATTGACCAGGAAATCTTCCTTGAATGCCATTTCCATCATATTCTTGTTTTTCTTGAGAACCTATAATCTAAAGATGAAAATTTTAAACAGGATATTCAGGGTCTTTCTCATTCTGGTTCCAGCTTATCTATTTAATTTTATTATCCACTACTCTCATACATAAATCTTTAACAATAGTAGTAGTAGTAATAATAATAATATAATCTCTCCATTTATTGAGTGGCTTGCTCTGTGTGAAGACGTTGTGCTAAGTGATTAACATACATCATCTCATATAATTTCCAGAACAATCACAATGGGTAGGTAGCATCACTAAAACCATTTTATAGATGAGGAAACTGAGGTCACACATTAACAGAAAGCAGATTCTAGGCCTTTTTAAATAGAAACACTGTGCTACAATTTATTCTAATCTGGACTGCATGCTTCTATGGGCGTATTTATATTTTAAAATTTTACCAGTAGCTTGTACATTTTTTACACATATTGTAAGTACTGGAAAAGTATCTGCTGAATAAATGTTCCCAAAGCTCCATATGGGAGACTGTCTGACACTATGCCTTTTTTCTTTTTTAAAATCTCTCTCTGCCCTGTCTTCCATGACATCACTTTGCAAAGAAAGAGGAAATTATCTCAAGACTGATAAGGAACATAATATAAATTAGAACTAACTAGTTTAAATATTTATGGAGGACATGTAGAGAAAAAGAAATTTTCATACACGGCTGGTAGAAATATGAGATGTTTCTGCCTTTTCAGAAAGCCATTTGGCAGTTTCTATTAAGATGGAAAAATATATATTTCCTTGGACTCAGCAATTACAAATTGCAGGACTCTATCCTGTAGAAATAGAAGCAGTGGTACATAAAATATATGTAAAAATGTTCTGTGCAACATTGTGGTGGCAAAAACTGAAAAATATGTGAATGCCCATCAATAGTGGGATGTTTGAATAAATTATGGCACATAATTATACCATGAAATCTTGTGCATACATTAAAAAAGACAAATTAAAGCTATTTAAGATGATTTTGAGGAATTAGTACTAGGAAATGTTGAGTGAGAAATGCTAGATGCAGGAAAAAAATGCTTAATCTTGTTTTTTGTAAAGTAAATAATGACCAAAAAATGGTATGTGTGTGTGTCCGAAAAGGATTATATGAATAAATAAGGAGAAAAATATGAAAGACAGAAATGTTGGTAGCATGGATTATCTGGGGGACAGGGCAGGGCTGGGGTAGAATGCCACTTTGGAGAGAGGGGGAAACAAAAGAGAAAAAAGGACATTGACTTAAAGAAAATGATTAAATTTATGCAGCTAGATAAAATTAGGTATGCATGGGTATGCTATGACTACATTAAATTAGAAGTAATAAAATAGGTGACAACAAAACTGTTATTTTAACCCCAATATATTCTGCAAAGTCATCCTGACATTATATTTACAAATAAGGGAGATCAAATCCTGTCCCTAAGATTGGTGATGGGAAGTACCTATTCCCACAGAAAAGACCTGTTTTCTCCAGTCTTGGTTTTGTGATCACTCCCACTTTCCTGTCATAGACTTGGTAAGGATTACTTTTCTCTCAATGGGCTGGAAGCCCTTCTATAATTTTGTTTTTCCCCCAGTAGGATTTTGCTCACCCTTAGGCAATCAGGTATTTAGTAACTATTAGTTTAAAGATGGAGTGTGTTTGTGTGTGTGTGTGCGTGCACGTGCTCGCACCTGTGTGCGTATGTGTATTTCTCCCTTGTTTTTATGTCCCTGTCCTGAACACCATAAGTCACTTTTAGCCTCTTTGCTATTTCACACATGTTCACATTTCTGGGTAATCAACACTCATATTAAGATTTCTGCTTTGAACACAGTAAAACCAATTCCTGCCTTGGTTTCCTAGAAACTCTCCAAAGCAAAAACAAACTCCATTTTTGGCAAAACTAAGAGAAAGCAAAAATTTCAAACTGCAAAACTGATGGAAAGGTTGCCAAGAGCGGTGGGTCTGAGCAAAGGGGTCCCAGAAGTAGCAAGAAGCACTAGGGCTAAACAGCTCAGAAATAGCCAGAAACAAGTCCCTCCTGGGAGGCGAAAGCACACCCTCAGGTGAAAAATCTAAATTTCACAATTGTCCGAACTCCTAGACCTAGATTCC
>CM053507.1:138864564-138930479 GCA_028627145.1 Eidolon dupreanum | reverse complement strand
CACACACACACACACACACACACACACAGTATTCAAGTACATTTGGAACTTCTTACACACAGATATTAGAGAAAACACTCACTACCTTCAGTGGTGAGTAAAGAAACATGTATTGCAAGGGATCAATACAAAAGAACACACCAGAAAAAAAGTGATGGAAAACAATAGAAAATAATGGCTAGAAAGATACTTGTTCAGAAAAATAAATTTTACTATGAAACAAATAAAAATTACAGCCAGTATTTCTAGTATTTCTACTGCAAGTTAAATAAAGTTAATTTTCCTATCATCTCTGTGGAGCTGGAACATAAAACAAAAGTGTAAGAGCTCAGAGAAAAAGTAATAAGAATACATACAGAAAGATGCAATATATGATTTAAACAAAAAAACATGTTAAATAGTAAATATTCAACTACCACGTAAATGAACATTACACAAGTATTACATGAAATTAAATAATTGACTAAAACCAAATGATGGAGGTAAAGAAGGGAGGAGGCAGAGAAAATATATTAAATTCATCATTGTTTACAGTACAGAATTAATGGATCCTGAATAAGTTATAGTCATAAAAGTATCCTCTAGAACAAAGATATGTATGCCACTAAAGATTAGAAGAAACAAAACATAAAGCAAAAGATGATATGGTGAAGAAAGCTTTGAAACTAGAAAAAGAAAGCATAATGTAAAATAGTATGACAAACATACTTGTTATGTCAGTAATTATAAATAAGCTAAAATCTGTGGGGGAAAAAGCCTTTCATATCAGGATCACTAAGACATATCTTAATAAGATTCCTTGACTTCAAAGATAAAGAATCCTCTGGGAAGTCACCTACAAGGGGAAGAAATCAACCAGCTACAGATTTTCCCTAGCAACAATCAATGCTAAAAGGCAGTGGAACAACAGCTACGGAATACTCAAGGAACCAGATGGGACCCAAAGACTTGATACTCAGATAAAAGCTGTTCAAAAATAAAGACAACAAATATATGTGAGCATGAAACAGAAATTGTTTTTCCTGTGAGCCTTTCTTGAAATGTCTACTAGAACAGGGTTTGTGAACTATGTATGACCTATGGGCCAAATCTAGCCAGCTCTTTTTTAAAATAAAGTTTTACTGAAATGCAGCTCTATCCATTTATTTACATACTGTTTATGGCTGCTTTTGTGTTATAACAGTAGAGTTTAATAGTTGGGCCCAAGACCTCATGGCCTGCAAAGCCAAACTATTTAAAAGTTTGCCAGCTCCTGCACTAGACAATAAGCTCTTTAAGGTAGGAGTCCTTCCTGTATCCCTAGCACTTATTTCTGGCATATAGGAAATGCTCCATGTGTACTTGCCCAATGCAAGAGCAAGTACCTGGTTCTCAGTCTTTCATCATAAACACCCTTACTCCATCTGTCTCCTGGGTTAACAATCCTTTCATTTCCCAAAGAGACCCTTGTTAATAGAGGTACATAAGCAATCAATAACTATCTAGGAAAAGATAGAGTTAACAAACTAAAGCTGAGTTAGTTTTTGTGTAGAATTGCATTCACCGAATTTCTTATAGTTTCAAATACTGCTAAGAATACCTTCCACTTGTGCAGTGATCTACAGATAACAATTTACTTGCTCTCCAGTTCTTTCTCTGCCCAACTCCCATTACAATTTGTTCTGTTCTCATCTAAAAAAAAAAGTTTAATGGAAGAAGGCCTAAATTTAGTAGGTATAGAAATTAACTGAAAGGATTACTTGTTAAATCAATTTGATTTCTCTCTCCTCAGAACTTTTTTGTCCATTTTCCTTCCCCTCATCTTTCTTTATGTAAGGCTAGCTTGGAACCCTAGGAAGGTTCTGAGCTCTGGGGCAAAAGGACATCAACCAGTACACCTCACTTTACAAGAGGCAGTAAAAGTGGTTGAGAATGTGGCCTCAGAGCTCAAAACGGTCCATTTTAAATCTTTCTTTGTCCCTTACAAGCTGTGTGGCCTTGAGTATGTTGTTTAACTCTCATATGCCTCAGAAAGCACATCCGTAAAATGCATATCCTAATAGTACCTACTTCATAGGCTTATGGGAAAATGAAGTGTTTTAGCATAGAATAAAGCACGTATACTGGTGCTTGGTACATAACAAGCATTCATAAGTGTTTGCTAATGTTATTGTTTCTGTCATCATAGTTCACTCTTCACTGTTCAGGGAACAATTAGCAAAGGATTGGCGTGCACAGTGGTATCTGCAGCAGAGCTGTAAGAAGAGTTTGGGTAAGAAGGCTTGGGACGCACTAGGCTCTTAGGCTTCTGGCAGGAAGTGTTTTCTTTCCCTTGATCTCTGCAGGGTGGGGACTGCCTGCTCTGTGGGCCACAATAGCTCCACATGGTGTTGATTTCTGTATGCTGTGGGTTAGGGCCAGTGTTTCTTCAGGAATTCCACTTTTACCTGACTATTCAGAAAAGGTGGTAAAAATGATATCCTAAAGCTCTAGGAAGAAGTAATTTCTGGTTTTTGTTATTTTTGGAAAACTTGATAACACCTCATTGCCAGTTAAATAGATAAGACTTCTGCTTGCTAGATTTCCGTGCATTTGGAGGGGCTTCCAGGAAGTGATGTGGAATGCTGCCTTAAGCATTATGTGTCTTTAAGATTTACTTTAGTCTGATTGTCACAAATAAGATTTATGTTGCTTTAGAGCTGGTTAAAACAGTTCATACTATAATAATGTGTATTGCCTGAAAGCATAGGCAGCAGTAGTTTACCTGGTTTTGCTCACTCTCGGATTATAAAGGACCTTGAGTTCATGTGGGATTAATTCAGAACATAGCCCCTCCACATACTCAGAACACTGCTGGCTTCTGGGCCAGCAGCGAAGGAAGGTAGTAGACAAAGAGCTTTCGGCGGTGCCTGCTCCCATGGACGTTACCTGCTCCTGTAACCAGGCAGCACACCTTGCACCCATCTGCCTGAGAAGGTGGCCCCCCCTCCACACACACCCCAGTGAGAGCCCCTCCATCTGTCTGTGCACATAAAACTTTGCCGGCCTTTGGCTATGTGCCTTTTCCTGCAGCTCCAAGGACTGCTGCTGAAGCTTCCCTCCCCTGTGAGTAATAAACAGCATGTCACACCCCTCTGGTCCTACCTGGTGGTTTTTCTGGAATATCCCAGGGGCAGGTACCCGGCTGGAGCTCCTGCATAACAGTTCATCAGGTCCATATTGTCTATCCCTGACCACTCACAGAGATCTTTTTAAAGCTTGCGTTCTTATGACAACAAAAAAAATTAGCATAGAGTAATCTAATTCACACTAAAAAATTGAAAGCACCAGAACAGCTCACTACGAAAGATATGTAGTAAATTCTGATATAAACTTGTCATAACTCTTAGCTAAGAAGTGGGTAATGACTTTAGACACTGAGCCCAAGCAAGTGGACTTTATTCTATTTTGGTCTGGTTTCTTCTGTAAAGGAGGAAAAGGGTTTTCTTGACTTTCTTAGGGGTCCCTGGTTGGGTCTGAAAATTAAACTGATAAAGACAGATTAACAGGTGAAAAGCATACTGATTTATTTACTTGAGCAAGAGCCTTCTTAAGGATATGAACACCTGAATAAACAGACCTGTGTATTTTTATGCAAAGTGTGATGAAGAATGGGCACTGGTGGAGGAATGTGAGAGGCTTAGGAGTCCAAGTAAGTGTAGTAACCTAGGGGAAATTTAGCAAGGCCTGTTTGTTAGGATTCTTCTGAGGTATTCAATATCCTTGGAGATAAGGATGCTCAGGATATAGGGAAGGCATCTCCCATCCCAGGCTCTTTTGACTGTTTCAGGGAAGAAGGGTCAGAATGAACTTGCTGCTTCTGTCATTTTCTCATACTCCTTCAGCTTAAAATATTCAGTAGGCCAAAGTGGCATATTTTGGGGTAGTGTGTCCTGAACCCTCATTGCTGCTTCTTTCATTGTCCACGTTCTGCTGCTTTCCTCAGAGAATCCTGAGCCCACTTTGCTGACATGTTGCTTCTTTTCTCCCAGCCCTTTTTCTCTTTACCACAAACTCCTAGGCTTAGATGATGCACTTATTTATGTTCCCTTTCAACATAGCTTCCTACTTCCCCTCAAGGTATCTATAGAAGTTTGGGTCCAGCAAAACACTGGCTTTTACTATTTACATATTTGAATGGCCCTTATTGGCTTCCTTAGGGTTAGAATATTTTTCTTTTGAGAAAATGAAGATTATACTCTATTTCCCCTAATAATTCATTAGTTGGTCCTCAACCATGGACCCTAAGAGGGTCGAGGAAAACTTTTCCTCCCTCACAGAAAAAATCAGATCAAAACAGAATAAAGGCAACTTGCTTAGCTAGGTTCAGTGTGGAAAAGTTGTTAGTAATGGTAGTAGTGAATATGCTAATGAAGATAATGATGTGAACCATGATTGCTCTTCCTCTCATGCAGTCTTCACAACTACCTATGAGGTTTTCATATTCTTTAACATTTATATGTAAATTATATATAGTATTCATTATTAATATTATTTAATATTTAATGTTATTATACTCCTTTTATAGACAAGGAAATTGGAGCTAAGAGAATTTAAGTAACCTGCCCCAAATCACATCATTCATATGACTTGGAGCTTGGATTGAAACCTAAATCCAGCAGTCTACGGAGCCCTAAATTTTAACCACCAATATGTTAAAAAAATAAACATTTACAAATATAATTTTAAATGATGAGATCAGTTAGGCCATATTCTAACAATGCAAGTTATAATTGCTTAAAAGTGGCTGCAGACTGAGACCTCTGAGGATTCATTTAATTTAGTCCATACTCTGAAATCACTCTTCTACAACCAGACCATGAACTCTTTGATGACTACTTAGAGTTCTTAAATATTTCTAGGATTCAAGGATTTCATAGTTTTCAAATACTTTCTGTTTTCTCTTGTGTTTTTTATAATGAAAAACAAAAACTCAAACCTTAATTTTCATTTGTCTAAATTAAGGTGTTTTATTTGAGGTCACTCAGGCAACTGCAGCAGGTAGTAGACAAGAAATGACTCTACTATAAGTTCTACCACTCTCAATCCAGTAGTAGTAGTAGTAATATTTTTAAATCTTTGGATGGTTTCTAGAATGTTGGTTGTATACATAGGGCTTGGATGAATGAGCAGTAAAATGAGAATATTTCAAGTGTATATTTCCCAACTTCTGTGTTGTCAATTTTTGGAATAGTGGTTTATTTCCCATTATCCAATTTTAATATGTTTTGTTTTCTGTGCATCGGCACATAAACAAAGTAGAGGACCACCATATGGCAGCTTGATTGACATGATACAATTTACAGCTCGTATCCTGAGGCCTCTAAGTTGGTGTGGAGGGAAGAGTTCTTCGCAATCTGCCTCTGATCAGATTGTGTTTACTTTTTAATTTGTCTACAGCTCGACTACACCCTGGAAGTAGCTATGTTATTTGTATTATGGATATCGTTTTGTATTCTTAAGTTTATATTCAGGGACAACTAATAAAGTATAAGAAGGTCTCCATTTCCCTTAATTTGTTGTAAGATAAAGAGATCTTTGGATCTGTCCTTCCTTTTCCGGATCCCCCAACTATGGAGATTCCACAAGGGAGGTAGTTATAATGGCAGTTCTTAATTTTGACATTTACTATTTTAGAGGCAGCAATAAAAATATCTCCCTATCCTCAGTCACTGAGTACTTCCCTAGACTCATTTTATTACTCCGGTTTTCCCTCCATACCAATTTCCTCAATTTTTGTTTATAATTTTGTAATATATGTAATTTTGTAAGCTGTGTTAAACATAAACCTTCAAGGTCAGAAGTTGTCCTGAAAGAAATGTTTTTTAAGCCATATGCTAGCCAGAAAAAAGGACAGGTCCTGGGGCATGTAGTCTAAACCACCAGCAGCAGGACTAGATGGAAAAGACAACCATGTCTATCTATCATTCTGGGATTGATGAGGCTCTTTGTACAGTGGCCTTGGAGAAGAAAGATGTAAGTTGTTTTCAAAGACTTTAAATTGGCTATAGATAATGGGGTGGGAAAAGGTGAAGCAGTGAATAATTCTGGAAGAGGTGAATAATTCCCTAAAAAAGAAATACTTGATGCTTTGGGATGGCATCTGGTGGTCTACCATTCTCTCTAGATAACACTGAAATAGCTGCCTGGAAGTTGATTCAAAGTTGCCACATACATTCAGGAATGTGGTTTCATCCTGCAGCTCTGTTAACTGATTCATTCTTGTTGTCTCTTCCTTACACCCTCCGGCTTGCTGTCATTTAGTTTAGGATGTCACAGAATGTTTTCTCTTGTCAGCTGACTGAAATTCTTTTCAGAAATGAGGTGTGATATAAATAAATACACAGCTATATTGATGCATATTTTAAAGAAACATACTTTCTGCTTACCTACCTTTTGGCTTCTATTATCTGGGGACCACTCAGATCCACTATGATATGACTATGTCTAGCTGGGTTGGATAATGGAGGAAAAGGGTAGAATGAAGGTCAGGGAAGGTCAGAGAAGACAATAATTAGCATGGGATTAAGTCAAGATGGGATGTAAAGTCCCCTTTGTTTCTTATAAACAATACTGCCATTCCTCATTTATGCCCACTATTTAGTTTGTTTGTATAAATTGAGAGGCATGGGGTAATGAAAAGATATTAACTTAGCTGTGTGACTAACAAAAACGTTACCATTGGTTAAATAATTATAGCTCTTTGGTTCTCTGTCTTCATTTGTAAAATAAGGGAATTGTTTCTTCCAGCTCTGACCTTTGACTCTGATATAATTTTTCACTGTGTAGTCTTGGTGTTTAACCAAACAATAAAATGAGTTCAAACTGCCTTAAATTCATTAAAAATTTATATAGGTAAAACATATATAAAGTATATTGAACTTTAAATGTACAACTTAATGAAATTTTACACATACGTTTTTATGCATGTAAGAGTGTGTGTACACACTGAGAATGGAAAAGGGTGTTGTAATAAATCATAAATTTCTAACAGGGCAGGTCTTGATGGGTAGTCATACCCTAGGCCTATCCATGAAAGGTTTTTAAGCCAGCCCTGTCCATTATATCTAGGTTAACAAGTCTTAAAATGCCAGGCATAATCACCCTCAAGAGAACATGTAATCTTGTTAACTGTCCTATAATCCGATCCTGGATCCTGACCTTGCTTTCTCCCACCTTTTTGTATTCTTCCTGACATTCCCTTCTTAATTTCAAATGCATAAAAGAAAACACAAAACGTTTTCTCCAGAGCATTTGAAATCTTGCTCCCTGGCCTATGTCATCAGTTTTGACTCAAGTAAACTCTTATAAAAATTGTCTACAGGTTTTGACATTTCTTACATTGACAACATATGTACACATACCCACGTAGACACATACATATACCTATGTAACTGCACTTAGATCAAGATATGGAACTTTTCTAACATCCTAGTTGTTCTCCGTGGGAGATATCCAGAGAAACTCCTGGAGATGGCCCAAGCTACCACCATAGGACCATCTTCAGCTAAAGATGAAAGATAGGTAGGGAGAGGCCAGTTACAAAAGGTTACTTACCTGGAAAAGCACAGTGAACAAAGGTGAGGTTTGTTATGCAGATATAAGTCAGTGCCTTCTCCACTGATAAGAGTTTCTTGTGATTTAGAGTTATCGTTCTCTTCTGGTTAGGGAGACACTCTGACAAATGGAGATTTCCTTTATAAATGTAAATTTCTCCTACAAAGGGTAATTTCTACTCTGTTTTTAGAGTTTCTTCCTCCTGTGTCTGCAGTTTCTCAAAAATAAACTGCTCAATGTGCTCCTTATGCCAAGGAAGAAGCGTCTGCTTCTGCTACCCTTCAGTTCATAAATGGAATCATGTAGTATGTAACTTTTTGCATCTAGCTTTTTATTCTTTATTGAATTTGTAAGATTGATCTATGTGGTCCTGGGTTGCGATAGTTTGTTTTTTTTATTGCTGAGTAGTGTTCTGCTACTCATATACTATTATTTTTCACTTTATTGTTGATGGGCAATTGGGTTATTTCTAATTTTTAGCTTTCTTGAATAAAGCTTTAATAAACATTCTTGTACAAGTCTTTTGGTGGACATATACATTCATTTCTTCAGGGTATATAAGTACAGACTTAGGAGTGAAATTGCTGAGCTTTAGTTAAAATGTTTAGTTTTAGGAAGAACTGCCAAATAGATTTTCAGAGTGATTGTGCCAGTTGACGCTCCCACCAACAATGATCAGAGTTCTATTTGTCTCACAACCTCACCAACATCTGATATTCTTTGATTAAGTGTAAAGGCTATAATTTATTTATTCATTCCTTCATTCACTCATTAAAAAAAATATTCATTGAGCCCTTAAGGTATAGTAGGCATTATAGTCTAGCCTAGTCTAGTCTAGTCTAGTCCTTATAGTATAGCAATACATGCCATGGATGGGACATTGTTTCTGCTGTCATAGCCCTCACACCTGAATTAGGGGCCAGTAGACTTGTACAACATATATTACATGAACATGTACAATGCACAGTTCTAGGTGCTTTTAAAAATACTTCCAATCAAAAACAGACTCACAATTATAGTGGACAATTTGGTGACAGATAGAGGGGAGAGATGGGGTATGGTAGAATGGGGTGTAGGGTTAAAGAAGTACAAATTGGTAACTGAAGGATGGTCACAGGGATGGGGAGCACGGCATAGGGAATGCAGTCGCATTAACACATTGGCTAGGTAGAGGGTCAGGGGAGGGAGAAGCAATTGGGGGGATCGTTTTATGAACTATATAGATGTCTAACCAATGTACTGTATACTTGAAACTAATTTAAAAAGAAAAAGTACTTCTGCCCTAATTCTAATTCGGAGTATACCGCGAGAAAGAGCATCTACCTTTTGTCCATCCTGCTTACTGGCTTCTCTGCAAAGAAGTTATAGATCTGACTGGTCAGAGTTTAAAGCCTTGACTAGGCAGTATCATTGGTACAATTCCTGGGCTTTAAGTGGCATGTAGCCCTTCTCTGCCTCCTCTCCTCTATTGTCCATCTTCTACGTGGAAGGTACAGCAACAACTTGGAGAAAATCAGAGAAAGTTTTAGTAAGGAGGTGTTACAGCTGAAATCAAGGACTGTAAGGAATTGTGTACCAATTAGGACACCATGTTGCATTGAACAGAAAATTTAATTTTAGTAAGCCTTCTCAATGAAGAAGATTTATTGTTTTATGTACCTCAGCATTCAGAGACAATAAAGTTTCCATAATTGGTTGATCCAGAAGCTCTATCATAGCACCAGGGTCTCAGTTTATTTCCATCTCCTCATTCTGGCTCCCATGGTATCGTTTTTGGCCTAAGTCTAGTTCCCATCATAGTTTAAAGATGGCTGCCATAGGCATTGCAGTTATAGGGTTCCTGTTCAACTCTGGTAAAATGCAGAGGACTTATATCTCAGCATTCTAATGGGGCCTGAGAGCAACCTTAATTGGACTTCATAAGTCACATGACTACCCTTGAACTCATGCTTTGTTTAAACCAACCAGGGACCACTATTGGAGTAAGGGAAGGGTTGAATTTATTCTGAAAAAAATATAGGAAGCATGGAAAGAGATAGCTACCCAAATAAAATCTGAGATATTAAGAAGAGAAAGGTAGAAAATGTGTTGGGTGGTCAATCAGCTGTGTCCATTATAAGCAAGAGGCCTTGATTTCTGAACTTCTGATCTTTGGTATACCACTTGCCTGACTTCTAGACCAACACCAGGGGTTCAGATTCAGTAGGTCTGCATTTTGACATATCTCCACTGCTGATACTGGTAATGAAACACCTTTAGGAACCACAAGAGTATATGACTTAAAAATTTCTTTGAATGTTTATGAATTCTTTTCCCTTGTAATAATAGTACATGTTCATAACCTAACATTTAGAAAATATCGAAAAGATAAAGACAAATTTAAAATGATTTTTCCCCTTGCATAGGAAATGCCTGTATTTCCCAAAGAGGGATAATGTTTGTTAAATGCAAATACTGAGCATAAGCTTTGAAAAATCCGTTGTGTTCCTTTTTGATGAATGCTTTACATTTCATTAGAATTCTTCTACATCTTTAGAACAATTTTGGGATACTAGCCAAAAGCTAATGGTCTTGCTGTACTGATAAAACACAGGGACAGAGGAGATTTATCATGTCATCACCAAGACTGGCTTTATGGAAAGAGCCATTAATCAAGGCGAGCCAGGGTACTTTGCACATATCCAGGCATGAAGAAGAGGACCACCTCAATTGAAGGCACTTGAACCTGGGAGAATTTGAATGTGACTCAGGCTTCTCTGCACTTGGTTTCAGCAACGGCATTACTTGAAGCGACTTACTATGGTTCAGTCTTGATCTTTTTATTTGCTGCTTTGTGGAAGGTGAGCTTGCTGTCCCACACTTGTATGTTCACCTGCAGACCTGACCTTTGGGCTGAAGGGACTCATGTCACTCCCAGCTCTGTGGACAGACCATACTTTTGCTTTACCAGTAACATGTTCTCACCCTGTTGGAAGGAAGTTTAATAGAGTGAAGAATTTGTAAATGTGATAGGTTTTGAGTGAGCAGATTATGGTAACATAAAATGCTCCAAAGTCCTACAACCTTCAAAGCCTCCCAAGAAAAATTCCTGAAGTCACATTATAGCCCCTGGAAATTACAGTCACATAGCAGATTTTTTTTCTTTATCCATTTTGTGTGATGGATTCTTTAGAGACTCTTAGAAAAGCTATGGATTGTCTTCCTAGTAAAAAAAATACGTGTGTACAATTCCAGTATAATTATTGGCCTATCTCTGGACAGATTAATTGAGCCCAGACTGAGAAATACATTCCTTTGGGTGGATGGTTAAAAAAGTGCACTCTTGTGTTAGGCTACTGTAATTTATTATTTGCCTGCTCTGCTACTTATGTAATCTTTAGCAAGTTACTTAATCTCTCTATCCTTCAGTTTCATTATTGATAAAATGGGGATAATATGAAAACCTACTTCCTAAAGCTTTGTGAGCAGTAAATGAGAGAGTGATATAACCTGTTATAGACTTATAGATTCAAGGTTTAGGGAGCAACTGGATATTACTTAAACCTACTATAACAGTTTATCTCATTCACTAATTTAAGTGAAGTTTGTTACAGATACTGTTTACTTGATCATATAGCATCCCCTTTAGATGAAGTTTAGTTTATCTGTTATGTAATGGGGAACCATGGAAGGGTTTTAAGTAGGGGAATGATACAATCAGAAGCTTTGCATTAGGTGTACAGATGATGCACAAAATGCAAGCAGAAAGGCCATTTTCAGGAAGAAAGCACTAATCCTGGATGATACTTTGGGCACATATTAGAGGACACACCAGGGGTTATGGGCAAGTATGTTAAGAGAGACCTGTCACTGATTGATATGGAAGTGAAAGAGAGGAAGGAGTTGAGGACAATGCTAAGGTTTTTGTCTTAGGTGGCTGTATGGTTTAGTACCATTTACCAGATAGCAGCAAGGCTTCTCTTTGTTTTTATTATGAGGTACATAGAATAATGATAATAATAAACTTTGCTTTGAATGCTGAGCTAGAGGGATCTATGGATGTTGACTTAGGATGCGGGGTGGGGGGTTGACTATATGAAGGGAGTTGGGTAGATTTGTATGTGGGAGTCATTGACACAGAGGTAGTACTTGAAGTCCGTGAGAACTTGGAATAGCAATAGAATAGGAACATAAAGAGAAGTCAGAAATACATCAGCATTTATTAGCAACACCGAGGAATCAGCTGTGAGTAAGAAATTGAAGTAAGCCAGAGGGAAGGAGAAAAATTATGATTTTTGGTCGTAGATTCCAAAAAAAAAAAAAAAAAGAAAGAAAGAAAGAAGAAGGGAGCTGTCAGTAAAATCTCATGACTCTAATGGTCATGTGAGTTTAGGACTGAAAGGCACTCAATGTTTGCTAGAAAAATTTCCCTAGAGTGTTGGGGACAAGCCTCACCACAGTAAGCTGATGAAGTGGTGGGGAGTTAGGGAAATGAAAATTGTGGATGTGGCTTTTTAGTCTCTGAGTTCAGAAACCAATGTGGGGTGGTCCAGAGAAGTTTGGGAAGGAGAGTGCTCAGGGATGAGGAACATTATTCCTGGGTGAAATCTAGGATTTGTCCTGATGATTTGGTTGCAATTCGTGAGGCTAGCTATCTGATCCCCAGTTCAAAGGACTTCCACTATAAACGTTAACTTTTGTCTCAGAGATCCACAGTAGTCTATTTGTATTGACTGTCTCTCCACCATCCATCTCTCAGAGATATATGAATACTTCCCCCTGGAGTTGTGCAAAGCAGCCACTTCGGCCATGATTCCTGATTAGCTTAAACCCATCAGTATGTCCCATGCTCCTGGCCACAGTGATAGTTAGTGGGTGGGCATATGTCCCAAGTCAGGCTAATTAAAGCCAAAGACAATTTTGGAGTTTTTATTTAAACTCTCAGGATTGCAGACCTAACTTATTCCAGATTTGCACCAGGAAGTATATAGCCCTAGATGCTGTTGGCAGTCAGTTTGTGACGATGAAGGTGGAGAACTCGCTGAGGAATGGAGCTGAAAAACAGGGAGAGAAAGTGAGCCCTGCCTACACGGTTAGAGCCTATACATCCAGTCTTCTGCTTTGCTTTTGTAGACATTGAGCTAATAAATTCCTTTTATTGCTCAGGCCAGTTGCTTCTAATATGTAACTAAAAACCTTTTAGCTAAAACACCCTTCCAGTTTTTTGGACACAATTTTAGAAATAAAAATTAAAATATCCATTTTTCTTTTTACTCTGCAATTTACAGGAATATTTCACATCCATTATCTCATCTGATTCTGACAAACAGTGTGCCGTTATACAGATGAAGCTCATTAGTGGACAATTGTGGACTAATATTTGCATCTCTGATTTTTATTCACTACATCATGATGTAAATCTCTTTTAAATATAGTCAGCTGACTATTGAATCAGTAGTTTCATATTTTGCTGCCAGTTCTGTCTTTATATTATGTTTCTATTTTTTCATATTGTACTAAATCACTGAAGCCCTTTACAAAGGCTGTGGCCTTAAGTAAATAATCAATACCTTAATATGAAAATGCATCAAATATTAATAAGCTAGCAAAAAATCACAAAGCTACTTTAAATGCATTTACCTAAATAAGCTCAGAAGAGTTACGTCTTAGAGCTTTGAAGAAACTTGCAGGTTTTGTCTTATGTTTATTATTTTAATGTTATTATTGTTATTATTGTCCTTATTTTTGAAAAGTTTTAGAGAATGGGAGAGGCAGAAGAAGTATACAGCTAGGAAAAATATGATCTGATTTTCAAAAGGGAGATACTAGGAATTACATACCTAAATCTTGGTATAAAAAAATCTAAAACAATTCTAGACAATAACAAAGAAGTGTTCAGTTTGTAGGAATTTGGAGAAGAATTTTGCAATTACCAGTATAAGTCCTGTCAAGTTAACTTGATCACTGATAACAAGTCAGTCATATCAATAACAATAATTAAGTATATGATTACTGTTTTTATGGCTCAAGGGCATTCCATATTATTCTGTGATTTCAGCAAAACTTTTGACTGTCTCTTCTGATAGCTTATAGTTAAGATGACAGACGTACAGGGGTGTGTGTGTGTGTGTGTGTGTGTGTGTGTGTGTGTGTGTCTGAGACTCAGTTGCCCAGATAGAAGTTTAATTATACACTTCAGTTGAAGGCATGCTACTCTGTGCAAAGCTCTTATTTTGTTTTATTTTATTTCATTGTTATATACTTTTTATCCCCACTTCCAATACCATTTTACCTCTTAGACACTCATTTTAGTGTATTTAATAAATGAACTTCTTGTCCTTCATATGTTTACTATCATAGCTTTGAAAATATATGGTGTCATGTATATTTATTTAAATTAATATAAGTGTAACTGATATCTATATCTATATCTATCTATATGTATGTATGTATGTGTATATATATATCTGAAATTCTCTTTCTTTTTTTTTCCACTCAGTGTTATGTTTTTTAGAACTATTTATGTTCACTTGGTAAATCTGGTTTATTGCTCATATTACATAGTTTTCATAGCATTCCATCACATGCATTTGTCGCATTTTACTTATCCATTCTTCTAGAGGTGAATCTTGCTTTCACAAATAATGCTGAAATAAACATCCTTACTCATGTCTCCTTGTGGACTTGTATGAGATAGTCTCTGAAGTACATACCTGAAAATCAGTAATGGCGAATTGTTCATCATATTGTCTGAACTAGTTAATCATTCTCTTGCTGTCTGTGAGGATTCCCTTTTCTCATAATCTCTATGCATTTTATATTACCATCTCTCTATTATTGTCAATATTCGTGACATAAAGGTGGATCTTATTGTTTTCTTTTAGCGTTTCTCTCATTAATAATGAGATTTGATATCTTTTCATATTTCCATTACTTACTGCTAGATACAGCCCTAAATGAAAGCATTTGAAAAGCACATAATACAGAGACTGACTCAAAATGTCTAAATCTATGGCTCAATGAATCTGTATTACTACTTCAGTGCTCTCTAGGAGATGGTGTTTGCTTGGAGCATGTGGGCCAGGCTTATCAAACTATACTAGGTGTATGCTAGATATTTTAGTTTTGGGACTTCCAGGAGGTGGGAAAGGAAAATAGGGATTTGGGAATGTAATTGATAAATGTATTTTAGAATTTTTTTCCCAAAGGAAGGTTTGTGTTCTGTGGAGCCATGTGTGAGTGAGTAGAAATGGGACTGGAGAAAGTCAAGGGGTAATTCTGTTTGCCTGGCCTCTAGGTCATTTCAATTGTGGTGTATCTGTCACAGAGAAGACAGTCTAAAGAAAACGTAAGATGACCATAGCTTATAAAGTTTCCTGCAGCAAATCTAATCAATGACTCTGCAGTTCATATGAATGAGAGATTTTTACATTGAACACACAGCTGTAATTGAGGGCTTTACTATCTCTTCTGTGCAAAAAAAATGGCTATGTTCATCTCGTCAAGTGGAATAAGATGATTACCTGCACTGTTGTTGCATAATAGTTATCCCATCAATAAAACATGATTTCACATCTTTCAAGGGGAGCTAAAGTACTAACATTTATTTCAAAATAAAAGAGAGGTACTTATAAAGACTTCTATATGAAATCCTCTAAGTAGCATTTCTAAATTTACCTTTTGATAAGTTATAGCTGACATAAGGCTGATACAAATAAATAATAGCTTAGTTAAAAGGAGCAGAAGAAATATTGAACCAGAAATCTCACCTCCTCCTTCCTCAAACTGTGATTGTGCAAATAGCTGCAATTTTTTACCTCTTCAATATCCTTTACAAGGTGACATTATCATCACCCCTCACCCCCCATCAAGAATGGAGTCTAGAGTCTGCTTATAGCAGTCTTAAAATATAGCCCCCAAATTCTTTGATATTCCTTCCATTGAGAGTGGAAGGAATATTTCGGCTAATGGCTCCTTGAATCTGGGCCATAATTGCTTATCAAAAGGAATATGGTAAAAGCGGTGCTGTAGCAGTTTCTGGGCCAAGCCTTAAGAAACCAGCAGCTGCCACTTCCTGTCTCTTGGGGTGCTTGCTATTGGGACCCAACCACCATGATACAAGGAAACTAATCTGCTCCCTGAGAGTATCATAGGAAGAGGAATTTGTGGGCCATATGACTGAGCCATTTTAGAAGCAGATCCTCCAGCTCTAGTCAGACTGCCCAAGTGACATCTAGTGGAGCGGAGGTGAATTGTCCCCACCAAGCCCTGACCAAATGGTAGATTTGTAAGCAAAATAAATGATTGTTATTTTATGCTGCTAAGTTTTAAGGTGGTTTGTTATATAGAAATAGATAGCTAGAATGTCTCCCTTGAGTTATGAGCTAGCTGTGTATTTTGCTTTGGCCAAGGAAATATGGAAGAAGTGATGGTGTGCTAGTTCAGAGCTCATACCTATACTTAAAAGGCCTTGGAAACTTCTGTTTTATTTTAGTATCCTGCCTTTGGAGCCTGTGGAAGATGAGAGACACATGCCCAGCTGCTCGTTGCCCCAGCCAATAGCCACCCTACCTCTAGAAATGTAAGTAAGACCATCCTAGACGACTCAGGCTCCCATCAATGAACTAGCGTACATGAGCAAGGTAGTCGAGATCCACCAAGCCTGACCCAGACTAGAGCGTCTTACTGCTGCAGTAATCTTGGCCTTTGTTATGAATGGGATGTTGTGAGAGGCAGCAGATCACTTCAGCAGGTCCCTCTCTACACATTTACAGCTATTTGGTGTTAAATTTCAACCATGATGCATGTATTTTAGGGAATGACATTAAGATACTTGTACTGATAGATGACAAGGTAAGAAAAAATAATATTTTGGGATGACAAACTGAGGTAATAACATAAACTATTAATTAAGAATACTCTTTAAAAATGGAATACACGGACAATGGAATGCAGTGTAGCACTGAAATGAGTGAACTATATGTATCTGAAGTTTTTCAGCAGTTGACTATGTAACTGGACACTGATATTTGGGTAGGCTGCATGGGAAAAGGTGGTAATCATAATGTGTTAGCTGAAATATAGACTTCAGCAGTTACGTGAGATTATTTTCAAAGTTTAATCTAATTTATTCATATAAACATGAAATTTAATCCTAATAAGTCATCTATCACAATTACTGAGCTATTGACATTTTAATAGATAATAATTCTTGACGACTATGGGACGTATATAAATAGGCATATCAGTGATGTTAGGCTTCAGCTTTAACTGAAGATCACTCAGAGTTTGGTTGCATAGTAAGATTTTCAGAAATTTTATTTAGTGCATTTATGTAGAATATTCAGAATATTCTTGTCCCCTAATCCCAAGGACTCAGGCTTTGTTTGCAGGTCATGGCTTACTCTCAGGTCCATTAGTGCCTCTGGGAAATGGAGCACAACAACAGGGCAAACGCTTAATTATTCTGACACATCCTGAGATTCGCATTATAGAGGCTGACATGGGTTTAAGCTTGATTCATGCTTACCTCCAAATCAGTTCTGAAATTGTGATTTTGGTCTGCCAAATAGCTCCAAAATTCTTTAAGATCTGTGATTACATCAGCTCAGTGTCTTTCACTCTGGAAAATGACTACTATCCCCACCTGCCATCTTCCATATTTGGTCTGTAACTAGATGTCAACACTTATGAAAACTAGGCAATGTTCTCTTTCTTCTTCTGCAGTTTTGTATTTGTTGTTGATTAGATTACAGTAGTCTCTCCCTGTTGAAAGTTTATGCATCTACAATCTTTGACATGTGACTTTACTTACTACTGTAGGAGGACTACTATCCTGGTAATTACCAACAAAAGATTATTGTTTAGAGTTTGCTGTAGCAAGAGTATCAGACTTAAAGGCAGGTATAAGAATAGGGAAATATTCTATTGGAAACAAAGGTAGACTTAAGCTATGCCCTAATTGGAAGCTCTTGGCATAGGGAAGCCATAGTTGGGCTAACGAGAGGCAGAGCATTGTATGCAGTTGGTTGGGGATGTACATTTTGCTTTCTCTGGCCAGTCCAAAGTTGGAAGAAAGTATAAAAATTAAGGAAGCTGTTAGTTATTCATCCATCCTTAGCCATTTTGGGCTGATTGTTTTTGGAGCTTGTTTGGCTCACTGGATTATTACTAAAGATAGCAGTCTGACTTTCTACAAGTCTGACGTATAGCTAGTGGCTTCCTGGGCTGGTTACTATAGATAATGGGTTGGTTTCCTGGACTAGCTCATGCAGATTATAGGTCAGAATTTTATTTTTATGTATAGTCTGGCCACTGTCTATTTGTATATTTTAATCTCTCAATACAGAAATCTGCAAATTAACATGTAACTTCACAGTGGTGGAGCTCTATTCAAATAAGTTGTAAGTCAAATACAAGTGCATTCTCCTAGAAATTTCAATAATCTTTTGTGTTGAGTTATTAAGCAAAATTCAAGTATGACATTGAAAAGATATCCCACTTCCCTTTTACCTTATTTCTGAGTTTAGGATAATTTTTTCTTAACATTGTGTATTAGGGAAGGAAAAATATAGAAAATTGTAAGTAATCCATACAGTTCTAGAAAAAGTAGGAACTGTAAAGAACTGGACAGAAGCACTGTAATTATATGAACATAAATTTATTCAAGGAGGAAAAGGCATTTAGAAAGATCTATTTTGGCCATGGGTAGAACAGCATTTTCTAATCGGCTTTACCAAGCGTAAAAGTTGTATTTTTAAATCTTTGCTTGATTTACTCCTTTAGTCTATTTCTCAGTTGGTTTCCACTCTAAGTCAAAGAGATAGATGTTGTCTATTTGTCTCCTCAGATCTTAACACTAATTATTTCCTATGACATATCATTCAATAAACTAGATTAATAAGATCTGTTTCACAGATTCCCTTGATCAATGATGCAAGGGAAACTGCACAAACAAACCTTCTCTTTGGACTTGAAATGCCCTTCTTTCTCCTGTCAGAATAGCATCTGTGACAACTGTACTCAGCTTTGCAAATTTTTGACCAACCTTCTAAAACTCTCAAATTCTTTACTGGCAGGTGGCTGGAAGTTACTAATTCATATGTGTTTGATAATTAGACAAAATATTTCTTTTCCAAAAACATATAAAATAAAAAGCATTTGATGCCATTTTTGGGTATCTCTGTCATTCTGTTACCTGCCTTTACCTGCATATAAACTTGTTAATTCTGGTAAGCATCCAATTATGTACCCGTATTTCGCAAGATAAGGGAGTAGTATTTTTAATAGGAAGAAGCCTTCAAAATACAGTAACTTAAATATGAATGTAATTAACTGGTTTTAGCCATGAGAAAACAAAAATGTGCATTTATACTTTAAATTTTATTTGAATCTAGTTTTCTCAAATACTATTATTATGTAATCTACTAATTCCTACAGTGTAATTTGTGACCAAAATATCAAACACCTGGTTGTCCACTAGATGTCAGTGCACCCCTACACTGAAGTTATTGATAGAGTATCCATCTGGTGACAAAAACAAACGAACAACAACAATAACAAAAAACTGCATGAGAGGTCATATTCTCTTTCTTATTGGCATGGGAGATATCACAACCAGCCCAACTTTAAATTCTTTTTCATATAGGACACGCTCAGATTACTTTTATTATTGGCTGATTATTTGATAATTACAAACTTGCTTTCCCTTTTATTAAACATGACTGTCTTCAGTTGAATTTGTAGAGGGTAATTAATGCCCTGTTTTGCTGTGTTAAATTAATGGCACAGAATGCCAGGATCAGATGACCCACAAAAAATATGTCTCTCAATCATTTGACTTCTTTGTAATGACCTCCAGAGTGGACCACTGTACACCCAAGTATTATGGCCATACTGCCTAGTGTCACTTTAGCTGTAAACCGCTGAGACTTAATGGCATCCTCCCAACACAGGCTCAGAGTATGTTTAGAATGCACAGTATGTGTAGTAAAATGGAGTCATATACTCTTGGCTTTACACGAGCATGCATATTAATCAGGATATCCCGGGTGCAATATCAGAGGCATTTGTGTAGTTCATAGCAAGGATTTCAGAAGCTCTTTGTGTGGGAACTATACATATTGGAATTCTCTGAATCGTATCTGGTTGAGTTAAAGCTGCATTTGCCAAAGTATGCTCTGAAGAACACTGCTCCTATAGGTTGTGACTAGATGATACTAAAAGATCTAATAAAATATAGTAAGGGAATTTCATGGAATACTCTGGGAAAAAAACAAATTCAAATGTGTTTCTCTGATGCTGGACTTCCCAGCACCTTTACTATTTTTGTATGCATTACGAAAATCCAAGAAGAAACTATAGTGTTTAGGGTTTTCCACTTTTTTTAAACCTTAGAATAATTATTTTACAGAGTATCTTGCCAAACAAGTTGATTTGGAAATGTGAAGAAACACCAAAAGAATTCTGGGTTATGATTAGATACGTCATCTCATAGTCTTCTTCCATCCTTTCTCTTTCCTTTCTTGTCATATATTGAGAATATATTACATGTAGGGCACTATGTGGAAACAGTGTATTAATGCAGATGCCATACAAGGAACAAAGAACATACAGATGGGCTTAATTTATGCAATATTGTGTAGTAGTCTTTGTTTCTTAGTATATATTACATTTAGAAAGTTTCAAAGTCTGCAAATCACCTGGACTAGGCACTAGGCATTGCCATCAGACGCATGTTTCATTGGAGAGAGAAATACTTCCCTATGCATTCAAAGAAATCCTTTTAAGTTGTTTTAAAATCTTTTAGTGAGGGATTGACAAGAAACTTTAGCCAACAGGAATGTAATAGGCAAATTTGGAGTTGTCAGCATGGCAGAGGCAAGTGCTTGGAACAGAATCAAGATCTAAAAAGACTGCCTGAAAACCACATAAGGAGGGACATGAAAGGTGAGAGCCCGGATAAAATGCCAAGAAAATTGAAAGCATGGAACAGGAACATACAGTGTCCAATGGAAAACGGGGCCTTATGCTGATGGGAGGAGTCTCGGTTTGATAGTTCCCTCAATTGAGCAGTGACAAGAGACTTTTTAAAATACTCACCAAGACTTGAATGGAGCAAAGCTCAGGCTGCTAAATATAGATGTGACAGTCCAAAGCTGGGCCTCATCTCTCCCAGGAAACATGTGCACGGTGGGCACCATCTGCTCTTTGGTTCATCAAGTTACACCCCAGAGCCATGTCCTGGGGACTGAGAACTCCTTCCTTGGCATACACACTTGCTCATCTCTCAACAGATTTCTTCTACTGTTTTCTTATAAAACTGCAAAGAAGTCTGCAGGAGGAGGTGTGGAGAAGGAGTAAAGCTGCAATATTGTCTTTGAGAGAATATTTAGAAGATGTTTAAATTACGAGAGAGCTGTATCAGGAATTAAAGTGTCTTCATCTTCAACCAGGGGCCATAGGATATGACTGATAAACTTTAGGCTTTGATAATCATTCATGTATAAGCTACACTTCACCATCTTGAAATCCAAAATAAAATCCTTTTTTAAAAAACTTTTTTTGAAATTATGATATACATACAGAAAATTGGATGTAAGTATAAATCTTGATAAATTTTCACAAACTGAATGTACTTGTTTAACCAGCACCCAAATCAAGAAACAAACATTACCAGAGCCCAGAAGTTTTTCTTGGTTCCTTTCTACTTATTACTCCATGCCAAGAGCAACCAGATTCAACTTATAGCAGCATAGATTATTGTTGTTTGTTTTTGAACTTCAGAGAAATGAAATCTTACAATATGTGTTCCCTTGTATATGGTCTCTTTCAATCGCTATTATATTTGTAAGGTTCATCTATATTATTCATACAGTTGTAGATTGCTCATTCCCATCTTTGTAGAGAATTTTATTATATAAATTTTCACCACTTATTTATCTGTTCCACTCTTGAAGGGCATCGAAGTAGTTTTCAGTTTGGGATGACTGAAATAGTACTGCAATGATCATTCTTGTACATGATTTTTGGAGAATGTGTAGATGGGTCATGTTCCATTTAATGTTCTAATCTATTGGCATAGATTAATAAAAGTCCATCCTTCACTCTCTTAGATCCCATTCCCATTCTCAAGACAAATCCAAGGTCACCAAAAGCTCAGTGGTACCGCCTTGCAGAGGAAAAGCAGAAAGTCTAGCACATCTGTCTATAACACTTTCTCAGCTACATTTTGACGTTCTCTGTTGCCATGTCACACATTGTGCATCTGGCCATAGAGGACAAGATCTTTACATTACAGACCCACCACTGTACAGGGTAATCATAATGAAGTTTGTTTGTAGGGCTAGTTCTTCCCACCTCCCCTTACCCCCATCTTGATCCTACCTCCATGTTCTGCCCAAGAGCCAGGGCAGCTAGGTTGGGTGAAGTTTGGGTCCTGTATCCTCACATACAGTGTCCATAACAAGCTATCTGCTAGTCTATACCAAAAAAAAAAAAAAATAGTCTTGCTTTGGAGTCTGAATATCAATTTAGGTTCCACATTCTTATAGTGAGTCCCCTCAGAGTTCTCTGCTGATTTTTTTCTGTCACCTGGCCTCTGACTTGGCCATTATGGTCCACAGAATCTGTCTATACAACTTGAAACTTAAGAGGAAGGAGTCTTGAGCTTGCTTACATTTCTCCCAAATTTCTCTTTCAGTGCCCTGTCAATTAATGGATTCAAATAGGTACAGGATAGTGAGGTATCATTTACCTCCATCTGCCATGAGCTCTCAGCTCTGGGACTTTGCAAAGCTAAAACATTTTCTAACAGAACAATGGGTACCTGCTTTCCATTTGTACAATCAAATTAAACAAATTTCTTTAGGGTGCCCTAATATTGAATGATAAAAAGCAAGTTGTAAAAGGATACATAGAACATAATACCATTTGTATAAAATTTAAAATCCCAAGAAACATTGGTATACTTTATCAACAGAAGTTAAAAATAGGCCTGAGAATGAAACATACCAGTCTTAGGATGGTGGTGACCTCTGGATAGGGATGGGTGTGGTGGGGTTTTACAGGGGAGAGACATTAACTGCGTTTGGGACTTTTTCCCCTAGAGAGACCCAAAGCAAATAAATATAGCAGGTCCTCGAATATCATTTTGTTGAATATCATTTTGTTATAATGTTAATGAGATACTATAGGAACTTAACTCTTGTTTATACTGATGAGCCTAGGGTAAAATTGTTTTTGTTATATGTTGTTCTGCTTAAAGTAGCAGAACCTATGGATAACATTAAGTAAGGACTTACCGTGCAGCAAAATGTTCATGTCTCTTAAATCCTGGCAGTAGGTTCATGGATGGTTGTTATATTGTTTTATGAACTTGAGTTTGTTTGAAAAAATTCATAATTTTCAAATTAAATTTTAAAAAGTTTTTCTCATTATGCACTTCTCAAATGCTAATCTGAAAATGTGAAGTTGAAAAGGTAAGAAGCAAAGCTATATGTAGTATAATTTCAATCATGTGACAAAAATTAAAGCAAGAAGGTTGAAAAATAAATAATAAAAAATGTTAACAGTCGTTACTAGTTGGTGTGAATAGTGGGTGGTGTGTGTGTGTGTGTACAGTAGAGATAGTTCATGTATTCTTCACTATATGTCCCTTATTTTCCTAATTATCGAAGGAATCTAGAATATACCATTTGCAAATGTCCTACCCTCACCTGACTGTAGCTGCTACCATTGCATTTTAGAGACTCTCCATAACGGTCTTTGTTTTCTGGAATCTCCCTTTCCTTGTCAGTGAAATCATTCTCATCCCTTTGCCCCAGCCAGCGCTTCTTAAACCTTATTGTACATGTAGGTCACCTGGGGATCTAGTTAAAATGTGGATTCTGACACAGCACGTCGAGGGAGGGGCCTGAGATACTGCATTCCCGAGTAGCTCCCAGGTATACCAAGGCTTCTGGTCCATAGACCACACCTGGAGTAGCTAAGCACCTATAGCACTTTCTCAGTTTTTAAAAAGAATACTTACAGCATCAGTTGTGTTTATTGTTAGAGAATGCTACATGCTAGCCACTACAAGCATACCTTGGAAATGTTGCACGTTCATTTCTAGACCACCACAATAAAGCAAGTATCATAATAAAGTGTTTACTGGTGGAGGATCTTGCCTTTAATTTGTAAAAACACGATATTTGTGAAGTACAATAAAATGAAGTGTAATAAAATGAGGTATGCCTGTATTAGCTCATATAATATTCATATCTCTTAATCTTATCTCAGTATTTGCTTAAGCAGGGTCTTCAGCATGGGGCAGCCCTCTATCTCAGCTCCCATTTTCTGTCCACTGAATTCTGAATCACCTTTCAAGACTCAGTCCAGCAATCATGTATTTAACAGATTTTTTTTTCTTAAATGGAAGGAAATATAATCTGATTCATCCTATATCCCGAATCCCTACCAGTACATAGCTGACATTCAATTATAGTGTAGGCATTGTAGAGGATGAAAAAACTTTCCTCTACTCTCTTAGGTAAAATGACTGGGGCTTATGAATTAAACTTACAAAACATAGATTAACAGGAAAAAGGGCATGCAAATTTTATTAAATTTCATGTACATGGTGGCTCCACAAAAAGAAAATTAATTTTATTTGGTAATATTTCACAGTGTATATGTATAAAAATAGTTTATACTTTAAATATATGCAATGTTTATCATTCATTCCTCAATAGAGCTAAACAAATCTTTTAAAAAAGATGTTGTTAAGGAAATATTGTTAATTTTGTTAGTTTTAATATTGATATTGGGGTTATGTAAAAAATATCCTTACATATTAGAGAAGTGAAGGAGAGCATAATATACCACCCCAAAATGTGTCACTTCAGCACATTAATTATTATGAATTAAAGGTACTTGAGAAGCAGGCAGTGCAAGAAGGACACTGACCCTCCTTTGCGTCCCTGAAAGCAGGAGATAAATCTCTCATGTGAAACGGACCCCTCCGTGTACCAGGAAGACAGAGGCATCCTAATTACCAGATACAGAGAATTTATGGCAGAGAAGACTGTATAAAAATCCCTGTTACTTCTTCACCAATTTACTACCCAAACTCAGATCCCTTTTGGTCAACTTTTCACAAATACATTGTTTCTTTGTCTGAAAAGTTATAAAAGCTTCCTGCTCTGGTCATTTTTTTTTTTCAGGGGTCTCCTGTGCATATCAAATTATGTTTGCTTTTTCTCCTGTTTATCTATCTTTTCATTACAAGAAGGTCTCAGCCAAGAACCTAGAAGGGTAGAAGGAAAATTATTTTTCCCCCTCTATAGAAGTATATGGAAATATTTAGGGTAAAATGGCATAACGTCAGAGAATTTCTTTAAAACTGTACAAAAAAGAAAAGAAAGCTAAAGTACAGCAAAATATTGATAATTCAAAAATCTGGCAGATGAGCATATGGAGGTTCATTATACTATTTTCTGTACTTTTGACTATTTTTGAAAACTGTCATGATGAGGAGGTTAAAAACTCACACACATGACAACTGCCCAACCCTAACAAACTCCTGGTCAGAAAACCAGAGAAATTCTCACTGAGGACTTCTATATGGTTATTCATTGCAGCCTAGTTTTAGTAGCAGGAGGTGGAGTTGGACATACCTGCCCATCTATCACCGGGGGATGCATAAGAAAAGCTGGTAAAGTATGTGAGGCCATATGGACCTCCAGCAAGAAGCCACAAATTCCATGGATGCAGCCCCAGCAATTTGTGTAAATTTTAAAAACAGTGCTGAGAGAAAAAGTAGGAAACAGAAAAATCTGTACCATAATTTAACACATATATTCTTTTTAATATATGTATTATGTATTAAATATATTTTTATTTCTATATTTTATCTGTAGTTTAAATACATACAGAAAACACTACATATTTTCCAAAGATACCTTAAAGTTCTGGAAAATATATGCGATACATTGAAATCGTTGCCTATAGTGGGGAGGGGAGTTGAAGATGGCACTGGGAATGAAGGAAGTCACTGAATGAAAAAAAAAGGTGGCCTTAAATGGAGTAATAATGTTTGTGTGCCAAATTTAGGAGGATGAGTACTTTCATACTGCAAGTCTGGAAGACACAAAAATATCCCACTCACGGTGAGATATAGAAGAAGTAGATCTACATTTTTTTCCTAAGTCCAGTCAAATGATTCTTAAACACCAAAAATTTAATCTATTTTAAGGAGACCTACCTAGTTTTAGGTCACCAGGCTAGGCCAAGAACAGCAGAACATAAGCTCCCAGGAAGGGCATACAAAATTCTCCCTGATGTCAAATTTCTGTTGTGTGTGTGTAAACATGAATTGGCTCTGAGAAAGAAGTGCTATATAAATGCTAATTACTCTTGAGCAAACTTAATCTCCTATTTACCACTTAGGGAATTTCTTTTTCAATACACATGTAAAGGAGGAAAATAATCTATTATTTTTCTCAGCAATGTTAATTATAATAAGAGTTAGGCATAACACAAAGATGAAAGAAGAAAAGATAATACCCAATATCAGTGAGGTATAGAGGAATAGGCAGCTTCAGACAGTGTTGGTGGGAATATAAACTGGTATAGCTAGAAAATCCTGTCTTAGAATTCCCTTCTAGAGGAATTTATCCTCCAGAAACACTTCTAAGAATGTGCAAGACAAATATAAGAATGGACATTGCCACAGAGATTATTGCTGAAAAATAGAAAGGAAGCAACCCAAATGTCCTTGAATATGAGACCAATTCATCATTTATAGTATATCAGTAACTTCAAAAGAATGATAATCTATATATACTAATGTAGAAACATCTTTCTGAAAGGTAGTATTAGTCCAAGAGATATTTATTGCTAAGAGAAAAAAAAAAAAAAAAAAACTATGGGAAAGCAGTATGTATAATATGAACACAAATTTTGTTTTTTAAAGAAAAAATATTTTTCAAAAAAATGAAAACAAAATATTTTAGCATATGGGTAGAAAAAGTTGAATGTATTTGTTCTGGCTGGTTTACAGTGATAATCTCTAGGGTTTGAGATTGGGGAGCTTTCATTTTAGGTATTATGCATTTATGAAATTGTTGTATATCAACTAACTATATTATATTTATAATTAGAAAGAAAACAACTAAGTTCTGTTGATACCCTAGTAAATTAAGGAGATACAAATCTAAAAAGGTCCCCATTCTCCTATACTATATACTATATATAGCAGGGGTCCCCAACCTCTGGGCCACAGGAACCAGTCTGCACAGCAGGAGGTGACTAGTGGAAGAGCGAAGCTTCATCTGTTTTTGCAGCTGCTCCCGAGCACTAGTCTCACTGCCTCAGCTCCATCTCAGATCATCAGGCATTAGATTCTCATAGGAGCACCAGTCCCTGGTTGCAAAAAGGTTGGGGACTGCTGTATAGGAATTGAGGCAACATGCTGTGAGAACACGTCTTAATTAATTAGAAATTTTGTGGTCAAGGAAGTTTGCTAATAGAAAGAAACTGGCTTATTATACAAGCAAAATGGAATTGTTTCTCTCGTAAGCAAGTAAAAACTACACTGGCAAGAAATCTAAGCCAGATCAAGTGTTTACACATAGAAGGGCCCAAAGAGAATATACGTAACTGTAAAACCTAAGCAACTGGTTCTCATAATAATATCTATAATCTCTGAGCTAATTATTTTCTTTGATAAATCCTCCGTTGAACAGCAGAACAAGAAGTGTGAAATTGCTCTTAAAGCAGTTCCCTTTCACTCTTCCCCAGGCAGAACAATGAGTAAGCCAGGAGGGAAATCAGAGTGCAGTGAAAGGAAAGGAATTGTGAGCATTTCAGTTGAAGTTACTTGGGGGTATGCTAGCATCACAAGCCTATGACTAGTTAGGTGCCCTTAAATGTCTGGGGAAGGCTGCACCTTGCTGTTGAAGCTGGAGAGCATGTATTATCCAAGTCGAGGTGTACCGAGGGAAGTAACATTCATGACCCAGAAGCTTTGTATCCCTGAGTTTTAAGGAAACCAGTACATTCTATATATAAAGTCTTGGTGAGCTCTGCCAGAGACATAACAAGGTATCAGCAAAGAGATCCCAAAACCAGAGTCTGGACTTGTTGGTCAGTTCTTGGCTGCATTGCCAAGTAGTTGGTTGACCTTGAGGCTACTATTCTTTTAGATGGTATGTTACTTTTCTTTTTCTGTATAACAAATTACAATAAATAGTTTATGACCTCAGACAATTTCTGTGGGTCAGAAACTTGGAAGTAACTTATCTGAAAGGTCTCCTTTGGAGTCTCGTGAAATATTACAATCAAGATTTCCACTGGGACCAAACTCTTTTGAAGGCTTGATGGAGGCTGGAGAATCTGCTTCCAAGATGGCTCACTCACATGCCTGGCAAGTTAGGGCTGTTGTTGGGAAGAGGCCTCAGTGCCTCACCATGTGGACCTCTTCATAAGGCTGTCTGAATTTTCTCCTGTTATGGGGCCTGGCTTCCCCTAAAATGAGTAATCCAAGAGAATGTGGCAGAAGCCTCACTTACTCTTATGTCCTTGCCTTGGAAATCATACTCATCATTTTCCCAGTGTCTTATAGGTTACACAGGTCAGCCATACTTAATGCAGGATGGGACTACACAAGCATGTGAATACCAAAAGGCAAGATTCATAGGAGCCATCTTGGAGGCTGGCTCCCACAGACCTTAAGCCATTCTTTGATGAAATGGAACCCTAATTCTCATTTGACCAGCATCCCATATGAGATCATCATGGGCCTCAGGCTATGTGAGGATGAAAGTTTCAGGTGGAAGAAAGCAGGATAAATTATGATACCTTTTTTCAAGTTATTACATCCTAAGAGAGAAGCTAAACATATACGACAAACCAGGGCAGGGAAAGAGAAACTTGTAAATCAGTGTTTCAGTTCTTGGATACACAGCAAATAATTGAAATCATAATATTAACCAACAATTATTGAATATTGTTTTGGATTGCTAGGCTTGTACTAAATCTTTTATTTATTTGCTCACTTATGCAACTCTGCAAAGAGGAGGGTACTATTATCATGCCATTTTCCAAATAAGGTACAGAGAAGTTAAATTATAGCCTCAAGATCACACAGAAAGAAAAATGAAAGATTTTACTAACATCTAGAGTCCATATTCTTAATCACTGCATGTATCAATCTGGGTTCAATTAGAAAAGAAGAACCACCATGAGTATTATGGAATAAGAAATTTGTTACAACAATTAGACCTTACTCAGGTGTGGGATGATCTGGAGAAGTAAAGGTCCACAAATAAAACTTTAAGGATCAGAGAAAGGTCACGTATTAGTTTGCTAGGGTTACCATAAAAAGATCCACAGACTGCCTGGCTTAAACAATAGAAATTTGTTTCCTCACAATTCTAGGGGCTAGAAATCCAAGATCAAGGTGTCAGCAAGGTGTGTTTTTCTAAGGACTCACTTGGGCTAGTCGATGGCCATCTTCCTCTGATGTCTTCATGTGGTCTTTCCCTCTGTATGTCTGTGTCCTAATATTCTTATTAGAATACTAGTCCTATTGGATTAGAGGCCACTCATACAACCTATTTTACCTTAATTATCTCTTTAAAGGCCCTGTCTCCAAATGTGGTCATATTCTGAGGTATTAGTAGAGATTAGGACTTAAACATATAAAATTTGAGGGGACACTATTCAGCCCATAACAGGTCACTAACCAGCCCCAGTGTGAGTGAATTGAGTAGAGCTTTCAAGAAAACCTGGAAGTTACTGGAGTGGAACTGAAAAGGAGCTGATGTAGAAGTTCGTGAAGGTTGTCAGTGCCCCATGACCATGCTTGTGAATCCACACACCCAGGGACCCCAGTGGAGCAGAGCCACCTACCCTGATGCATAGTATAAGCAAGAAGTAATCTTTATATATATATATCTATATATCTCTCTATATATACATATAGATATGTGTATATATCTATATCTATATAGATATATAGAAATTTGAAGGTCAATTTGTTACTGCAGCATAGCTAGCCTATCCTGACTAATACAACACTTACTAGTGTAACTCCAGAGCCTCTGATCTTTTTTTAACCACTAAGCTATGATATTTGATATGGCCAGGAATGAGGACCTAAGTATAAAACAATATGTGTGATTGCCTTTCAGAAATAAGAAAGTATAACACAGACATAAGATATCTAGATATCATGATAGGTCTCATCTAACTGCAAGTACTAGACTCACCAAAGTCAATAATGTCAATCAGTGATGATTCCCGTTGGCAGAATTTCAAGGAGTCCTTGCAGTGTTTGAACTGAAAAGCAGAGCTGTGTTTCCCTAAAAGTAGTGGGAAGAGGAAAGAAGAGCAGATTCAAAGGTAGAGCCAGTGACAGCAAACTTTGGACTGCCACCTGTTTTTGTAAACATTTTATCAGGACACCAACATACTCATTCACTTATTTGCTCATCTAATTGCATTTTGCCCATGGCTACTTTTAGGCTATAACATCAGAGTTGAGTATCTGCATCAAAGACTACATGGCCCACAATACCTAAAATATTTTATGTCTGGCCCTTTACAGAAAATTTGCCAATCCTTGACTGAGGTATTAAAGTATGACTGGGAGGTAAAGGGCTTTCCCTTAGGGACCCTAAAAGAACTTCCATATCTTCCTCAGGGTTCTTCTGCTTATATCCTGAAAATTTCCTCCTTCATCACACTTTCAAGTTACATTAAGGCCTTAAAGGGCCCTGTAAAATGTAAATAGATTATCTACTAACTCATTACCCTAGTTAACACCTTGGCACTAATTCGTTTTCGATCCTTGTCTGTTTTTAGTAGGTCCCAAGAGAAAGAGTAATGAACTGTGGAGGAGGTGGAGAGAGGAGAGGAGAGTTTGGGATTGGTTAGCGGCAAGTTTGGGTGACTTCTGTTAAACCACTGGTCAGCATTGCACATAGAGAATCAATGACACTTTCTTCAGAATTTGGGCTCCATGAGCTGTTTAGAAAATTCATAATCACTCTTCTGTGAGTGGATCCAACTAAATTGCTAACCTCTGTTTTTAGCATTTGGGGATGAATGGCAGCAGGATCTCTCTCTGATTTGGGGAAACAGAAAGGCACAGACTCCATCAGCACATCACTGCTTACCCCAGAGAAAAACTCATCCTGCTCAGGAGTGCCAGAGTCGGGCACAAAACCACATCATTTCTCTTTTTTACATCTTTATTTTTTAAACTGTAAAATTATATATGTCTGTAACAAATTCAAAAGAACAGAGTGTATGAAATATAAAAGAATTGTTCTCTATCTTCCAAACCACATCCCCTCTCCTACAGAAGTAACTTTAAAGTATTATCTTCTAGAATTTTCCTACAGTTATGCAAACATAAAAATAAATTATTTTTTTAGATAAATCGAATGAAGCTACACATATTTTTATACCTTTTTTCTTTAGAAATTTATTGTGGACATTTATCCAAGTTAGATCCTAGATATACACCATTCATTTGAATGACTAAGAGTATTCCATAACATTTTCTTAATTACCAATTAGGTCATTTCCATTTGATTTTCTTTTTTGCTTCTACAAATAATGCTCCAAGAATCATGCTGTGTATGGAAGTTATGTGCGTGTGTTTCTATACATAGGTAAGCGTATTTCTTTAGGATGGATTCTCAGGACTAAAACTGCTGAGTTGTTAAATAATATCTTGATAGATAGTGCTAAATTATCCTACAAAAAAAAAAAATTGTACTAAAGCCCTACACTTCCAGCAAGCATGGGAGTTGTTATTTTTCCAAATTCTCATTGACAATAAATGTTACCAATACTTTTAAGTTTTAAAAAGTTGTTAAAAGTTATATTTTATTGCTGTTTTAACTTACATTTTCTTATTTGCTAATAAGACAAAGTGTCTTATATTCCATTTATATTTATTCTTTTGTGAATTACCAGTTCATCTTCTTTGCTCATTTTTCTATTGAATTATTCATTTTAGAAATCACTACATAGAAGCTATTTAAATATAATATTTTTGGCCATTAGTCTGTAATATGCATTGCAAACATTAGTTTCAAGTCTATTTGTCTTTTTACTTTGTATTACATTTATCAATACAGAAGTTCTATAAAATTAAACCATCCAAGGAATGGTTTCGTGTTATAAAGATTATCCATACCCCCACATATAAAAGTATCATCTTATATTTTCTAATACTTTCTATATTTCTTTTACATTTAAGTTTATTTGTTTGTTTTTACCTATGCAGAATTATGAAGAAGAATGCTTCTTGCAATCTCACAGCCAGATGCCTGCTTTCTCATCTGGCAGAAATCAGGCACTATTCTGTGAATCCCGATTTACCCAAGACACACAAATGAGAAGTGCCTGTTTTAAGTTTTGGGGCGATTTCTTATCCAGCATTGTTGTGAAAATAATGGATTGATTCTCTCCTTTGCTGAAAACAAAATCCTAATTTTTTTGGGACAGAGATAAGTTCAATTTAAAAAAATACATTTTTAAGCTTTCTTAGTTGCTAGATATGTCTATGTGACTAAGTTCTGGCCAGAAGATAAAGTGCTATGTTAGATTTCCTGGAAATCTGATTAAAAAGAATTGACTCCCCTGAAAGATACACCCCTTTTGCCTTTCTTTCCTTTCTCCTTCTTGGTTCCAGCTTTGCAGGTGAAAACTTGAGGATCAGTAGCCACTTTTAGGTCATGAGATACCTTTGGGTTGAAAGCCCAGTTTTAGGATCGTGGAGGAGAAAAGGAAGAGCCTGGGTCCCCGATGACTGTGGAACTACCAGAACAGTCTGGATTTCCTGCCCCCAGATTTCTGTTATTTGAGAGAAGAAGAAGCTTCTATCTTATCTAAGCCAATCCTAACCCTAACTGAATATAGTATATTGAATGGAATTAGTTCCTTTGTAAAAGAGACCCCACTGAGCTCTCTAGCCCTCTTTGTATTAAAGATACAAAAAATAGTCTACACTCTGCAGCCTGGAAGAGGGCTCTTGCCAGAACTGACCATGCTGGCATCTCAGACTTCCAGCCTCCAGAGCTGTGAGTAATAAACTTCTGTTGTTTATAAACCACTCAGTCTATGGTACTTTGTTATAGCAGCTTGAACTAAGACAAGCAGTGTGCCAGAAAGTAGCTAAATCACACAGCTAGGCGGGAAACTAGTTTTGGCTTCTAGTTCTAGCTATGAGCAGATACTAGTAGTATTATCTTGGGCACATTATTTAACTTCTGTGAGCCTCAGTTTTCTCATATAAAAAATGGAAACAATATAGTAAAACCCTTTTGAAAAGTTGACTGTGATGATGTGAAATCAGCTAAAGCTAAAATGACTATGAAATTTAGTGTTCTTATTAAAACCTTTTTGAGAGTAAAAGGATGCTATGAGGACTTTTCTGGCTATAATAAGTGCAGTGCAGGTGGGATTTGGGACTGATTCTGCTCTACCCAGGAGAGGGATTTTTATGTCCAGTGTTTGGTGTACATGTTGTTTATAATAATCAGCCTAATTCTTACACATCTAATAAATGAAAACATCTCTTTTTCCCATGAGGTAACTGGAAGCACAACTAAACAGTAGTATGTTCATTAACTCCACAATAATACAAACCCACGTTTTATGCAATTGAATTTTTTGGCCCCATTTATCCCATATTATAAAGTTTTACTACAACAACACCTACATTTGACTATTTCCCAGGGTTGTCACAAGAATCACATAAGCATCTATAAAGGGACAATCTTTAAAACTATAAAAGCTTTTAGGAATGCTAAGTATTTTCATCTAATGGAGGAAAAATATGAAATGACAGCCATTGAAGTGAAAGTAATCACACTGGAACACAAAAGTCAATGGCAAAGACATAGTAACATGCAAACAAGACGGCAATTACATGTCCTCTCCAGAACTTATCTCTTGAATATGGCTTTTGGGAAAATTGTGATGGAGACATCTTTAGATAGTCAAAAATAAAGAAATGAAAATGGAAACAGAAAACAAGTGTGTACATGATATTACCCAAGTGGAATTCCTTGCCAGCTAAGCCCATTATGGTGTAATTGTTACTGTCACTGATTCCAGTGTATTATTAAATACAAAGAATTATGCTGATTGTTTCTCTTGCAATTATGTAGTAAATTGACCCTTTTAAAGCATTATGAAAATATTAAATATTTCTGTAGGAGTAGCCAACAAAGGGGGCGGGTGCAGTTAGGTTGCTCTACTGACAATGTACATATGTGTGAAACAGCCTCATATTTGTTCTCCACTTGCCTTGTTCCCTGTCTGGAATCGGGCCATTAGTACCTCATTCCCATTCATTGATTTCCATTTATTCATTTATTTATGTACACTTATTTGAGAGCTTAACTATCTGTCAGGTGTTTAATGCAGCCCTGAGTAAGACTGCAGATGTCAGTTTCCTGCCTGTGTTTCCTGAACCTTCAGTCTGCTTGTGAGGTTTTCATCTGCCAGTATCTATATCTATATCTATATCTATATCTATATATATATTTTTTGCCTGAGGGTATTTTCCGAGGCAGTGGAAAGTCACTTACCAGAACACTCAGCACGTTTTAAACAATGACTGATGGGAGTTAGTGCATAAATCCCCTGCTCACCCTTCCGATAGGATAACTCTGAGGCATGTGTTTCACACAATTTCTCAGTTATCTCTCAGGATTAAAGTTCAGTTACCAAGAGTGAAGTGACTTGATAAAACAACCTTTAATTTTTGCTTTCCCTTCCTCATCTCATTGTCCTACTGGGGCTCCGTGGGATCCCATCCCAAATAAAGTACAGCAGGTCCTTGAATAATGTCCTTTTGTTTATTTCATTACGATGTTGTAGAAACTTAACTGTTGTTTATATCAATTAGCCTTTGGTAAAGTTGGTTTCATTATGTGTTTCACCACAGTTCCAAGAAGCTACTGATGATGTTTGATGAGTTCTTACTGTTCTTACATAGAGTCCTTGTCTTAGAGTCTGTTTCTTGGAGAATGCTTGTAGGAATGACTTCTGCCTTCAAGGCCCTTAGGAAAAAAGATTCACAGACTCAGTTGCCTACAGGTGCCAGACAGGGGTGGGAAATGAGTGACACAACTGAACATTCTTTCCCTAAGCTTAACCAACTTTGGTCTGTTGGAAATTTTCTGAATACTTCAGGTTGTTTCACTTCAAATGCATTTGCTTTGACTATTTTATCTTTTTAAATCTCACTGCTCATCTTTCATATGTAGATAACTCATATTTATCCTTCAAATCCCTCTTGAAAGCTAATACCTGTGATAGATGATTGTGGTTTGCCACAGAGCAGCTTCCCCCTCATCCCCCCATTCACTGCATTACTGGGAGTGCTTCTTGCTGACGCCCCATAGCACTCACTCCTAAGGGGCTTGACTGGCCAAAGGCCTGACCCCTTTTTCCCAAATTGAGATCTCTCCTAAGATCCATTCTAGCTCCAGAGCCTCCCATGAAATTGGTTGAGGTTTCAGTTGCAGCTACAATGCAATCTATGTTTTCCCTTGTCCCATTTTGCTTTTCTTACCCCCTTACAGAGCACTCCCCAATCAACCACCTGCATCGAATCTCAAAGATTCAGAATCTATTTCTAAAATAACTTAAGACAATATCTTTGCAAAATCTCCTTAGCTTCCCCCAGCCCTAGCTCCAACAAGACATCATGAAAGAAAGACTCAATCACTTTATCACTTCCTTGTCTATCAGGTTTAGTTAGGAAAACAGAGCCACAATTAATGTTATGGGATGTCTTAGTTTGATTGGGTTGCTATAACAAAATACCACAGACTAGGTGGCTTATAAACACAGAAATTTATTTCTAGCAGTTCTGGAGGCTGGAAGCCTAAGATCAAGGTGCCAGCAGAGTCAGGTAAATGTCTTCTTCTGGGTGGCAGACTTCTTGTTGTGTCCTCTTATGGCCGAAGGGGCTAGGGAGCCCTGTGGGATCTCTTTTATAAGAGCACCACTAATTCAATTTATGAGAGCTCTACCCTCATGACCTAACGGCCTCGTCAAAGCCCCACCTTCTAACTCCATCACATTGGGCATAAGAATTTCAACATGTTAATTTAGGGAGATACAAACATTCAGACCATAGCAGGTGAATATGGGGTTTAATATAGGACCTTTTTCCTCACATGAAAATGGAAGGCATCGAAGAAATGAAGGTCTAGAAGTGGAGTCAGAACATCAGAGAAATAGTCACCCATTGTGTTTACCTGAAACACAGCTGGAGTGTGCAGGAAAATCTGAGATGCAGCATGTCTGGCTGCTGACATGGGACACCAAAGGAGGTGCTCATGAAGAGCAACATCGAAATTGTTACCTCTGTGGATGCTGTTGCCTCTATGGAATGTGTCACTTTGATAGGATATAATCAGGTGCCTTGTGGTGAACTTGGGGGCACTTTTGGTCAACAGGGCTGTCAGGAATGTGAGCTGGATGCAAAATGGGAGTAAAGGGAGAATGTGCTGGGACCCTCCGGGCATATCTCCACTTGTTTCTCTTCATGTTTGACCATCACAACCTCCTATGGTAATTGCCTCTGCTTTTCTTTTGCCTTCCAAATCTCACAAGAGTTCCTCTTAGTCAACTTTAACCTAGAGCCATAAAGAAGTCGATGCTCGGCTGTGGTTCCCAGCCACAAACAGGAGTGGAAGTGCCAAGCTGCCAACTTACTCCAAGCACATATGACATTAGGACATTTAACATACTGCTTCATTGTTGGATTTTTCTACTTTTAAGCTCCCTCTGGATTAGGAGTAGACCAACTATACCCTGTGGGCCAAATCTTGCCCACTTCCCGTTTTTGTAAATAAAATTTTATTGAAACACAGCTACATCCATTATCTATGGCTGCTCTCTCTCTACAATGACAGATGTGAGTTGTGACAGAGACAGTATAGCCACCAAGTTTAAAATACTTACTGATCAGCCCTTTACAGAAGAAGTTTGCCATCCATATTCTGGGCTGCAGGTTCTGTGAGAGCCGATGTCAGTGCCTTACACACTGCATGGAAGTGTCTCAGAAATATTTGCGAAGTAATTGAATGACTGAATGAGAGATTTAAAAACCCATATAATTATTAACTCAGGAATCTGATACAGTAAGAAATATAAATAAGTATTGCCATTGGAGAAACCAAGAACTTTGTTCTTTGGAGCAGAATAAGTGAATTATTTTCAGGTAGCTTAGGAGATATCAGGAAATCTTGAGTGGATTTGATAAAGATACTAAGTTCCAAAGAGTAAGGAAAGAGGAATGTAAAGCAGAAATGAAAACCTTAGGTTTTAAACCTGGCTCTGTCATTTTCTAGCCATGTGGTCTAGAAAAAGTTATACTTCGGGCTCTCTGAACCTCCTTTTCCTCAGCTATGGGATAAGTTTAAGAATATTGGTGTGGCAAAACTCAGAGTTTTTGTGGTGAGCAAATGACATGATAGTATGAAATGCTCTGGAAACTGCAAAGTGCTACCCAGATAAAAGGGATTACTTTCCAGTCAGAAATCATTTTAAAAATGGATATGGAACACCAGGTTTGGCAAGCCCATGTTCTATTTGTTTTTTCCTAGGGGTCTTATACCTTGAAGGCTCGGTCGGGTCATCGGGACTTATGACTGCCCCTATTGTGAGCTGAGATGCCCCAGCTGTCAGAATATAGGGTGGGATATTGGTGGAAAATGGCCTTTTACTTCTAAAAATTTTTCAGGTCTTCAATTTCTCCCTGTCAGAGGGGCTCATCTTCTTATACACAGCATCTGATTTGTCAGCAACCTTTAGGTATCTTATTGATTTAACATTTCTTCAGAGATACTAAGAAATACGTGGTCTGCTGACAGCAACAGGGAGCTGTGCCTTAAAAGAGAAATGTGATGGCTTCCTCCCAGCTGTCTTGGCTCAGAGCCTCCGCAATCACTGTTTTTCAGAAAATTGTTTTAAATAGAGTTTACAGTCTATTTTGAGCAGCCTTTTTTTTTTTTTTTTTTTGACTTCCTCGTTTCCCAACAATCAATGGGGATTGCAGTGTCTTTGCGTGGTATCTAACACACTATTGCTGAATGGAATCATTTCACTGTGAAATAACCTAAATGGAAGAGAAGTCTGTTCTGGCGAAGTGCTGAAGACCACTGTGTCAAAGCAATCAGGTTCCAGAAGTGATTTGCAAAAACCCATTCCTTCTTTTGGAGCACCGAGACAAAAATAGAAAGTGTGGAGCTGGTCCTGGAATGAGCCTCTCAAAGGCAGAGCTCTAGAGAGTGAAAGGAAGGAATTCATCTTCAAATGAGTCCTTCGAGTGGAGGGCTCTCCAGCACTCTTCTGCCTTCCTTCTCATCACCTTCACAGCCCCTCACTTACAAGAGAGAACAATTTACTAATCTGATGTGGCCCTATTTAATTTGTGAATAGGCTACTGTGTCTTAAAGATCAGCAGAGGCTTCTGGATTTCTTTATCTTGTATCTCTAACAGTGTGGGTGAGGCCCAGGTGTTCATTCTCCCTAGTTTCCCATTTCTTCTTTCTTGTGTTGTTCCAAATACTTAAATTTGGAGAAGTAGGAGGCAAAGGGAACCAACTCATCGTGGTTTGCCGGGGACATTTTAGGTTTCAGCCTTGAAAGTCCAGCATCCCAGGAACCTGCTCAGTCTCAGGTAAATAGACACAGTTGATCACCCTGCACCCGATTTCATCCTCCAAACTAAGCTACATGTTGCAATGCAGCTCTTTCTGGGCTGTCTCGTGTTGAAGATTTTGGAGACTGCTTCAGCTATTAATTAGGTGTGGCTTAAAAAAATTTTAAAAAATGCAGTTGGCTTCTTTTCCTTGTACCTGTTCTTTTTCTGGAATCTCCTGGAGAGAAGAATTGAAAGGCATGATGGGTCCCTTGCCATAATGTCGCCTGCTAAAAGTGACTCTCAACATCTAAAATGACTGCATTTCATAGACCAAAAGGACCCTGTAGTAAGTGACCTGGGGAATAGGAAGAACAAAGAGGTTGGTGGAGACAAAAGAAGAAGAGGAAGGAAAAATAAAGGTATTTTAATAAAGTGAGCCAGTTCTCCAAAAGGGTCTCATTTTGAAGGACAAGTTTAGTTAGGTCAACCATATTGAGTGTCCACATTGTGCCAGGCACTGTGCTGGTCCTTGAAGATACTTAGATGAGTGAGACACAGTCCTGTGCCCAAAAGCATCCTACTTTCCTGGTAACTCTCAGTGTTGTGAGCTCAGCTCCCTCCTTGTGCTATTGTGGGGGAAGGCTTGGGATAGATCCTACTCGAAATCCACACCAAGGACTCTTTCCTCAACTGTGACTATGTCCAGAGACACCAGCTCAGCTTCTAGAATTCTAGGGTAGTAGAAATGTCACACAGTTTCTTGGCCTGGGACAAATGACATTTGTCATCCAGCACAAATGGGCACTGATCTCTTTAGAAGCCAGACTTCAGTGAGGTTCCGTGTCCTTGGCAGGCTGCTAAAGCTCCATCATACCAAATTTGAGATGATCTGCTTGCTTTCTGTCCAGAGGAGCTGATATTCTAATCCTTTAAAAGATGTTAATCATTGTTTCACAGGCAAATTCTGAAAAATTGCTTAATCCTTGTCTCTTCCAGTGTCACCCTAGTAACTGAATGGATTGCTCTTCCCCCCATTATGGGTTTGATGATCATTACCTCACAGGCACATCTGACAAAAATTGAATACTATTTTTGTTATTTTTTTATTAAAAAAATTATCAACTCTGCCAAACACGGGACTCCATTCTTGGAAACAACCAACAGGTGTTGAACAGTGACTGTCTCCTTTGGAGAGGGCATGACGTTTCAGGTCCCTGAAGCCATCTCACTCACCCTGTCTCTCTCATATTGTAGCAGACAGTTGGCCATTTCTCATCCCTGCTGGCCCCTTTCTCATTTATATTATCTCCTAGAGTCTGTAGATATTTGATTTCGGTAGCCCTGAGTTAGAGTCTGTAATCATAGCACCCTCTTCCACAGGACCATTTCTTTCCTCCTTTTGGCCCCTCCCCTCTCCCCTCTTTTTCCTTGCCTCCCTCTCTACCCTTGCCCCTTCCCTCCCACATCATCTCACTGCCTGTTAATACAGCTTAGGTTAATGTGTGTATCACCTGTAGTGTATGTGACCAAACATTTTTATAAATGTCGATTTCAGTGCAACCATCTAAATCAGCTAGTCTCAAAGTGTAGTCTGTAATCTATAACATCACCATTTCCTGGGAATTTATTATAAACACAAATTCTCCTGAATTAGAAACTCTGGGGATGAGGCCCAGCAGTCTGTTTTAACAAACTTTCCAGGAGATTCTGATACACATAAGTCCGAGAATCACTGGTCTACACTTCATAGAGGTACCCATTTGCTGAACATAAAGGCAGTTTACTTGTCTGACTCTCATCTGAGCACAATGTAAAATCCTCCCCTGTTTCTTTTCCATATGTGGTCTGTGGATGTAAAAGAATTGTCAGTATGGAGTCCAGAAATCACCATTTCACAGGGCATTTAAGGCCTCTTAGCTTAATCTCATTGACTTTCAGTGTCACGAAGCATTTACTGTGGTCCAGAAGCATTCCTTTCCCTGTCACTGGCACAAAGGAGCGAAGGACTTGTGTTCTATTAGCCCCAATTAGGTAGTATGTATTCTGCTCCTTCATTGTTCCTCAGGCCTAAATCTTGTCTCTTCATATGGATAGTCAGAGCCATGAAAACAGGAGCCTCAAGATCAGCAAAGCCAGGCTGATGGATCTGAAGGAAATCACTTCATTTGCTTCCTTAGCCAAAGGGCATAGCAGGGGCTGGAAAGGTCATTCTCAGTCCAGCTGAGGGTAGTTTTGTGAGGGGGAGCTGCCAAGGTAGCTTCCCAGTCCTGCCTGCCATCCTTGGTGCAGGCTCCATTCTCAGGTGGCACTGAGAGTCCTCCTGACTGAGAGTTCTGTTTGCTGAGGGTTCTGCAGGTGGAAATTGAGGCTCAGAGAGGGTAGGAATATGTCATAGCATCATACAACGACTATTCATTCATGCATTCGCTCTGTTATTCCATATTACCTTCTGCTCTGTGCCAGACAATGAAAGATTATACATATATGAGTTTCTTTTCTGTCATTCTCCAAATAATGGCAGTGATACTTCTGCAATTGATTTCATTAATTAATTTAATTTTATTCACTATGTTGGGGACATAAGAAATGGATACAAGTGAATGCTAATTTCTGAATTAATATTTTGAGCTAAGGCCCTCGCCATTTTTTAAGGGAAGATTGCTGTGGTGGTATTAGAGTTCTAAAATAGAAGCTTCTGTTTCTCTTCTCTCTCCTTCAAGCTGGGTAGTCCTCTACCCTGAGAATAGAAGTTTCTGAATTCTTGAGAATTTCTGTCCTGATTGTATTTTAGCTCTTGGGAAGTAGTAATTAAATGCTGAACATTTTACCTTTTGCTTTCCCTTTCCTCTCTCATGACTCTTTCTTTGTCCTGGATCAGAGAATTGATTAGAAACTTATTATCTCTTTCTTTTCCATGTCAGCTTTCCCTTCTTTGCCCTTCTGCTCTGCACACATACATGATTAACACAGAATGGCACTTAGAGAGAGGAAAAGGTTCCAGTAGGAACATGTGCGTTTCAAACCTCTCCTGTTGACTTTGTCACACATGTTTCTGTATTGGCTTCAGGCCCAAGGTGGGGAATTCTTACGCAGAACAGTGAATGGGAAAACTTTATTTAATGTCTGCAACAGCAGTGACCCCACCCTAATGTGCTCTTTCCAGATTTGGCAATGAAGTATATGTTTCTGTGGAGAGTCTAGCTCCAGAGGGAATTCTTCCTGCTCCCTCTAAATGCCTCCACACTATAGTAACCCTTTGCCTTCTTTGGAGAGGGAGTAGCGGGTGGGAAGGACTCTGATTTCTACTGGGGAGCAGAAGCTTCTGATTACATTTCTTTAATTATTTGAGAGCCTCTACTGGGAGACCAGAGGGATGGTTAAGCATGCTGCTCATGGCTGTATTTGAGAATTTATATTCTGGACTAGACTCGTTGGCCCAACTCAAAAGACCTTTGATGATCCAACCCTTGTAGCCTTGCCAGTCTTGTCTGTTACAGTGTCTCCCTCCCTTTTCATACTTCCCCATGGCCCAGCTATATGGAAACTGCTTACCATTCTCTGAATACTCCAAACTACTTAGTCCCTTTAGGCCTTTGCATACCTGCTCTCTGGGTCCATTCACATGCAGGAATATCTGATTATCTTTCAAGGCTCAAGTATACATTAAGCCCAACAGAGCCTTGGCTCTCCTACCTCACACCACCCCTAGGTAGAATAGACTACTGTTTCCTTAAGTTCTCTTCATACTTATGCTGGATATGATCATGATATTAAGAGCAGAGACTCTGAAGCAAGACTGCATTGATTCAGTTCCAGTTCTGCCATTTACTACCTGTGTGATGTTGGGCAAGTTATCTGTTCTCTATAGCTTTAGTTTTCCCATCTGTAAATTGAGGGTGATAATAATACTTTCTTCACATTTGTTTTGAGTATTAAGTGAATTACTATTATTTCTCCTCTTCCTCTTCTTTCTCATCCTCCTCTTTCTTCCTCCTCCTCCTCTTTCTTCCTTTATATACCTAACTCCTTGTACTTACTACTTTTCTCTTTGATACAAACTGCTCTCAGTAATGTTGAAGGCAGTCTTGGATAATTAATTTTTCAGTTTTAAATTTCTAAAATTGGCTTTTGTAAATTTATCACAGAGGAAATATTGTCAAATGTTGACTTCTCAAAATACCACCAAAATAACTTGTGGGTAAAGTAAGTCCAAGTTTATTTCTTACTACAATAAGGAAGATCATTCCTTTGACAGAGTCTTAATAACACCTGAGAAAGAGGAGGGCAAAATTGGAATATTTATGATTCCATTAGAAGCAGGCAAAGTTCATGATAAAATAGTTTGGGACTGGCTGACACAGCAAGGTGAGAATTTCAAGGCCAGGGTTTCGAAGCAGATCTTGGATTGTTGATGATCCTGGTTAGATCATCTATTGTAACATGTGGAGTACTTTTAGGACATCTCTAAAACAAACAATAAAAGGTACTTGTAATATCATCTTCTGGGGAATAGTCATGTTAATGTGGACAGTTAGTTGGGTGGACATAGATGGTTTTGGTTCTCAATCCTTTGAAAGATAAAATATTTTTTATTTTTAAGAAATAAGCTATGTTGCATTATGTTTTGTCATGAAATTAAAAATGGCTGAGCTATAAGCATAATCCATCATATTTGGAGGGTTTCAAGAATGCAGTTATGTGCTGTATATAACTGGAAAACTAGGGGATGGTGTAAGAGCCTTTGAATCCCATGCAAGAGGAAAACTCATGTAGCAGGATGAAGAAATTAGGAAGGAAACTCAGACACTGTTGTGTCTCAGGGAAGGTGCCTGATGCATCTTTGTGAAGTGAGAGTGATGGAGGCCCTAAAACGTTTGGAAATCTGAGGGTTAAGGGAACTGGTATTTCATGCTCATCTGGAAATAGCCTTTTGCCTCATGCCCACAAGAGGCAACTGAAGTAGGCTAGGCAAAGTCTGTAGGCCTTGTCTGGAGAAGGGTTAGGAGGTAGCACCCCTGTGTCTCCTGCTGAAATAAGAAGAAGTTGGCTAAGAATTAATATCTGTTAGGGCTGCCAGGGCATCACTGTGGCACTAGGTGAGGTTACTTCATGAGAGAAGCTGTGGATTACTTATCCCAGGCCAGGGACTGGATGGAGAACATAGTGAAGTGTCAAAGCATCATGCATGGGTGGGAAGAGATAGAGCCCCCTAGATCACTTACTGAGCATTATTTCTGCTAAGAGTATAAGTGGCAAGGTGCATCAATAGACAATATGTTTCTGTTTGTTGCTGTAAAACAAACCTTGAAACACTGGCTTACACCACTAACTTAAGTTTAAACCTACAACAATATTAGTTTTGTTCACAAATCTCGGGGTGGGAGTGACTGGGTTCAGCTAGGCCATTCTTGCTCAGGGTCTCTCATGGGGTTGCAGTCAGTTGGTAGCTGGAGCTGGGGTTACCTTGAATATTTATTTGTATATCTAACCCTTGGGCTGGGAAGACGCAGACAGCTGAAGCAGGCATACCAGGGACTGTACAAGTTTCTCTTGCTTTCTCTATGTGGTCTTTCCTCAGGACAGTCTTGGACCTCATATATGGTGGCTGAAGGCTCCTAGAGCCAAAGTTCCAAAAGTCATTTAGAGAAACACCGTGGCCTTTCCTAAACTAGTCATAGGCAACACTTCTGCTTCATTCTCCTCATTGATAGAGTTACGAAGTCCTGCCCAGGTTCACAAGAAGGTGGCAGAGACTTCATCTCTTGATAAAGTGTCAGGAATTTGCAGGGCTATTTTACAGCCTCATCGGTTTGATTGTGTAGAAAACCGAGGAGCCCATTTTTCAGAGGAGGCCCTGATGACCCACACTAGATGCCCCTCCCTGATGACAAAAAGCATGGGAGTTTCTTGGGACTCAAGTCAATCTAGAGACCAAGAGGAGAGCAAGGGGTCTACAGAGCATCTTGAATTGACTGAATTTAAATCCTAAATTGATCACGTTTAAATCTGGCTATTACCAATGATAGTATTGATTGGAAAAATTAAGTTTTTACATTCCAAGCAGAAAAGAGTGGCAAAAAACTTTTAAGTTTACCTACTGAAAAATAAAGTTACATATCTGAAGCTGTGACTGTGAATCACAGGTGGGGATTCTAGAAAGATGGCAACTGGCTGACTTCTTCCCAACTAAAATCCATTTTTTTTTTTTTTGGTGCAGGCAGGATGATCTGAAGGATATCAGCAGAACTTGGCCTCTGGTGGGGTCCAGGGAGGAAGCTATCGTAAGACTTTTTAAATCTCTGAGTTAAGAAGAATCAGGGGTCACCAGCAGAGAACTTGGTGTGAGGATCCAAGTGCAGGGTCCTGGAGAAAACGTGGTCTGCAGCAGTCTGCAGACTCATGAGAGAGAGGGCAGTACTGGCCCTGCGGATGGTTCTGGGACTTCTTGATGATGCCAGATCTTGAAGGAGAAAGTGGGATGAGTCTTCCCTACTTCTGAGTCCCAGAAGTACTAATGTTTACAAATGTGGCCAAGGAGCCCAGATAGTTTGTCCTGATGCCCCCATGGGGACAGCATCTTGCCAACTGGATCATCATTGACGTACGGGGCGGACCGTCCACCGTTACTGTCAGCTAAGGTGCCCCAGGGGTTGGACCTAGGGAAACACCTAGCTGTTTAAAACCCAACACAGGTCATGACATTATTTTCAGGGATAATCATGTAGTATTTGGTACTAATCATTATTTTATTTATTTGTTATTTAGTTTTAAACACAGAAAAAAAGAAGAAGAAATTTCAATTTTCAAAATATTATTCAAATTCAGTAAAATTTTAAATGTATGAATTAAAGATTTCATTTTCCCCCCAAAATACTGTGGGCTGGTAGTCTATACTTCTTTTTATTTAACAGTTATTTTTAGAGAAATGAAAACTCCAAGTGTTCACATAGTAACAGAACCCAGTGGCCCACATTCTCTTTCTTCACCATTATAGTTATTGTGCTATCATTGTTTATTTAGAATGAACTGTACAGATGTAGGAATATATGGCACCACAGGGGTTGGAGATGTGAAATGCATATGAAATGAGGTGGAACAATTCTAAACTACAATGAGCTTATTCTGCATAGGAGCTCAAAACTGAGTCTCAGTGTGTTGGAGGCCAATTGTATAAATGAGAATTTTATGAATTTACCTTCATGTAGAATACAGTGTCTGTTAAAAGATAGGTAAAAAAATGTGCTAATTCGAAGTTTATATATGCATAATTAAAACTCAGCAGTAACCACAGCAATTGTTTAAAAGTTAGACCAACAGAAGGTTTCTGGGAGAGAGGACTGTTTTATCACTGACATTGTTTAAATTGTCTCACATGGTGAAAATAAAAGGCAGACTGGCTTCTAGTTGGTTTTATTGGTTTTTTGTTCAATTATCTCTTAGTAGCTGGCTCGCAGGGCAGACTGTTGCCACTGCCCTGCTCTTGGTATACCACTGGTGGCCTGAGCCCAAGGTAAAGAGATTAAGAATTCAGGGCAAGAAAGAACAAACAGAGCACTAGTCCAGGTTGTGGCTAGAGAAATGAAGGTGCTTAGATACCCTATTTGAGAATACAAGTGAAGGGGTGAAGAGAACACCAAAGGAGATTTGCCCACAGCACAAAGATAAGAAAATTCTCTGGATTAAGTATCCTGTTCTTTTAATCTAAAAGTTTTATAGATGAATAGAAGAGTAATTGTTGAGGCCTGAACTGGAAGATCAAGAGCAAGGAGAAGGAGGAGATCATGGAGAAAGAATGTAAGCAAATTTATATACAGATCTAGGAGACCCAATATATGAACAATATCAGTTCCAGCAGGAGCCAAGAACAGATGAAGGAGAGCTTGTTTATAAACAAATAATAAGAAGAAACTTAGCTGATGAGAGAATGAGGTAAAGAAACTCCTTAGTCTCTAGAGTGAAAATGTACTGAGTACCAGCCAGAATTGAGGAGAAAACCACATAACTCAGTATATCCTGGTACAATTCCTGAACTTAAAAGGTAAAGAGAAAAATTCTATAAACTTCGAAGTAGAAATAAAGGCCATATATGACAAACCCTCAGCCAACATTATACTTAGTGGTGAAAAACTAAAAACCTTCCCTCTAAGATCAGGAACAAGGCAAGGCTGTCCACTATTGCCACTGTTATTCAGTATAACATTGGCAGTCCTAGCGAGTGCAGTCAGACAAGAGGAAAATATAAAAGTCATCCAAATAGGAAATGAAGTCAAACTGTCACTACTTGCGGATGACATGATTCTCTATGTAGAAAACCCTAAAGACTCCACAAGAACATTACTAGAAATAATAAGCAAATACAGTAAAGTCTCTGGATACAAAATCAACGTTCAAAAATCCATAGCATTCCTATACTCTTAAGAATGAAGCGTCAGGAAAAAAGTGGAAAAAATAATTCCTTTTGCAATTGCAACAAAAAGAATAAAATACCTAGGAATACATCTAACGAAACATGTGAAGGACCTATAAATGAAAACTACAAGACCCTATTAAAATAAATTGAAGAAAATACAAAGAAATGGAAAGATATTCCGTGTTCTTGGAATGGAAGAATCAACATAGTTAAAATGATCATATTACTTAAAACATTATACAGATTAAATGCAATCCCCATCAAAATCTCATTGGCATTTTTTAAAGAAATAGAACAAAAAATCATCAGATTTGTATGGAAGCACAAAAGACCCTGAATCTCCAAAGCCATCCTGAGAGAGAAAAAAGAATGAGGCTGGAGGCATCACTCTGCTTGACTTTAAATTATACTACAAAGTGACAGTAATCAAAACAGTATGGTGGTATTGGCTGCAAAACAGACACATTAACCAGTGGAACAGAATCGAAGTCTAGAAGTAAACCCACATTTATGTGAGCAAATAATTTTCATCAAAAAAGCCAAAAATATACAGTAGATAAAGGAAAGCCTCTTCAATAAACGGTGCTGGGAAAATTGGAAGGCCGCCTGCAAAAGAATGAAACTAGACTGTTGTCTATCACCACACACCAATATTAACTCAAAATCGATTAAGGACCTGAATATAAGACCTGAAACAATAAAATGCATAGAAGAAAACATAGGAACAAAATTCAGGGACATTGGACTTAAAGAGGATTTTATGAATTTGACCTCAAAGGCAAGGGAAGTAAAAGCAAAAATAAATGAATTGGATTACTAAAAAGCTTCTTCTCAGCAAAAAAAAAAATTGTCAACAAGGTAAAGAGACAACCATCTCAATGGGATAATATATTTGCAAGCAATGCCTCCGATAAGGGCCTAATATCCAAAATATACAAAGAACTCATACGACTCAGTAACAACGACAACAAAACAAATGATTCAATCAAAAAATGAGCAGAGGACCTGAACAGACACTTCTCCATAGAGGACATACAAAAGGCCTACAAACATATGAAAAGATGCTCAACATTGCTAGTTATTAGAGAAATGCAAATCAAAAACACAATGAGATACCATCTCACACCTGTTAGAATAGCAATAATCAACAGAACAAGTAATAATAAATGCAGAGAAAAAGGAACCCTTATACACTGCTGGTGGGATTGCAAATTGCTATAGCCATTATGGAAAACAGAATGGAGTTTCCTCAAAAAACTAAGAATTGATCTACCATATGATCCAGCAATCCCACTACTGGGTATTTACCCCCAAAGACTTGAAAACCCATATCCAAAACAATATTTGCACACCGATGTTCATAGGAGCATTATTCACAGTGGCCAGGACATGGAAGCAACCGAAGTGTCCTACAATAGATGATTGGCTAAAGAAGCTGTGGCACATATATACAATGGAATATTACTCAGCCATAAGAAGAGATGAAATACTGCCATTTGCGACAACATGGATGGACCTCGAGATAATCATGTTAAGCGAAATAAGACAGACTGAAAAAGTAGAAAATCACATGATATCACTTATATGTGGGTTATAGACCTAAAAGCAACAAATGAACAGGACAAACAGAGACTCAGGGACATGGACAATGGACTAGTGGTTACCAGAGAGTAGGGGGTTGGGGAGGAGGGGAGAGGTAGACGGGGTAAAGGTGGTCAAATATAGGGGGGTAGAGGGAGGGTGAAGTGGGTAAAGAGGATCAAATATATGGTAGCTGAAGGAAACTGGACTTTGGGTGATAAACACACAATAGAATATATGGATGTCAAATTATAGTGCACATCTGAAAATTATATAATTGTATTAACCAATGTTACCCCAGTAAACTTAATAAAAAATAAATAAACTTAAAGGTAGAAAAAAAAATTACACAGAAGAAAGGATTAGACTCCCTCGAACTGTATTTTGTCAATATGGCAAATTAGAAGATAGTGGTATAATGTGTATATACACTTCAAGGGAAAAAGTCTGTATCTGAAGAATCTTATATGCAGCCAAGATATTATTTACTTGCCAGGGTGAAAAGTGAAATTTAAGATTTGCAATAAAGTCAGAGAAAGTTTCATCATGCACCATCTGAGTAAAAAAACTGAGAAAGAACTTAGAACAAACAGACCCCTGAGTGATAAGCAAGGGACAGTGATGGCATGAATGGAAATATGTAGCATAAGTGCTAAATGAAGATTCTGATATAGAAGAGGTCTCCTACCTGAGAAGTAATTTACAAGTAAAAGTATCAGACTGTCCTCTTAAACCTGGGTAGAGGGAAAGGCAAATTTTTGAAAGGTTTCATCTTATGGGGTATAAGGAAGTAGAGAGAGAAGAGTCAGGCTGGCCTCATGGCTTGTGATCTGTACTGGGTCCCAGGCTTTGAAGGGCTTTGTATTAATTGAATGCTCTGCCATTGCTGTCTTGAAATTAATAATTTAGAACAAGGAGCTTTGCATTGTCATTTTGCAATGGGCCCCGAAAATTACATAGCTGGTCCTGAATAGAGATCTTCCATGGATTAAATCCCGAATTGACCAAGTTTAATTTGAGAAGATTCTGAGTTACTTTGAGTAGAAAACAATATGACTTTCTTTCTTGACAGAAACAGTGGCTTGAGAACTTAGTTAAAATGAGAAATAGAGAAAAAAAAGTTTGTTGTTTGTACACCAGCTTCGATGAAGTTTATAGCTGATAACATGCAGGTTATTTGAGTTCTTCATCTGTGTATCTTCCCTGAACTTCTCAAAGAGAAGGAGCTGCCTGCTTTCTTACACTACACTGCACACGCTGCATGCCGAAGAGATTGATTTTGAGGAATGGAAGTCTCCCTAGGTATGGACAGTATTCTGTGTATTGAGGGCTGGTAGTCTCTGATGTTTCGTTTTTAATTAAAACCTCCAGGCACTGTGCTAAAGGTTGCTAGGAGACATAGGATAAAGAAATCGAGGCTACTAATCACAGTTTACTAAGAGCTAGTCACTTCTCGTAAGGCCCCCTTTTCAATCTCCTCTCCTGATGTCACACTAGCTCTCTAAGTTTTGCCTGGTTATAAATATTTCTTTTCCAACTTAAGGAATCTACTTCATCACATCTGCTAAAGTGGGCATCTGTGGGTTTTGCTGTCCAGCTTCCATCCTGATTTTGTTCTGAAATTCCTTCCCTTCCGAAATCCCAGGACTAGAGTGGACATAGGCCAGGTGACTCCACTCTGCTCAGTGACTGTTCAAGCAAGGGTGACCATAATCTGTGTCATACAAACTGTGTCATACAAATCGTACCAGGATATATAAGAGTGCTTTTAAGAATGAAAAGAAAGTGCTATTGTTTATACTGTGACAAGTAGATGGGGACTCTTTTAGACAAGTCTGGATGTGTGGTTACCCTAGTTGAGAGGGGCCATCTGATCAAAGCCGGTTTGAGCAGAAGAGCATCTGGGAACTCCGGGAAAAAAGAGAAGCTTTCTCCCTGGAGACTACTAAGAGAGAGGAACTGTCTCTGTCTGATGCCATGTGAGGGTGCTGTACTGGAGTTGTTAGTCAGTGACATCATGCTGCTCCCTGAGGGTGACGAAATCAATATGTAGAGGAAGGCAGAGGTGGGAGAATCCCAGAGAACCAGAGTTCAAGCCCTGATGACGCAGGTCCTTGGTTTCTTCCACACTCTATCTTCAAGAGAATACATTCATGTTCATACCTTCACCTCCACACTGCAGCCTTTCTGGAAGCCTGCCCACCTTGCCCTCTGAGCTGAGCTCTCAGGAGGCATTTTGATTTTCCTATGGAATATTTCTTTGAGAAGTCCCACTGTTATCTTGGAATAGATCACAGAGCTGACCCTAAAGTTGCTCTGTACCCCAAATGTTCTATTTTAATCATTTTGTCTTTTGTTGAGTACTCATTTTGTTCATTTATTCAGGTTTGAAAATGTGGAGTCCTTGCTCTCTTAGATCTTCCTTTATTGCCTGACTACCTGTAGAGTCAGCTGAAAAATTTCCAGAGATTCTTGAAGATGTCTTCCCTTCTATGCTTCCTCCTAACTTGAATTGAAGCCTTCAAGGTTTCATGGTTTGACTGTATCATAGACCCTTCACTAGCCTCCTGGCTTCCACACCCTCTGCATCCTCTAATGCAAAGATTTATAATAAATTTTGTGCCATTTTTTTTTTGTGGGTCACATTGGCACAACTTAAGAGCTCCTCCAAATGATTTTAAATGAACAAAGGAAAATACTTAGAATTCCAAAGTAAACCAATTATATTAAAATACAGTTATTGAAATAGAACCCCCCACACACAAACATATGCTATAGTAAAATATGTATTTTTATATTAATGCCTCAGACAACAATATCTAGTAATAGATTTAGTAACAACTGTAATTTTAAAGCTGTGATGAGTGTAAATGATGTTTTTATACATCTGCAATACTGTAATGAGATATGAAAATATCCATTACTTTCATGCTGACGAACATACAAGTACTACTAATGATACTGAAGTCCGTTGCCTACATGCAAAATAGAATACCATGCCATATTCCAGTCAAAGATTAATGTAAACAAAGCTGTTACGTTTTTCTGCCAGGTACACGGATCCCAGGTTAGGAGCCCCTGTTTTATCAGTCTTGCGTGTAACTGCCAGACCAGTCTCCTCCACATAATCTTTGTATTATGTCACTTCTTTCTTCAACCTGCTCTGGCTGCCTTTTTTTATTGGACCAAAATCAAATTACTGAACTTGGCATTCAAGAGCCTTCAGAATACTTGCTACCCTATCTGTCCAGACCTTTCTGATACCATTGTTCACCTTGGATTCTGCTCTCTAGCTAGGCTGATTTCTTTGTGGTCATGTATACACAGGAAATACATGCTTCTATGTTTTACTCAGGCTTCTATATTTGCTAGTGAAAGAAACGTAGTTTGCTTAAGCAAAAAAGGACTTAAGCATGAATCAATCCAGGTGTACAGATAATGTTTCCTAGTATCTTTCTCTTTAAATCTCTGGGTACTTCTTTTCTCTGCATTGGCTTTAATTTCAGGCAGGTTTGCCCTTGTTCTGGAAAGATAGCAGCAGATATTCAGGCTTTCTTACACCTTTTTCAGTTTACCAATCCTAACAGAAAGAGAATCTCATTTCAAATGGTGCTAAGAAAAGCCTTTAGAATTCCTAGCTGGAATGAATGAAGCTTGGGTCCTTTCTCTTTCCTTGAGTTGATTAGCATGAACACAAGGCTAGAATATTCTGACTGAATAGACCTAGATAATGTGCCCAATCCCAGAGCTGGAGATGATGTCAGCCTGCTCAAAGCACATGGAAAGAACAGGGAAGGAGTGTACCCGAAAGAAAAATCAGGTTGCTATTACCAGCAGAACAGTCCTTAAAATGGGCAGGCAAAACCAATACATATCTGCTTTGTGCACATGTACCAGGCTTAAAATTCATAGTCACAGCTTATAAGAACAACAGTGTAGTTCAATTTATTTCTCAGTAATCAAACTTAACTTACTCTTTGTGGTGGGGGAAAATTTTTGTCATGTCAAGGTAACTCAGATTCTTCTGGCTTAAAACTTAATTTCTTTTTGAATCAATACTCTTATCAATTCAGTCTTGAAATTTAGTTAATTCAAAGTTGAAACTCCCTATCAAGGGTGATCTATTTTCTTAGGGGTTCTTCCTTCCCTCTTCCTCTCCAAGATGCTGCCTGAGTACAAAGGAAAAATACACAGCATCACATCCTCAAGCGAAGGGTCCATTCCATTGGCTGTCCTCACAGGTCTCAGCTGAGCTCTCTGATTCTTGCTTATGGAGAGTGAGCCTTAATTCCTGCTGCATGCTTCTTGTGCTTACTGCTGTCCATGTACCAAGCCATGGGCTCCAGATATGATGTCTTTGTACTTGACATTCTCTTCCTCCTGATCACAGGCCCCTCTCGATGCATGGATCTTCTCAGCCTTCCGTTGAGTCCCTCCACTGTGGCACAAGGAATTATAGGTCTCAGGTGCTGTTTCTGCATAAAACCCACATGCCTCCATTTACCTTCTTATTTTACTTGGGGCACATTCTGGGGAGTTCTCAGGTTTTCTTTTCTTAGAACTATTGGAGTGAGTTGGGGTAGAAGCCCCTTCACCTTCAGCATGTCCTGGGTTTATCCTATCTTGTTTTTTAGCATTTTGCATACATCTGTCTGCCCATTTTCCCTATGGGACAGGAGGACTACATCTTACCTATAATTTTGTCCTCTTGCACAGCCTTCTGGGTTATGCCCTAGGCTTTTATCTTCCCCCTGCATGGTGGCTAAACTCTCAGGACTTATTCTCTCCCTTCACATTCAAATTCTCTGTGTTTACAAGCTTTTTGATCTTTGGAACCAGCAATCACTTGTTTTCACTTTTTCTCAAAAAAAAAAAAAAAATCGCAGGTTTTAAAAAATTAAAGTCTCAGCTATTGTCTTTGAATGTGCTCCAGGAGCCTATTTCGAATGCTAAAAGCTGACCATCTAATGCTCTGTTCTTGCCTGAGTTCTGTTGTTCTCCTGAAGGGATGGATGCCTCAACCGCAACAGCTGGAGAGCAACAGGTCAACATAACCTGTATTAGTCTCTTCGCGCTGCTGTAACAGACTGCCACAAACTCGGTGACTTAAGATAACAACAAAATTTATTGTCTCATAGTTTGGAAGATAAGAAGTCCCAAATGGCTTTTATTAAGCTAAAATCAAGGTGTAGGCAGGGCTGCATTTTTTTCTGGAGGCTCTAGGAAAGAATCCATTTTATTGCCTTTGCCAGCTTCTAGGGGTTGCCTGTATGCCTTAGCTTGTGGCCTTCCATTCCTCCAACCTCTGCTTCTATTTCATATCTCCTTCTCTGACTTTGATTCACCTACCTTGTCCTCATAAGGACTCCTGTGGTTACACTGGGCTCATCTAGATAACCCAGGAAAATCTCTCCATTTCAAGATCCTTAACTTAATTACATCTTCAGAGCCTTTTTTATTATCATATAAGGTGACGTATTCACAGGTTCCAGGGATTAGAATGTGAATGTGTTTGGGGCCATTATTTAGCCAACCAAGTAGCCAAGATGAAAAATTTATTTAAAAATATATTTCAAGATATTACTGTGTTCTATAGTCTAATCCATAAATCCTCCCAAAAACTCTATGAATTGAGTGCTCTTATTCACATTCCTTAGACCAATAGTCTGTGAAATATAAGGCAATATCCATACCCAACTCCTCTCCCCAAATAAAAGGTTTTCGGTCAAATAAGTTTTGGAAATGCTACTTTCAGTAGGCTGATCTTGGAGAGTTATCATAAATGAACACATTAAAGACCTAAAAAGCCCCTACAGTGATGATAACTTAGGTGAAGCCCATCTTTTTTACATATATTTCACAATCATAATGTTGTATTTTCAAGAAGCATTGCTTCAACTTTTGGAGGAATATATACATTTGGGGGAATATTGGCTTAGCACAGAGGCAGTCCCCAGCTTCGAGGGTAATGCAAGAGAAATAACAGGAGAAGGAGATAAAGGCAAAGGAAAGAACCATTTGCTGTTTTCTCATTTGAAAACAGGGAGCTGACACCAAGGCTGCCAAAAGGCCATAAGAACTCTCCACAGTCTCTTCTGTAGTCCTTAGGGATGGAGCATGTGGGTCACTTCGTGCTTATGGAATCCTGTTTACAATTATAAACCATTAAAGAGGCCTTCTCAGTTGCTTAGCTGATGTTGCTGAGACTCCACTGCAATAATATCACTAGCTTCATTTTCTGGGTCGAAGAGAGCCAAGTAGTGGGAGGTAGCCTCTCTCTCCACGTTCTGGATGCTTGTGTGTTTGCCTTCAGCAAATACACCTCAAGATACAATTTTAAATTAAAAAACAAGAAAGTGTATTGGATTAATTCATCATGGCTGGTTTTCTACCTGGAGCAAAACAGACTTTCTAAGCTACCCATCCAAGCTTGCATGAGAAATGGCACAAAACCTGGGCTGGAGTTTTCAAAGCTCTGAAGCTCTGACATTCTGAAATCAAAGACTGAGGAGGAAGCTGAAGAAGAGCAAGGCAAACTCTAGGTTGCTCACAGACCTACCTGTCAGCTTGTCTCTTGGGCTAGCAGGGTGCCCTGTTTTTGCTGGGCTTTTTATCTGCTGATTTTATTGTGCATTACTGGAGGATTTTGAGTTGAAAATGCTATGTGGTTAATTACACAGCTAATGAGCTCTGGGAAGTTTGCTTTTAGATTCTCTCACTCTAGGCAATGAGCGGAAAAAGTGCCACATAACATCTTCTGTCCTGGAGGAATAAGTTAATAGAATTGAAGTCAGATTTTTGAAAGGCAGCACACTCATAAGAGGAGCATCTGGAGTTCTTGGATTTCTTGCATCCAGGTATATCAGTAATGCCTCTTACCTCTTTCTGGAAAGGCTCATTGTGGAGAGTGTGTTTCCCTGTCTTGGATGTATTCTTCTGCAGCAGCACAGTTGTACCTAAAGGTGAGAAGAAAGATGATATTCTACTAGCATCACTTCTTCCAGGTTTTCTGATGGGTCCTGCAAGCCTGAAGAAGTCCCGGGGCCATCCATGTGTCTGTATCCCACCAGACAGATGTTAAACGCAATTTACCTTTTAGGCATCCTTTCGTAGGAAGCTACCAGCAGCAGTTCTCCACATTAAATGACAAACCAAAAATTGTGGAAGGCTTGACAGTAAGGAGATTGAGAATCCCACTAAGAGTGAGGCACAGGAAAACCCTGGATGATAGCTGTGCAGGAGACGCGAGGGCAGTAGGAAAAAAGGCTGTAGCAGGAAGAGTCCAAAGAATAAAAGTAGAACAGGTAGATTGTTGCATACATTTCTCTGTGTGGAAAAATGAATTAAGAGGCTATTGGGCTATGCAGAAAAACTAGCCATAGTTTTTTACTGAGTAAATGAAAAGATAAGGCAATTATTAAATCCAGATGAAATAAAAAAGTTGTATGAGAAAAGCAACATTGCTAGTATACTACTTAGTTTGCCAGTGAACAAGAATTACATAGCCATAATATTACAATAGAAGTGTATTGCGATTTAGGTGGAGGGGTGGAGGTTATAAGAAAGCTAGATATTTACCTGATGTTACAGGTCTTCAGTAGATAACTTCCCAAACTGGAAAATGAAGAAATAATAAAATATAAGCATTGGTTAGCTGTAAAAAACAGAAACACAAAGTAACAGTGAACTTAATTAAGTGAAAGCTTTTATTTCTCTCTCAACAATATTAGCTAGTCTGGGGCTGCATAAAATTCTCCGTAACCCGGTGTCCTCCTACTGTTGTTCTGAGAAGACACAGTCTTCCATTCCCAAGTTAACCTCGTGGTTCAGCACGGCTGCTTAGGTTCCAATTGTGATGTCTACATTCCAGCCATCAAGAAGAAAGCATAAAGAGAAGAGCAGTCAAAGGATATGTTTCCAGTTTTCTGAAAGTTACATGTAATGCTTTTATATACATCCCTTTGACCAGGATTTAATTGTACAATTATATGTAATTAAAAGTAGGTTTGAAAATATAATTTTTATTCTGGAAGTCATGAGCTCAGCTAAAAATTGGGATATATATTTCTATGGAAGAATGGAGAATGGATGTGGGGAAACTAGCCATTTCTTCCACACGTGGTATTTACCAATATGGAAATAAATTCCAGAAGAAATATTTAAATTTATTGAAGTTAGTTGCTGGTTGGAAGTGCGGCTTTTGGATGAGGAGTGGTACAAGTTATCACTGTATTTTGTTATAAATTTCTAGTACCATTGTCTCTTAACTTTTTAAAATTATGTACATATTTTATATTCATAAAATAAATAAGGCAAAATAAATTATAGGGGGCTCCTGGCACATGGATGTGATAGCAGGCTATGCAGGTTGAAAGGATGGGTTTCTCTATTTTTGCCTCATACTTACCCCTGTTCATTTGTACATATAAGGTGAATCTGGTATTCTTATGCTTCCTTGCAAAGTAAAAAAATATAATTCCAAATTACAGAGAGATAATAACTAGTCTCATAAGTTCTTCCCTTTATCTACTTTATTTTTCTTGTTTTCCTATGACTACAAAGACAATCTTCCCAGTAGACATCAAAAGCAAAAGCGATGGCAATAAACCAGTGACACATCTCAGAAGCTCCATGTAAGATCTGTTTACTTCTAAGGTGTTGGGCATCTTTTTTTGGGAAGTCAGGTATCTTTCTACTATAGCTTGCCTTGTAAATCATAGCCTTTTGAACTATAAGAAACAGTGAAGTTCAGTCTGGATATTCTGATTTTGGCCAGTCTAGGTAATAGCTCATGCAGGATCTTACCCTCTCAACTTCTTTGCTGGTAAATATTTTGCATTTTCAAAATTCATATCCACTCCTGATTTATAGAATGTCCAGTCAATTCCAGCTTTCTTTTCTCCATAGATGGAAGTGCATTTCATGACAGCTCAATTCATCTGTTATGTGAAAATGAATTACAACCACATTGAAGAAAATAAAATGCTAAGATGAGGCAATACAGCACCAGTCCCAATTAAATACCTGAGGGATAGTGATCAAAATTATATCAGTAGTACTATTATTAGCTTGCATAATAATAACATTGAAGTTCAGTTTACTGTAGTTCAATTTACTAAATACTATGTGCTTTTTTTATAGGTCACCTCTGATGTTTGACAACTCTGCAAGGAAGATGTTATCATCATCCTGAACTCAGAGATAAGAAAACACAGTTCAGAGATGTGTCATATCTACACCAAGGCCTAACAGTGAGTCAGAGTGGTTTGGATTTCAACTTAGGACTGTCTGACTTCAGAGCCTATGCTCTTTGGATGGTACCCAACTCTTAATTTTTGGTGGCAACCCCATCCTAGGTCCAGCCATCTAATATTTTCTGAATATCTACTATGTCTTGAGCACTGTGCTAGTTTCAATGAAAAACACATAACTAAAACCCGCAGAACTTAGCCTATAGGATCATATCATTTAGGTGGAGAGGGGAAAAAACAGACACAAAAATCAGTTACAGATGCAAGATCATACATACTTTCTTTCCCAGGACAGTATTGAATTTTGCCCGTTTTCCCAGGCAAAATACTCTCTTTTGCTGTTATCCCTGGCAATGGTACTTCCCTTCACTCTCAAAAGTGCCCTACTTTGGGTGTCAAACTATCTGGCTATCGTAGCAGATGCCGGCAGTGCCCCCTCCATATTCTCTCAGTCTTACCATTTCAGTGTACATCATCTGATTTCCAGGTTCCAGCCCCTGCATTTCTTTCATTTGGAACTTTCTCTTGCCTCTGGCCTTGCTAATGGGCCAGAAGTGGTGGGGAGTTAATGCTACCTGGGAGCAGCTCTCTAGCAGTGACTGATGACAGTTGGTGTATCAGTACACTAACTGAGTGTGGGGAGGGGAGGACAATGCAGGTGAAGGTGGCCAGATGTGCAGGGGAGGCAGATAACGAGATGGAGAGCAGATTGGGGGTGGCCTTTGGTTTTGTGACATGAGGCCAGACAACACACAGGAAAATGAGCATCGGTCCATAGGAAACAGAAAGCCATCTCAGGTGTCTGAGTAGGGCAGTGAAATGATGCATGATTTTTGGAAGCGATGTCTGGCAGTGAGCTGGCAGATGAGATAATGAAGGAGAGAGCTAAGTCAGAGAAGCTAGTGGAGAAAATGGTGTATTCAAAATAGGAAGAGATGAAGGCCAAACCCAAAGTGGAGAAAAAAAATGTAGGGAGGAGGGGTGGTTGTTTCAAGGGAAAATCCATTGTATTTAGTGGCTGACTAGCTGCATGTGATGGAGGACTACATGATATCCTGGCGACTGCTCCTCAGCCACAAACCACTCTACACTTCAGGCTGCGAGCAACTTGATGACAGGCTGCTGTGGCCAAGAAACCAATTCTCTCCAATGTTGAAGTGCACTCCGTGTCTGATTAAGTCATTGCCTTTTGCATTAGTAAGAGTTTCTAGAGGTTTAGAGTAATCGTTTTCTTCCAGGTACAGTGGAGGGGACACCCTTACAATGGAGATTTCTCATATAAATGTAGATGTCTATTACAAAAGGTTAACTTCAACTCAGGTTTAAGAGCTCCTATATCTGCTGTTTCTTAAATATAATCAGCCTAAAATAATCCTTATAACAAAGAGACATATTTTGAGGCAGTATATTCTGCTCCCTTTCTATATATCTCTATATCTTTATGTATCATCTATATCTAATATCACTGATATAGATATCAGCAATATCTATCTGTATCTCTATCATCTATGTCTGTCTGTCTGTCTGTCTATCTATCTATCTATCTATCTATCTATCTATCTATCCATCTATCTATCTATATCTATGGCCCAGGAACAGATAATATTATTGAGGATTCTGCATTGGATTGTGGATGAAGAATTAGTATTATCAGCTCCATTTTCTTTCTTCTTCTTTTTTTAAATCTCTAGATAGCTACAATATTGAGGAGTTTCTATTCAATTCTTTGTGCTGGAGATCACATCCTTTTCACAGATGACTTTAGGTCAATAAATAGGTCTATTTTTTGCTCTTCAAAAGGCTCTCAAATACAATTCATTTCAAACAAAAGTCACCACCCACCTCGCCTCCCTTTCATATGCCTTCCCATGAAAATGGTGTGCACGCACAGCTCCCGCCTAGCTCAGTGGCTCAGTGGGAAGGATTGTGATTCTTAAACACAGACCTGAGCTAAATAGGCACAATTGTCTTGTAGGGGACTGATGACAAAGGGACCACACCCCCCTTTCATTCTGTTCTGAAGTCAGTGCTGGCTGATTCTCAGCGGTCCAGTTCAAAATGCAGCATTTCAGAGAGTGGTTATTTAGTTTGAAAAGGCCTCTGAATTGTCTAGGATGCCCCATGTGGCATTTTTTTTGAACTTTCTGGGTGTGCCTGAGGTATTCTGTTAATCCAGAGAACAAGTCCCATCAACTAGGCACCTCTCACAGCCTCACACCTGCAATGGCACTATTTCCCACAGTTGCTCCTTACACACACGGCAGGATTTCTGGTGAGGCTGGACATGTGCACATGGATCCAAGGTTTTCCTCTACTCATCAGAGACAGCCATCGTTGTGGAGCTCTCAAATTGACCTGTGACTCAGATCTCCCCCAGAACCAAACTCCGTGATTTCTGATACTTAACAGAATCCCCAGATGCTGGAAAGCCTGTCCTAAAGCTCCTCAGTGTCAAAAGGGCAAAACCCTGACTGGACTGCACATCTCTGCTGTCAGGGGCTTAGTCCCTTGGCTGAGCTGGGAAACAACAGGTTTCATTAATCGACCCCATCCAGCTTCTTCAGAGCAAAGTTTCATCCAGTGAGAGCAAAGCCCTAGAGTATGCTGCAGCCTTTGTGAGGTTTCCAGGGGGAGGATGAGTAGTTTGGAGAGGATGAGATACACGTCTTTTAATAAAGACTGAAATGTTAAATTGCAAAAAAGAAAAAAATCATTTTGTTTCAGTTGGGCACTGGCATTGTGTAATTATAGAATGTAATGATTTGAAGATTAGGTTTCCTTCTTTAGAGAATTACTGGAAAACTACTGAATATGGAGGCACACTTTAGGTCAGCATGTCAGTCACTTTGCAATGGCATTTCCGCTGGGACATAGAGGTTTGAGGTAACCTGGTGTAGCAGATCCACCTGGTGCCCCCATCCTTTATGAGGTTGGCCCGCCCCCAGCTGCTGTGGGTGTTGGTTACCAATGGCTCACAATTGCCCCCTTCTCCAGAGACTGTCTTTCCTTGACTGATGCGGCCGTACCAGAGATGGTGGGTGATCATACCTCACTCCACCCCTGTGAGTCAGTCAAAGCCAATGAATCATTGTTACTAAGGTTATAAAAGCCCAGGCCCCAGCCTTTAGGCAGGGCAGCTGTGGTGCAATTTACTTCAAGGAGCTCACTGTGGGATCACCTAGAGTCACCTAAAACTACATCTTCGCTTAGACTTTTCATTGCCTTATCCTGTGTCCCTCATTTCCCTATAAGCTTCACCTGAAAGCACTCCCTCACTAATTCACATGCCCAAGAATCCCTGCCTCAGGCTCTGCTCCTGAAGAACCCAAACAAGACAGCTGCCTCATCTAGGAGGCAACTAGAGAGGTATTGACTTCATCGTCAGCGGTAGTGGGGAGGGGCTGCCTCCCCTTCTTATTCCCACTGTGCCCTTAGTAGATTCCAACTTAATCGTAGGCACGTAGAGACCTTATGGAATGTGGCTTTCTCGGTTGCCTCAATATGATCCTTTTTTAAGTAAAAAATTAAAAGCAAAAAAATCTTTTTCATTGTCTACATTCCTAATTTCAGTTGGAGTTTTTCATTAAAATGCTTAGTCAGTATGGCATGAGATTCTTAGAAGTTTTCTAAATTAGAAAGTGACTCTCCTCCCCCAACACACTTATACAATTGTCTAACTACTCGAGAAAATTACAATTTCGATGTTTATTCCAAGTATTTTAATTCTTTCTGCCAAAATCATGACTTTGAAACCCTCGAGTTTCCTCTTAGAGCTAATTATTATAGTTTCTGTAAGTGTATTAGAATCTTCATTCCTTTCTAAAATAATCTATCCATATAAATGTTCAAAAATAAAGAAATCTTTTTATTCTATTTTTTAGGGCTTTTATTCTGAATGGTTAATTTAACACCAGTTGGGGAGGGGGGAGCTTGAGCACATGAATGGAGATTCGTGATAGAAATACCTAAGGAGAAGGCAGTGGCTTTCTCCAGTATGTTTTGTCCCCTCTGTATTATTCTGTCTCCTGGTCAAAAGGTAATATCTTAGATTTGGCTCCTTCTTCATAAGCACACCCTGACAAGAGAATTCACGTGCTGGCAATTTGTTGGGGCAGTCCTATGAGGAGCGGTGGGAGGAGAAGGGCAAGGAATGGGGAGAAAGCCCAGCAGGTGTCACTAATGGCCAAAACCCACAGAGGGCAGCTTCAGTCCCAATGCTCAGGGGAGTTCCAGGTGCGAACAACACCCCAGAGTTGTCCCCCTGCGAGGATAGAGATCTGGACTTTCAGTCTTCTCACCCACCAGTCGTTGGCCAGGTGTCCCACGGCCAGGGGTGAGGTAGAAACTGGCATTTATGCTCTTCTTCTGTGTGGGCAAAACAACTCCAGGAGCTTGAGGGCAGTGGTCCAAAATCAGTAACACATGCAGACTGTTTAAAGCTAACTCAAACAGAAGCTGGGTGAGGGACACCCAGAAACAGTAAAAGGGACCCGAGGGGATTTGGGCGAAGCACTGACAGAGTCCACCATGGGATCAGCAGGAGGAAAATGCACAGAGGGATAGGATATTTGGACCAAGCAGATCTGAATTTGAGGCATTCAGAACAAATGATGTGGTCCATGCTGCACATCAGCTGCCATATTGGCTGCTGCTAGATGTCCCAGCCCCCTCTGTCCACTGTATGGGGGTGGTGGCCAAACTCCTGTTTTGGGCTTCCCTTAGGGCTTCCTGTTGTCAGATAGCTCTTGGTTAATGAGGTTTCTGTCCGGTGCATTTGGGTTAAACAAATCAAACCCCATGTAGGCATCAGTACTTGTGACTATGGATGTGAATGTCTGTGTAAGTGGTTGAAAATTCCCGAGGCTGTAAACTGAAGGGGATCAGATTATGGCACCTCAAAATGTGCTGCTTTGGAGTATTGATTTTTTTGAGCTGAAGGCACTTGAGAAACAGCAGATGTAGGAAGGTTTCTCTGACCTCCCCATTACCACCTAAAAACAGTTCATAAAATTTCCCATGAGAATGGCACACTCCTTGTACCAGGAAGAAAAGAACATTCTTATCACAGGAGACTGGGAGTTGATGCAGACATGGGCTTGCATAAACAAACTTATTAAAATAACCCTTATTTCCATTAATTTCCCCCATATATTTCCTAGTCACTATCTCACAATATACTGACCACAGTCCAAGACACTTTGTCTTGTCACCTCCCCTCAATTTATTATTCTGTGTGTAAAAAGGTATTATAAACTTTTGAGCCTAATGGCTTCTTCAGATCTTCACTTTTCTCTCTGAAGAGTCTCGCATACATGTAAAAACATTAAATCAATTTGTATGCTTTTCTCCTGTTTATCTGTTTCATGTCACTTTAATTCTCAGGCCCAGCCACAGAACCTAGGAGGATAGAAGAAAGTTTTTCTTCCTCTACAGAATTCAAGTAGCAGAGGAGCAGCTCAGCATCTCCTGGAAGTGCTTGAAGGTCTACTGGTTTCGATGTCATCACAAGCAGAGCAGGTATGTGATTCTTGAAGATGGTGGGCCTGTGCCCCCCCAGGTGTAGGGCACATTCTCAGGGAATCTGTCTGGGACTTTAGGCAGACAAGAGGGCATAGACAAGAGAGGGCAGAGTGACTCTCGAGCCACGAAGAGGGAAGATTGGAAGTAAAACCATGCGTAAGAGGTTGCTGATGGGTCATTTTCTTTGTCACAGAATGTTGCCTGTGGACCAAAACTGGAAACAAGAGCACCCTACATTCTGAAAAGAGTTACTAAGGAGTAACACATGGGACCCAACTAGGTTTGCCTGAATCAGCAAATAAAAATATAGGCTCTCTAGTTGAATTTCAATTTCAGATAAACAAGAAATTACTTTTAGTATAAGTATAACCTAAATATTGCATGGGATATACTTATACTCAGAAAATTATTCATTAAACAAGAATGTCCCATGCAATATTTACACTTATACTAAAAATAATTTGTCCTTTATCTGAAATATAAATTTAACTTGGAGTCCTGTATTTTAACACTTCCAACCGAGGGCTTATCAAAATATGGCAGAAGTATCTCTGCCCTCACCCGTTTGTAACCTAGCCTTACTCTCCCTCCTGTCTATATAATGAGAAGATTGTGGGGAGAAAAGGGTCCTTGTCAGCAGTCTGTGGAGAGAGCATTGCGGGAGTGAGAGGTTCCCCTCTTCCCACAGAGGAGAGAAGGAGGGTCATGTTTTCCTGTTTAAAGCCAGGGAGGTGGAGCATTCTTGAGAGCACTTGGAAAGGTTGGAGATATCTGCTCTGCTGGAAGGGTTTTTTTTTTCTCAGCTTGGATATCCGCTTGGGCAGTGGCCTTACTGATTAGCCTTGTGCCCACCGAGCAGGAAGAATAGATCCAGGAGGCAGAGGAAGAGGAGGCAGGGAAGCTGATTGTGCTCCAACCATTTGGTTTGGCAAAGACAAGTGCATAGGTGGAGGGGCTGCTGCACGCGGTAGCGGGGCTTACACTGCCATTCTGATACATCACCTAGAGAAATGCCTGCTAGGCGAGGGAACCCTAGCAGCAGAGGCCATCGGGGGGCACCACTGGGCAAAGGCTATGGTAGGGTAGCTGTAGCGAGGTGAAGATGGAGCTGGATCCCCACTTCAAAAAACTATGGCATAGAGAGAAACTTCAAGGATCTGTGAAGAACCCACCCCTGTCTTATAAGCACTCGGAGTCCTGACACAGTGTCTTGAGGTGAAGGCTGGAGAAGAGGTAGGTCTCCATGGCCAGGGAAGTGATGATGTTTCTGTCCCCTCTTCTGCCTTCTCCTTCTGTTTCTCAACCTGCAAACCTCAGAATAGAAGGGAGTCTAGGAGGGAGGAGAGTGGGCTGTGTAAAGCACCCCCTCCCCAACATACACATATACTTTGTGCCTTCAGCCACAAGTCTACTGGGAGTGGAAGGCAGTGGAGAACTTTGAAATGCTCACAAGATGGAAATTTAAAACTGGTCCTGACCAATTTTAATTTTGAAAATTGACTAAATAGTTTTAGAATCTCCCCCATGATGTTGTTAAGAGACAGAAAATGTGGATTCAATAAAGTAGGGATAAAAGCAGGGATGGGAAAAAATAGAACATTTGTTTTTTGTTTATATCCTGATGAGAAAAAGTGCTCCATAAACAAATTCTATCTAGAAAAGCGGAATCCAGGAGGCGTGGAATTCCCTGGTGATTGGACAGCTCGGGCTCCCAGTCTGGCTACCCACCATGGGGGTGTCGCCTGCCCTTGTCTGCTGGCACTGCTGGGTGAGAAGGCAGGGCAGAGAAGCACCCTGACCTCTCTGGAGACTCCTCAGGACTTCCCTTTCCTGAAGACTCACTGCCAGCAAGGGGTGGCGACCAGGAAACATGGGAGGGTGGAGCCCCTGAGACCACACCCTCAGACTGACAGCGGTCTCTTTTGGATTTGAAAGAGTGTATGTAACAACTGAATGAACTCAGGTGACTTTATTTTTTTTTATTATTTATTATTTTTTAATTTTTATTTTGTGAGTGACTTTTAAGTGTGGTACAAATGGTTTGTTATAACTAGTACAGGTTTAAATTGTTAAACTTCATCGGTTATCATTTAAATCATCATTCTTTGATATGGTAATTATGCCTGCTTATTAGTGGTAGTGTATACTACCACTGTGAATATATGTACATAAATACATTCACATAAAAATGCTGTTAGTATGATGGATTCTGCGGGTCTCTTCCAATTTTGATTACATTCTTAGGGATAAGAGTTTCTGAGAATGAAAACTCAGCCAACAGTTGTGCTGATGACGTATGAGGCAGGGTGGACCCAGTTCACATTTTCACGCTTGCATTTGCCCTGCAGGGCTTAGCAAGGTAAGAACTCACATATGTTGGTGAAATGTGAAGCCCTGACATGTGGGTTGTTGCTTGGAAGCGAAGCTGATAAAGAAGGTAGACGCCATTTTTTCATAGTCCAACTGACAGTCCTTGCTCTAAGCACTACTTTCTTCAGCCCCTTTTCACCACGTCAGACACAATGCATTGCTTTTCTTGCTGCAGAAGCTGTCAGGAGTACTTTTCCAGCTTGCTAATCCATGATTTTCAAAATGATGGGTAATGATGTTCACATCGATCTTGCAAATCCGAGTTTGCGGTAACTATCCTTTCCCATATACCATAATTGCTGAAGTCAAATGAACTATCACTAGTTCACAGAGTTCGAAGGAAAGAGGCAGTATTTTATAATCATAGTTGTATTGAGCATTGATGTTGAAAGCTAGGTTAGTAGAATTCTATTATCTTTTTTTAAAATTTTTCCTGGCTGTCATTGTTAGGCTGATTTTTAGGAGAGAATTATTATTAAACAATTTCTGTCTTCTGCAGATTTGTGCTCTTGAGAAAATTATTTAACCTCTTTGCACCTTAATTGTTTCATATTCAGTGAGG
>CM053507.1:138768010-138864064 GCA_028627145.1 Eidolon dupreanum | reverse complement strand
CTGGATCAGGGGTTTGGAGAGCTGGGTCTTATTTCTGATAGCTCACAACTCAGTGAGTTATAGCACCTCAGTTTACCTATTTGTAAGTGGACGTGTTGGACCAAATAAATCTCTGGCTGCCTTCTATGTATTATGAGCCAAATAAGACTTTAGACTATCCCTGTGACTTCCATTCTCCTCCATGCTGCCATGGTTCTCTGTTTGTCTCATGTTTGAAGCTGTGTGCTTAGGCTTTAGAAGAAGAGCAGAGGTACCCAAATTAGATACCTAGGTACTGGGTTCTCTTGCTAGAAAAACTGCTATAATTTTGCTTAGTACAATTTACCTTGTTTGTGTCTCTGTTTCTCTGCCCTTTTTCCCTAACTCAAAGAGGTATGAATACGGGGATATGAGAACTCCACTCTGCTCTTTGGAATAAACCAACTGTTTAAAACAAGGAATTGTGCTAATTCTTTCTTCCTGGCACCAGGAGATACAAATAGAGTAAGGGGGAGGGAGGAAGGATGGTTATATGGTATTAAGGGGGGAAAAGGGTTGAAATAGCATGTTTGAGGGGAAATGGAGGAAAGTAAATCCTTGCAAAACATAATAGTTTTGTGATTCACAAGCAAAACTTGTTTTCTGAATTGGAGCACAGAGTGGTTCACATGTGACAGTGTCTGTCTTTCCAGTTGAGACTATTATTTTTTTTAATCAAAGGTTTTTAAGAACAGGAAATACATATATTGCTATGCCCTAAATTAGGACTAGAGAGCTGTAGAATCCAGGATTGCCTAATTAACAGCTGTTCTGCAGGATCACCATTATGTATGTATGAAGAAAATGAGCAATGTTGTTTGTGTATTGTACAATGAACAGAACTATCTCCAAATCGCCTGGGTGTTACCCTAGATTACCTGGACACCTGGAACCAGGATTCCTTCTTCTAGTGGAAGAGGCTACATCTAAGATTAGCTAGCTTCCTGTAAGACCAGGGCCTTCCATCATCTCAAGAGACAGATTTCCTACAGAGAGGTAGCTTTCTCAGACAACTCGTATAAAGACCTGGCCATTCCAAATCCAGACTGCTTGGCAATAAACATTTTTATCATGCTTCCTTGCCAATTCTAGCAATGTGAAAATGGACAACCAAAAAGAAAGATGGGCTACTTCCTCTGGAACGAAGCCCATGTTGTGTTTAGCAGATGCCATGGCTGTGTTCGTTTAGGCCGTCGAGGAAGAATACACCAGGACCCAGTCACAAGTGCAAGAAATTTATTGGGGATAATGTCTGTGAAAGATTAGAGGACAGGAATCAGCAGGGAAAGATTTCAGACCATAATGTGGACCTGACTCCTGTGTCAAAAGAGGAGAGATCGAGCAGATTTGGGAGGAAGAAGCTCAGATAGGTGCATTGTACTTGCTAGTGGAATACAAAGCTTAATAGAAGTATGCAAAGAAGAAGCCCCCATCAGGGCTTCACCAGGATGAAATGGGATTAGCTTTGTAGTTCTTATAATCTTCATAGAATAATGCAATTTCATTTTCATTGGTTATTCTAGCCACTTTTAGAGTGCTGTCTTCTTTTAACAGGTTTCTGTCAGCATCTTTCAAACTCAACACAAGTTCATTTGTCTTTGATTTATATGCTTGATGAACAACCTTTAGTTTGTCATATTTATAATTTCCGAAAGGTGGTGGCAGGCTGATTTTCTAAAGGGACATCTTCCTTTACAAAACTGTAATTTCCTTTGTAATTTGGCCCAAATTAACTGGTTTGAAACCGTGATTCTTGAATTAATGAGGAAACATGTAATGTCACTTCTTCAGAAGCCATGAGGAAATTACTTTCAATGTAGCAATTTTTTTCAAAGGCAGTACTCCAAGGAGTCTCTCACATATGTGCACAAGAAGAACTGCCCCCGTGTCCCCAGTGCAGCTGAGATAGTTTTGGCCAGCCCATTGCGGGGGCCAGCGCAGAGACTACCTCGAGAGGAGTTACTCACTGGGCAAAAATGGCCAGGCCCTAGTACCGTATGAACTTCTATATCGCTGACCTGCCCTTGTGACTTTTCCCTTTCCTCAGTCAAATTGATTTCTTAATCTTCATTATATGACATTGTAGAATTGGTCCTGAAATTAGGTATACAAATGGGGTGGAGGTGGGAGACCCACTCACCTATCGTGATGTGATTAACTCAACTAAGAAAGCCACTGTTCCTCATTTCCCTGTTATCCAGAGACCACTGTGGTGATTTTGCAGCTGAGTAGGAGAAACATTGCAGTGCATGGCTGCATCTTCTAGGCTTTAAAAATACTCTTAACAACTCATAGAAAAGTGCTCTTTAATACATGTTGATTGAGTTGAATAATAGGCTTGTGTTTTTAGCAGTCACACAGATGGTTACCTTTAATGAAATGACATCAATTTCAATACAATTTGCACAGAATGTATAAGAGCAATAGAGTAGGTGGGTTTCCATTGTATTTAGAATGTTGCTCGTTGCTCATACTCCACAAAAACAGAGCAGAAAAGACTCAAGAGTGTTGCGATGGTTGTTAATTAGAAAACAGTCTTCTAAAAGCAATTTCAGAAAAAGTCATGAGCAGAATGCTATGGGATCCCACTTTTATAAATTTTAAGCAGGCCATGAAGCATCAAGTATACCCCTCCAGCTGTACCCCAAACTGATGCTTGAGCCCTGCACTACATACTGTTTGTTCTCCTAACTCTCTTCTGTATTTCAGGGGCTAGAAGCCCATGAACTATACAGTTGACATTGAACAACACATGTTTGAACTGTGCAGATTTTTTTCAATATGTAAATATATTTTCTCTTCCATATGATTTTCTTAATAACATTTTCTCTTTGCTAACTTACTTTATTGTATCAGTGAAGCTGAACTCTAATGCCTGCTTCCTGACAAACTTCTCCAGTCCTCTAACAGTTTTGTGATCACCAAATTATCTGTATTAAACTCTCATTTTCTTTGAAATACCTCACTAGTTTCAGTTTTGCTGAATGATAGAAAGTTGTCCATGATATCTCCACCTAGGCATTCTTCATTTTTATGTTGATCGTCTCCAGAAATTTTATGGAATACTCTAAATCATAAACAACCACTTAATTCCGGTGCAGCCCTGACTGTTATGGTATTTCTTCCTTATGTCTAGCCCAATTCTGCCTACTTGATATAGTTCTGTCACTTTCAGATCCTTCTTGCACATGACAGCCATTCAAGCATTTGAAATAGCTTTTCTTTTCCTCTACCTCCTCACCACCTGCCCAGCATTCTCTTCTACAGGCAGAATGACCTCAGTTTCTCTGTGATTTCCTTATCCATTACATTTATAGCCTTCTCTGAGTGAGTTGTCCTGTCATTCATTTGACTCTGATATTTTTGGTTAAAATATTCCTACACATGTTAGCCAGTGCTTGATGCTTTTGGGTAGAAATCAAGTCAAGAATGAAGTGGTCCATAAACAAAATCAATTAAAAGATAGATTGGAAAAAAATAACTGTACTAAAGATAGTAATCAAAGTGTTATATCTATGATATGCAAAGAGTTCTTACCAATCAATAATAAAAAATTAGAATAAAATTCCAAATATATACATAAATAATTAATAACAGATATAACCCCACTGACTGACAAATATAAAATAATATTCTCAAATTCAACTAGTAGTCATGGAAATAAAAATAAAAATAACAGATATCCATTCATACCTATCAGACTGAGAAAATGACTAAAAGTGTGACAACAATTTAAAGTATAATGTGGGTAAAGTTTTCTACCCATGTTTTTATGATACAAAAATGATATATTTACACATTTTCTGGACATGCATTCTGGTAATACCTATTAAAACCAAAATCACATAACCCTCTGACACTGAAATTCTGTTCCTGGAAATCTATTCTTAGAAATACAATATGTATTGGTTTTACAAATCATACACTTTTCACAAAACTTAATTCAAAATGTATCATTGACATAAATGTAAAATGTAAAACTGTATTACTTTTACAAGATAATATAGGAGAAAATCTATGTAACCTTGGGTTTAGTGGTGAGATTTTAGATATAACACCAAAAGCATGATCCATGAAAGAAAAAATTGATAATTTGGACTTTATTAAAATTAAAATTTCTGCTCTCTAAAAGAAACTTAAGAGAATGAAAAGACAAGCCACAGACTGGGAGAAAATATTTGCAAAATATATACTCAGTAAAGGACTTGTATCCGAATATATACCTGACAAAGGATATACAAAAAAGAATAACAATAACAACTCAATTAAAAAAATAAGCAAAAAGATCTGAATAGGCACCTCACCAATGGTTTATACAGGACAAATTAGCATATGTAAAGATGTTCAACATCATATGTCAACAGGGAATTATAAATAAAAGCAACAGCGAGGTGCTACTACACACCTATTAGAATGGCAGAAATCCAAAACACTGACAACACGAAGTGTTGATGAGGGTGTGGAGCAACAGGAACTCTTATTCATTGCTAGTGGGAATGCAAAATGGTACAGCTACTTAAAAGACAGTTTAGCAGTTTCTTGTGAAGTTAAACATGGTCTTACCATACAATCTGGCAATTGCATTCCTTCGTATTCACCCAAGTGGATTGAAAACATGTCCCCACAAAAACCTACAAACAAATGTTTATAGTAGCTTTTATTAATAATTGCCTCAAACTGGAAGCAACTAAGATGCCCCTCAGTAGGTGAATAGCTAAACTGGTACATCCACACAATGGAATATTACTCAATGATTAAAATAAATTAGTTATTAAGCCATAAAAAGAAATGAAGAAATATTAAATGCACATTGCTAAGTAAAAGAAACCAGTTTGAAAAAGCTAGATTGCAAGATTTCAACTATATGATAGTCTGGAAAAAGCAGAGATGATAAGGTCAGTGGTTGTCAGGGATTTGAGGGGAAGGAGAAGAAGATGAACGGGTGGAGCAAGAAAGTTTTTAGGGCATTGAAATTATTCTATATGATGCTATAATGGCAGATACATATTATTATACCTTTGTCAGAACCTATAGAACTGACAACATGAAGAATGAACTGTAATGTAAACTATGGACCTTGTTAATAGTAATGTATCACTATTGGCTCATGAATTGTAACAAGTGTTCTCAGTAATGCAAGATGTTAATAGGAGAAACTGCATATACATAGGAGGGGAGGTACTTAGGAACTATATTATCTGCTCAATTTTTCTGAAACTTGTCTTTATAATATGATATATAATATATATTCTATATAATTAAATTAAAAAGGTACATACTTTAATAAAACAGCTAGGTAGTAATATTGGCTTCAATCTCTGTGTGGGTGAATTCTCAATTAGTTAATGGTAGAGCCCGTTTCTATTTCAGTCTGACTTTAATGATCATCTTCTCTCTGATACACTGACAGTATCTCAACTTCTGCAGCACTTTAATGCTCATATATCTTATACTTTTAGCACTTTTTAAAACATTTGCATTACTTTATTTGATGTTTCATGGGGTTAATCTATTATTGAATAAATTGGCAATGATGACCCACTATGTGCTTGGCACTTTTCTACACATGTTATCTATTTTAGCAATTCTATAAGGTAGATAATACTCAACTCCATTTTCCAGAAGAGACTAAACCCAGAGAGGTTGCTCAAGGTCATTCGACTGGTGAACTAAGCTGGGACCAGCACCCAGGAAGCCTGGATTCCCAGGCTGCTGGATTCCACCTCAGATCAGTGGCTCCCCATCTTTACAATGACCTGGGGTACTTGTTAAGAACATAGATATCTGCTCCTGGCTTAAATATATGATTCTGTGGGGTTGTGGCAAGCCCAGAAATTTGAGATTTTGACAGATACTTCAGGTGATGCAGATGTATGATTTTGGGGGCATTCTTTGAGAAACTCTGAACCTTATAAAAGAAGAAGAAATAGGCACTAAAAACGAAGGTGAGGAAAATCATAGCCGTGTTATCAGCCCCAGAAGTAGTAATATAAGAGGACAAACGTAAGTGGAACTTAGCATTTGAATTTGGACATTAATTAAATCCTCCCCATGGCTGAATGGTATGATCTTGGTAATGAGGCTGCTTAATTAAGCAAAGGAGGCAACTCTAATGCTGAAGACAGGGGATCTAGGCTGTGAGAAGTATCCTGGAGGGGGACAGCACAGCTCAGCAATTAGACATTTTTTTAAATAGCAGTGACAGTTGCTGAATAATCTGACAGCCTTATAGCAATGCTCAGGAATCCACACTCCCCATGGGCCTGTGCCACCTTCCTCCAGCACCCCCACACAGCGGCAACCATTTGTTTTCTGACAGCCCTTTCATCTTTGATATAATGAGATTTCCATTTTGTGGCCGGACATTAATGAGCAGAGGAATACATGTGAGGTCTCTTTAAAAAGCAGATCTTGACATAAAACAGCCAGCTGGACGTTGGTATACGGTGGGCCACGAGGTGCTCAAGGATGCTCTTTTGAGAAAACAAAGTAGTGGCTGAGCAAATATGGGCCAACATCATCAGACCAGAGAGGCCTGGGGTTCTTCTGATTCCCTCTTCTTGTTGGTTCTCCATGATGACCTCTGGTCAGAATTTCTCAGCCCCTCATTATGAACTTAGACCTAAAAATCTCAAGAGCCATGGAACTTATAAAAATCCAGATGTCCAGACTGTCATCTGTTCCAAGAAAAACATAATCTCTGGGGATTCAGGCATATTTTTAAGGTATTTTAAAGGAATATTTTAAAACTCTCCAGGTGATACCAATGTGCATCCAACTGTGAGAGCACGTCTTGCCAAAGACAATTCTGGCTACCACTTTAAAACAATTAAGAAGCTGTTAAATAGTGGTTAACAGAAGGCATAATGTTGGTATTTAAAATCATATCTATCTTAAACAGAGAAAAAACAGTAGGTTGCAAACCACCTGGCTGTTCACTACAATGATCTGGCTAAATTAAAAAAAAATGCCTAGGGTACACCCCACAACAGTTAAATCAGGATCTCGAGGTGTGCAGCCTGAATGTGCATACTTTTTTAAAGCTCTGCCGCTGATTCCCCAGGCAAACACTGAGGCTGAGAACCACTCTGTTAACGGGAAGAGTTCTCTTCTGAGCTTGGTGCTGCTGAATGAGTGGTGGAGCCAGGTGACCATCGCAGTGGGCTTTGGGTGTATAAAGCAAAAGCTCAGCTGGGGTATTAGAGCCCTGGATTTGAGTGCACACTAAATGTGCCATGTCCTGCTGGCTAAGGGTGATGTCTGGGAGCAAAACTGGACACAAAATTCTAAGAGAGTTTCTTTTGGCACTTTAAAGTTGTCAGTCCATTGTCTTTTTGGCTTCACTTTTTCTGATTTAAAGTCTATAGTAAATCTTCCTTTCCCTTCCTTTATGTAATTTGTCTTTTGTTTCTGACTGGTTGCAGGATTTTATATTTGCTGGTCATCTATCCAGAGCTGAGAGGATGAGTAGGGTGAGAACAATGGAGTGACTGTTGCATTTGGCAATAAGGAGGTACAGATAGCACCTGAGAAGAGTGTCGTCATTCATAAAACTAGTGGCTTCAGAAAAAATTGAGAGGTATGAAGAAATAGAGCCACCGAAAACAACTTTTTGGAAATATTGTTGCGTTGGGAGAAATAAAATGGGGATAGTAGCTGGAGGAAGATATGGAAGGAATTAAGTGTTAGTCTTAAGAATGGCAGATACTGGAGCATGTTGTTTGCTGATATAAAAGGTCAACTAGAGTAAGTAAATCAGTGATGCAGAAGATGTGGCAAAGGGACAGGAGAAAAACAGTTCATCTGTTGAATTGGGAGGGAAGACGGAGTGTGGTAGTTGTGCCGATGTAAAGATGAGAAAGAGCATGTCTAAGTGCTTCTGTTTTCTTAAGGATCTACAGGTAAGGGCAGAGACCAAGGGCATGTGAGTCGGGGTAAATGGCTTTAGATTGCCTCTGTATAGGAGTAGAAACTACACAGCCAGGGACATGGGCATTTTGCTTTATCTTGAGAATTGATACAGCCAGTAATTTATTTTAGGATGTGGGTTATTTGGGGGCAGTTATGAGTGAGGAGCATGAAATGGCTCTAAGACTGTTGAGGAATGTACCCTCTATGGTCTGAATGTGTCCCCCAAAATCCACATGTTGAAATTCTAACTCCCAAAGATGATGATAATAGGAGGTGGGGTCTTTTGGAGGTCTTTAAACCATGAGGGTAGAGCCTTTGTGAATGGGATCGGTGCCTTATGACAGTGAAAAGTCAATGGCTATGAACCAGGAAGAAGGCTCTTCTTACATGATCATGCTGGCACCTTGATCATGGACTTGTAGCCTCCAGAAGTGTGAGAAATAAATTTCTATTGCCTATAAATTATTCAATCTGTGTTATTTTGTTATAGCAGCCTGAGCAAATTAAGATACCACCCAACTGCTGATGCATGCAGATATACATTGTAGTACCATAATTAAAAACCATGGACTTTGGAATCTGGTTAGATTTGGATGCAAATCTCAGTTCTGCTATTTACTATTTTAAGTTTCTTAACCTATCTGAACCTCAGTTTTCACACCTGTAGAACAGTAATACTAGTAGCATCCACTGGATGGAACACAGTAAGAGCGTTATTATGGCAGCTCATTTATTTAAATATTAATTTTTGTGCTTTCCTTGTGTTTTTCCTTTTGTATTAGTAACTCATTAGGCGTGTTTAACAAGGATGATTGAAGGAAGTTTAGCAGGAACTATTTCTGAAGGTGTGGACAATGTTAAGGGCAACCAACAAGAGAGGTTAAAAGATATTACCACCTGTCTGCCTAAAGAGGCAAGCAGAAAAGCAATGATCAGAATGGGAATGAGCTGCCCACCAGTGCTGTGACCTGTTGAGAAATGGAGCCAGCTGCTGCAAAGGGGCAGGGAGGAGCCAAGGGAATAAACTCTCCCAACTTCTCCTTTCTCTTGCCCTCTGACCTACTGATGACCTTTACCCGTGTGTTCCTTTGGCTTACTCCAATCCAAAGGCAAAGGAGCCCATGGATACAGCCCCTGCAGGGCCGACTCTGGAGCTGGAGGGTGGACATGGAGAAAGCAACAGAGAGTATTTACCTCACTGTCTTCACCCATTTCATATGAGCATCCAGGCTTTGTGGTATCCTGAAGAGGCTCAGGTTTTGGAGTTTTATACCCACTGAGGAGAGTAGGCCACATACCTTAGCAGTGAAACGAAAAGAGAGAAGGTCTTTTGAGAAGCAGTAATGCCAACAAAGGGGACTAAAACTGGGACCCGGATTGTTCCGAGTCCAGGAGCATGCCTGGCTCTGGAAGCTCTCAGGGAGCTGGCAGAACACTATCAGGGAAGGCTGAAGATATCTCCAAGGGGACTAGATCCCAGGCACAGGAGCTGCCTGCCCCTCCAAAGATTTGTAAACCCCAAACATGTCAGAGAAGGGGGTGTAACAGTTGGATGTCAAGGGGTGTGTGCTCCAGGACAATGGCTATACAGAGCCATGAGCAATGATAAAAACTCTTAGATAGTGCTTGTTATATCCCAGGCACTGTTCTTTGCATTTTAGATATTTTAAGTCATTTAATTCTCTTAATAGCCCCACATGATAGATACAGATATTCCCACTGTACAAATGAGGAAACAGACACAGAGAGGGTGAGTAGTTTACAAAATGTCTCAAAGTTGGTAAGTGGCAGAGACAGGATTTGATCTCAGGTGATCTTACTCTAGGCTTTTAACTCAGTGCCTTGCTATCATGTTCCTTCACATAGCCCTAGTGGGGAGCCTCTAGGATGACTGGGGTTGATATTCTTGTCAGGTGAGCAGGATGAGGGCCTAGAAGGGAGTGTCAGGATAGTCAGAGGATTGCTAAGAATCATTGTAACCACCAGGGGAGGCCCTCCAAGCAGGAGACGAGAAGAGCTCTGGTTTCCTAGAGGGGATTTGGCAATGTTGACAGCTGTTTCTCTGGTCTAGGCAAGCTGGCTTTGCCAAGACAGAGGTCTTAGGGTCTGAATGGAAGCCCTCACCCAGCCAGGAGTTCTTTGAGGATCGTTAGAAACGTCAGCCTGTGAGGGTGGGAGGAGCTGGCCGGCTGGGATTCCAGAGACATGTGGAGCTTAGAGAGAACACCTAGAGCCAGTGGAATGTAGGGAAGAGAGACTTTTATAGGATGATTTCCACCAAGGCAAGAGGAAGGAAGAAGGCTGTTAAGTTTGCTGAGTTGCTTCAGACAGACAAGAGAGAGGCAGTCTCCTGTTCTAGGAGAGGTCAGGGGGAAGACTTAAGTTTTGAGAACAAGAACCAGAGAACAGAGACAGAACAATAAGCTCAATTAGAAGAAGCTAGTTGAAAGAAGGTGAGGAAGAGTTGCTGAGGTGTCTTAGGCCAGGATCCCTCCTAGGAACTGAGAGAATGCTGACTTCACCTTTGATGAAAGAGGCTTGCTGGCTTATAAATCAGTTAGGCCTGACCCATTTGACCTAAGATCCAAAGTTGAGTTCAGCTATTTTGCAGCATGTGAACCTGAAGTCCAAGTCCATGAAGATTCAGCCAAATTCAGAAATACTCCTCAGCTCAGCTATAAATCTTACATTAGGGATACACCTAGAGGCCCCTACTGTGACACTCAAGCTAAATTATACATTATGTCCTTAGCCTGGAATACTATGATTTTTCTGTCTCAGACAGGTGTTCATTAAAGGTCTCTTGGCAGCCCCTGAAACAGTCTTTCATAACTTAATAGCAGAGAGCTTGAACCCATTTCCTCTGCCATGGCTCTGGATCTTGGTTTTAGGTTCAAAGTTGGGGAGGTGGAAAAAAACAACTTTGTTTTTTTTCCTTTGGTGTTTGGTAGGTTTTTTTTTTAAGTAATTTTTTTAAGTAATTTTTTTCATTATAAAAGTGATAGATTGTTATTAAAAATGTGAAGGAAATATAGAAAAAAATGGCAGTGAAAACATTTCCAGTCCAGGCCACCTGCCAAATTCTGATATTGTTAATGTTCCCGTATTTTCCTTCCAGGCCTGTTTTCTATTGGGAGAGATTTTTGTAACTTAATTAAGATTACACTAGATACATGATTATGTAGCTTAAATTTTTAATTTAACCCTATGTCATAAACATGTTCTAGGTAAGCATCTTTTTCTTAACTTTTGATTTGAAAAATTTTTAAACCCCAAGAATAGTGCAATAAACACTCATTTATCCTTCACCCAGATTCACCAATTGTTAATATTTTACCACACTTGAATTATCTCTATCACATATACAATATTATTAATATTGTTTTTCTTTTTTCCAAATCATTTGAGATTGAGTTAAAGACTTTATGATATTTTATTCCTAAATATTTCAACAGTATCTCCTAAGAACAAGGACACATGATCACAATGCAGTGGTCACATTTAGAGTATTTAATATTGATACACTATATTTATCTGATAAAAATTTATATTTTGTCAGTTGCTTTAATTAATGTCTTATACAGCAATATTTTTCCAAACTGGATTCTATCAAGAATAACACACTGAATTTAATAGGCATGTCTCCTTGGTCTCCTTTAATCATAATGGGCTCATCAGTTGTCTTTTGTATGAATTTATATGATTTGTAGGAATTAATATTTTTGCCAAGTACGTCCTATAGTTTAGTAGAATGACCCTCAGTTAATATTTGTCTGTTATCTATACATTAGAGCCCACAGGGTGTACAAAGTGTTGTTTACCTAAAGATTTCAGCATAAACTTTCTAGTGGCTTTCAATTGTTTTGCATTATAAATAAAGTTATGGTGAATTTTTCTTAAAGGACTGTAGGGAATGTTCTTTTAAGATAGGGTCTCCAGGATGAAATTATAGGATCAAGAAGTATGGCCATTTGTAAAGTCCTTGACGACTTGCTAAATTGCTTTGCAAAAGGGTTGTGCTCACCTGTAATGGAGCTTGGGGATGCCTGCTTGAGATTTTGTTTCAGACAAGCTCTATGTATTTTACAGCATCATTGCCCATAGAGCTGGCAGGAACTTGGACCAGCTCATTTAGGCAAGGAAGTTGACAATTCATACAGTTAGTGGAGTCATCAGGTGCTACAAATGAATGAAGAGGGCTTGGTAGAGATTGGGGTGAATGGGAGCAACAACCCCTCACCTCCAACTAATTGATGCCAGGCATTACAGAAAAACTATTGGTGATTCAATGTTGCTTACTTTTCAGTTCTTTCAACAGAAGCAGAAAGTCTACATTTTTATTAACAATTTTACATTTTAAAATGTTGGCAGTTAATCAAAACATTTTTTTAAACCTTGTGTAAGTGAAATGAAACACATTTGTGGTATGGATGTGTCTTGGAAGCTACCAGTTCATAACTGTGCTCTAATTTTTCTTAAAATTTGACATCATTCAATATATTTTTTTTCTCCTTGGCATCCTACTGACCTTTGTTTTCCAGGCTTTTCATTTTTAGGGTTTTCCCCTTAATCTTAAGCACATTGCACTATATTTTATCTTTTGTATGTGTTCTGAATAAGAAAAAATTTCCCCTGAACTTTAAAATGAGTCTCATTGTTGAGTTCAGAAAATGATGATCATATTAGAGAGATGGGAGGGCATTAGAGTATGTCTGTTCGACCTACTCAGAGACGTGAATGGCCTGCCTAAAGTCGCATGTGGTCAGGGTGATCAAAGATTAGATTTGGTTTTCTTGAAACACTTTGTGGCAGAGATATTTACTGGTAGGTGAATATTCATTTGCTCCTTCACATTTCCCAGTCCCTTTGCAGGGAGTCTGGGTCATATGACTAGTCCTGACCATGAGCTATGAATACAAGTATTGTGTGTTACCTCTGCAGTGCAGCATTTGAGAGCTAGTGTATGGTTCCCTCTCCACCCCCACTTCAGCTCTCTTCCCCTTTGTCTGTGACTATGAACAGCATTGCTTAGTCCTTGCCTGAAGAATAGCTGCCTGGGCATTGGCTAAGTATTGTAACACAGGGGATTTACAGATTAGCCACCATCCTGTTATTAATGCAAGGAGCAAACGGGTGAGGTATGTGGTCTAACTCAGGGCCCACCTTACAGAATAGGCATTAGAAGAGCAAAATTTCATGATAAGACTAAAATTTTTCCAATGTGATAATTACCTTTCCAGAATTTACCTGTCGATATCCAAAATGACCTCTTGAATTAAATCAGACATCAACATTTCAATTCTGAGGCTGAGGCTTGACCAAGGGTCTGTCTGACTGCAAAGCATGTTCTTTTTTATTGTACCCTACCGAGCAGAAATTTGGTGGACGCAGAGTGCAGTCAGTAGTAGAACTAATTAGTAGAGAATCAGAGATATCCTTCATTCTAACAAAATCCAAGGGCAAAGTCTACCATTGTTTTTGTTCATTTGTTTTGAATTTTGAAGGTAAAAGAAAGAACATGAAGGAAAAGAAATGAGAGCAATATAAAAGTGCTAGAGCCACGTCTTTCACTTGCTTGAGGAATTTGAGTTCTTTTCTCAGCTGATGTTTCTGGCAGTCAGGAAAGCTTGGATTCCTTTAGTATAACAAACTAGAAAATCTATCATTTTATTTCTGATAACCTGTTTTCTAACCGTAGATGATTAATATATTAATAATTTGCAAAATTGTCATGTCCTTTTTTTTTTCTTTTCTCAAAGAAAAGATTATGATCTCTTCCTAGGTTTGGTAACATCTGTAAGCCACATTCTTAACTTTATCATGAAAACAACACAATTCGGTGCTTCACATTTTCTCTATTTTGTTCAATTTTCAGTTGAGAGAGAAGATAATTGAAAAAAATTTTTTTTCTCTTATTTTCCTTTGAGCTCAGCGCACCTCAAAAGCTTTTTCTAGAGTAATGAGTTTGCAATGAGCCAGCCATTATGCAGGTAGGGGGACTCTCAAACGGGCTGCACATGACAGCCGTGTGGCTGCAGGACACCCAGCCTGACACTCACAGAATGTACTGTAAAAGCACCATTTCCATGTGAGAGTTTTCTGTCACTGTGAGTGGACTCCACATCAGCTGGGAACTTAGATCCCACTTAGGGGCATTCTGTCATTTGAGTACAGATGTACAAGAGGTTCAGCAGACAGCCACACGTGTTCAAAGTTCAGGACACAGAATGCCATATTGCCTTTCTTCAATAGCACCGCTCACCACTTGTACAGAACAGAAGCAGGAGCCTCTGTGTTTGTACTGGGAGGATGTTTGCATAGTCTGTTTCGAAGTGTCTGTTTCTCCTTGTGGGCTTTGATATGTGACAATTGCTACAGACTCGATTATTGGTCAGCACATATTCCCTACCTCTCCTGGTACCTCTGTGGGAAGAATATACTTTTCTGTCCCGGTGGTGTTGGGCTTTGCCTCGTGACTTGATGTGGCCAAAGGAGGTGAAATTTGCAACATGAAACGTAATCTTTAAGAGGCATCATATGTTCCCTTTTTCTGTGTTACACATCTACCATTACCATGAAAAAGATATGTCCCGGGTAGCCTGCTGAATCCAGAATAATGAGAGATACATGGGGCAGACTCGGACTTGACCCATGGGACTCATGGCCTGAGGCCAAGCCCAGCCTGGCCCAGCATGGATCAGCCCAACTCCAGGCATGTGTGTGAGAAATTAAGTGCTTACTGTTGTATGTTGCTGAAATTTTGGGTTGTAAGTAGCACAGCAACAGCTCACTAATGAAAATGTGTCTGTCTCTTTCTGAACTCACCAGCTATGGATAGAGTTCCAGTACAGATGCTAGCTCATATTTTGTTGATTCTGACACCCACTTATTCCCAAAGGCTCAGTTTCCTGCCCTAGATATTTCTGAAAACCTCTGGGAATGTCTCATGTATAATCACAAACTGAGTCAGAACAGTGGCACTATTATGTCTTTCAGATATCCATGGCTTCCTGGCCGTATTGCCTTCACTCATGAACCTTAGTGTGGGGCTGTGTCCATGTAGGAGAGCTGAAAACGCCCCTTCTTCAGTCCGTGACATTTTGTCATCAGGGTCCTGAAGCAAGAACTGCACGTGTCTATGTGTCTCAGAAGTCTTGGGGAAGCTTCTTCAAGTCCACCAGTATACCTGCAGGTATGGTTTGCCTGTGAGTCTGCAGTGCTCAACTCCTGCTGTCACTGCTTACTAATGACGTGACACTGGGCAAACTTCTTCACCTCTGCAGAACTTGATTTTCTCATCCGCTAAATGAGAGTGATAATTGCGTTTACTACACAAGATCATTATTAGGATCAAATCCGAGAATACACGCTAGATGCTCAGAGTTGTAAATATTCACACAATGTTTATTATCTTTTCTCCCCTGTTCAGATTTATAAAGGTAGTAATTAATTGCATCCTCTCATCCCACCCGTTTCTAATCCAGTTGAGGTAAGAACTAGGAGGCAGTTAGCATAGTGATCAAGAAGGCTGACTCTGGAAGCAGCCGGACTGGGCGTGACCTTGGACAGGTTACTTAACATTTTCTGTCTTGGTTTTGTCAACCAGTTAGTGGTGATAACTTCGAGTTAGTTTCCTACTACTGTAACGAATTTCCATGAACTTAGTGGTTAAAAACAACACAGGCTGATTATGCTGCATTTCTGGGGGTCAGAGCTGAAACTGGCCCCTCTAAGCTAACGTCAAGCTAAGGCTCTCTAGAAGCTCTAGGGGAGAATCTATTTTCTTGCCTTTTTCAGCTTCTATAGGTCACCTGTACTCCTTGGCTCATGGGTCCCTTCCTCTGCTTTCAAAGCCAGGAACAGTTAGTTGGTCAAGCCTTTCCCAGGTTGCTTCACTCCGCGAGGAGCTCTTCTGCCCCCCTCTTTCTTTCTCAAGGACCCTCGTGAGCACACTGGGCCCACCTGGATAATCTGAGGTCATCTTATGTTAGGGTCACTGGATTCACAATCTTAATTACCCTTTTGTCGTATAACCAAACATTCACAGGTTTAAGAGATTATGGTATAAACATCTTTGTAAGGCCTATCACGTACCTCATAGAGTTTTATGATAATTAAATGAATCAATAAATGTAAAACATTGAGAACAGACTCTGGCACATTGTAAGCATTATGCAAGGACTGGATATTAATATTTTCATACGAAGGTTAAGAATGTCAGCATTATTGCAGTAGAACTAGATTTCAGAGAGCGAGATACAGATATGGGGTTCAATGGGTTTTCTGTCCTTTCCCTCTGAACTGAACTTACATGTCCAGACATAGAAAGAACCCCTAGATATCTTTAGATCTTTCCCTGCAGGGAGGGTCTTCCCTACAGGGCTTACTGCATGGAGAGCAGGGCAGGTGAGGAGACAGAGACCCAAGAAAGCTCATGCATTTCTTGATGCATTCCCTGCCTTACTACCCAGACATGTCACTTCTCCTCTTGTGGGGAGGAGCCAAGAGGAAAACACTTCTGGGAGAGTAGATCTTAAATTTTCGGTCAACAGGAGTTCAAGATGAGGAAGAAAGTTCTTTTTCTGGTGACTCCATGGTCCATGAGGCCAGGTTGGGAAGGCACTACCCTATCTCTATCTCCCTCATCTCCCCACCCAGTTGCTCAGGACTGAACCTACCTTTGCTCCCTTCCAATAAGTTAAAAACTTCTATGCAAGTTATTTCACATAAATTGGCCTCTCTGGGGTAGACCTGCTCATTTGTGAAAGTGCCCAGATATTGCTGTTACTGAACACCAGCTGTGACATAGCCTCAAATTGAGATGCTCAGTATAGAGGAAATAGAACATCGAAATTTGGACTGCTGTAGACATGGTATCTGTATCTGTATCTGTATCTCTCTCTCTCTCTCTCTCTCTCTCTCTCTCTCTCTCTCTCTCTCTCTCTCTCTCTCACACACACACACACACACACACACATTCTCTTGCTTTCTCTCTTCTCCTTTCCTGTCACTGCTTCTGTTTTATTATTAGTTGGATATACAGGCCAGAATTTGTCAAAATACGCACTATAACCTGCATCACATTTAGGTTTAGAAACATTCAGAAGCACTTTTATTTGAATAGGTTTGTTGTAAATGTCTGCAAAAAAAGAACTAGCAAATCATAATAGCCATCTCAAAACCATTGTTTGAGAGGAGTGACCCAAAGAAGCATAAAATCCCTGCAGAAAATTCGTGTTCAGTTTCATCGTATTAGTTTACGAACTATCAATCTCCTACTCTGGCCTGTTTAATGATGTTATGCTATAAGCTGAGCTACAGTTAATCAAAAGTAGGGGTTTACATTTCAGATAGGAAAACATAGATTCTTGTAATTAAAAATGTGGATCCTTTTACCTTTATATCAAATGAAAAGAAAACTATAACTTATGTGCTAAACAGAGAGGCACCAAAACTGTTTTTCATTAGTTTAAGTTTTGTTGATTAGTCAGCTAAATGAAAACTTAAAAAAAAATTTTTTTACTAGATAGTAAATTCTATTTTAAAAGTCACACAGAGAATTTACTACACATTATCTAAAATAAATAGAAAGTGTTTTTATATCCAAGGTTTTATAGTTCTGTTTTAGTTACAGCTGACTCCTTTCTTACAGGAGTCATAGCTCCAGGCTCCCGATTTACCCTTCTCAAAGATGGTAGCTGTGGTGGACTGAATATATGTGTCCCCCAAAATTCCTGTGGTGAAGCCCTAACCTCAAAGGTAACTGTATGTGGAGTAAGAGAGTAATTAAGGTTACATGAGATAAGGGTAGGGTCCTGATCCGAAAGGGTTGGTGTCCTTACAATAAGTGACACCAGAGCTCTCTCGCTCTCTCTCTCTCTCTCTCTCTCTTTCCTTGCAAACACAAAGAAGAGTTCATGTTAGAACACAGTGAGAAGCTGCCCATCTACAAGCCTGGAAAAGAGTCCTCATCGGAGGCCAACTATGTGGACACCTTGATCTTGGACTTCTAGCCTCCAGAACAGTAAGAAAATAAGTTTCTGTTGTTTAAGCCACCTAGTCTGTGGTATTTTGTTATGGCAGCCTGAGCAGACTAAGAAATAAGCTAAGGCTTTTTTCCCCTCAGTAGTTTCCTATAACCTCTATAGCAGGCCTCGCTGTTCAGCTCCTGTTGTGACATGTCTTTTCTTGGCAGAAACTTTAAAAGCCAGTGCACAGTCTGACATCTTCTCTGTGCCCTGACAGGGTGATTGTGGAAGTATATGTTGAGATAGAGCTTAAGTCTGCCTTGGGTCCTTAGTGGCCAGGTAAGCAGAGCTCCTGCTATGTTGGATGTGAGAGAGACAGAAATAGATGTTTGCTGTGTCAAGCCACCTGTTCCTACAGCATTATATTACCTGTTCCCACTGATACACTGTCTCAATAATGCCACTGCAGAACACAGATAACAAAGGAGTTAATTCATGGCTTTCAGTTTTCAAAGCCTAAGGATGAAGGACACAGACGACACATTTGAAAGACCAGCTAAATATCCAAACTATCCTTTGCCAGAAAAATAAGGATTCTCTGAACTTAACTATGGAAAACTGTAGGGAAAGCAAAGAGCTTAGATGCCAGTGTATCTCCGAGTCCTCTTCCCTGTCTGTGTCTCTGGGAGGTGGGAAGTTTTCTAGAACTCCAGGGAGGCTGGGAGATTCAAGAGCTAAAGGGTTTGTGTCCATCTTCAAATTGTGTCTAGAGCTGAGTCACTTCAGAGAGTTCTCAGCCACTCAATGACACAAGGTCAAAAGACTCATATCCCTGGCACAGGGATGGACATAGTAGAACACGTGGAGGGTCAGGAATTCAGGAAGGCTCCAACTGGGTGCTTCTAGTTTAGGGTCCTCATAGAGTTGCAGTTAGATGGTGGCTGCAGCTGAAGAGCAGGGGGCGGGGCGGTGTTGCAGTGTCTCTTGGCTGGCCAAGAGCTCTCTCTTTTAATGTGGTTTCAGAGCCTCTCCTTGTGGTCTCTCTAAATGGACTAGTTTGGGGTTTTTCACAGAACGAGTTCCTTAGGGCAGACAAACTGCTTCCAGGACAGCCAAAGTCTTCAAGATTGAGTATTCCAGAGGGTAAGGCAGAGGTTACATTGCCTTTTAAGACTTAGCCTGGGAAGTCACACAAGGTCACTTTTGCTGCATTCTCTTGGCTAGAATTAAGTAACGAGATTTAAGTGCAAGGGAATTAGACTCCACTTCTTGATGAGGGAGTGCAAGATTCTAGAAGAATATGTGAGCTGGGAGACATTGCTACAACTGTTTTTGAAAAATATAATCTGCCACAGTTTCATTTACCACTTACCATACTTTAATGTATATCTATCTCTCTCACTAGACTGTAAGGTTGTTGAGGATATGAATTTGATCTTATTCTTTATTCTCAAAACTTAGCATAGCATATGGAAAAGAGAAGGCAGCCAATATACAGAGAATGGACAATGAATTCTCCATTTTCCCTCCAAGTCCAGAAAATTTTTATTTCAATAAATGGAAATTATGTCTATTATTTTAGTTAAGATAATGAACACTTCTGCAAGGATGATTTAGTTTCTCAAAGTAATATTTTTTCTCATTTTCCAGTTTTTTTTTTCTTAGCTATCAAAGTCAAACCTCTAAGATTTCTGTAGCAAACTTAATACGGACACAACATTTCATTTTCATACATAGCCCTTGTAAGTACTCTGGTTCCTCATGCTGAAATGTCTCAATCGAGAGCTTTGGCTGCCAGATGAAGACTGTCAGCATCCTTAGAAGGGTTACAATTGTAACAGAATCCAGACTTCTCCTGAGCATTGCAGGTCTAGGAGCTCTGCTACTTTGGAATCTCAGACTTACACTTCCCCATAATCACTTATCTCTTTACCCTTGGAGGCCATGCTAGCGAGACTCTTAGTCTTATCTCGGACCTGTGCCTGAGCAATCACCACGCCCTGAGGATATGATGGAACTGCTTCATCAGAGAACAAGCCCAGGAGTTTCCTCAGCACAGTTTTACAGTCACGATTAGGCTGATGGACATTAACCAGTGCATATGACACATGTGCATTTTCCTCAGCTCCTTTCACATGCAAGGAATGATGTTAGGTTCCATCTCATTATTTATGAAAAATTTTGGGCAGAAAGAAACAGGATCAATCCTAGATATTTGTGCGGTGATACAGAAAATAGTAATGATTTACAGTTTCCTTAGGTAGCTTTTTTTGTTTCTTTGTCTTTTCACATCTTGTTTGTAGGACACAACTGTTTTATATATTATATGTATATTATTAATATGACCACATGTAGTCATATAAATTATAAATATTAATGATAGCTTTTATTATTGAGGTCTTATCCTAAGCCCTTTATTAACCCACTTTAGCTGATGCCAAAAATATGCTATGGTGTTAATATTATCTTCTCTATTTTAGATGTTCAGAGAGGTTAAAATTTACAGAAGGTGTTAGAAGCAACAGAGCTGAGTTCAAACACTCCCATGTCTGACTCCAAAGTCTTTTAGGGCCCAGAGCATTTCTCTGAACTCTGGAGGGAATTGTGAGCAGCAAGAGAAGGTCTTGTAAGTGCTCGTGTGAGCAGCCTCTGGCCCACAGGCTGCTCTCTAGCCATCCACTCCACTCATTTCTTCACCTGTCTCTATGACAGTCTTGGCGTCTAGAAGAGGGACGTTGAGGTGGCTTCCCATTGTCAGCCCAGCTTACTGCTGTGGATGTTGGTAGCTAAAGTTGGCAGAGCTGGCACCTAGGGATAGGTGGGTCATGGTCACTTCGCTAGCTGCCTCAGAGGGAGAGGCAGCATTGTCTAGCATCAGGAATATGGAGTTTGGAGAGATAAAAACATGATTTGTGTGTTTGCCTTACTATCTGCTGGTTGTATCACCCTGAGCACAGGGTGCTTATCCCCTCTGAGCCTCCCTTTTCTCTTTCGAAATAGAAGTGAATGATACCTGTCTTGCCTTCCTCTCTGGGTTACTAGAAAAACCAGATGACTTACCCTTGGGGAGATTGCTTCGTGAGTTGTAGTTTTATAAATGGTGGCTATTTTAATCAAGAATGATCAGCAGGGTGGTCTCCCTCTGGGAGAAGGCTCCATGGAGGAAGGGCTTAATGCAAGATGAAAGAGGCGGGTAGGTTCCTGAGGATTGCAGCTGCTGGGGAAGGTTTTTGAGATGTGGTTTTGGGGGAGGGAAGAGGGATAGTGGGGTAGAAAGATAGACCAGAAATAAAAAAGTGAAAATATCAAGAAAGTGAAAATGTACCAATTGTGTATGAGAATGGCAAAAACAAAACAGAACAAAAACAACTTTGTCAATACAAGAAAAGGATATCAAAGCAGATGTACATTCGTTTCTTCCTAAGGCGGAATGTCTTTTGGACGACAACTCTGTTTATGGCACACAAGTCATTGAAAGAAAATATTTAGGTAACTGTTTACATAAATTAACTTACTTAACTATTTAGAGAAATAAAATGTTTTGATGACTACTTTGAAACCTAAGATGGATATGAGATTTATCTTAAATTCGCCAACCCCACAAGTTCCCGGGTACTCTCAGTTTCTCACGTCCGTGCGGCGTGCAGAGGATGCTCAGAGGGGGAAGCGTGCCGTGACGGAACACGCCTTGTTTATGTGGCTGGCAGCTTAGCCACTCCCTGCTCTTGGCCTTGCAGAGAGGACTTCTCCCCCAAGCCTCAATTTTCTCATCTGAAAAGTGTGGGTGATGATCGCTCTCGGGGCTGTCAGGACCTTAAATGGGTTACAGCACTGTGCTGTGTTTGGCGAGTGCTTTGCAGTAACAAATGCCCCCTGTGGAGGAGGAGGGCCAGCGGCTTGTCCTGCATTGAGATAAACCCTTCACCCCAGTCAGCACCATCTGATTCTTCCCTCCTTGGGGTTCCTCACACCCTTGCCATCATTGGCCCCACTGGGGCAGCCACCACAAAGCTGACCTCCCTTTTGAGCCAGAGCCATAGACGAGAATGTGTTTTTTCCTTGTCACTGTGCTTAAAGCTCAGATACAGTTCTAGTGCTGGTCTCTGCCACCTGGGGAGATTTATTCTGCAGTCTTGGATGGGTCGGTGGCACCTAAATGGCTGGAAGATTTAATCAGTTCTGTTCTCTTGGACAGAAAGCTGTAACACTGCAGCCACGAGATCAAACTCAAGAACCCTCCGCACTTCTGAACCCGAGCTTTTTTTGTCTGTATTCCAGAGGCTGTTTCTCAGGTCAGCCTGCCTGTCATGCTGTTGAAGTCTCAAGGGCTTTTCACTTGGCATCTCACAGATTTTTATGAGCAAGAAAGTGATTGGCTGCATCATCTGTCACCCATTGATCCCAAGATTTAAGCCATATATACGGTTTACTGCACAAATATCTGCTTTCTTTCTGTGTGAGTCAGGGCAGGCTGACTGCTGTAATGAACAATCTTCAGATATTAGTAGCTTGATACAATTGTTTATTTCTTGCTAATGTAAAGTCCAATTGGGTGTTCCTGGCCAGTGAGCAGCCCTCCAGGGGTTCATGTCAGAAGCCAGGCTCCTTAGGTCTTGTGGTTCTGCCCTCCTCTGAGGCCTTGGAATCCTCTTCATTCAGCTGTGAGGCAAAAAGGAGATAGAAATATTGCACCTGGCAGTACAGCAGGCATCCTCAGAGCCTCACCTGTGTCCCTTTGGCCCCTTCCGTTTCCGTGCACGCCAGTCCTTCCAGTTGCCAGGATCACCACCTAAATCTCTTTCCTGCGGGTTTCCTCTGCCCACATGTGTAGCAGGCCAGAAGTGACTAGGAACTAATTCATAAACTTCAAACTGACTTGTGAGGGTTGGTATAAGAAACACCCCAGCTCCCTTGACCCTCAGGTGAGATAGCTCTTGGGGGAAGGAGGTTTTGTGCTGATTCCTCTAGGACTAAGCTGTAGTTGCCCATGGTGGTTACTTGCTTGATAGAACACTCCTTATTGGCTTTCTTCCTTCTTGGCCTCTTCTTTCTATTCCTTCACCGGTATTTCCTGAGATCATCTTTCAAATAAACTACCTGCGTGAATGATCCAGTGGACTTTACTGGCTCATGTAACTAAATAGTTATCAGTGGTTTCAGATATGACTAGATTCGTGGGTCAAACACTGTCTCTAATATATGATTTCCCTCATCTCTTGGCTCTGCTTCTCAATATACTAGCTTTATTCTCAATATTCAACTTGTGAGAAGATGGCTACAGTCACTTCAAGTCTAATATTTTCTCCCCTTAAGTTGAAAGAGGGAGAAAATAAAACACTCTCTCAAGTTAAAGTATATATATCTGATTATTTTCCATTGGTTCAGATTGGGCGATATGCCCATCCCTGAACCCATCACGGTGGAATGGGTCGCACCACCGGTGATTGGCTTTGCCGGGGTCAAACGCTGCATGCCTTAGGCTAGTAGTACAACCCTAATTAGTCTTGTGCACCAAAGTGGGGGAGCCAGACATCGTCAAACAAACATAGAGACTGTTGTTGCCAGAAGTGGGGGGGGGGGTTGGTGCTGGAGAGGTAGAGTAGATGTCTGTGAAAATCCCTTCTACCTCTGGGAGTCTCTGGTTTCTAACTGTGGTTCCTGTTTTTACTAAAATGTTTCTAAGGGGGTTTAAATGGGTGGTAATGTGGACAACACAAGTGTTGGAATCAAGAATCCTGGGTTCTAGTCCTCACTCCACCAGCTGTGACTGAGTGAGTTGCTTCTCCTCTCTGAGCCTTAGCATCATCCCTGTACAGTGAAGCATTTGGAAACAAATCTTCTCTAAGACCTTTTCCAGCTCTCATATGCTGGGATTCTCTGAAGTCTGTATTGTTCAATTAAATGTTCATCCAGATGGGAGAGGCAGTCAAACTGAATTTCCCCACTGGAACCAAAGCTTTAGAAATGTAAGACATCAATGCAAATTCCTTCCTGTTTTATTTTTTTTTTTCCTTGTACTTAATAGACTACCAAAGTGCTATATTTTAACTAGGGTTTTTACTGCCCTCTTGGTTAATCTTGCAGTGAAATTATACTGTTGCATATGGGACCACATCCTGTATTTCCATAATAACAGGCTAGATAAGCCTTAAGTACAGGAAAGTGATGATTGTTAATATAAAATTTACTGGAAACCTGTTCTTCAAAACACCTTGCCCTCCCTTTAAAAACTTGTTTTACTGAGAAAAATTTGATCAATCTGATGATGATTTAGTTTCTATTGACTCATCATTTTTCCTCAGCAGAAGTGATTTAACTTCTGAAAAGTATTTAAGGTGTAATTTCAACATTCTTTTCTGCCAGCAAATAGAAAAATCATATTTTATTTTCTCCTAGAACAAAAGGATTTTAAGTTTGAAGTTTCTTATACCAAAGATATGAATGCTTGGACTGTGTGTGGTCTTGGGTTTGAACAGAGGAAAATATCTTCTTGACTTAGTTCAGTGAGGAGGCAAAGGTAGCATCCAGCTGGAGCACCACTACAGCAGTTGTTAGTGGTGGTGTCTGTTCTGATGCATGGGTTCCCCTGTCGTGTTTAGAACATCATTGCTGGGGCAAGTCCTGGCCCTCTTCATATCTGAGCACTCTTGTAGTGTTTCCTTCCATTCCATGTCTGGATGCAGTGTGGCTCTTGTTGATAGAGACCTCTACTACCTCTGCCACTAGATATGTAAGAGCAAGGACTCCATGTGTCGTGGCTCACTCAGCTCTGCTCAGCAAATGAGCATGTGAAGGTCGGTGGGAAAACAGGCAGGAAGAGACTACAGAAGTTAAACTGGGGCACAGAAACCTAGGATCTGCATTGCTCTGACATTATCTGGCTGTGGGATCCTATGCAAGTCATTGACCCCATCTGTACCTTAGTTTCCTTAGCTGTACCATGAGGACATTGGGCTATATCAGTGGTTCTCAGCCATTGGATGGAGAAGGGGCCTCGCTCAAATGGATAGTAGTATGTAGATATAAATATCAGATCCATCAACTTGGATTTGCAATAAATTAATTTTTCCTCTAAGTAAACAAACTTCTTTGGACAGAATTTATGTGCAAAAAATGGCCACACCAGCATTTCCGGTTCTGTATGCAGTGTTAGAATTTGCTCTTCTTTCTTCAAGAGGTGGAGCATCTGTCTCCTCCCTGTGACACTGGGCAGGCTTTTGTGACTGCCTCAGCTATTAGAATATGGCAAAGTAATACAATGTGACTTCTAAGCCCTCATCCTAAAAGCAGAACAGCTTCTGCCTGGCTCTCTCACTCCAGCTACTGTGAAGCTTCTGTGCTGTAGAGACCACGAGGAGAGGGAGATGCTGGAGGAGTCTCAGCTGTTTCTGCCTCAGCTGTTGAGGTTGTGCAGGCCAGGCACCAGACATCTGAGCGAGCCAGTCTTCAGATGACTCTTGCCCTAGAGACTATCTGTGTGCATCTGCATAAAAGACCCGAATGAAAATCACCTTGCTGGGCATAGCCAATCCCCAGGAATGTGTGGGGTAAAAGTGAAATAACTGGTGTTCCTTTAAGCCACTGGTTTGGGAAGGCTTTTTATGCAACAGTATATAACCTAATGACTTCCATATCAAGTTCTCACTCCACTGGGTGATAGGAATAAAGCTCAGCCATTTCAGCATGCTATTCTTTCTGTGGAATTGTCTGAGTTGGGAGGTGTTACATTGTATTTTGCCATCAGGGCTGTATCTTGTCATGCTGTCATTGATGTTATCATCTACTATGCTGTGTCCATTGAGATTTTTTTTGTTTCTGTCTAGTCTGTCAGTTATCATTCTACGATGGTCACTTTTGTCTTTCTTTCTATTTAAACATAAGACCTTGTCAAGTCTATTAACTTGTGGAGCTATGTCCATGCCACTCTCAGGCTCAGGGGATAGAGTCTACCACTTTGGGCTTTGAGAAACTCCACTCTTCTGCGCCTCTAGCATGCCAAAAGACATCTTGCTCTGGCCCTACAATGTCACACAGGAAAGTCTGTGAGGCTCTCTCAGACGGGTTCCCAAGACAGTATGTTTCAGATTTTCAGGTTGCATCTCCTGAGAGAGTCATTAAATTGATCTAGTAGTTTACAACCAGCATTAAAAAGAATTTCAAAAGAGTAGAAGATAATTGAAAGGAAAATATTAGAGTGTATCACACATAGTTAAGGGAACTGTGATGATTAATTATATGTGTCAACATGGATAGACCAGGGTGTCCAGATAGCTGGTCAAAATGTCTGGATGTCACTGTGAAGGTACTTTTTAGATGAGATTAACACTTAAATCAGTAGACTTTGAATAAAGCAGATTACCCCCATAATGTGGGTGGATGTCATCCAATCAGTTGAAGGCCTAAAGAAAAAGACCCACCTCATTTGAAGAAGAGGAAATTCTACCAGTAGAGAGTCTATGGATTCAAATTACAGTGCCAGCTCTTTCCTGGGTCTCCAGCCTCCAGCCTACTCTTCAGAGAGAGAGACAGAGAGACACACACACACACACACACACACACACACACACACACACACTATTCTGCTTCTCTGGAGAACCTGACTAATAGCTGTTCTTTTACGAATCTTTGGTTTCATTTATCTACACATACTGAGTTGTTATATAATGTATGTTTCTTACTGTGAATCAGTCACAATATTTGGAAGATACCATCTAACCTTGACATACCCTTAGACATTTCTTTTGCTCCTTTTCATGCTGGGATATTGCTATCTCATTAGGGTCTCCCCCTCCCCCATGGCTGTTAGTTCTCAAAACAAGGTTTTTTTTGCCTGTTTGTTTATCACCCTTCCCTGCTTTCCAAGAATTCAGCAGGGCAGGGGATAGTGGGGAAATAGACTAAGGTGGTGGAAGAGGGATTACAGCACAGGATACCTTGTCTGATTTCTCCCTTCTTGTGACATTACCGCCCCCCCCCACACGCACACAGACAGACATACATAGTCCCTCTCACCCCATTCCTCATGTCTTAAGAAATCTTTCAAACTAAGTGGGTATGATCAGGGTCCCCCTAGTTACCAGCAGGGTAAACTTGGGCAGGGGACATTACCCCTTGAGTCTCAAGTTTTATCATCTGTATCATGGGACATTAGTGTGTGCCTCATGCTATTATTGTGCAGCTGAACTGAAATGAGCAGGGTCTGACACATCTTAAATATTCACTATATCTTAGTTACCTGCTGTTTCTCACCCACAACTTGGGTTGATGTGTTGATCTCCTCTCAAGACTAAGATTTCTGGGGAGGAATCTCATCTGAGTCTATTTCTGTGAAAGCACAAAATAGATCCTCAGTATTTATTGTGTAAATTTTGTGTAAAACTTTCAGTCCAAATCTCTATTACTTCCTTGGCCTTTGACTCTTATTTGTTGATTTAGGAACTCTGAGCTTGCCATAATGGGAATTGTGCCTAAACTGCTATGAGTAAAATATACAAAAACCAACTGATATTAGACACATATTGCACACAGATAACACCAATGAAAACACTCTCCAATTGGAGGTGACTCTGACCTTGCCAGGAATGCCTCTGTATTAGAGGCTTCTCTTCTGAGACTGCTGGAGTAGGAAGAAGAATGATATAGGAAGCAAATATTATAGGAATACCCTTGGCATTGAGCAGGAGCCTTGATTGTCTGAAGCCATACTTGCATGTCACTGGGCCAATATTTCTAGTGGCTGCCTACAAATGTACCAAGGGTTCTCTCTAGTTAGTAAAATAAAAGTTTAATCTTTTCTATTTTATTTGAGAGGCATAGAATGATAGATAAAGACGGGTTTCCCTGAAGCCAGTTGACTTCATAAGTTCTCTTAGCAGATATACACCAAGGTGGGCTTTGTGTAAATAACACCATGGGAAGAAAAGAATACCTTTCAGTATCTTGCTGGTTGGCACCTGCTCTTCTGGAAAGGGATGTTTCTGTCTATTTAGATTACAAGGTAGTTAGTCATAAATGGTATATAAAATTATGTCCAATGCTGACCACATTGCTGGTGTTCAATAAGTGAAGAGTAGTATTTAATTATGGATCATTGGTGTGTGCCTTAGAATTCAAGTTGTTGCTTTCTTCTCTGCATTCACCATCCCACTGCCGCTCATAACAAATGTGAAGTAATTAACATAATAATCCCTTTGAAAATTATATCCACCGGTTTAAATAGCTTTGCCATATATACAAATGCTCTGGGTGAATGGAGTTCTTTAATAGTTTAAATCCAGTTTGATTTTGACAATGGGGCATTGTTCGGCTACGGAATGACTAAGTACCCTTTTCATATGCCCTGTGAGAAACATAATAAATAGAATGTTGTGTTTACATGGTATCCGTTTTCCTGAGCTGGCAGCTCAAAGCAGGTCATGTGCATTTCATTTATCTCTTCAGCATTCTCAGGTTAATAAAAAAAAAAATCCTCCTACTTTCTGTGGTAATTCCTTCCTCTTTTCTCCATTGACCTTTTTCTTCTCATTCCTGACTCTCCTCCAGCACCACTTCCCACAACTAATTTTCATAGGTTTCCTCTACTCACTTTCCTCCTTGCTTCCTTTGCCCTTTTAACAGGGTTTGATGTACTGCACAGGTCCTATGCCAGCACGTCAGCTGAGGATCACCAGGGAAATAAGCACTGGCTTATGATTATAGTATAGCTTTAATAGCTGAGTTATCCATTGCAATGTATAAATGGCATACAGGTCAGATAAAGAAGAAGGTGCTTATTTCATCAATAGTGCTTATTTCATGCAAAAAAAAAGAAAAAAGGGAAAGCAAGAAAGCAAGAAAGAGAAAGGAAGGGAGGGAAGGAGGGAGGAAGGAAGAAAGAAGGAAAAAAAGAAAAATTGAGCATAAGAATCTAAACATACTTATTTTTAGCATTAAAGATCATTACAATAGAGAACAAGATTTGAAGAAACAGTACTAGATCAAGATTGACACAGTCTTTCCAAAAACTTACTGTGATTTATTCCTTCTCAACCTGCCTTTGATTGTAAGTGAGCAATAATCTTTCCTCAATGCTTTTTGTAAGGTTGGCCCTCTGTCTCTGGGCTATCATGGCTTCATGAAGGTTCGCCATTTGGGCCCTATGCCTCAGGGCCCTATGCTAGAGATCTCCTCTAGTGACTCCTGGGCACCAAATCCCCTTCCCTTCATTATGTCGCTTTATCAGAGGAATGGCCCTCAATCTCTCTGTGAGCTGTAGTTTCTACCCAGTGCCCACAGAGGTGTTTGACCTTCAAAGGAGTCTCTCACCAAAGCTGCTTTTTTTCTGAAGCCAGCTAACGCCTCAGCCATCTGCTCTGCTTTTTTCTTTCCCACGGGTCCATATATTACCTTGATACCTTCTCATCGTGCATACATACAACTTTGTATTTTTCCCATTAAAAAAACTATTCTTCCTCATCAGCACTGGCTTCACGAGGCACTGGCTTTGATTTTAAAATGGTTTAGCGTAGAATAACTGGTGTCTATCCATTTTAAAGGACAGCAAGCACATTTGCTTCCTTTCTAAAATTTCTTAAAGGGGCCCTTCCTCCAAAACATTAAAACCAAACAAAAACCAATTACATCGTGGTTTCCAATTATACAGTTATAAAAAGAACAAAAACATAGATTAACTTATGGATAACTGGAATAAAAAAATATTAACTTAAAAATTTGAGTCTCCTCCTCCTCTTTTCCACTGCTATCAAAGGATAAAAGATTCTATCCTGGGACTCCCTTCCGGTTGCATAGAAACTAGTGTATTTGTGAGAATGTCTTTGCTTACAAGTAAGAAAAACCTGATTTGAATGGGGTTGAAATGGGATTTGTTCTCACATTTCTGGAGCTCAGTGGTTGGGATGGGCTCCCTGGTAGGTAGGCACACAAGGCTCCAGCACCATTTCTCCAGGCTCTTTTCTGCTGTTTCAGACTCTCACCCTGTTACAAGATAGTTGTCAACAGCAACTGTGGCAACTGCGTCTTCCCTTGGGAAGATGCAACAGTTTCTGCTTACTCTTCATGGAAGTGGGGTAAGAAGAAAAGTGAAAGAAACCCTGGGGAGGCTAAAAGGATGGACACAGTGAAGACCTGGGCCAGAGAGGGGATGGCAGAGGAGAGAAGGGGGGCTGCACAGACTGAATTAGAAAGTATTTTATGGACTCCGAATGGAAGAAAAGAGGCACTTTGGGGCATCAGCCATGCATGTTGAAGATATTGACAGCTAGAGAAACAGGAAAGAAAAGCTGAAAGTTAAGCTTTGTGTTATAAATATCCACTGTTTTGGTGTTTTCACGAAAGACTGTAAATTAAGATTTACATTGATTTTCAATTATTTTGGTTACTGGAGTACAACAGATACTAAAGGTCGGTTTGCTCAGCATTTCTTTTGTCATTCTCCATTATAGAAAGGTTAACAATATAATTTATCACCCAAACAGAGACACTTGAGGCTGAAAGAGGACCTCGTTAATGATTATGCTGGTATTACTAGTGTAAACCAAGACTATGCTAGGTGAACCAAGACATGATTTATTTCAAAATTTGATGTAACATTTTAGTTAGAGATGCTGCTATAATACTGGAGAGTGAGTTACTCAAACTTCCAGCCTCACCTAAGGTGGACAGGTTTTACAGTTCTGGTCCATAAGATAGAGGCTGAACTCTGAAGAGGACTTGCTTTCCTAAATAAATCATCACTAGGGAAAAACTGTGGCTTCTGTCCCCTTCCTCCTACTTGGACTATACACATGTTACTTGGAGGTGTATCAGCCGTAGCATGAGCATTAGGATGAAAACCAAATGCCCAGGATAATAAAGAAAAAGATGGAAGGATACTGGGGTATTGCTGATTTCGTGGACCTGATGCGTAGGCCTGGTCTGCTTACCTCCAGACTTCTTGTAACAGGAAAAAAAATAACTCTAATTTGTTTAAGCCAATCTAATAGAATTTCTGTACCTCATACCCAGATCCAATTTTGCTAATACATGGACTGTTTTTTTTGTTTGTTTTTTGTTTTTTAAATTTTAATGTCAAGTTACATTAAGATGGAGCTATAAGGTAAGTAGGCTTATGTGGCAAATACATTAATACTTTTTCTATTATAAAAGAACTATGCATTGGTTAAGAAGATAATTAAATCTTTGTGGTTGTGTTTTATTAAATTATGGACACTTTCAAACACACACAAAACTAGACATAACAGTAGAATGAACCCTAATGTACCTGTAACTGAACTTCAGCAATTATTGTTTTATTATTATTGTGGATGTGTTTTTGTTTTAAGCACATTACCATTCTACTGAAGGATTCACATTATAAATGGGGTAGTTCTCTCTCTTATCTACACCTGTAGAAACAGAAAGGACAAATTTAAATAACTCATCAGGGTAACAAGGAACTGTCATCACAAGTGAGAAGTTAATTCAAAGTATATTGACTCTAGGTAATGCTGGACCGTGTGAAATCTCTACTAAAAAGAAATACATACTTTCACATGATTTGTCCTATAAATGAGAAAGTAAGGAATAGTGCTGAAAAGCCCTGAGATCATTACTAGTCATGTGATCTTAACTTAATTCCTCGAAGTCTCAGTTTACTTATTTGTGGAATGGAGGTAATACTTGCTTCATGGGGAAGTTGTGAGAGTTAAATAAGATAATACTTATAAAGTTCTTTGTACAGTAGGTGCTCAGAAGCTAGTCACTGTTGCTACTATTATTATTAATTCAGTTTTAACTGCATGAATTTTTTTTTCTTGGTCAGGGGGTGAGGCTATAGAATGACAAATAAAAAAAGTAATTGATCCTATAAGCTTTGGGAAATGATACATTATATAGTGGGAGTTAACAATCAGAATTCCATTTTCCACACTTGGGGACCAGGTTGCTTCTACCAAATGGGGAGAGGTGGTCACTGTGGATGAAGGTGGATAACTGGTTGCAGGTGTACTTGTTCCAGGGCACAAAGGTGGTTGTTTGCTGCAGCAGAGAGTGCCTGGAGAAATGCTGGTTTCTCAGATCAGAGGAAGGTTTCTTATAATTGGATCCTGAAAAGGAATTGTTTGATTTTGGAGACTGAGAAATATTTAAACCAAGTCATTTTGGTTTTGAGATTTTCACACAAATTATGAGTTGGAAATCCTCAAATTTAATCTGTTTGAGCTCTTTGGTTATTAAACCTCATTTAGGGATATTTTCCAACATGTTCTGGGGAAGGAGGTGGATGTTTCCTATTTGTGGTAATGGGGAGAGAAGGAAGGGACCATTTCAACAGAGACTTCATGTGTGTCATGTTGGAGTGCCAAGTAGGTTTTCTATGGATTAGAAGTGCGTCTTAGGTACTTAGGTCTTGGCTCCCTAGAAACAGAAACTAAGACAGGAATTTGTCTTATGTCTGCATGTTAGGGATGTGCTCTCAGGAGAGAAAAAGCAAGGCAAACGGAATAAGAATAAAAGGTGCTAAGGAAGATTATGGTCTCATCTGGAGTCTGGCGTCTGCCCGATCCCACGGGGAGCTCTGGAGCATGAAGTGTCCCGTAGAATTGAGTCCATATTGAGGCAAGGGGACTGACCTTTTATACCCCCAAGTCAGCTAGTCAGCGGCTTTGGGGATGTCCCCAGTAGAAAGGGGAAGGTACGATTTCTCACACGGTCTCCCTTTTGTCTGAAAGCGGTTTCTCTAGAGAAGGAGGCAGCTATGAGCCATTAGCAGCCATAATATACAGCAGCTGGGAGCCAGGTGTACTGGCCTAATAAAGGGGACCTGGGAGAGACACCAGCAGAGTCCTGTACAGACGATGCCTTCATTTGAAATCAGCTATGTGTCTCTTCATGCTGCTTTGACTGAGAATTCGTTCCAAACGGAGTGGTTAACATCTCTAAAGAGGAGGTTTGTTGTTTCTCAAGCTTGACTAATGTATGGATTCTCTCTTTATAGGGAACAATATTCTGAGTTTCCAACATTGGCTTAAGTCATTTTTTATGACTTTTCTTAAATAGGTTTAAACCTAAAATGTTCAATAAACTTCTGCTTACGTTTCTTAAAAAGGCATGAAATCAAAACTAATTGCAAATTAAATTTTTTAAAGCATAAGACCATTAAGAATCAAATTGACAGCATAAATTCAGTGGGATGGATGATGCTGTTTTGCTGAAACTAGATTGCCATTTCAAATACACACGTGACTGTGCAAATGCTCAGATCGCCTCACACGTTTCACACGGCCTGTGTTACAGGATGCCGCGTGAAGGACCCACTTCCCACCCCTCTTTTGTAATAGAACTTCTTGGAGGTCAAGAAGTTCTCCAGCCTTTACTTGGCAAGAAGAAATTATTTAGCATATACATACAGTTGGTGTCTACCCTTGTCATTAGCCCACAATTACATGGTGGCACATGGAGGCACCACTGTGATCATAAACCAAGCTGCAAATACAAGCATTTAATGTCCTTACACAATTTTATCAAAATGGAAATATAATATTTTCAATTTTATTTAAAGCACTATTTTGGAGCATGTAGGGACCGAGACTGCGTTTGCACATCCTTTGACATGAAGCAGTAGCTCTTTCCCATGAAATGGGATTATGTATGGGATGAGTTGCCCAAGTGATGACACTTGAAATATAGTTGTCATCAAGATAGTACCATCCTGATTCCTTCTGGTGGTTGGGACAAGAGGATGAATATAAGGAAGGTCAGCAGAGCGGGGGTGGGGGAGGGCAGGGCGGGGGGGGGGGGTGAACCACTGATAATCCCAAAGGCCTTTGTGCCTCATGGCTAAGACAGGAATTTGTTTACAGTGTTTACCATTTAACTTAATGAGAGTTTCTCTGACTCCCTGTTGGTTCTGCATATGGAGGCTGTTCCTTGTGCTGTGTAGCCTCCCGCTCTTCCCTCGGACTGAACTGTGAAAACTGCAGACAGCCATGATCTCTTGCTTAGGAGGGCACGGAAAGTGAGTTGGACACTGGAGTTCCTGGGTGATGATGAGCGTAGCCCTGCTGCCTGCAGCCTATTCCAACTGGGGAAGCTCAGGGACCAGGGTGCTTATGCCACTGCCAGGGAACGTTCAGACTTTCTTAATTTTCTGCTTCCTTGGAACAGAATTCACTCCCTGAAGCAATCTAAGCACCACCTGAACAAAGAGCTTAATGAAGACAGATAAACTAGGTAGAATATTCATTGTTTGGGTGGGGTCTGCTCCCTAATTCAGGAATAAGACCCATATTTAATCAGAGAGCCCTGTGTGAGCCACAGCAGGTTAAGTAGTGTCTTGGGGTAAAGGACAGGCATTAAAACCCATCGTTTTAGTACAGACGTCAATGCTGAAAGGAAACCAAGTGGACAGCAGCGGGAGCACAGCTGCAGGTTTGCTCTGTTCCAGATCATCCCCAAATTTAGCAAGGGAAAAAAGAATTCAGAGAAGTGACTTGCTCGAAGTCTCATTCATTTACTGAATAAATATTTAGTGATCAGTGTTCACCAAAGGCTAAACACTGCTATGTACCAGCTATACAACAGACAGCCAAGAGCAGCCCAGGCCCTCAGAGAGAACGGGGTTTAAAGGGGGATAAAAGCAAGAAAACATGGTTATAATGCAGTGAGACCAGTGTCCTGAAAGAAGAGGCATGGATGCCATGCAGCATGCAGGAGGGTCACCTAACCTAGCCGGGACAGTGGGAAGGAGCTTCCCGGAGGAGGAGATGGCAAAGAAGGCCGTGAATGCAGGTGTCCTGTTTCTGTGCTGGTCATGCTGCATAAAGCTTGGGAGGGATTTCTGGGCAAGGACTCACTGCTTCTCTGGATGAGCAGCACGAGATCCGGGGCTGGGGGAGGGGGCCTGGCTGCACCTCCATATTCTTTCAGTGCCATTGATTGAAAGCTACTGGAAACATTCTCAGCCAGTTTCTTCTATTTCAATTTGTTGTGCACTCCATGACCAGAATGCTTCCTAGATCTCTCTTCACAAGAGTCTATATAACTCTCAGTTTTTTTCCATATAAATCCAATCCTCTGCTGATTTTTAAGGGCAAGATCACCCCACCTCTCTTCCCTCACAGTTCGCAGCATGCCTTTTCCCTTCATTCAAGTCATAGGAATTAAAACCATCCTACCTGGCAGCGATCGCTAATATTCATTTGAGAAGACCTGAATCCACATAGTGAGATGCGAAGTCCACTGGAAGAGCCTTGTTACTCAAAGTATGATTCGTGGACTGGCAACATCATCATCACTTGGGAGTTTGTTAATAATTTAGGCCCCAAAGAATCTGAATCAGAACTTGAAGTTCAGCAAGATCCTCCTTTGATTGGTGTACATACTGAAATTTGAGAAATTGTTCTAAAGAGATAGTGTAAGTAGAGTTTAATTCTAAATGACATACAGGAGTTCTAGAGTAGCTTTATTGGTAGGTATAGCATCATTTAGATCACTTTTTTACCTTAAGTTAAAAAAAAAAACAAAAAACCTGTATTTAGAAAGCTCTTGATGGTTGCTAATTGACAATTATAGCATTTTGGTAATTTGTGTAATGCTGGCATTGTTACTACTTTTTCAGAACATGCTCAGGATTCATAAAATAACTTAAAATAGAAATAAATTTCTAACAAAAACATATAAACACATTATAAAATGTTTAGAAAATTGTAAATGTATTAAAATATAAATGCTAAATACACAATAACAGATAAAATTAAACAAAATGTTATTCAAAAGCAGTCGCATGAGAAAAATGGAATAATTAATCATGAAATATTTTTAAATGTAATTGGCTCTTAAAAAAATTAAAGACTAAATCTGAAAATAAAGTAGAGGCATTGTGAATTAATACCATAATTGGAGAGTTGTGAGGATATTTTTGTGCAGATTTTTCCAGCTGCTGAAATGGCTTTGTGTGTATATGTGTGTGGAGAGAGAGAGAGAGAGAGAAAGACAGAGGGAGAGGGAAGGAGGAGAGAGAAAGAGGGGGAGAGTCCTGTATTTTTTGTCTCAAAGAAAGCATTTCTGGTTTATCTATGTCTTCTTTGGTTTTATCTTGTACTTCTGACACTCCAAGCAGAGTTACCTGTTTCAATTTCAAAACTGTCAGATTTATATACCATTTATTTGGAAAGCCTTTGAAACTAGATAAGAATTATTCTTGTGAAGGAAGCTTTACCTTATCAATTGTCACTTTTTTTCTTCTTGAAGATTCTGGAGGTCTAGAAAAATACTTTGTAAAGAAAAAAGCTTTTTCAATAAAAAATTTTAACGTATCAGAAAACTCTTAAGTAGGCAATCAATATGCAAATAATTTTAGATTTATTTAAATTCTAAAACCATGGTGTTCCATCAATAAAAACGCCTAAAGTTTTAGTAGCATAGAACACCAAAATACCAAAACGAGGAGGGCAGTTAATAATGAGCATAGCAATACTGACAGATTGGGCAGAGGTCACTGTCCGTGGACTTATTAAAATGGAAGAGCAAGAGATCATTTTAAAAATGACATGAAAACTGTCTTTCTCCCAGTTTTTACTATGCAAAAATTTTCCATTCATTCACACTGAATTACAATAAAATGTTTGAGACAGATCATTCTAATTTTGAATTCAAGCCTAAGATGCCTAAAGCAGTGACATATGTCTGTGCTTGCTACAGGGAAATCTGCTAGGAAAAATAATTTATCTTTAATACAAACTTCATCGATTTATATTTTAACGAACTTCAACAAAACTAGTACGTGCGGAAACCAAACCTATGTTAAGTGTTTTTAATGTAAGAAATGTTTACAAAAACTTACATTTGTGTTCCTTCCATGTATTCTTATGATCATTTTGGTATTTTAATGGAATTATTGATTTTCCAGAAATAAAACCTTATCCCATTTACCTATAGGAAATAGGAGCTTAAATTATAATGGCATGACTTTTAGGCTTCTTCCAGATCAATTTAGCTGAAAGCTGAAGGTCTCGTGAAGGTCACCTGTGTAATGGGGTAAAGATATAAACCTCTACTTTTCCTATTCATAAAATTATAGTAAAAACCACTGGAGTGACTAGGAAATGTCTTTGTGCATTCTGAATTTTTTTCTTCCAGATTCTGCTGGTCTTCCTGTGTCTCACATGGAGGTGATTGGAGGCAGAATAGCCAAAGGCATCAATTTGGTGACCGACCACACTGCCTCGTTTTGAATACCATATCTACCTCATATCAACTGTGTGGCTTTGGGCAAGTTTGTGAACTCTCTGTGCCTCCATTTGCTCATTTGTAAAATGATGAGGATCACAACAGAGTCTCTGTCACAAGACTGTGACGTGGATTAAATGAGTGTATACAGAGCACTCAGTACAGTGCAAACTACATCGTAAGTGCTACATAAGTGTTTAATATTATTATCAATAGTGAGGAGATGCTGACTATGCCCTTCTATTCTCCTCTCTCTGGTCCAGGAATAATGGAAGACAAAAGCAAAATTTCTCATCTCTACTTTTAGAAGCAACATGGTGTGGCAGAAAGGACATTAGTGTTGGAATTATACAGACCTAGATTCAAATCCCCTCTCTTATAAGCTGTTTAAACTGGGGTATATTTTTATGCTCTCTTAGCTTCAGTTTCTTCATTTGGAGGGAATAATAGTGTCTATGTAGTGATATTAAATTAGTTAATATGCTTAAAGTATGTAGCTAGTTTGTCAAATTATCAGTAAATGTCAACTTTTACTTCTTTCTGTCGTCACCTACACGTTCCATCACTCTTTTGTTTTCTTTTTGCTTCTGCAAATAAACTATGCCACTTTTTAGTTTCCTTTACTCTTCAAACTTATTCATCCTTCATTAAGCTCTTTAAATTCCTCTCTTTTCTAGGCAGGCACATTTATTAATCCATCTTGGTGCATTAGCTAGTATAGTAGGTCTTCCAGTAGCAATCCCTAATCCCTCTGATATATATGTATAATACATATATCTATATTGTATATACATATACACACATACATACATACATAGAGAGAGAGAAAAAGAGAGACTGTGAGTGTGTGTGTGGTGGGGGGTATAAGTATATATTTCAGTTATTTATGTATTCAACCAAAATTCACTGAGGTATCACCATTACATTGAAACTGTGCCAGGTTCTAGGAATAAAGACATAAATTAGGCCTGGTCCTTGCCCTGGCAGAATTCATATATTCTAGTAGGGGAGACAGATGCATAAATAGGTACTTAGAAAGCAATGCAGTGAGTATGAAGAGTGTGAAGGAAGCATTGAGAGGGACAGTTAATATATCTGTCAGATCAGCTGGTTGAGTCTTTAGAGGAAGTGGGGCTTCCTGAGATTTGCAGGATAAATAAGCCCAGTGGGAAAGGGGAGAAAGAGCAGGGCAATACGGATATTTTGGGCAGAGGGTTCAGCATGAGCAAAGCACTGAGGAGAAAAACACCTTAGTGGAAGCCTGGTAACCATAGACGAGAGATGAGAGAAAGAAAACCTGAGATTGTAGACAGATCAGGGAGAGCTTAGAGGGACAGGAGTTAAAACTCTTCCTAGGGAGCCACAGCATAGGATTTTAACCAGAATGATAAAGCCAGATCTGAATTATAGAATTCTATGAGGCTTGAGGGGGACAAGATTGAAAGCCCAGAGATAAGTCAGAAGGCTAGGAGAAGAGATGATGAGGGCCTTGCTTAGAATAGTAATAGGAAGGATAGAGAAGAGGGGAGAGTTAGGGTTCTCCAGATAAACAGAAACAGTAGGATGTACGTACATCATATACAGTCATGTGCTGCTTCACAATGTGATGTGTTCTGAGAAATGTATCATTAGGTGATTTTGTCCTGTGCTAACATTATAGAGTGCACTTACATGAATGAAGATAATGTAGCTAGCCTACTACACACCTAGGCTATATGGCATAGCCTGTTGCTCCTAGGCTACAAACCTGTACAGCACATTACTGTACTGAATACTGTAGGCAACTGTAACACAATGGTAAGTATTTGTGTATCTAAACACATCTAAACATATCTAGAAAAGGTACAGTGAAAATAAAATATAAAAGATAAAAAATGGTACCTGTATAGGACATGCACCATGTCCCAGGGCAGGTAAAGATTGATACCCAAGTCTAAGCAGGCAAGGAGAGAATTCACCCTTTCTCTGGTTTTTGTTTTTGTTTTTGTTTTTTTGGTTGTATTTTGGTTCTCAGTGGATTCTGTGATGCCCTCTCACAGTATTGAGGACAGATCTTCCTTACTCAGTCTTTTGATTCAAAAGCTAGTCTCTTCCGGAAAAACTCTCACAGACATAGCCGGAAATGTTTTACCAGATATCTGGCCATCTTTTAGTGTATTGAAGTTGACACATAAAATTAACCATCACAAAGGGATAAGCCAGAACAATAATATGTGGTAAAATCTGAAAGAGTTTGCAACCATAAAGAAAAAGAAGAAGGTGTTGATTTACAAAAGTAGATCTAGCTCACATTTTTCTTGGAACATGTGGCTCTTTGTTTCTTTTTCTCATTTTTTAAAAAAGACATGGGTGTAAGGATAAATTTTTCTTTTATATTCTACAAGAAAAGCAAGAGTGTTAATGGGATAATACCTGTCAGTTGACACTTAGCCTCAAGATGGGGAGTAATAGAGAGTGGCAAGTGGCAAGCACATACTTTGTGAAAGGGGTGGAGACAACTGCCCTTCTGCAGCAGGCAGCTGCTCCTTAATGCCACTCGATTGTTGGCCTCAGACTGTAAGTCCAGTATGCATATGTCTCTGAAGTTTTTCAAGAAAACCTGATCACTTTATATGGAATTCACCCAAATTTTAGATGTTGGCAACTAAATATAAATATAAATAAACATCAATAGTAGCAATGCTTAAAAATCAGTGGTTCAGGCCAAGCAAGATTAGGTACCCACAGTGGTTTGAGATTTTTGGGCCAAATGATCTTTAAATTTTCTTTCCTCTAGAACATATACATATATATCCCTTAGTATGCTCTGGGCATACTTTAAAGTACTTTACATGTCATAACTCATTTAATCTTCACAATAATGTTATGAAGTAGGTGATGTTGTTATCTTCATTTTACTGATGAGAAATTAAGTCACCGAGTAGTCGAATGACTTGCCTGATAAGAACAAATAAGTGGGAGAGCCAGAATTCCAACACTGGCCCTCTGTCATCATAGCTCAGATGCTGTAAAGTTATATTTCATGTAAAGTTATATTTCCTTTATTCGTGTAAAGTTATATTTCCTACCTTTAAAAAAAAGTCTCCTTAACATTTTATGAAATATGTTGTTGACAATGAGCATATTCATTTGGATTTGTCTGGTTAGGAATTTAGAATGTTTTTATTTTGTATGTGGGGAAAAGATGGGCTTATTAGGTAGTGGAATATTTGCATGGGTCACAGCAACACTGCCTACTTTAGTGAGATTGAGAAGAATGAGATGCTGGTTAAACTCAGTCTCTTCCAATTAGCCCTCACATGTAAATAAGCGCTGCCTTTTGATTGGCTACTGATGATCCTCAGAGGTGATTAATGTTTTGCTTTTCTGGCTGCCCTGGTACCCAAAGAATGTTAATACAAATGGAAATTGGGCCATATATTTAAGTAATCTGTCATAGCAAAAAGATTTCCAGAGCTTCTGGTTAAAGAGGTTTTGAATGTATGTATGAGCAATATATGGGCTGACTTTTTATTTCAGCAAATATAAAGATGTATTATCCCTTGAGGTTTGTTATTAACCTCAGTTTCACCTCCGTTAATATTTACTCCTCAGGTCAGTAGATCTTGATATTCACTTCAACAGAAGCCAATATCTTCAGATTATGAGTTATTAATCTTGGCCAAACTGAAAAATTGTGTGAATATTTTTCTTTTACTAGAGAAAATGAGGACTTTTTGGTCTCCTTTTTCTTCAGGCTCTTTTCAAAGAGAAAGTTAATATTTATCTGAATCTTCAAACTGCCCTTTCAGATTTAGTGTTTGGCACTGAGGATATGAATATTTAATATGAGTTTTGGAAAGCTCTCTGTCCCATTGAAAGACTGCAGGAAGGCGGGGGTTAAACAAATCTTATTTTAAACCCGCCTGTGAAATACAGTCTTCCCTCAGTATGTGGGGTGGTACCTGCAGGACCCTCTCGGATGCCAAATTCCACGATGCTCAAAGTCCCTTGTATAAAATTGTGTCGTATTTGCATACAACCTATGTATATCCTCCCTTATACTTTAAATCATCTCTAGATTACTTATAATGCCTAATACAATATGATATGCAAATAGTTGATATACTATATTGTTTAGAGAATGGTGATAAGAAGAAAAAGTCTGTGTTATGTTCAGTACAGATGCAACCATCATAGGCCTTACTGTGGAGTACACAACAGCAATAGTGTAACATTTAAAAATATTTTTGGTCTGTGGATGCAGAATCCGTGCCTACAGAGGGCCAACTGTGCCTCTCTGATTTCAGGGAAGACTAGGGAGAGGACTATAGCCAAATTACGGCTGCCCATCATTACGTTATTTATTGATGCTGCTTGATTTAAGTCATAACAAATATAATGCATTTCTAGATTCTGGCTGCATACTGCTGTACAGTGGAGAAGAACAGCTGCATCTGGCCCATCTCAGGATGAAAAACAGTAAGTGTGAAAAGGTGAGTGCATTTGCTTTCCAACAGCATAAATGTTGTGATTGAAGTGTGTATTAGAAGCAATTAGTTTTGCTGTTTCACAGGAGTGTTTCTAGTCCAGCAGTCTGTAGAATCATGCCTAGAATGACAAAGAAATTCAAGACAAAAGGAGATGAAAAAATCATGGAAGAAGTTCGAGGTCATCTTACCTGATGGCTGGTGGTTGCTGCTCAGAGATGTGAGAAGATATAACATTTGGAAACAGCTGCGTGGGAAGAGAAGGGAAAGGGTCTTTCTAACGTTGGATGAAGGGAAATTTTTCCGAGATTTCCCAGATGGTGGAATGGATAGGGGAACCAGGAAGAAAGAGGAAGAGTCGCTAAATGTGGTGGGGGACTCTGGTCTAGCAGACAGAGCCTCCAAGCGCTGTTTCTCAAAGTGGATCCCAGGAACAATAGCATCACCTAAAATCTGATTAGAAATGCAAATTATCAGTCCCTTCCCGGAGCTATTGAAACTCTGGGGTGGGGCCCAGCCATCTGTGATTGAATGAGCTCTCCAGGTGATTGTAAAACACATTCAAGTTTGAGAACCACTGTGTTAAGCTACAGATTTTTCAACTTTATCTGTACCTTGTAATTCCTTGGTGAGTTTCAAAAATAATGATCACTGGGCTTTATCTCCAGAGGTTCTGATTTAATTGGTCTAGGGCATGGCCGGGTCATCAAGATGCTTTACAGCTTCCTAGATGATTTTAATGGGCAGCCAGAGTTGAGAATTACTCTAGGGCAAGTACCCATCCTAAATTACTTTTTCAAATCTAATTCTCTCTTTTTCATATCAAATATTTTATAAGGCTTCATTTACTATCCTGAAATAAAATTTATATGAATATCATTACTTATGCACATATTTTAAATTGAAATATAAAGGAGAAATAACAGAAAAGTAATTTATGTTAATATACATTTCAAACATTTTAATTTGTTGGTTTGGTCACACGAGGATGCAGGCAGATCCTTGCATTGAATTATTATCAACGTGACAATTGCAAATGCAGATTGATCTAGGTGTGTTGAATTGGCAACTCAAAAACTATGGATGACATTACTGTGGGGGACATAATTTTTTGGAAAGAAGAGATCTTGGTAAAGTTTCTAATAAAATAATGAACAGTTTTTTACTTTTCTGAGCCCTTGTTCAAAGCATGTCCTTAAAAAGGCAGTGACTTATCATAGTGGTTGCCATGACACCCCACCAAGATCCCCTCCAGGACTGACGCACTCATCGCTCCAGCTGCTGGGAGTGCTGGTGGCTCCGCCTCCTCTTTGGGACTTGGCTTCTGCTGCAGAGAACTCCCTTGCCCAAGATCTGTCCAAAATCTTGCCCTCCTTTCAGGCACAGACCTCATTCAGTGGCTGGTCAATGCTGGGTTCTAACCGAGGCAGTTCTCTTGCCTTAATTCAGCACAGCGCTGAAGGGCTGGCTCAGCTGGAGAAGTACTTCTCCCTGTTGGATGGGCTGAGATCTTTGTTGCAACTGCACTGCAGCTCAGCTTCTCGCCCCGCCCCACTCTGCTCCCCTCAGTCCCTCAAGGGTGTTGATTCTGAGAATACTCTCCAATAAACCTGCTGTGGGTAGCCATCTCAGACCTCGCGCCCAAGAGAACCAGCCAGTGTCATTATCTTTACTAGTCATCTGGGTTACGGTTATCAGAAAGATTCTTTTTTTAGTATTTTAACCCTTCCGGAGTGTAGCTTTATTGAGATAGACAAGGGGCAAGCCGGAATTGCATTTGGCGGAGTGACATCTAGGACTATGAAGTGGGCTGATAGAGGAGGAGGTAAGATCAAGGTAGTGGAGGAATGAGAGTGGTGCTAGAGTTCTCAGAACAAATCCCTGGAAGCTAATCTGGTAGAGACTCCACTAAATTCAGAGACAAGGCAGCCCCAAGCAAAATGTAAAGTAGGCAACATTCGTTTTACTTTTCTGCAGTGCCGTTTTCTCTCCATGGAGTCCGTAGCTATCAGAACCTACTCTCTGGAAAAGATCTGATAAGCTATTGACCCCTTTGTGTGAACCTAAGTCAACAGTTTTGTTTTTTCTTTTCCAGAGATATTTTTGCATTTTAAATACTTTTATGGAATAAAAATTGTGGTACTTCGTTAAAAGGAATTTCAAGAAACTATCCCTAGGTAGAAGGGTTGGGAGTAGGCAAGAGGGAGTCTTCCTTCTTCCAACACCCACTCGAAACCAGTTCTCACTGGGGAGGATTTTAGGGTCACAAAAGAGTAAGAATGAGATAGATATCCCAGCAGGAATTCTGTGAGCTCTTTGTGGATGAGTCACCCATGAATTTTATTTCTCTATCCTCTGGTTTTGGTTTAAAAGAGTAAATTTGAAAATCACATTTTTAGAATAATGAATTTGGTTTTCTAAAAGGTACTATAAAATGTGAGGAAACGTGTAAATTCTGTTTATTTGTTGTCTTTACCAGAAAATATACAATTTGGTCCAGTAATTTTGTACCTCTGGTCTTCAGTATTTTTTTCCATGAAAGAAATCATTATTCAAATTCCTCTCATGAAATTCTTCCTCACCCTTTCCTTTTATCATCTTAATGAAATAGGAGAAATGAAAGAATAGAAACAATGAGAACAACTTTGAGAAGTCTCTGTGAAGGATTTTGTCCTCTATAGCATCCCTGTCATTCATTCATTCATCCATTCCTTCCTTCTACAAACATTGACCATTCATACTATGCTAGGTCTTGGCCTAGGTTCAGAAGTAGAACAAAGAGGTGCTAGCTTATGTCCTTCAGTACTCCCAGTGTAGCAACATCCTTCTTGATCTGCTGATCCTCAGAGCAAGACTTTATTTACTGCTCTTATTAGTTGTGTCCTTGGTCATAAATTAACCATGACTTTTTGCCTTAAGTGCAGTGTGTGTGAAAGTCCTCCACATGCTGTTGGCTGGGGTGTTGGCATAACATACTGACATGTATAACATGTCATTTAAACATCCATAACATGTATGTTTAAACGACACTTTAGGGTCATCATTAATAACCAGGTACAGTTATTGAAATGAAGGCCCTGAGAATTTCTTCCCTTTGTAACTCGAATTGCTGATTTTTGAGTCTTTCATGAAAGCGAACGGCTGACTTTCTTTTTACCTCTCTTTTTAAGGCATTTCAACCATTCGACTATTTAAAAATAATTTGGCTAAGTTTTCTGAACCATAAATGTAATATTTCCTGAACCATAAATGTAATATTTTTTATGAAATGATGCAAAATCTGAGGGAGAAAATCACAACAATGAGAAACCACGATTTGCTGACACAGAATGTTCTTTATCAAGGAAGCAATTTAATAGGGTCGTTATTAAATGTAATAGTTCTATGACAAACACAAGGCATATGGTTAGTGTGATTAAACACAGCAAATTTCTTTCTGGGCTCATGGGGAATGTCATCTCTCTGGGCCTTAGTTTCCTCATCTACAAAATGAATTAGTTTGTAGTTTAAAAAAGAAAAGGAAATTGATACTCTATTTCAAGGCAGGGGCTTTTGGGTTGCCAGCAAAATTCTTTTGTTCATCTGCATGCTGATTTTACAGGTCTCTTTAGTCTGTAAAAGTTTATTGAGCTATACTTCTATTGTACTTACATGCACTTATCTATATGTATATATAGTAAATAAAAAAGCTAAAAAGTGAACACCTAGGACAATTAAGACAAATTTAAAGAATGAGATACCCTTTCAGATATCAAGGCTTATAAAGCTATAGCAAATAAGACAGTGTTGTGGTGATGTGCAGAAGAGTAATAAATCTAAATAGAATCTGCAAACACAAACATACACACATATATAAAATTGATAAGTGATAGAGAAAACATTACAAATCAGTGCAGAAAGCATGAGCTATTTAGTAAATGGCATTGGAAGAACTAGCTTTCCATTTAGAAAAAAATAAAATTAGTTCCTTACTTCACATCATTCACAAAAACCAATTCAAAATGAATTAAAAGCTATATGTGAAAAGAAAAATGTTTAGAGAATATCTTTATGGCTTTGGAGCATAGGAAGAAATTCTTAAACAAAATTCTAAAACAAACAAAATGAAAAATGGTTTAATTATAGCATGTTAAGATTAAGATACTCTGTATAGTAAATGGAACACTGAAAGAGAAACAGACTGGGAGAAAATAATTGCAAAGGATATAACAGGCAAAAGATTAATGTGTAAATTTTAAAAGTATTCATGCAAATCAAGAAAAACCACAAATAAGTGAACAAGATATATACAGAGGAGCAATGCCAGATATGAAAAGATGTTCAACCTACAGTTATTGAAGATAAGCAAATTTAAACAAGGTACAATTTCATAACTTTCAAATTGCTGACACATAAAAAGTCTGAGAATTCTAACTGTTGGAGAGAGTGTATAGAAATGAAAAGTGGCATATGATGCTGCTGGGAGTGTAAACAGGTTCAACCACCTTGAAGAGCAATTTGATAACATCTAATAATTTTGAGCAATTTCACTTCTGTAGTCTCTCCAGGCTTTTTAAAATGTGGTTCATGAACCAGAGCATCTGTATCACCTGGGAGCTTGTTAGACCAGTAGAATTTCAGGCCTGCCCCAGGTCCTACTGACTGTACATTTTAACAAGATCCTCGGGTGAATCATGGCCACATTAAAGGTTATAGAAGCGCTTATCTGGAGGAGTCCTCACTCAGGTACACAGGGAGCACTTTTAAGATTCTTCACTGAAGCATTGCCTGATTTAGAGAAAAATGGGTAATAACCTAACTTTATATTTCTTGAGGTATCATAAAAACTGAAAAAATTAATTGATGTATGTTCCTTCATTGAAATACTATGTAGCAAACTTTGAACACCATGGCCTTTGGATCATAACTGGCCCACTATCTGCTTTTGCAAATAAAGTTTTATTGGAGCACAGACAGATCCACTCATTTCCGTAATATATGGGTGCTTCTACACCACAACAGCCGAGTTTAATAGTTGTAACAGAGAATGGATGGCCCGCAAAGTCTAGACTATTTATCCCTTTACTATCTAGCCCTTTCCAGAAAAAGTATACTGACCCAGCTTTGTAGAACTAACACTATATGAACTAGGGTGAATATATCACAAAAACTTAGGAAAGATTAATATATACATTATTATAATTTTCTTGTGGAGTTTGAGAGCACTTAATAGCAAAAACATACAAACATATAATAATAGAACAGGACAATATTGTTTATTAATGTGTGTACGTTTGCTAAAACAATAATGCATGTATGTATATACAGTCAAAATATAAAAATGTATAGGGAAGGGTTGTACTCTAAGTTCCTCAAAGAGGGGAATGAAAATGGGAAGAACATAAGGCAATTCTACTTTTTTCCTTAAAATGAAATACCTGCCTAACATACTGCTAAATATAAGTATTTGTGAAAACTTTGCTGTGAGCCCACAAACCTTTGGTTATATTACTCCCTCTACTTTCCTGTATTTGATATATTTCATAATCTGAACATTAAATTAAAAAAATGCCTCTACTTATTCAGAAACATTTGGTTTTCCTGCCCTCATTTTTATTGTCTGGTCTTTTTGTTAAACCAGATATTCAGACTTTAATGCCTGTTATACTACTAGCTTAGTGATCTGGGTATGAAATCTGAGCTTGTAATTGCTACTGTTTACTGAACATTTACTATGTGCCTGGCACTATGCTAAACAAGTTTCATTTATACACCCATTTTACCTTCCTATAAAGATGTTAGCATCCCGAGTTTTACAAACAAGGAAACTAAGTCTCCATGATTTATTACGTTACTAAGTAAGCTGCATAACTTGCCCGAGTCCTGTTCTAACTGCTTTAAAATAATAGCAGCTGCAGCAGAATTCCAGCTTCTGCAAATCAAGTTCACTGCATTCAGTGTCCCCACTCATACTGCATGGTCTCTGTCACTATTATCTTAAAAATAAAAGTTAAAGGAAAGGTACTATTTCTTCTAAAACCCATAAAGACCTGGTTCAACCTTAAGGAGAAGTCTTACGTGAGAGCTTAGATGGCCGGAGAGTCAGCAGAACTAGAGAATACAAGGCCAGGTTCAGGGTAAGGACTGAGCAGAAATGCTTGGCACTCATATGCTGCTGTTCTCAAAACTGGAAGGGTTTGTAGGGTGAAATGTCTCTGGTTCGCTTGATAAGCTTCTTTTACTTAAAAATCTTTAGCCAACAAATACGTGTTGAAGGCCTACGCTGTGTCAGTCACTGGTCTAGGCTTGACATGCAGTGAGGAATAAGACAGACACAGACACCCCTGCTCATGTGGAGTTGGCATTCCAGTGGGGAGAGAAAATAAACATAGCAAATAAGTAAAACTTGAATATTGTGGGAAAAAAGAAAAAGAATAGCATAAAGGAGAATCTAGAATGTTGAGGTGGGGGAGTAGCTGAGGTATTAAATAGGGGATAAGTCAGCCTTATTGAGGAGGTGAGATTTGAGCAAAGACTTGAAGGAGGTGAGGGAGTGAGCTAAGGGGACAAATGGAAGAAAGGGCATTTTAGGCAGGGGACCAACTAGAACAAAGTCCTTCAGGTGGAAATGCCTTGCTTATTTCAGAGACAGCAGGTAGGCCCCGTGTGGCTTCAGTGACAAAGGAGAGAGGGGTGGGAAATGAGAGTCCTAGGACTCTGAAAACCACTATGAAGATGCTAGCAGTTACCGTGAAGCACACGGGAAGCCACTGGAGGCTTTTGAGCAGAGGGGAGATATAATTTGAGTCAGGTTTTAAAAGCATCACCCTGGCTGCTTTGTTGGGAGTAGACTGTAGGGGGTACAGATAAAATGGGAGGGTATTGCAGTAACCAGGATGAAGATGGTGGTTGGTGCCATGATAGTGTTGGTGGATGTGGTGAGAAGTTATTAGATTATGAATGTATTTTAAACATGGAACCAAAAGGATTTTCTGGCAGGTTGGATGTGGGTTTGAGAAGAGTCCCAAATTGTCGTCTCATGGAAGGACTAAGTAACTGGAAGGATGGAGTTGTCATCTTTCCCACCTGAGATAGATAGGCTGTGCATGATGTTTTAAAGATTTGGTTATGGAAGTTTTGAGATTGCACTATCTATTAGACCTCCAAGTGGTGACAATTATATATATGAATTTGATATTCAGTTTGGACTAGAATTCTGAGCTAGAAATGTAGAAAGTCCCTAGAAATTTGTGACTGTCATTTATTTTTTCTCTCATTCTTTATTATCATTACTCCCATTGTTATTCTACTTAATAATAGAAGTAGAGAAAAGTAGAAGAGGAATCTTCTTTTCTTTTGGCCCTATCTTCCTAAAATTGGCAGTTTGATTTGAGTAGTAGCAGCTATTTTGACAAAAGTTACTTTGCTATAAAAGAACTCTCTTGATATTGGATCATGGAAAGGGAAATTAGAATTATTGGACAGCCACAGTTTATGTGACAGATGCATTACTGAAAGCATCTGATAATTCAAAACTCATGTCATTCAAGACTCATCCTGGGCGAGGATGACGGGTATTTTGTTTTACCAGCTAAAGTGGTGGTTCCAAATGGCAATAGTATAAACACAGTTTACAACTCACTTTGTCCCCATCTGTATAGAAGAAACTCTCTTGTTTCTGCTTTGCACAAACACTACTACCACACGCACACATTTCTGATACCAGCTGTGTGGATTCCCCTTGCCCCAATAACAAGCAATTTTCTGTGACACCAGCTGGGTGTTCTACAATTCAATTAAATTCTGACACTAATTGGAGTTAGTGCAGACCCCGCACAACTGAACTTCCCACCTCAGATTCCAGTTGCATCTCCCTGGTTGTCACCTGTGCTTCAGACTGACCGGCTGTCAACCAGAGGTTTTTGTGACTCTGTCCTCAGGTTCTATCACTTGCTAGACCAACTTGCAGAATTCAGGGAAGCATAGACTTACAATTTATTGGTTTATTATATACAACAGGATATGATAAAGGATATGGATGGTCAGCCAGCTGAAAGATTCATGGTGCAATTTCTGGAGGGGTACTGAGCACAGGAGCTTCTATCTCTGTGGAGTTGGGATGAACCAGCCCCCAGCACATGGATACATTCAACCCACCCAGAAGCTCTCCAAACCTCAGGCTTTTGGGATTTTTATGGAGGCTTTATTAGTTGGACATAGTTAATCATTAATCTGTAGTCCTCCTTGTCTGGGATGATGAAGAGTAGGGCTGAAAGTTTCAAGCTTCTAATCATGACTTGATCTTTCTGGTGACCAACCCCTACCCTGAAGCTACCCAGGAACCCACCAGGAATCTCCTCTTTAGAACAAAAGACTCTCTAGTTACCCGGAAATTCCAAGGAATTTTGAAAGCTGTGTCAGGGACTGGAATCAAAGACCAAATATTAAAACAAAAGATGCTTGCTAGTACTCCTATCACTTAGGAAATTACAGGGGTTTTAGGAGCTCTGTGCCAGGAACCAGGGGCGGAAAGAATTAGCATTTTAGAAATTCATGCATACCTTGAGATTTTTAATAATATTTTAAAATTCAAATCTATATAAACTTGTTGTATAAGCATTCATCTTAAGACATTTAGAAGAGATGTAGTCCAGCTTGTAGAGCAGATAATGCTTGCTGTCCTCTGATTCCTATTCCCCACCTTTTCTCTTAGAAGTATTAGAAGTCCTAATTTTTTAGCTTTGGACGTTTATTTGCTTGCCCAAAATAAAGATGATATTTCCCAGCTTGCCTTGCAAATAGAAATTGCCATATGACTAAGTTTTGGCCAGTGAGATGTGAATAGAAATGATGTGTACCATTTTCAAGCAGTCTTTTTCCCTTCTTCCATTCTGTTGTTTTGGATAATGGCCATGACAGTCAGCTATTTCGATTCATTCAGATAAAGGAAATATGGGGATGGTGGAGCACGAAGACAGAAGGAGCCTGGGTCCCCCAATGATGTCCTGTAGCAGAGCTGCCACAACAGCCCTGTACCGCCTATTTCCAATCTGTTACATAAAAAGAGAAATAGCATCAATGGTTTTGTTTAACCACTGTTATTTGGGGTCTCCAGAATATGCAACCTATATGTTTTAATTAATGAGAGTAGGTAAAATATTTACTCCTCCAAGATGTAAAAGGATACAAGAGACCTTGGTTTGGGCCAGCATGGCTTAGCAAAAAAGGCATGGGCTTTGATTTGGCATCAGATAACCTTGATTTGAATCCTTGCCTCTTTGTATACCAGCAGCATGACCTTGACAAAGTTGTTCAAATTCTTTGATATGCAATATGTGTCTTAAACAATGTCAAACAAAACAGAGGTAAAATATCTAACTCTAGGCTTTTGTAGAAAATGAGGTAATGAATATTAAGTACAACAACCAAGTAGCACACAGTAAATATTAGGTCTTTCTTCTTTTTTTGTGTGTATTCAACTGCCTCCTCTAGTACTCTGCTTACAGATTCAGTGGATATTTCAAACTCAACGTGTCTGAACTGAGCTTTCTCTCCTCATAAATTTCTTCCACCCATAGGTTTCTTCATCTCACTTTATGATGATTCCATCTTCCATTTGCTCAAAGTCAGAAATCCAAAGAGTCATCCTACATGCCTCTTCTTCATAACTTACATTAATTTGTCAGAAAATCTTGTGGGTCCTATCTTTAAAGTAGACCTAGAATCTAACCTCCTCACCACATCCACTGATACCACCCTGATCTCAGCCACTTGGACAACCGAACTTAAGAATTACATAGGTATAGTCCTAGTATCATGGGCTGTATAGATGTTTACCAGTTACTTATTAAGGATTTTGTTACATTAAGAATTGTTTTAGTTTAATTGTTCATATATATATATATATATGTGTGTGTGTGTGTGTGTGTGTATATATATGTATGTGTATATATATATGTATGTATGTGTGTATATATATATACACACACGCACACACACACATACACACACAGACAATTCTCAGATATATATGTATATACACACATCCATACATATAATTCTTAGACACTTAAACATGTATTTGAGTATCTGAGAATTGTGCACCATCATTTTGCCTTATAATTTAATTTACAGCACTTTGCAAATGCTCTGTTTTGCTGAAACATGAGTGGACGCTAAGTGGGATGGATTTTTATTGCACTCTTGGCACACCCTGTACTTTGTAAATTAATTAGTCTGTTTTTAAATTTTGTTTTTAAGAAGTAATTGTTTGCAGCTGTCTGCCGCAGCACTTATCTCCATTCTGGAGGCTTCATTTTGATGCTTTTAAAAATGAAACTGGCTGGGAAGAGGGTAGATTCTGTATTCTGCCATTTATCCAACCTAAAGAGATTTCTAAAAGAATCAGAGTGAGGCAGTCATGTGATCAGGATGGAACTTTAGTTCTCTCTCTCCTTTTATTTATTTCTTTATACTGCAGAAGGAAGAGCAGTTCTGGTGGGTCACATCACCTCTGGAGCCTTGTCCAGTGATTAAATGAATTTAAAGTCTTTTAAATAAATCACCAAGGTTCTACTTACTTTTTTTTTTGGCAAGAGTCAAATCCTGGTGCAGCTCATTATGAATGCCCTACATAATTCATGTAATGCATCCTGTGGTTTGAACCATCACTTGCAAGTTTTGTTAATTTCTGGCTTCTACTCCTCATCGATCAGTCGTTTTCTCATTTAGTATTCCTCCAGGAGAGCCAAACTTTTCTGTATCATTGATGAAGTTAATTTCTAGGATGGAACTTCTCAAAACATCAGGGCATGTAATTTTACGGAAGAGTGAAAAATGGCAGAAGGAAGAGCAATGCTGAAGTCGCTTCTGAGGTGCCCTCTGGAGAGGCTACAGCAGCTTGGTGGCAAAAAGGCACCACCACCAGCTCCTCCAGAGTTCTGAGAGAGGAGCGTTTTAGTTGCCTTCCCTGAAAGTGTTCTGTACCCAAATCTAAATAATCCTTTGTTTCCTTTTAGAAATTCCTCTTAAAAGAACAGAATTACCCACAATACGATGGTATCAAAAGGGCAAAGACACTGGGGTCAACTCCACGCGCGTGTATCTCTGGACCTTGGGCAAGGTCATTTCACGTGTCTGAGCCTCTATTTTCTAATCTTTAATTTAGAACAAGGGCAACCAATTCAGTGTTACTCTCAGTATTACGATGGTGATATATATAAAGTAGCTACAGTGTTGTAGGTTTTTGACAAATGTTAATAACCTACATAAGTAGGAGTACTTTTTTGGTAGAGGTATTATACTCCACAAATGTTGTAAAAGTAAACCTCCAGAATTGTTCAAATTGGGAAATATAAGAGTATGTGAATCACATATGCACAGTTTAAAGAACAGTGGCAAAATGAGTAACTACAGTTCTGACTTCTTTCACTCAACATAATGCTTTTTGAGATTGATCTATATGGTTGCATGCATTGAATATATCATTCAATTCACCAATTGGGTGTTTCTTGATGAAATATTTCAGATCTTTACAATGACTTAGTTTTATAATCAATAGAGCTGATTAAATGTATTTCTTACTGACTTATCTCATTTCTCTAAGTTCATGCTTTTCATATTTGAGAAGATGAAGAAAAGGCATAGGGGATACCCTTGTCCCTTATTCCTTTCTCTACTCCTTCGGCACTGTGTTAATTCATCCTGGCAAAACTTTCATGATGTTAGACATTAGCAGTGTCCTCCCCAGTCTTCATCTTCCAAGACGGAAGATCTTACTCTATTACTATTCTTGCTTTAGGGTAATGGGAGGGGCATCTTGTTGAAAGAAGATAGTCACCTCATGGCAAAGCAGCCTGACTCCTAGATTAGTATAAACCTCTGCTTGGGTATTTTCTTGCTTTGGCGAAGATTTTATGAGTAGGATGAACAGAAATACACGTGAGGTCTGAGTACAAGAAAGCTGAAGCTATGCTTACATGGTGGGTTGACAGTTCCCTTTTTTTCCCTTCCTTTTTTACAAATCTCTTCAAGTGCTGCCCAGAATTTGTCACTATAGAACCAGTTTGTTTTGTTTGATTCTGCATAGATAATATTTTTTTTTGTCATATTAATTGGTGTCATGGCTATAAAAGTCAAATGGTGCCACCATAATGTTTATCATGAAAAATAGCAGTAACTTACATTATCCTCTACCTAAAAGTCCCACTCCACAGAGGCAACTGGTCTCAATTGCTTTTAGCACTTTCTCTTCATGTTTACCTCTGTTTCCCTAAATTATATGCCTAATTACCATTTTTAACTCCATTAATTTGTATTCCCCTTTACTTCCTAAACTTCCCTAACCTATCTTCTTAATATGGTTATAGCACAATTTCTGGTTAAATTAACATTTTACATTATTACAACTTTGTAAATATTATTTATAGGCTAGCTATGGGTTATCGTGTATTATATATCCTTTTTCATACAAATTTTCAGGGCTTTTTAAAAAAGATAATAACTTTTATGATTTTGTTGCTTTCAAATGATCCTATAGATGTAAACTAATTTCCTTTGTGAGAAACTTCAAGCCTCTCTCAGGATGGTCATATTCATCAATTCTAATGTCTTTGCTTAATTCCATCTACCCTGGAACACTCTATCACCCTCTTAAAATTGACTGGTTGCTCCTTAGGTTTGTTGCAAAGCTGATGTCCAGAGACCTCCCTTTGTCAACATTATCCCAAGAATGTTGGATCTTGTGTTTCCCTGGTCTCACATTTTCATTTTTCTGAGCTTACTCCCCCATTCCAATAGGAACATCTAATTATTTCTGGGAAAGAGTGCATGGGAAGTAAACATTTTGAGTCACTTTATGCCTGAAAATGGGTATTCTAACCTCATATTTGTTTGGCAGTGTGGTGGGCTGTAGAAGTCTAGGTTAAATATAATGTTTTCTCAGTTGTATGAGACATTTTTCTTTTTAATTCTATCTTCCATCTTCTAGTGTTGCTTTGGGAATTTTTAAAATTTTATTTCTGGAAATTTTAGCTTGTTTTTCTGGTGTTCTGATATTTCATGATAATGTACCTTGTATGAATTTTTCTTCTTTATTTTACTGGATTCATTGAGCACTATCAAATGAAAACACATATCCTTCAAAAGAGAGAAAACTTCTAATTATTATCTTTTAACTTCCATTTTCTCTTTCTTAAACAATTATTATTAGGATATTAAGCTCTCTGGACTGATTTTCAAGTTTCCTGGTCTTTTCTACTGTCCTATCTCTTAATCTTTTTGCTTTTATGTGAGATTTTCTCATGTATCTTTCAATTCATTCTCCCCTTTTTTTGTAGCCACCATACTTTAAATTTCAAACAGCTCTTATTTTTTGTTCTTTTTCTTTCTCAATTGAAATATATTCTTGACTCATGAGTGAAACATCTTCTAACTTTCTGAAAATACTATTTTTCAAGGTTTTCTTCTGCTCCCAGCATCTCAATGCTGTTTTTTTTTTTCCAATTGCTTTATTCATTTTGTGTTTGTATCTCTGTATGTATTTATGTGTATATCTCTCTGAGATTGATGATTCTACCAGAAATCCACTCTCTCCTTCTTCTGTAGAACAATTTAATTCAAGGCAGATATGAACCCTGATGAAAGACTACATTTACCAGCCTCCCTTGTAGCTAGGTATGTGAGTATGTTCTGGCCAATCAAAGGTAGGTGGAAGTGTTCTGGAGGGCTTCTGGGGAAGCTGCCTAAAGATTATTGACTCAGCTGGGAGGTTTGCCCTTTCTCCCTTCTGCCCTTTTCCTCTCTACTGCTTGGGATAAAACGCAGTGGTTGGAGCTCTAGTAGCCATCTTGGACCATGAGGTTAGTTGAGGTGAGAAGCTAGGCACCAGCTTGATGAAACAGCTTTCTGGTATCTTCATAGAAGGAACCTGTGTCCCAGAAGATAACCAACCACCAGAGTCTGAACCATCATGGAATGCCTGCTTTCAGACTTATTACCTAACAACGATATTAACTCCTCTTATATTTAAGGCATTATTATTTTTGGCCAGCTGTCGCATGTAGTCAATTCAGTCTCAATCTTTGATGTTGAGAGCTTGATTGATGTGATCACATGTATCAGGCGATTCTTGGAGATCTAATTACATTTTATATAAGTACTAAGAAGCTGATTGGAAGCTCTGCATATATGTAAGGCTTGTCAAACCTCTCTGTTTCACTTAAGCCAAATCAGGGAGTAAGCCGTAAGCTGGTTTTTTTTTTTTTTTCCAGTGGGGAGATCTGTAGATCTTTTTGTACACTGGTCTACACACAGGAAATATTTCTAGTTACCTGCATAGTGTTTACAAGCCTGTATGCTACCTACCATGCATTTGGCAAGTAGAAGAAGGAGGATGGGGTCTGCCTGTTACTAACGTAGATGTTTTTAATATAATGCCTCACCTTACAGGAATCAGAGCCACTCTTGCTTAGTTTCTTCAGAGAAAAAACTTTCATTTCTTTTCTACGTAGGAAATCAATTGCCATTTAGTGGTCAAGGGTGTAGGATATGGGATCTGGGTATTTGACTATTCCTTATATAAACTCTATACCAGTCCTTCTCCTTTTAGCCCTATCCTTCCCCTAGTAGCTCCAGTTTCTGAGTGTTTCTGGGTTCCACAGTCGGAATCCCTTTTTGTGTCACCGGCATCTTTCTCTGTAGACCTTTAGCATTCTCGTTGCACTTCCTGCTCGTCGCGTTTTTCATCTTCTTTCTAACATTGCCTTTCCCCTTTTCTTTGTCTTTATGGGTATACCCCTCTTTTGAATCATCTATAGTTAATTACTTCTAGAGACACTATTGATGCCATTTTGTGGAAGAACTCTGTTTTCTTGAAACATTTTACCAGACATTTGTCAACAGTAAACCTCACTTGTGACTTTTTAGCTCTGTCTTGTGGGATCTTTTTTCAGCTCCCTTATACTTGTTATTTATTACCCACAAGACCTTTAGTGTCATTCCCAGATGCAGAGATTTCCCTGTGCAATGCTCCTGCCTTGAACAATATGAAATACAATAGGGACTTAGGGGTTTAATCGTCCAATGCTCTTTAGTTCAGAAAAGATCCCATTCTCCTTGCCTGAGCCATATTCCCATTTCTCAGCCCTAGCATCTGGTCCTGCTGTCTCTATTCCTGTGCACTCCTTTTCCAACCCCTACTCTCTTCTGCTCTTCTAGCTCTCTCAGTACTCCCTTGTGCTGAAGTACAAGGATTCCCTGGGTTGGGGTGAGGCCTGTCTCATGTTTTTACTACCCATCACTGAAGTAGCTACCCTAAGCCCATCTACCTTGATAACTGTCAGTCACTGTGAATCTGCCACTATATGCTTGGATTCCCTATGAGAGTTGTACACTCTAGTTTAAACAAAGGAAAGAAAAAACATAAATCAATCTTATTTAGGCTTTCTCCTCATTTCTTTTTTAGAGTCAGGTGGGCCCTTAAAGATTCCTTGCATCTAAGTTTTAGTCGCCTCCCCCCATATCCTTCTTTCTTCTATCAATTACCTTATTTTCTATTGGGCTATCCTATTGTAGAAATATCATTTCTCAGTCCATGTTTCATGGTATAAAAGCTATCTTCTAAGCAGTTACTCCTTTCCTGTCTCAGCAAACTTGACTCTCACAGAAAGAATTGTTTTGCTGATATATACATAACCCGTTCAGCATATTGACTGATATCTTTATCTGTCTTTCTTCGTCCCTAAGGGCAATGCTGACAGAGAGCCATCCCATTGACCAAGGCATGTTACATGGTCAAGTGCAGAATCAAGGTGCATGGAGGTACAGTCTATTTACTAAAGTGAGGAGGGAAAGGCAGAGTTTAAATTTAAGTCTAAATATTTCCCAAACCTGTGCTCTTGCTATCACACAACTGATGGCAACTCATTTTGAGACTTTAGAAGCAAAATAATTAGGAAAAAAAAAAGACAGCTTAATAGACCTCAGCAAAAATTTAACAGCCTTGTCTGAATTCCCTAAACTCATTACAAGTGGCTTAACTGCTAAGAAAGTTAAAAAGTGACAGAAAGGAAAAAAAAAATTTCTTTTTCATTTTTCATCACCCACCCCAACACAAAACAATCTATAAAGATAGAATTTGCTAAAATTTTGTTTAATTGTCCAGGAGTTTGACAGGAGAGAATGTTTCATAATTTATAAGCCAATTCTTGTTTAGTGAAATTAGGTCTTTAATTGTTGCATATTATAGTAACTATAAAATACAATTACATGTTACATAGGAAACAAACCCATAAAACAAAATGAGCCGATCAATATAATTCATTCCCCCATAGAAATCTGTTTGGTATTTTAATGAGCCAAACTCTAAAACTAAGAATCAGTATTCATTATGATCCTTTTAGAAAGAAGCTATGGTCACATCTTATTACAATGAGTATTATCAACAGAAAGTTCCCTGCAGCCTGATTCTCTAAGGCCTAGGCAAGCAGCCCATGGTAATCCTGCTCGGTTGATCTCATTACAGTGACATTCGCTACTACAAATAACTTAGTAGGTGCACACTTATCTATGTCAAAATCTTTGTTTTAAAAAGAATTTTATTAAATATAGCTAACGTACAATATTATATTAGTTTCCAGGGTATACCATAGTTATTTAACATTTATATAACTGAAGAAGTGATCACCATTATATGTCCAGCAACCATCTGACGCAGTACGATGTTATTACAATATCATTGTATGTTAAAATCTTTCACTTTGATAAGGAGAAAAGATAAAGTTGGTGGAAAGACAGGCTTAACTCTCTGACTCACAAAAGTGGGTCCTCTCCAGAGGGTGCTATGAGAATAGTATGAGCCCTCAGGCTCAAATGCAACAGTGACTCTGGAAGAGCAGAGTATTTTACTAAGAAAACAAAATTGCCAAGATACAGGTATCAAATTTTGATAAGAGGCCAGGAAACTCTCTGGTGATCCTTCTGTTGGGAGAAAGACAGAGGAAGAGAGAAAGGGAAAGAGGGAGGAAATGGAAGAAAAGGAAGGGGAAAAAGGGAGAAAGGAGGGAGGGAGAGGGAGGGAAGAAGATAGGAAGGAAGGAAGGAAGGAAGGAAGGAAGGAAGGAAGGAAGGAAGGAAGGAAGGAAGGAAGGAAGGAAGGAAGGGGAGAGAGTGAGAGAGGGAGGGAGGGGAAATGGGAAGATAAAGGAAAGAGAGGGTGAAGAGTGATTAGGAACCAGCTGTTTGTATTTGTCTCCTAGAGGGAGATCTGACTGAACAGTTAAGGATCTGATCAATTAACTTGAACCTCTTTGGGCCTTGGAAAATAAAAACTGGCCCTTATTATGTGCTCAGGCTCTACAACTTTTTGTGGCAATGGAAATATCTCTTCTGTACTACCTAGTATGGTAGCCACCAGTTATACATGGCTATCAAGCACTTGAAATGTGACTAGTGTAACCAAGGAGCCAAAATTTAAATTCATTTAGTTTTAATTAATTTTAGTGGAAATAGCCACATGTGAATAGTGCCTGTCGTCTTAGACAGCATAACTCTATATTAAGCCTTTATGTGTAGTCATTCCTTTAATCCTCACAGTAAGTATTATCATCTCCATTTTGCAGATAGGGAAGTGAAGCACAGAGAAGTTAGCAACTGAAGTTGCCTGAGGTCACACAGCTGGCAAGCTTCAAAGCCAGGAATCACAGTCATCCTGTATAGTGATCTTCAGTCCCAATGAAGCAGATTCTATAGAAAGAGACAAAAATCTCATTTTATGATGACAAAAGTGGAGCCAACAGATATTTATAAGATCTTTGGAATTTAAATGGAAAAGCAATGGAGGCTTTTGGGGTACCATTTATGGAAAGCACCTCAGAAGTCCCGCCTGCCACTGGCTTCTTCATGATCAGACCTGGGCACTTTGACAGGATTAAGTACAGCTTTTCCCCACAGTGTTTCTTAGAATAGCAGTCTCACAAGAATAAAAAGAGGAATGGGAAATCAGTGGTGAAAAATGAGAAAAACTACATGTTATATTGCTCTCTTTGAGGCACATATGCATGTAATCATCCTAAAGATTCTGATTCAAAACCTTTTTTTTTTTTTTTGCCTTTATCTAGTATTTCTCTCATTTATTTTAGCATTAGAACATTTTTAAGGTGTTGTGTAATATATTGATTGGCTGAACATACACTGAGAAAGGCTGAGAGAGAGAGACGGACAGACAGACAGACTCTGGACTCTGAGGATAGGCAGATGTGCAGGTATAGATAGATGGTAGATAGACAGACAGATAGACAGCCAAGGGCTTTATAATAAGAAATTGACTCGTGTGATTTTGCAGGCTGAGAAGACCCAAGATCTGTAGTCAGCAAGCTGGAGACCTAAACTAGCCAGTGGTGTAATTCCAGTCCAAGTCCAGAGACTTGAGAACCAGGAAAACTGATGGTGCAAGTTCCAGTCTGAGGACAGGAGAATATTGATGTCACAACTCAAACAGTCAGGCGGGAGGAGTTCCCTCTTAGCCTTTCTGTTCTACTCAGATCTTCAGTTGATGGGAGGAGCCTGCCCACCTTGGGAGGGGGGAGGGGTAATCTGCTCTACTCAGTCTACAGATTCAAATGTTAATCTCATTCAGAACACCCTTACAGACACACCCAGAATGATGTCTGACCAAGTATCAGCTCCCCGGGACCTGGTCAACTTAACACATAAAATGAACCATCACACATTCTGGTCAAGATGGCAGCACAGGGAAACGCTGTGCTCACTCCTCCCACGACCACATTAAAACTACAGTGAAATCCTAGATCAGCCATCCTGGAGAACCACCCGAAGACCAGCTGAACATAACTCTTATAACTGAAGATATAGAATAGGCCACATCGAGACTGAATAATGTACTAGCTTATAATAAAGAGCCTTAAAAGCTCCCCACCCAAAAATAAAAAAAATAAAATAACCATCATATATAAGATAAACTTATTTTAAAGCAATATTGAAGTTACATTTTCTTCAACTTCCAGCTATCTTTGCATATAAAAATCCCTATAAATGTAAAGCAGTGAGTCAAAATGTTAAAATGAAAAGGTATAACAAATAGATTATTTTCTTTGTGTTTGCAGACTTTTTCAGTGCTCTGTAGTACATTTTTAATTAAACCCATTGTTTTAAATTTGGGGGCACTTTACCTGAAAGGGTGTCTAGAGGTTAAAGGAGAACATATTGAGCACATTATTTGAAGATAAGCTAACACTCTTTAAAGGTAAATTTATTTTTTTGTGTCCTGACTTTGCAGATACCCTACAGGCTTTTTTCTTTTCTGAGCTCCCTCAAGGCCGTGATAGAATTATATTCTCTGCCCGCTAATTTTCTTATTCTCTTTTCTCCTTAATTTGTCAAAACCTGCTCCTGGAACAATAATCTGATAACTCTATTAACTTGTTTATTGAGACTGTCAGCAAGCATCTGCTGGGACGTCACTCAGTGCCGGGTCCTGTGTCACACACTGGGATCCAGAGAAGAGTCAGACCTCACCAGCTCTCGTGGCTTAGTGGGGACACAACCGATGCAGTCATAGGGAACAAGTCTCAGGAAAGGACACCCTAATGGATGAGAAATGGAAAAGAGGTAATTCTGTCAGTAGAGCATGAATCACACTGCTCCAGGGTTTCTAATAAGAATATCCAGGGAATGCCAGCTTGAGCATCCCTGTGCGAATGCCTTTGGTGCAGCTGGAACCCTCCCTGCCGCCGCTGTCCTGGGGCTGCAGGCTCAGGCTCGGGAGGCCAGGCTGGGGGGCGGGGGAGAGTGAAGCTCAGGGTACTTGGACATACCTGGGGCAGAGCCAGACTTGCTTAGTTCACTGAGAAGCTCGAGAGAGCTGCCCAATGGGGAGAGAACCTCTGATGCTTTCTTGGGAGAAATGCTGCCCAGTTTCTTCCCTAATGCAGGCGACCATGTAATTTATTATCTAAACCAGAACACGTTTGGAAATCAAAGGAGAAGATCTTAATAATTGTACCATGACGATGTTCATAAGCTAGGAACTGTCCTGGGGAAATTGGATATATGGTCACTGTGCCCTAGGGAGAGTTAGATTTTTATGCCAGTGGCCTTCTGACACCTAATTGGAAAGGAAGCAGCATATAAAAACAGTAGGATTCAATTTGTTCTCGAATAAAACATGTCCAATTCTCAGGCAAACTACTAAAATACAGGTTCCTAGACACCAACATCAGAGGTTGAGATTCAATATGTCTGGGCTGGTACCCAGAAATATTCACTTTAATAAACTTCTCATATGATGGTCTGAGGTTCACATCTTGAGACATGACGGACCTTGAGGTTAGGGTTGGGTGTGAATCAGAACTTCTGCATTCTTGGCTGTGTAACTTTGGAAATACGACCTTTCTAGTTTTTAACTTCCTTAACTATAAAATGGACTTCATATTTACCTCAATAGAGTATTTTGTGGATTAGAATAAGCATTGCCAAAGTACTTAACACAAAGCCTGGTACATTACAAGCACTCACTAAGTGATAGGTATTATATCAAAATATAGCAAATGGCTAATTTTGTAGTTTGAAAACATTGAGCAGCAGCAATTTCATATGGTTTAATATAACAATTAAGGAAAATTCCGAAGCTTTCTTAAAGATTGTTTTACCGAGTATTTTTCCTTGGATATTTAAGTAGGTGGTGCACATGGCAGGTTCTAACTATAAACTGTAAAGTGGAATGATGCATCTCGCCAGTGATCTCAGCCTGCTGGACTGATCTATGGCAGCATTCTTCGAACTTTAGCCTGCACACAAATCACCTGGAGCTCTCGTTAAAATGCAGATTCAAACCCTGGGGTTCGGCTTGAACTTCTGTAATTCTAACAAGCCTCCAGGTAATACTGATGCTGCTGATCCAGGGACCTCACTTGGAGAGACAAGGATCTACGAAGTTTAAAGGAAGATCAATTTTTAAAGATGTCCCCAGGGGTCTTGACTCTCCATGAATAAAAATGAAGTATTAATCTTCCTAAGTGAATGATATGAAAGAACATCCCTGGGGCATCAGGGTACCCTTAAATTAATTGCCTTTTTTGGAAGTATTTCTAGCAAAATTACTGTGCATTTATCGTAACAGAAATTCAGGAATTTTAATATATTCATATTCTGATAGATGAAACAACTTCCTTTTTCAAGAGGACTTATTTTTTTCTTGTTACTATGCAAAGAAGTATGAAAGTTTAGAGCTTAAGTGCATTTATTCATTCATCAAACATTTCTTTAGCATCAGCCATGTGCTCTGAACTCTGGCAGGTTCTGGGATAAAGAGAGAAAAACAGAAAGCGACCCGAGAGAAGGTTCCAGAGCTAGTTAAGACATTGCTGGGTTAAGATCACAGAATTCCTGACCTACAGCGTTTCTTTCTTCTCACCAGGTCATGCCGCAAGGGCAGCACAGTGATACAGCAATTATTCTATGGCAGGGTCTGGAAAACAATGTTCTGCAAGCCCAAATTCTACTTTTCCCATTCTTCTTCCATGTTTACATTGGAGAAATACTCTATCACAGAAAGAAATGACCAGGATATATGTAAATTTTCCTCTACGGCATCGGTTTTCCCAACTGTAAGATGAGAAGTTGGTTTCGATGATTTCTAAGGCCACTTCCAACTACAAAATTCTATAATTCAAAGCAGGGATGGGAGTTTATGGTCCCAATCTATACCTCTTTTTTGAACCTTTGGACCACGGTTTCAACTTGGGACTTTATTTTTTTCCCACTATTCTCTCTCTAGAAAAGTGAACATTAAGTAGTAAAAGATATCTACTATGTAGCTTGAGAGGTTTTAAGCTGAAACCATGAATCATGTTGCCCATCTACTGAACTGTATCGAAATATGGATTTAAATTCATGCATCTGCTCCTAGATTGATGTACTCTGTAGCTGAGAGGTCTGGCACAATGGGCCACCCCGTAAACAATGGAGGGACCAGAGCCTAATTGCTTATGGTGGATGTTCCAGGCCTGAGGTTTTTGTGTGGCCCATTGTTTTCAGTACAAAATGGGGCCCCTGGCTTATTGGCCAAACTGTGTCATTCTGGATCTCTGGGCAATCACTACAGTTTCATCTGTTCCACCCATTTTTTTTACCCATACATGAGACTGTTTGCACACCTGACTCATCGGCCTGCCACAAAAGCCAGCCAGTGCCTTTGTCCTTTTGGTGGTACAAGATAAAATTTTCTTTATTGATTCAGATCTGCATTTGCTCATCACCAGTTATATCTCAACTTTTTGCCTCTGTGTTATTTTACCTAAAAGTACCTAACTTTCCCAGAAACGGATAGCTAGTTAGATGAATGGATGAATGGATAGACAGACGGATGGATGGAAGGACATATTAATGTAGTACAATTGTGATTTCTCTTCCATGTACCAAACCCAATTTGAACAAAGGCTTTTGCAAGGACTGCAGGAGACATGCTTTGGCTCCTTGGTGCTGGGTTGTTCATCAGACATGGATTTTGACTATGAAACAAATGAACCGTCTCAAAACCATGTAGTGAGCTGATGTGTAAGGTCATGGAACTGTGGTTGCCTACGTGGGCATCATTATAGCCTGTAGATGGCATGCAGGGACTATTGTTCATTAGAAATTATCAGAGGGCAGAGAATACTTACTTTCTCAAGACTCACAAAGCACCCAGAGAAGCCTGGCTAGCACTTTTGATTTATAAATGCCTAGAGACTGGCTGTGATTTACCACGACTCCTGGTCTCATGAAAATTGATTAGTTTTAGCTTCAGAAGGCGCCTTGCTGTTCATCTTAATTCAAATCCTCCAGGTGACGCTTACGTCTTCCTGTCTACGTCCTATTATAGACCAGGCTGACCTCCCCACCCGCCCCCATCAGCATGACTAATACTCAGCTGGCACGTGAAACACGCTCCAGTTATGGTGTGTTCTTATTGCTCAGGTCACTTCTGCCTGCCTTTGGCCACTCCTCCAAACCTTTAGATCTGGATCTACTTTACTTATATACGTATTTGCTCCTCTCTGGTTTCAGACTCTTATTTCCAACCCCCAACTTGAATTTTTATTTCAGTTCTCTGCTAGATTCAGTAAACTTGCTAAGCCCACTGCTTGCAGCCAGGCCTCATGCTCCTTAAATTTTTTTTTTTTAATTTTAATTTTTAGCTTTGCCCTGTTGTCTGACCTCTCTGGCTCCATAAAGGCTTCCTGGTCTAGCCATTAACCCTTAAATTGGTACTCTGAGCAGACTGCTGGATATACTGAGCCAGAGGCATCACATACCTTACTGTATCAATCCCTAGAAAGGTTCTGGGAGTCAACTTAATACTTCAGCAGCAGAAAAATAATTGTCACCTTTAAAACATCTTCCTTTATTGAACCAAAAGCTGTCTCCGTTTTATTTTTTTCTATAACCTGGCCTAGCTCAACCTTCTCTGTCCTCAGAGAACAATTCCAGCCCCTCACCCCCACCCCAACATTCTTAGGTGAATGTCGCCAATCGTATTTTACAAAAGTAGCTGCAATAATATTTATGATCCAACAAGCTCTTTCAGAATCTTCCTTCTCTTCTCTCAAGAGGTGGAGTCTTTGTACCCTCTCCTTGAAACTGGGCAGGCCTTTGTGACTGACTTCACAATAGGAAGGCAGCAGAAGTCACACTGTGTGACTTGCTGGGTAGGTTAGAAAAGGCACTACAGCTACCACTGGACTCATCTCTCACTTGCCTTTGAAGCTCTGAGCCACCATACACGGGGTCCAGCTACCTAGAGTTTGCCTTACTGAAGAGACCACGTGGAGAAACCACCTCGAGAGGGAGTGAGATGCCTGAGGGACTCCAGCTCTTTGCTTCTGAACAACTCAAGTACCAGACAAGTGAGCAAGAAGCTTTTGAGATAATTCCAGCCCCCGTCATCAATGACTGAAACCACCTCAGAGATTCTGAGTGCGAATCACTTAGCTAAGCCCCGTCAGCTCCCAGGACTGTGAGAGAGAACAGTAATAAATGACTGTTATCGTTTCAAGTCTGTGTTTTGGGGTAGTTTCTCATGTAGCAATAGATTACCAAAACAGAAGACACCATGAAACTTTTTTTTAAGCAAAAGTCAGTCTTTCAGCAAACATTTACAAAGCATCTACTGTAACAGGCTGAATTGCCTGTTCTTCTAATTGGGTCTCATGTCACATGCTTGTCCTTTCACTGGCCTAACCAACGACTCTGTGTTATGGACACAGACTAAATTTTGCTAATGCTCCCCTAAAACATGGCAACCAGAATGAAACCCTACATTTAGCATTTTGTTGGACCATCCTGGACAATTTGAGTGAGTGTTGGTGTTACTCAGCACTGTGGGGTCCGTTTCTACCCCATGTTTGATGTTCATCATCTGTGTGACTCCGGCCACGTCATTTAACCACGCTGGACCCCAGTGTCACCTTCTAGGAAATGAGGATTTATTAGCACTCACCTGTAAAAGACAATGTGGCTCTTAAATAAGCTAACGTATGCAGAATACCTGGTGTGATGCCTCAGCACGGTAAATGTGTACTAAACTGTAAATGCAGTTATTGTTTTCATTCCCTCTTCTCTTCGGGAAAAGTAATTGTTTTAATGTACCTAAAATCAAATCAGCAGATCAAATTAGCCTTGGCAGCTTCTTACATTATCGATCATAGGGGATTTACAGTAAGAGAAAATCTTTAAGCTGCTGCTTCACACAGCAGGAGAGGATGATGACAAAATTCAGAGGGAAGGGTTCTATTCATCTGTATCTTACAAGTGCCACTAAGTGCACTTGGTCCACGGACATGTCTTTTTATCATGTATTTTTGTGTTAGCCACATGCTTTTGCCTTTTCCTCATCTTGCCTTTCTTGATTGAATGTAATAAACATTATTAAATTTCAACCTGCTAACACTGGCTTTAGTTGTTGAATGTTGAGATCTCTTTAGGTAATAATTCTGTCATCAAAGCATTCAAAGATAGTCCTTTGGATTTTATGTCCCTTTCGATTTGACCAACACGTCCTTTATATCATCATCTGTCATCGATAAAACACAACAGCACGTTGAATGGGAATCCTTTAGCCTTTTGCTGAAGGGCTGCCCCCAGCCTGACATGGCTTCTAAAGCCATCCTTTTGGGGGATGGACGTTCAACCAGTCATAAAGCCACTTTGCTGTGCTGTCATCTGAGCCAAAATTTCCACCTTCTTTTAAAAAAATCAAGAAAGAGTTTGACAAATGCTGTGCTGAGTCCAAAGGCCTTGTCTCTATAGGATCTCTGACAGGCCTGTCCAGGAGGCCTGCCCACAGTGGGACCTGGTGATCTCAGCTTTCTTTTTCTTTTTTTTTTCTTCTTTTTTCAAATTTAACTTTCACCATTTCATTAATATCCTAGAATCTTACTTGGTATTGAAATTGGAATCACCAGTTTGCTGAATCTACTTATTTTGAAGATAAAGGAATGAGAGACTGTGCTCTGTAAACATTTTTCTGTCTCTTGTCTTATTTCATCTTCCTTGCTCTCTCCTCTCTCTCCCTCTCTCCCTTCCCCTCCCTCCCTCCCCTGCTCCCTCCCTCTCTCAGAAGGGCTCTAGATCCTTGCTACTTAAAGTGTGGTCCATACACAAGCAGCATTGCCCTCTCCCAGGGGTTTGTGACAACTGCAGAATCTCCAGCCGCACCCAGCACTTTTTAATTAGGATCTTCACTTTAATAAGATCCCCAGGGAATTCATAGACACACACTAACATTTCAGAAGCTCTGTACTAGTCCACCAGAGACCTTCGCATACATGCTAAACAAAAACGTGAGTCCTCGAGGCTTCAGGAATCCCTGGTAGAGGTCTCTGTAAGAAGGCCCCGTGTTCTATTGTGACATAACTGAGATATCTATGGACTGGAAAGTCTACCACTTGTTCCATTCATTTTTCCTTTCTCTTCCGTACCACTCTTCCTATTAGTTGCCACTCCTTCTTGGGTTTGACATTCATAGTGTAAGATGTTTCAAAAATCTATGCCCCTTTGGAAATAAAGATGTCCAGGAAATAGCTTTTCACCTTGTAAGTGTGATATAGAGGAAAGAAACACCAAACTGTATGTCAGGAGGTGTATATTCTGGTCTAGACTCTGCCATTAGTTGTGTGATTTTGAGAAAGTCATGTAAGCTTCTTGGGCCCAAATGGCCTCATCTATAGAAATGGGTTGACCTAAGCACTCTTTAAGGCCTCTGTGTTAGTTGCTATGATTTTAAGACAGGCAGCATGAGGAGATGTCAGCACACAGACTTGAGAGCCAGACTTCTGCTTCTGCTACTTACCAGCTGTGTGTCCTTGGGCAAACTATGTAATGTTCTATGCCTCAGCTTTTCATGGGGAAAACATTGATAAAGTTCATGCTTGCCCATATGGCTGTTAAGAGAATTAAATGGTTTATTATTTAAGTGGTTAGAACAGTACCAACCTATAGAAAGTGCTATATAAATCTTTTTTTTTTTTTTTTTTAAGTAGTGGATTGTACGATCATTTGGGCATATCCCCTCTAGAAAGAAAGCTCCATGCTTCTTGTCTACTCAATAGCAGATGCAGAGAGGCAAGTAGTCACATGTATGAGTTGTCAGGCCACATATTCACTCTGCAAATATTTCTTGAGCTCCTCCTGTGCGCCAGATGCTGGTGAGGAAGCTAAGCATAGTGTCTCTGCTTATGGAGCGTGCAACCAGCACAGGAGGCAGCTACCGAAGAGCCTGCCTTTCTTCGTCTTCCACTTTTTGCCTGTTTCCCACTCATGAGCCCCTATGGAATAGTCGCCGGTATCTGGTGTTTAGATATCATGCTTATGACTTATATCTTGCATCTGGGCATGATCTGATTTATAGAGCATTCTGAGCTCTGTTCTGTAAAAGCTCCAATTTTAGCACCAGTTCCAGAGAATTTGAGCCCATGATCATTCATCTGGCCCATAGCCTGGAATCTCCCAGCTTTTAGTGTTGGGGCCAGGGACAGTTAGCAGGCTTCCTACCAGTAACAGAATTCATTCTGAGATGGTACATCAGTTACCTGTTGTGCGTGTAAAAACCACCAATCTTAGAGTCTCAAAACAGAAATCATTTATTTCATTCATTCTATGGGTCAACAATTTAGTCATGGCTTAGCCGGGAGTTCCAGCCTTGGCAGGGCTCTTTCATGCCCCTGTAAATAGCTGCAGCCTAGGTGGGCAGGTTTGCTGATGTTGGCTAGGCGATTTCATATCTCTGAGGCTTTACCTGGATGACTGGGCTCATTAGGCCCTGGTCCACATAGTCTCCCACTCTCCAGCAGGTCAGCTTGAGCTTGTTCACGTGGTGGAGTCACGGGCCAAGGAAGTGAGTGGAAAAGTGCCAGATGCTTGAGGCCCAGGTTCAGAACCAGCCCACTGTCACTTCCACCATGTTTTATTGGTAAAGTCAGATAACAAAAGTCAAAAAGAGGTGAACAACCTTTTAACTCTTGTTGGGTGGAGCTGCAAAGCCACAGGCAAAGGGAGGGGCCAAAAGCTTGTGGCTATCTTGGTAAACAACGGACCATAAATGGTTTATGTGCAGACCTGTCTGCAGGCAAGATGCTGGGAGTGAGTAAGTACTTGGTGTCCCACTGCCTGCATCAGAGTAAATGACCTGTCAGCCAACAAATGACCAGCCATTCTGAGGAAACATCGCTTCAGAGTGGAAACTGATCTGAAATTTAATATATGCGGAACCAAGGTGGAGCGTTTCTGAAGCTGAGAACTCAAAACTGAATATTCTCCTCCTCAGAATTTCCAGAGGGGTTCAGAATTTTGAGAAGCAATCGCCTCTCCAGGAGATTCCAGACAAAGTTTAGAGGAGAGATGCAAGACACATCTCTTTGCATTGATCTTTGGATGATTTTAAACAAGTCATAGAGACTCTCGTATGATAGGTCCCCAGGCAGCTCACCTCCTTTTGGTTATTATTTCCATCTAACATAACATGCTTGTCAAAGCAGCACAGTATTACAGAGAAATGGGCTGTGGAAATGCATGCAGAATAGCATTTTGTATTTTAATGCACCAGGAGTCAAAGTGAACATCGTACCAGCCATTTAATTTTGAAACCAACTCTTGTGAAGCTTGTTTCATTGCTGTTCAAAATTCAATTGCTCTTCTTTTGAAAATGCCTTCTCTGGCTAATGTTTGTTCCCCACGTAGTGTGTAGGGGCTTGTTTAGTGGAGGACATGCATTATGATCTGAGACAAACATCTCTCCAGGTTGTTGGAGAATCGATTCTCTTCAACAGCCTCACTATTACCGTATTTTCTTTATGATGGTCCATTTGATGCTTCCCAATTGAGTGCAATGGTCGCTTTATTATTTTTTTTATTTCAATTTAGTGTGAAATTGTGCATATTTTTCCATTTACTATTTCCTCCTTTCTTGTTTCTCCCTACCACTCTCACTCAAATCAGCAAGCATATTTCATCCTGGGGGTGACTTTTACTCTGTTTCTATAAGGAAATGTTTTCATATGCCTATGCCTTTTGGTTTTGTGGATTTTTAAATACCTTTTAGTCTCTCTCTTTAGGATCTGTGCTGCTATCTTGTGTGCCTTCTGGGCCTGAGAGGGTACAGAACTTCCTTAAAGATGCAGCTTCGTGTGATGGTTAGGAGTTTGGCTTGGGTGTGTAAGGGCCTGATTCAGTGTCCCAGCACTGCTATTTACAAGCAGAGCGCTGTGACCTTGACAAGTCCCTTCACATCTCTAAGAAGAGTTTCAGTTTCCTTATGTGGAAACAGAATAGTATCTTCTCATTGGGTAATTGTGGTGATTAATGAGATAATGCACAGAGGATGCTTAGCATGGGGCCTGATATATAACAGGAATTCACTAAATGTTAACTATTATTTGATGTCATTTCTATTGTGGTGGTGACCACGATGGTGGAGTTATTCCTTCTGTTTTTGAGTGAGGTCATTAGCTGGAACAGAGGCTCAGCCAGGAGCCACCTAAAACTGTGTTTTTGGAGATATCCTAAATGTCAAATGATAAACTCGATTTAATTCAAATGATGTAATGCATTACAAAAGGCCAAAAGAGAGACAAAGAATACATTTTCTTCTTGTCCCTTCCTCCTTCCCTCCCTCCCTCCATTCCTGCCGCCTTTTCTCTCTTCTTCCCTCCCATTCTCCCTCCCCAGATAATTCTTAAGTGCGTACTACGCAGCACAGTGCGGGGCCCTGGGATACACACTGGTATAATATGGCCCCTGCACTGCTGATGCTCCCATTTCCTATGGGGAGATAAAAGCATCAGCCACCGTAGCCCAGTGCTTGAGGGGAGCACGGTGGAGGCCCATCTCCTCGAGCTGCACAGGGAGAGATTATTAGGAAGAGTTAATGCTAAATAAAGGTAAAGATGAAAGGTGAGTAAAATTTATCCAGGTAACCGGAGAGAAGGATGGCCTTATGGGGAAGAGGAGAAGACACATATAGCAAAAGAAGGGCATTTGGGAAAAACGTACTACATGCCCTGTTTAAGGTAATAGGAGGAAACTAGAAGTGCTGTCTCTGTGAAGGTGTAAAGGTGTTGGCCTGCTCGGACCCCCAGGTAGAAGAGAGCTGCCCCCAAGTCCGGCGAAGCAGACATTGCCCTCTTAGGGAACTCTCGTGGCCCTGCTTGACTAGGAGGGCAAGCTCAGGAGTGATGGCAATGGGTCCTGGAACAGGGGACACTGAGAGCAATCTAGAGATTAGTCCTAGAAGCTAAGTCAGGGAGGAGCTGAAGATTGGACGTGGGGTAAGCGACCCAAATGGGCCGGCATTCAGAGGGAAAGGCTGAGGCCGAGCGCTGAGGCACAGGGACCTGAAATGAAAATGGAAACCATGGCAAGTCAAACAGAGAGTGTTTCAAAGCATGTGAGCAGGAGGCTGCCCACAGCAACTTTGGAAAAGTGCCGCTCCCTGCACAGGCTGGTCGGAAATGTAAGGCCCTTAAAAAGGGGCAAAGTGCTTTGAATGTCCAAGGCCATGTAGTTGAGAAACGTGCTTTTAAAATAAAAATTCCTTGAGGTCAAGGGCTCTGGGTTTCTCTCTCTCTCTCTCTCTCTCTCTCTCTCTTTAACCTAGCGTGAGGTATAGTACCTGAAATATAGCAGGACCCAACTAATGCTGGGAAAAGAATGGAGTAACTAATAAAGATCTGAAACGTTTTATATTGCGCCTACATGAGACACTGCAGAAGAAGGAAGGAGGCTCTGGATCCACACATGCGGGTTTCAGTCTCAATTGGAACACACGCCAGCTGTGTGACACTAGGCAAATTAATTCACATCTCTGAGTCGGTTTCCTTATCTCTAAGACATAAATGATGATGCTAACTTTGCAGAGCTCTTCTGTGAATTAAATGTGATGTTTGTTTGAAAGTACTGAGCACTAGGTAGATACTCCAAGAGTGACAGCTCAGGTATTTTTATGCTGACCATATATAGCCGTAAGACCATATAACCGCATGGTTAAGATAAAAAATCCGAACTATCGTTTTGGGGGTTGGCAGTTTCTTTTGCCTCAAATTGAAAAGCATTTAAAGAGTATAAGAATAATTTTAAAAGAGTTTTAAAGGGCACAACCTATTTAAATGTCTTAAGAAAAAACTTCAAAAAATTTACACATTTAGAGAACTTTTCATTTTTAAGATTTAGGTATTTTGCATTCCTTTGTTACTCTATTAGTTAGGGTCCTATTAGAAGACAGAACAGGGAAAGTTTAATATAAAAAATATTAACAGGGTAATGGAGTAACAGAGAATCAGCTAAGAGGAGGCAAAAGGCTGCTCTTACGGATACCCTCGGGCTGAGGGAGGGTGTGTCCGGAAGGAACAAACTTGGGAGGGGAAGATTCTTCCCAAGGCTGGGATTCAGACTTTCTTGGCAAGGGTGTGGTCGAAGCCCACTGGAGGCAGAGAAGTTGGCTGTGGTGTCCAGCATCAGCAGGATGATGCTGAGGCTGGCAGGCAGAGAACCCACCTTCTGGATGCCAAGAAACCTCACCAGAAAGCTTCCAGGGAGGGCGGTGAGAGGTGGGTACCATTGACTTTCTGGAAAGCCAGCTGGGACAACAGATGAATTTGCTAGAAAGGTTCTGGGATGCTCCCTAAAATTGTGGTGGGATACTATTTACTCATTGGGAAGAAGCAGGCATCAGGAAATCGCCAGAAAATGAGGTGGTGCCTGGGGAACTCATTAGCTGCCCTTAGCAGTGCTGCTAAACTCCAGCATGAGCAGGTGACTCTTGCTGTGGGCTGTGGGCTGTGGGGGACACTGCCAGGAAGCTACCCATGTCGCAGGAACATAACTAGGATAAGAGGGGCACCCCAAAACCAGGAAGAGAAAACCCCTTCCTTCTCCAGTGTTCTCTCAGTGCCCTCTACTGACAAGGCTTGACATCATCCAGGCTGTCAGAACTATTCGCAAGGTCTACCTTCCTTTTCATGAAGCAGGCAAAAAGGGTAACTTTGGAGCTGTGAGACAGTGTATTGACACCTGCCACAATCACACGGCAGGAAGAATAGACATGGGAAAATCCAGCACCATTTGCGTTATCTTCTCCAGGAAAGAAAGAATGAGTTTATACAAAGATAATATGCCTTTATCTTCCTGTATCCCCAAAGAGGTTACTCGGAAACCGCTTATAAAATTTCTATAACTTCAATGAATAATTCTTATAAAATGATAAAGTTAAGAATGCTAGAACAGAGCATGGTTTTGTATTAAAATTATTTACATGGCTTTTTAATAGTTTATGAATAAATGTTAGAAAAACTATCCATTTAAGCAAATATTGCAATTAGGTTTCTTAGACTTCATGAACTGTAGCAAAATAGTACTTTGCAGAAACAACATTCTAATTTTTATAAAGGTAATATAGAAACTTTAAAAGCTATCTTAATGTAGTAATACATTTTGAAAGACCTGTTTGGTTTCATCTAGTTCCTTTTGTCCAACAAATATTTATTACCCAATTGTCTTAACATTGATTCCCCAGAAGCGTGCAAGTGATTTGTTAAGGAAGTGATCTCAGTGAGGACCAGTAAGGGACTGAGGAAGCAGGACAGGGAGGGGGAGGGAGGCAGGCAGAGGTGTGATCTCAGGTGAAGCCCTGGCAGTGGGTAATGTTAGCCTGGTCCCACAGGGAGCTCTGGGTTATGTGGCACGCCCCACAGTTGTCACTTTCTGAGGCATGGGAGTTGGAGCTTTTATCTCCCACACTCAGAGGGGGAGGCATGTTCTTCCAGCACTCCCAGCTCTCCGTTCATGTGGGCAGAGTGGGCTCCAGTAGGTTAAGAGGAGTCCTCAGATGTAAAACTATCAGAAGTGAAAAGATATCCCAGGCTGGGTTTGGACATGTGCACATATAGAATAAATAAGTAAATAAATGCTAAGAAGAGATTTGAGGAGATCTGGGCAGAATGTGACATGATCCTCTTCATTTTAACTTTGTTCTTTATTTCTTCTTAACTAGCTGTAGCGTAAAACTGTTTGCCTTGGAAAGCTGAGAGGTTTAATATGGACTTTTAAATTCAATTCAGTACAAGGAAATGTGTACAAATGAGGTACATAGGATAGGGGGAGTCAATGAAAAATTGAGGACAATGATAAGAAATGGACTGATGGTTGTCAGTTGTTTATAAGAGAGGAATTGCTTAGAGAGATTTTTAATACAGCACTGGAAATCAAATGACAGCAGTTGAAAAATTACAACTGGTTACATAGACTCCTACAGTAAGGATGGCATTTTTCTACCCAATGTCCATTTTTTAATTTTTATAAGAGAACTCTAGTATTGTTAGAAGAAATAAAAGCCTAGATTTTTTTTAAAAAACTGTTTCAATTTCCTTTGAAGTTAAATGTTGTCTCAATTCTGGTCAAATAAGATGTAAGAAGAAGCTGTTGGATGGTGCTCTCGGTAAAGTTTCTTGAGCTGTCTCCACTTACCCATCCATCTCTGATCCTTGTTCCTCAAACTTGGAGGTGATACGGAGGGGATTCAGCCATTTGGGGACCACGAGGTGCCTAGAGCATGTGAAGGGTGACCGAGTAGAAGGACAGAAGGAGCCCCGTGTCCCTGTGACGTTGTGGCACTGTTGTAGCTGTCCAGCAATCTGCAACTTCGAGTTTGTCCTTCCATCTGAAAAACAAAACCCTTGATTTTTTTTTAATTTCGAGTTCTCTGTACTAGTAGCAAAGTGCGTTTTCTTCATGATATGATTATTTTCCAAGAACATTAGCAGCGAAGGAGTGAAAGGGTGTGTAGCAACTAGATGAAAACAGAGTCAAGGGTGGGTGTCTTGGTTTGGGGTTTCCCAGAAGCTGACTTTGAAATGTTGATTCACGTGCACATAGTTTATTTGGGAGGAAATCCCAAATAAACTAGAGAAGTGCTGAAGTGAGATAGGAAAGAAGGAAGCATTAAAAAAGAATGTATTTTTAAGCAAGTTACAACTGGAGTTGAATCCTTTGGAGAACTCGAGGTTAAAAAAATAGACCTATGCCTTAGAGTTTATCCTATCTTTTGGGTTAGGAGCTGGGGTATTTATACACCAATTATCATTAGTCACTGGTGGAAGGCTGCTCCAGAGTTAGGGGGCAATTCATTAATTCCATGAACATTTTCAGCTTGCTGAATAAAAGGAGATCGGTTCTGGTGTCCAAAAAAAGCCCTCAGACAAAAAGATGCAGATACCAGCAATTTAAAGTACCCTGAAATGGAAGGAGTTAAAGATATATGAGTGGCATGTTCACAGTGTCTCCTACACAAAGGTATGTTCTATTTTGTTTCTGAGTACGAGAGACCTGTACATGTTTATAAGTCAAGAGTAAGGGGCCAGTAGAGAAGGAGAGGTTTAAGATTTAGGAAGGAATTGATTCATGTAGCAGGGTGTGTCTGAGGAAAGGTGGTATCTTGAGCTTTGACAGGAGGATGGAACAGGTGTGGAATAGATGGCCCATGACTGGAGGTGAGAAAGGAGAAAAGGATGGAACTGAATGTAGACAGTTCTTTAGGTTTGAGTATTAAGAAAGTGAGGCCTACCTTATGTCAAGATTTCAAATTATTAATGAACTGTAAAGTTTATCTATTTTAATGGGTGCAGGAATTGGATATTTTATAGGTAACTTGAGGCTAGTTCTGAAGGTTTGAAATACCCCATGGTGGGAATGAGAAGGCATGCTGACCAATAGCACTGCCACATTGTATAACCCCAGGGGCAACATACACACATGATGATGTGCAGCATGACAGTCTGCTGATGAATGAGGAGCAAATGGCTTGAAAAGCAATGCAGATGCAGTTGTTGAAATTGAACATCAAATATTTTTAGTGGCACTAAGATTTATATATGGAGACATTTATATTTCAGCAGGGCTCAGGCTTGAAAAAAAAAACTGGTTGGATTGATTCACAGCAGGAAATGTTCAAACAGAGCTCACTAAAAAGACAGAGTAGCAAAAGAGTTCAGTATCTTATAAGACTAATCGAATTAGTGGTTCGTGGAGTCACGCAGACTGGCAAGAAAGTGGTCTAGGAATTGGGGGTGTTTCTGAAGTGAAAGAGCAAGGGTGGGGGAGCAAAAACTAAGGAAGATGGAAAAAGAGGAGGTTATAGAGATTAAAAAAAAAGGAGATGCTAGATATGGTTCATCCCTGAAAACTATGATCCAGGAAGTGACCACAAGTTTAGGTTGATGGAACTGGATGCAAGTGAAGATTATGGTCAAAATGGACGATAAGGACCCTGGGGCTTGCAGGGTTGGGAAATACACAGCATGTATGGTAGCATGCCCCTCTCCTCACCCAGGGCAGACATTACCATCCCATCATGGCACTGATGGCTTCATGATCCTTCTCCAGTAGCACTACTAATTATGTGGTCATCCCAGGACTTGGGTTTTTCACAGAGAAGGTGATAAACTGATTTGGACTCTAAATTGCCGTTTGTAAAGTGTGACTGGACTAGACATCCGGAGGCTTAAGTCCTTCTTAAGTTTATTTATTCCTGGCTAATTGACCCTGCGTAGGTGACTTGATGGATCTGTACACTTGCAAATTGTGGGTAATTACACCTACTTTGTCTATCCCATTGGGAAGCTGTGAAAAGCCTGCTCTTAGAAAAAGCTGAAGATGCTACAGAGTATTTATCATTGATATCATTAGCCATGTAGAAAACTACACAAATAGTGGCATAAAATGAAGCAAATATGGAACTAATTGAAAAAGACTACCCATAGGCTCAAAATCCAAGGATAGATTCTATATTTTATTTTTCCTAACCTCCATTTCATGGGTATTTTTTAACTCAATCAAAAGCATTTATTCCAGTAACTTAACAGTTATTAAAGGAAAAGACAAAAATCTGTTATTTAAAAAACTATTTAAAAGAAAGTTGACGGTTAGAGGGATTACACAATATTGCCCCATCATGCAAAAACTGGATCACTCTGACATTTTCTGCTTTTATTTTTTTCTACAAGTTTCCTGTCTGCCACACCCAGAAATTCCTGTTTCATTGCTCATGTGCTCATGGTCAAGTGTAAATTAGACCTGTCGAATTTTATGGTTCAGCCCTAATTGACCATTCCTATGTTATCCTGACTACTCTCTAGTTTATTTTTTTCTGAGGAGAAAGTGAATGTTATTATTCAAGTCTCTCCTGCTGGAACTCACAAATAGGTGGAAGTCTTTCCTCTACACCATGAAAGGATTCAAATACCATGCTGATTTTTCCCTCGATGGTCAAAACAGAAACTCGTTTTCTATCAAGTTTATTTGGAAAGGATGTTGTTACAGTGAAGATGTTTGAATTATTATAGCTAATCTTTTCCAGTGTCCGTGTCTAGAGGCTTAATTGAATCCCCAAAATGAATCAGATGACAACAGCTACAGAAAGATGCTTCAGCTTATTTGTTCTTAAATTAATGCTGCTTTCACTCTCTCTCCCTCTTTCCCTTCCTATCTCTCTCCCTCCCTCTCAAAAATCTAGTAAATAAGCAGGACTTGGTGAATGGCACATTTCTTTACAAAAATAATAACTAAAAGAGTACAGGTGTGATAACAAAACTGACCATAGCACCTGCCTCTCTTTCCCCGTCTACCTTCATAATGCATTTACGTGGATAACGTGTGTCATCAGGTAGAAGAGTCTCCATGTTTCTCATTGTACTAGCAATTTCCTGTGACTTCTCAGGTAAAATGTAGTGACATCAATCTCTAGTAGCCACTTCTGCTCCTGGAGTATCATTATTCTTACAAAATGTACACCATTATGCTTTTATGAGAGGCTGTTGTTATATGTTGTAAATAGTACAGCTGTGGCCCAGGAGGCTACAATGAGGGCACTTCCAGCTGATTGGACAGGAGGATCAGGGAGAAAAACAGCTTTGTGCCCTGAAATACACATACCTGGTTGCTGAAGGACAGGTGCCAGTCACTTTGGGAGGCATCGTATTAGGGTGTAAGAAGCACTGGTTTGGAAGCCAGACAGGTGTAGTTTGGTTCTCAGCTCTGCCATTGATGAGCTCGAGCACAGTATTGACCTCTGCACGTTAGCTTCTTGAGCTTTAAAAGGAAGATAATATTCCTGCCTCATGGGGGATGTGGTGTTATAGCCATTTTGGGAACCAATGTGCAGCATCTATTGAAATTAAAACTAAGTGCGGTCTTTAAACCGGAAACGCCGCTTCTGGAATCTGTCCCGTAGAAATAAAATCACCAGTGCACAAGGACGTGTGCACTCAGGTGTTTGTACAGCATTATTTCTAGTGCCCAGAAAACTATCAGGGGAACATACAAATGATTTGGAACATTTACACCCTGGAATATTGCACAGCTCTCAGAATGAATGGGAGTTTTTCATGGAGATGTTTTCATGAGGTAAGGTTAAGGAAGAAAAATAAAATGCAGAAACGGATGAATAGTACATGTCATATTGGTACATTTTAAAAGCCCTTCTATATGTATGCATGCATGTGTATAAATTAATGTGTATGTGTGTTTATAGTCAATATGAGCTGGAAAAATAACATGGAAATGGAAATATGCATACATAGATTACCATGGGGGAGGAGAGAGCTATGTGAGGATGTGGTAATGAAAAAGAAAGTAGGGAATTAAGAAGAAAAGAGAAAGAAAACAAGAAAAGAAAGAAATTAAAAAGTGCTTATAATCCGTTATGAGCTGAATTGTGTCTCCCCCCAAAATTCATATATTGAAGCCCTAACCCCCAGTACCTAAGAATGTGACTGTATTTGGAGATGGGGCCTTCAAGTGGTCACTAAAGTCCAATGAGTTTATATGGGTGGATCCTAATCCGATGTTACTGGTATACTTATAAGAGGAAAGTAGGACACACACACACACACAGAGGGAAGACCATGTAAACACAGTGGGAGGAGACAATCACCTAGAAGCAAGGAGAGGGCCCTCAGAAGAAGTCAACCCTGCTGACACCTTACCCTCAGACTTCCAGCCTCCATAATAGTAAAGAAATAAATTTCTGTTTTCTGTGGTACTTTGTTATGACACACCAAGCCAACTAATACATGATGGCTAATACATGTTTCTGTGTGATCACTGTTTATGTGTATATGTGTATGGAACTAAATTAAATATATGAAAAAACTTCTGGCTCACATATCAAGTACTAAGTAGTCAATAAGTAGTAAATAAATAAACTATTACCATTGGCTGTTATTACTATCATTATTATCGTCACCTAGCACTCTGTAGCTAGTGTTTTCATTATCTATTTTATTTAGAAATCCTAATTTTGATTTGTATTACAGGAGTTATTTATAGAGATTTTTCATTTCCGGATTAGGGTATCTGCTTTGTTCTTTTTCAATGTTCTAATTATTTCTAGTTTTACTGCAATTTGATCAGAGAATGCTGTTCGTATTCTTTTTACTTTGTTGAATTTATTGTGCTTTATTTGTAAACTAGCATATCAGGTTTTCCACATGTGCCCAGGGAGGTATATTTTCAATGATTAGGGGTGGAGACTAATAAGTCTCCATAAGATCTATATTAACGTTATTTTAGTGTTTTAAGGTCACTCATGTTTTGTCCACTTGACACTGTGTATATTTTGTTATTTATTTTTGTTTAATTTTTTTCTCCAGGTGTTTGGCTTTTGCTTTAAAAAATTATTTTTCGGTGTTTTGAAAGGGTTTGTATTTTTGTTCTAATATTATCCTATATATTAAAACATTTTATATCTTCAAATTTTCCCTTTTCTTTACTTAGGGTTATACTATTTAATTTTCACCTTTCAATGACATCTTTGTATCTCACCTATTACCTATGTGACAATCCATGAGCTTTTTCTACTTTCTCCTTTCTCCTTCCCTTCTCCCATTTTTTTTGTTGTACTGTTTCAACTTTATCAGAACATAAAACATTCACAAACTCCCACTGTTACTACCACCTTTATTTTTGTCTTAGATCTACAAATATGTATGCAATATATGTGTATTTATATGTGTGTATAATGTATTAAAAATTTAGACAGCATTTTTTCAGTTATCTGTTGGTCATCTAATAGAGTTTTTCAAGAACTTTTGAGTATAATATTCCTTAAGTGCCTACAGGTTTAAATTTTTTTTTAATAACTTTGATTCTACAAATTTAACTGGATTAAAAAAAAAATCCTTAGTTCACACTTTCTTTGAATTTCAAAAAAATATTGCTTTTCTTTTTTTTGGCTTTGTGTGTTGCTGTTCAGAAGTCTGATGGAAACCCAATTATTTACCTTTTGCAAATGACTTGGTTATTTTATCAAGAGGCTCACGTTATTTTTTCTTTATCTCTTAAAGTCTAAAACTTTCTAGGTTATGGCTTGCAGTTGACAGTCTCGGGCACATGGTGGGCCTTTCAATATGTAGACTCCAGAATTTTTTTTCCCTCTGGGGTATTTTTTTGGATTACATGTTTTAAAAACTAAAAAAATTTTTTTCAATTAACAGTTGACATTCAATATTACGTTAGTTTCAGGTGTATAGCATAGTGGTTATAAATTTATATAACTTACAAAGTGATCCCTCTGATAAGTCTAGTACCCACCTGGTACCATACATAGTTCTTAAAGTGTTATTAACTATATTCCCTAGGCTGTACTTTATATCCCTGTGACTATTTTGTAACTGCCAATGTGTACTTCTTAATTCCTTCACCTATTTTTTTCACCCAGCCTCCCAGTGTCCCGCGCATCTGGCAACCATCAGTTTGTTCTCAATATCTACGAGTCTGTTTCTGTTTTGTTTGTTCATTTGTTTTTTGGATCCACATATAAGTGAAATCATATGATATTTATCTTTCTCTGTCTGACTTATTTCACTTAGCCTAATACCCTTTAGATCCACCCATGTTGTTGCAAATGGTAATATTTAATTCTTGTTTATGGCTGAGTAATATTCCACTACATATGTATAACACATTTTCTTTATCTGATCATCCATTGATGGACACTTAGTTTGCTTCCGTATTTTGGCTATTGTAAATAGTACTGCAGTGAACATAGAAATGTATATATCTTTTCAAATTAGTGTTTTGGATTTATTTGGGTAAATACCCAGAAATGGAATTGCTGGGTCATTTTAATTAGTTCTATTTTTAATTTTTTGAGGAATCTCCATACTGTTTTTCTTGGATTATACTTTTAAACATAGTTGACCCTTGCATAATGCAGGGGTTAGGGATTCCTCCCCATATCCCCTACCCTTCGTCTCCCCACCCCTCACACCTCACCTTTTACACTCTCTCATCCCCCCACACAGTTGGAGATAATTGTCAGCACTTAATCACAATACTAAAATATTGTTGAGACATGAAGTTAAGGAAGTATTTATAAGTAGTTGGGTTTGGTGATGAGGTCATTGGTGACTTTGGGAAAAACAATGTCCTATGAAGTGCAAGGTACCCGAAGAGTGATTGATAAGCAGTGAGGAAACAAAAAACGTGAATGTAGACAAGTTTACCAGTAAAACAAGCGAGAAAAGGTGGTAGCTTAAAAAAAAGGCTTCTTTAAAACATGGTAGAGCCACTGCTGCCCCATCACTTGCCACATGCATGCAGAGGGTGATACACTCTGAGCTGCATAGGAAGAGCAGTGCCAGGCTCCACAACCCAAGTTCCCCCCACACAGCTCAGCCAGTCCATACACATGTGCACGACCCTGTCCCCAGCAAAGCCCTACATGTGCCAAAGATGTGTCCTGGGAGCAGGGGGGGTTCTGGTCTGTCTCTCCATCTCTTAGTATAGGCCCATCTCTCCATCCATCCCTTCCTGCATATCTAGATCACTCAAACACAATGGAAGCCTCTGCTCCTAAGTGTCCCAAGCCCTATTTCAAGGCCTCCTTCCACTTCTTATCTTACAAGTGAGGACATCTCCAGGAAAAATCATGGTGGGTTAGAGATTGCTAAATGAGAAATTAAATATTCCTCCAAATTAGAAAGGAGTATGTTAGCTTAATGATTGCAAAATCAATCATTACATGTAAGATTTTTTTAAAAAAGTGATAGAGCCATGAGTGCTTTTACATTCTAATGGGAAGGAGCCAATAAAATGGAGAAGTTTGAAGATATAAACTGGTTTGGGACTAGTCAATAGAAAGATTTATGAAAAGGTAGAAATGCTGTAACCCAGAATACAAGTGGAGGAATTGCCCAGAGCTAGGACCAATGTTTTTTATACTATAACAGGAGGGAAGGGAGAAAAAAGTAGAAAAGTTTCAGGCAAATTTGGAGGCTGATGGGGAAAGTGAGGAACCTCTGTCTGATGACTTCTTTTTTTTTCTGTGAAGGTGAGGTCGCCCATTCTCTCAGTAAGTGCTTACAGAAAGCCTCCTCTATGCCCATAACCTGCTAGGACTTGTGAGCAGTGGTGAATGAAAAACCTATGTGAGCCTGGCCCATGAGAGCTTAGATGCTGGTGAAGAAATAGCCTTCAATCAGGCAATCACATCCCAAACTATACAAATATACCAGCACTGTGATTGGCAAGAGATGCATTGATCTGCATGTTTTTTGATTTTGTGTGATTGCAGACTCAGCAATGATGGAGAAGCACAGAGAAAAGCCAAGGGAAAGTGCAAACGGAAGACTTTGGGTGCCTGGGGATGGGCAAAAAGTTGCATAGCTCAGGGAACATGAGAGAGTTCCTCCTGGTACATGAGCCTGCCCAGCTGGAGCTGAGCCTGAGCCTACTCTGATAGTAGGTGTGGGGCGTGTCTGAACTACTAGGTGAGAGCTTGTCTCACTACCTTTCCCATATCCCTTCCCTGCTACCACTGTCTTTTCCACATAGACCTGGCTCTGATTGCTAATTTACTCTGGGGACAGACTCTAACTGATAGAGAATCTGATTCTAGTAACCTACTTTGTATTCATAAGGTACTTAATGATAACAGCAAAAAGTTAAATGGAACTCTAAACTCTCTAAGGGATGAGCTTACTGGTTTTCTAGAAATTTAAGGTTCTGTAGGTGAATGGCTGCTTCTGGCTCTTTGTCTGTCTTAATCTGTTTGGGGGGAAAAAAAGAAAAGTGATCGAGAGTTCAAATACCTGGATCTTAATTTTGGTCCTGACTCTGATTAACTTTGTGACTTTGTCACTTCACCTCCCTAATCCTCGGTTTTCCCCTCACTGAATAGGATGAACTCTCTCAGTTATGTGATTCCACCTACTAATTTAAGAGGAATTTACAAAATGCACAACTTGATTTTTTAACAATCCTGAGTATTAAGCACCTTCTGTATGTCACAATAATTAGGTAGGTTGACTAAGTGTTGATTTAATTACTAAGCTGTTTCTCAACCATAATTTTCAAAATTCTCCATCTTCCCTTTAGGTTTCTCTACCCTTGACATATTTACTTTCTTACCTTAGCAAATTATTTGCTCTTGCCTCCCTCGCATTTCTCCCTCTTCATTAAATACGATGGCTGTTCTTGTCCTTCTTTGATTAATGATTTTGCAGGGCGCAAGCACGGCTGACTTTTCTGAAGCAGAGAATTAGATCCAGGCATCCCTTGGAGACATATCTCAATGAACAGCCACATTTCAGCTGCTCCGAAGCCACATGTGGCCCGTGGCTACCATAGCGGACAGCGCAGCTCTGCTCCTTCACTAGCAAGTTTATTCTCTCCTTTGATGTAGACATTCCTTTACTTTCAATTATGTAGAAACTCTCCCTTATACTTAAAAACCCAAATATGTGCGCTCCATAGTTTGGGGTGTATGTGTGACCCAGAGTCCTGTGGCCCAAGGCAGTAAGGGAGGCACATGCACTGAGGCATTTTTTTCTTTTTCCTTTTTTTTTTTTTTATTGAGGTACAATTGACATAACATTATATTCATTTCAGGTATACAACATAATGATACAATATCTGTATATATTGTAAAGTGATCACCCCAATAGTCCATCAAACATCTGTTGCTATACACAGTCACAGGCATTTTTTTTACTTGGGTTGAGAACCTTCAAGATCCACTTTCCCAGACACCCTCAAATACGCAATACAAGGTTATTAGCTAAGTCAGCGTGCTGTGTATTATATCCTCATGACTTACTCATTTTATAACTGGAGATTTGTACCTGACTCTTTCACCCATTTTGCCCTCACCCAGCCACCTGCCTCAGACAACCACGAGTCTGTTCTCTGTATATGTGAACCTCAGAGTTTTTTTGTTTATTGTTTTATTTTTTATTGTTTTAGAGTCCACATATAAGTGAGATCATATGGTATTTATCTCTCCCTGTGTGACTTATTTCACTTGGCCTAATATCCTCAAAGTGCATCTATGTTGTTGTAAATGGCAAAATTTCATTCTTTTTGTGGCTGAATAATATTCCATTGTATATCACATTTTCCTTATCCATTCATCCATTGATGGGCCTTTTTTTTTTCCTCATTACTTCAAGGTAATGGTAGACAAAAGTTTATACAGATTAATATTATTATTTAAAAAATTTACTGTTAGCATTAAATATTTTAACATATTACTTAATTTACCCCTTATAACTGACTGAGCATTGCTTATCAGATAATGATGGAATCAGATCCAATAATTTACCCCAAGGGACAAGGTTCTGAAAAATGTGAAAGGCCTAGCCTTAAAAGCAAGATATAGGTGGTAATGAGTATTACAAAATAGACAGGTTTACTAGTCAGGGTCTTGGCAAGAAGCCAATGCCACATTTACACTAGAGCAACTGAGAGTTTAATAAAGGGATTGTTGTCATGGTGCCAGCAGACATTAGGGAAACCTGTGAAGGATGCTGTAGTATCCTTGGGCTGGCAACAGTGGGGATCCTTTGTCAGCCCTTTTGAACTGCCTGAGGAAGGAACACAGGAGAGTAGGTACTGGAACTCAGAATAGCTGTCGGGAGAGAGGGCCATGTGGCAGAAGCCACATGGGTCATTGGTAGGGAGACACAAACAGCCTGCAGTAAACCAACGAGGAGGGAACATGGGAAACTCATATGTGCCCTCTCTCTTTGCTCTCCCACCAAAGCCCCTCGTTGGCTGAACCCACTAGACACCAGAAGAGAGGGAAGCCCAGTGAGACAATCCTTACAGGTCAGCCTCCCCAGGGCATAGAGCAGGGCAGTGAAGTGTGGAGAGGGGCAGGTAAGCGGAAAATACCCAGCACAGTCACACAGGTCAAACCTTGGTGACAAAGCAGTGTCGCCCATGCTGGTGCCTCTCTCTTCCACCAGGCCCTTCTCCCCTGGGTCGGGTGCTCAGGCCCCGGCTCCTTTCATATGATTGATGCCACGTGACTGTTCTTACTAGGAGTTTTTCAAGGGCACGATCTTGTCTCAAATCTTTTATTTACTTCCTCTTAAACACATCCAAAATAGTTGGAGGTTTTCTAAGGACTTTTATTATTCGAGCCCACCAGAGAAGAGATACAGAATAAACAAAAGGGAAAATCCCAAAGCTTCAAACTTACACTACAAAGTTTAACAGTGAAAGTGTTCCAAGGTCTGTAATGTATTACACATTTGGCCTCTTTACATCTTTTCCTCAGTGGTTGAGTCTTGGTCCTCCTCAGATCTTAAATTCCCAGGGGTGGAGTGGGGGACAGCAGTTTCGGGAAGGAAGATGCTGGCTCCCTTCAATTTCCTTTGCTTTCCAGAAATTTCTGTACTTACTATCTTTGCATGGCTTATAGCAAAGGTCACAAAGGCAAATGTATATGAAGGCCTGACAGGCATTTCAATAAACTGGGCTGGGTGGAGTCTGTGACTCTTATTATGTGTCAGGCACTAAGTGTTTTATATATATTAGCTCCTTTGCTCATCACAATTATATAAGCCAGGCATAATTATTACCACTATTTTTCAGATGAAGAAATTTAGACCCAGAGCTATTAAGTCAGAGAATACATTTCCTGTATAAAGGGAGTACTTGGCTCCTCGTTGTAATCATGCAGGAATAGGGGTCACGACCTCGTATTTTTTTAAGAAGTTGAAATCTGAATTTAATGTGAAAACTCTCAATTAAGAAAAAAAAAATGGCAACTATTTAGAAATTTTAAAAACACTATTCAGGCCAAAGAAAATACCTCTGTGGGCCAATTCTGCCTTCAGATAGCCCATTTGCAACCTCAGGTCAATGATTGTGGAAGCCTTTTAAACAGCAAAGCTAAAATGTTTTAAATACATAACACAGAGAACCCTGATAAGTAATTACAAATCTGCTCTAGGTCTGGGGAGAACAGAAGTTGACCCTCCAGGCCACTGCTTTTCTTTAGCAGGAGGACCCGGGACACCCCCATGCCACCCAGGAATAACTTAAAAGCCAGCTCTCACATTACATTAACTAAAAATTGCCCAGAAGAAAACTGAGCAAGGGAGCTTCATTTGCATTGCATACAGGAGGCCTGACACCTGGCTTCTCCTTTTCAATTATCCTTCCTTACAGAGAGTTGCCAGGAGGAATCTGATTTCACCTCTAGTCATTTTTCTATTACCTTTATTTAGGAAAATAAATAACCATCCGTTGTGCTGAGTATTCAAGTTAAAATTTCAGAACTACTACCCAACTGGAAGAAAATGTTTGGTTTGCTGAGTCCATTTACATTTCTTACATTTCTTTTTCTTTTTTTTTTTTTTTTTTAATATCAGGTTTGAAACCAGCATGCACAGTAATGACTGTGCTATAAATACACTAAAAAATTGCTTCATATCCATGAAAGCTAGTTCCTACAAATACACATGTATCTCTTTTCAATCCCCCACCCCCACCCCACCACTCCCGGCCCCAAGAAAATACCAGTAGCAATTAAGGCAGACAAATGACTAATTTGGGTGAAAGTAGTTTGACAGTCAAGGGTTTTTAAAAGCAAAAGTTGTTTTAAAAATATTCGCAATTAGCTCTAATTGGCAGCCTTTTTTCTTCTCATTGCATACTATTATGAGAGCCTCAAGAGACCTCATAGCCATCTTGACCCTCCCATGTGTGGGCAGAGCTGGGAACAAGGCACAGATAGCTTGGTGGGCTTAATCGTACAGAATGATGATTCTGGACGTGTTTTCCTTGTGCCCATGTGCACCAGAATTACCTGGGAAGAAGAAGTGCTTGTCCAAAATGCAGTCTTTTGGGCCTCACCTCAGACCAACTCTATCAGAATCTCCAGTTTTAGCCGTGGAATTTGGTATTTAAACAAAGAGGTGATTTGTGGGTAAGCTATAAACAGTACTATTATGACAGAAGGTATGGAATAAAAACAATAAATGTTTATATTTCTTGTGCATTTCCTATGTGCTATGTGTTGTTAAGTGCTGTCCAGATGCCGGCTTGCTCACTCCCAAGTACCCCTGTCATATGGCTCCATCAATCATTTGTGAAATCTCTGTCCTAATATCTCATTCTCATTCTGTTTGAAACTCCAGTACTTTTATTTTTAAGCATCTTTTGCATAAGTCTACTTGAGTCCCCGCAGTTATTTTAGATTTATTCTAAACTACTCATTATTTATGTATCCTCCTTAAAAATGCTTTTAGCTCTTTATTTTTTATTTTCGTTGACAGTTTTATCATCACCCTGTCTTCCAAGTCAGAAAGCTGAGTCATCCTCAACTCCTATCTCACCCCCATATTTAATGTAAGTCTTGAATTTTCTAGAAAATTACTCCCTACTGCCTTACTAAGTTCAAGTTTATACAGAGCCCCAGAACTGGCCTGCCTTCAGTTCTTCTTGCCTAGTCTATCTTTAATGTGTCACCAGATTTGACTTCCTTAGAAACAAAGTTGATAGTCATACTTCTGTTGAGTCAATATTCAACCTGTAAGCTCAAGTCTGAACACCTTGACTTGAAGACACTCCTTCACCCCGACCTCCTTCTCAGATCCCCCCTTTCCTTCACTCACCCTCTGTTCTCTCCACCTGAAACTGCTACTCATTTCAGAGAGCCTCTAGGCTTCTGGATTTGCATGAGCCAATTCCTCTGGCTAATGACTTTTTTTCTTCATTTGGTAAATTCTCATTTTCTAAACCCAGCTGAATGCCGTCTCCTCTGAGAAGTCCAATTTCTTCAAGCAGAGGCTAAGTTACTTAAGCTTTGGCTGCTCCAGCAGTTAATTCTCCCCTCTGAAACAGCACTTACCCAATGTGTCCTAATAACCTTTTTACACATCTGTCTCCATCCCTCAGTTGAGAGCATTGCAGAGCAAAGACCACTGATTTGCCTGATCTGTCTTTGTAGCCTCAGAGCCTGCACACAGCAGATACTAAGTGTTTCTCTAACAGATGGCAATTGCTCCCTGGCACTCAGCACACAATCACTATCACAGTTACTTTTTTTCCTAAAGTCCATTATGTTTGGCTGGAGCACTCACTTGCCAGGTTGGTTAGGCATTGTCTAGCAGGGGATTCTTAAGTTTTCTAAGACCAAGTAATTGTTGGTGGGAGAGGGTCCTGCACACCAGCTAGTCATCACTGCCCTGGCAGACTAGGGTCATTGTCAGTCAGATTCCAGTGGGAGTCAGAAAGATCAGGTATAGGCATCTGTACCCATCTACAGAAGTGTCTACACTGCCAGCCCTTTCTGAAGCCTGCCTATCTCCATGGCCCAGAACCTGGGCCAGGACCTAGTTATTATGACCATTTGAACCTCTGACATGCCCTCCTCCAGGCTTGGAGAGTCCCTGGCCCCATCTTTTTCTACCTCAAAGGTCAAATTCTCTGTTCTCTTCATTTCTCCAACTTTGCAGACATAGGCCAGGCACTGCCAGCCACATGCCTACATGCTCCAGGAAGTGGGCTGCATCAGGGGACAGAAGAAGAGGGCTAAGGATAGTAGCTGCTTTTCAGTTTCAGCTGATTAACACAGGGAAGCCAGGCCACTGTGGCCAAAAGGTTCTGATATTTCAAGTGATGTTAGGAATGGGATTTTTATGAAAAGTAGTTTGATCTATGGCTGTACCACCCAGAACGTGCCTGATCTCATCTGATCTCGGAAGCTAAGCAGGGTCAGGCCTGAATAGTACTTGGATGGGAGATCACCTAGGAAGTCCAGGTGCTGTAGGCGTTAAAAAAAGAAAAGGAAAGAGAAGAAAAGAAAAAAGTAGTTTGGTAGTTGATTTAAAAAAAAGTCAGTGTGGGAACCAAATAAAACCTGTTTGTAGGCCAAATTCTGCTGGTGGCTAGACAGTTTGTGTCCTCCGACCTAGGCTTTTCTGTCATAAGAATTTTAGAGTTGTTTCTGTGCTGGCCCACCCCCTCCCTAGCAGGTTCTCACCTGTCCCAGGAAATGCAAAAGAATGGCTTATTCTCACTGGAGGATGGAGAGCCTAGTTCTGGCTGTTTTTATTTTTTAGCAATGGTGAGAGTGCTGTGAAATTTTCCATGGTGGGCTATAGGAGCAAACACAGTAAAAAAAAAATCTGGTTCATTTCTTAATAAGTTAGCTTGTAATGACTTGATTATAATGGCAGAGCGATTTAGGATAGCCCAAGATCATACCATTCCTTCTATGAACTACTCTGTATTTTAACAATGACCTTTTGTTAACGCTGTCTGTGGGGAAGAACCAATTTTTCTAATCTGTCATAAATTAATTGTAAAATATGACAACAACAAATGACTAGAAAAACAAAAAGGCATACACAATGCAAGCCCCAATTATATTTTATATTATTAGATACAACAGACATAAAATTTGTCTGTCAAATTGGTACAAAGCAGTGGTTTTCAACCAGGAACATTTTATCTCATGGGGACAACTTTAAGTGTCTGGAGACATTTTTGGTTGTCACTACTGGGAGGAGGATGCCACCGGCATCTAGTGGGCTGCTAAACATCCTACAATGCACAGAACAGCCCCCACAGCAGTCACCAAGTCCATGATGTCAGGACTGAGGTTGTTTCTATTATAGTTTCTAAGTGATTCCCTCATTTTCTGTCTTTACCTTTTTGTGGACCAGTTATGAGCACTTCTGAGACTAGCACTGATCTGCAGATCACACTCCAAGAGATAACATTCCAGAAATATTGTCACCGCCTTTCTGATCAAACCCAAAGCATGAGCCAAAGGCAGATTTTCCAGAAAACTTAGCATATTATCCAGGGGTTCTATAGCAGGTGGGAGCCACACCGCTTACGACATAGACATATATTTCTTTCAGTGTCATAAATAATCATAATGTAAGTCCTGTAGTATACAAATATGAATGCCTAGGTATGTCTCTAAACAAAACAGAAGAAGAAATACAAATCCCCAGATCACATCATGTTCTCTCACTGACGTACACAGCACCCTTTTTTGTTCTTCCTGGCTAATGGTTTTTAATCAATTTAGCAGGATTTCCCAAATTAATAATTAGGTTCTCACCATTAATCAATAGTGCTTGTTAAAAATATAGATTTCAGGTTCCCACCACAGACCTAGGAATTGGAGAGAAGGTGCCAGGAATCTATAATTTTAGGTAGGTGCCCTACGTGAGTCTAATGATTAGAGAATTCCGGAAAACACTAAGAGATGAGATATCCTGTTAGACACTCTTCCACCATTTCCAGATCTAGTCACAACACGAGTCCTGCGGATGCGTTCCCTTAACCGTTCCTTATGCAGTGCCTGGTTGGTGCCTGACATTCTGCGTTGTGGCTTTGGCAGTGGAAAAGCAGACTGGGGCCCATGCACAGCTTTTGCACACTTCGCATTTACTGCCTCCTGCATGTCCCTCCTCACAGTTCTTACTGTCCCTGCCCTGGTGGCAGCACTTGCCGTCTCTCACCTAGATTACTATGGCTGGTCTCCTGGGTTCTGATTTCACCATATGGCCACCCCTGCCTCCGGCTGTCTTCTGTATGCTACTGCTTCTTTCCATCTGGCCCCAGATTAAAACCCTTCTCTGGGTCTTCATTACCTATAGGAGAAAGTCTAGCTTCTAAACGTAGTCAGTAGGTCTTTCAGGACCTGGGGCCTGCTCCCTTACCGACCCTTATCTCTGGACACTACCAGCTCCCACTACCCATTCCAAGAAACACTGACCCAATTATTGATGATGGTTTGGATGCCAACACTTTGCTCATGTTGGTCCCTCTGCCTGAAAAACTGGTACTTTACCTCATTTCCTCAACCCCCTCAATATGATAAACTTGTATTATTTTCCAAATGTTTATACTCTCTAAGGACTCACTTCTGAAAGGTTTTGGTAAAAAACTCTTACTACAGTTTGTGGAAAGTGCCTTTGCTAATGATTGTAATTCAGTGTAGAAATTAGGCACAAGCTTTGTGATTACAGAGAGCTATACTCTAATCATGGGTCTGAAACTCCTCACCTCTGTGTTTGTGTAAGCGGAGCCTCTGTCCATCTGTAAAAAGAGAACAATAATAATTCTTGTTCTTATGAGGATTATAAGAGGGAATGTATGAAAAGCATTTGGCACAGTGCCCAGTTTATAATACATGTTTAAAGATGATAGCAACTACCATTAGTGAAAACTGTCACTTTTGGTTGGAAACATTTCTTAATCCTTCAAGTAGAGTTAGCCATGCCCTCAACTGTGGCTCCTCGATGCCCCATATCTTTCAAGGAACATAAAATATATAAGAAAAGTTAGCTGTCTCTAAGCTTGTCTCTCTCAACTGCATTAAGATATCTAGAAGGCAGAATTTTTCTTTAAATCCTTAGTAACTGGCAGGAGGGAAGTACCCAGTAATTGAAGAATACAATGCCTTTGTTTAGGAATAAATATGGAAATTGAGATAAGCCAGTAAGAGGTGAGCTCATAGAGCAGTTTCTTGTTTTCACTCTAAGAAATTTTGAATGACATTCTCTGGTTGGGACAAGGAGAATTCCTTGTCCAGGTCTGTAACTTGACATTTCTGTGGTCCCAGCTGGTCTTGCTTGGTCTCACACAGAGAGATATATAATTTCCCAGCAGCCAACACTGATCACTGTTCTGTGCTAGAGAGGATTCTTTTATTACAATACTAAAAAAATAAAAAATAAAAAACAAAAATAAAACAAAAAACAACTTCCAGAATGTGTATACTGTTGAGTATTTTTTAATAGAGTTACCAGAGGTTAACTCCTGACTTTCTTATTTACAATTTCATTACTAGATCTCAGTCCCTTATCTAGTGAAACTGGAGACAAAAGAGTAGATGGGGAGGAGGTCTCAGGAACTTTATAAAATTTGTGAGGTTTTAACTTTAATATTTTTAATAATTCTAGTTGCAGGCATATTAGGAATAATCAGTTCTAATTTGTGAGAATAGGTGTGCACTGTCTTCACTGATGCGGACTTGAATTATGCTAGCCAGAGGAAATAATTCACCTGCCAAGTAATGATGCTAGGCTCCATGCAAAAGTAAACCAGGATTTTTTTTTCAGCCTGTCGAAGGATCTGGATTACAAATGCAGTTTTCTCATATAGTTGTCATAAATGTGCTTTGAAGTGGCATTAACTGATTGCTCCTATCATATCAACAGCCAAAGTTAAAAACTCCTAAGGGAACTTAACTTTAAACATAAAGCTTGTTGGACAAGTGACAAAAAAAGCAGCACTCCCTGATTAAATTTAAATTTACAATAGGAACATGGCTAACACTCAACATCCTGGGGCTTGCTGGAAGAAACAGTTGAAAATATTTTAGTCTAAAATCCAAACAAATATTTCACCTAACTCGCCATCTCCTTTTGCTCATTACCACCTAGCAACGAGGTGCCTACCCCCTTTCCCTTCTGCAAACTTGGAATTATGCAGAGGCAAAAGTCTGAAATCTGACCCGGAAAAGGAATTCATTCACTTGTAGAACTCTTAAATGTCAAGGCAGTACTGAATGAATAGGTAGGAGCAGATTCCGTTCACCTCAGATGCCCTGAAATAGGTTTCCTGAGCTGGTGGCGGGGAGCAGGCGTCATATTTAGCTTAGGGCTTTTCAGGCCAGATCAGACCTTGTGAGGTCGTTACTCCAAAAAGTTGGGAAGATCACAGGCCATGACTCACTCGCTTGCCCTGCCCAGTCTCTACCCTAGGCAGGCTGCAGGAGCTCTCCCTGCCTATTTCTCCTGCCCAGGCAAATTACCCACGCCCCTACGCACTGTCCCACCGCTTCCCAGCGAGGGCAGAGGGACCTTGGCCTCGGGTCAAGTCAGTGGCCTGCGGTCAGTCGCGCAAGTATTAACAGAGCCACGGTCTTCAGGAGGCTGACACTGGAGCCTCGAATGGCCAAGTGAAAGGACTGCGGAGCGCGTCCCGGTCCCTCCCTTTGCAGTGGCTCGCGCCCAGCGGCTGCCGGGTGCACCTGCGGGTCCCCAAGGGGGAGCTGCCTCAGCAACCGCAGCTGCCACATAGACTGCAGGAGTCGCGCTCGGGGGCAGCTTGGAGTTGGGAGCAGCGATGAGCAGCGACCCGGACCGCGAGTGCCCGGTGGACGGTAACGACTCGCCTGGCGCGGCTGCGTCTTTAGTTTTTAACCGCTCCCCACGCGGGTTTTATTTAACCTCCCCGGTGCTGGTTAGCCTGGGGGACGAGGAGGAGGGTTATTTCCCTGTAAGGCGGCTGGGGTGGGTGGTAAGTGGATTTTTGCACTGCTTTCTGCACCTTTTAGAGTTATTTTTCTTTATTTTTTATTTTTTAGAATTAAACAAGTTAACAGATAAAGAGCAGAGAACCGCGCTTGGAACATAATGCGCACTATGTGGTTTTGTTAAGTAAAACGCATACTGGGGTTTCACTGCCCGGTGCGCTGATGCTGGTGTCCCTAGACACAGGGGGGACGCCTTCCCTGAAAGAAAGATGATTTTGCTAATACTTTGGGACATGCACCGCATCACGCCCCGCCCTCCCACCTCCGCCCACTACTCTGTAAACAGACCTTAGAAGAGGCTACCTTGGTCTTACAGAGTGAATGATGCCCTAATGTACGGGAGTGGGGGACCCGGATGTCAGTTGTTTAAAGAAGACATCGTGGCAGCAGAACCCCCCAAACTTTTAAATTTGGATGTCACTTGGTCCTACTGTAAAACCATAATAATCAGCTTCTGTGAAGGAAGGGTTTCAGATTGCTTTGGACGTGTGATGAAATACTCTGAACCCCTTTGCCACCCAAATTCAACTACACATACACGTTTAGATGTTTGCCAAAGATTTCAAGCCAGACTCCTTACCCGTCTCCGTGTACCCCTGGTTAAGAATCTCTGCTTTGAAGGTCATCATTTCTCAAGTATTTTCACTAACTAGTTAGTTGTTGACCTTTCAGAAGGGGTGTTCCTCCAGGAATAACTCCTCTTTGCATCAGTAACCCTTTTGGATTGTACTGAATACGGCTTAATGAAGCTGTGTTGAGTTGAAACCCCCCGGGGGTTTTGGGAGCAACAGGTGTGCGTCAGGTTCACTGGCTTAGCTTCCCTGCGGATCAGTCATTTTTAGGGCTGGGAATTTGCACAGGAGTTGGCAAGGCAAGAACTATTGTGCTGCAAGAAACACTTCTTCCTTTTATAGTCCCAAGGAATGTTCCCACCACGATTGCCCTGGATCCTCTTTAAAATTATATGTATATATATAAAGTTGCATTATTATTGTTTTCATTATACAGCATAAAAATCTGGCACCTAAATTCCTAATAATGTGTCAGGTTTCTTTATCTGAGGCAAGGATAGGCAGGATAATTGTATCTTACTACTTTAGTCCTGCACTGTTTTGTTCGTTTGCTTTGTTTTTAATCTTGATTTCTGTTTTAAAGCCACACACCCTATCAGAACTCCGACAGAAACTTTAAAAAAAAGGTATCTATTTTTCCTAAATTAAGCATGTGTCCATGTAACCAGGCATGTCTGTAGCTTGTGGGGACTTCAGTAGTTGCCATATATGAAGAGCGAAGTGTGAATTTAATCTTAAAACTATATTCTGGAAGATACCAGAAGGCTTGGGCTGCTGTTATTCTTGAGCAGATGATGAGGCAATAATATATCTAACAATACCAAATTGCATCAGATGTTTGCTATGATATCTTAAAGGAATACAGGTTATATATCTGCCAGACTCAGTAAATTTCAAGGTATAGATAACAAGATTATGCAAGGTGACATTTGATGTAATGTTAAATGATAAGCCTCCATTAAACATACTTGTAGAATCTCTGTTACACATTATATATTATGTAGTAACATCATAGGGGATCCTGTTGCAGATAAAGCATGCTTATTCTAGTCTTCATGCTTTGATACAGTTTGTGATCTTGCCATAGTACGTCCAAGAATTTAGGCAATTAATTATGTCAGATTCAAATTTTAATTCCACTAAAGTAAAGAATTCTTTGGCTTCTAATAATATTTTCCCCTAAGGTTTGAAATAATTACATAAACCTTCCACATCACTTAGCCTGCAAAGTCATTGTTATTTTATTCAGCTTTGATTCCTGTTGAATCACTACTAAAATGAAATCAATTTTGAAGTTTTAATGGAAGGGAGCAGATTTTTTGTTGTTGTTGTTAAAAAGCTTACTCTTATATATTGTCATAAGTCTTGTATATTGTAATAAAATTAAAACCATGACATTCAGGAACAAAATTTCTGGGTAATTTCTTGGTCCTTTTATCTATCCATTTTCTTTCTCTCTGTAACTGTTTCACTTTTTATATACTCCTTTTTATCATCATTTAAATGGAACCCACTGCAGGCAAATTTATCACCCAGTTGATTGTCCTTCATTTAGGATAGAATTGCTAATATTTATTAAACACTTACTATCTGTTATGTTGAGCCACAAGCACTGTTATCTGACCCTCCCTAATCACTAATCACTAACACGTCAATGGAAGGGGAACTATTATTGTCTACTTTATTTATTTTTTAAGAAAACTGAGGCTCTGACAGGGTGACTGTTATCTCTGAGCATTCAATCCAGGTGCTCTAACTCCTAGCCCACAGCCCTTACACCTAACTCCTGGCCCATGCTGCCTCCTACTGGGCCATAG